>CM061164.1:8773581-9391081 GCA_030710495.1 Labroides dimidiatus | reverse complement strand
GTTGGCGATGATGATAGTTTTTGTGAGATTTATTTTAAGCACACTTGCCAAATTTGTGTTCCCAAAATAAACAATGTTCCTCTCTGGCTGTCCTGCCTCACTTCCCTCTGATCCACACTGACGTTTCTATGTGTGCATGTGTGTGTTTGTGTGTGTGTAAGATGATGTGTGTGGGCTTGTAAATTAAGGACACAGCTGGAGGCGACGTGGTGCCGCAGTTTGTGTATGTGTGTGTCACTCTCTGTTTACCAGCACACACACATATCTTTCAAATAGGAATGATCTTAACAGGATGAGATGAAAGAGTCCTTTCTACCAGCAGACTCACAGGCATATGCATATGTACACACACACGGCAGGGGGGCTATACAGGAAACGGCTGCACAGGTAAATCAGGACACACACAAAGAGAAGAAAATCTTCCTCTTCCCGCCTTCTGTCACTCAAAAAACAAAACAACTTTAACGATGCAGAGCTAAAACCAGCACGAGGTGGAAATAAAAAAAACGAGGTGTACTTACTGGCTGGTGAAGGTGTGCTGTAGCCACTGAGGGGTAATCCTGGCAGAGCTGGAGGCGACAGGCTGCCTAACATGTGGGGGAAGAAGTAGGAGTAGGTGGGCATGGGGAAGCCGTTGAGGTGGGGGCCCGGCACGGGGTTGCCCTTCCCAGCCATGATGGCTTAGTCCACCTCCAGTCACAAGTAAATCTCACTTATGAGAAAAAAAACCCACACTTCTGACACAATCTGAGGAGGTAAACGAGAAGTCAGTGTAGATTCCTGTGTGGATTTAATCCCCCATAGGGACACTGCATGAGGAGATATTCCAAAGGGAAAGTTTGTAAAATCCTGTTAGTTTGGATTGGGCGCTAACGTCCTGAATCTGGCTTCCTCTAGATGTCACCAAGACGTGGATCCTTGTTTGTTGGTGACAGAAGACAAAAAAAGAAAAACAGAGTGGAAAGTTTTAGATCCTTTCTTTATCTGGTATTGTAAAACAAGCTGAAAGGCTTTATTTACACAAGGCGTTTAGAAGACTGGAAACTCGCAAGGCCATTCCTTATCTCCAAGATGAAGAGGAGCGAAGAGCGGACAGAAGGCAAGTCGAGTCAGGAACAGGTGACTTATGATGGTGATGGGGGTGCGAGAGGTTGCAACACTTCCAAGGGAGTGTAGGATTCACTCAGCAGAGTACTCAGAGGGGAATATGGCGATCACATGATGCCCAAGGCGAAGCTCTCCTCCTCGTCTTTGCAGTCAAACAGCCTGTGAAGAAAAAAAAGGAGAAAGAGAGATTATTAAGTGCTTCAGTGAAAAGATAAAGACACTGTTTCCCTTTGTGCTTAAGTGCTTGAGCAAAACATTTCCTTTCTTTTGACACTAATTAATGGTAATGTCTCATCTGAAATGTTACAAAAACACCCCATCTGCCTTAATTATCTAATGGAGTGTTAAAACTGGAGAAAAAAAAAAAACAGTGGGTGTGTGATGTCTCCTCGCAGCTTTGTGCGCCTGTACGCACGCTCATTAACAGTGACAGACTACAAATACTGTGGGAGACGAGCCAAAACATAAATGAAGAGAGCAACACAGAAGAAAACTTGGCTAATTACACCCATTGCGGAAGCTAGAGGTGAGACCCAAGGCGCCGATCTGGGACCACTGGAGATTTCTGCTGTGGAGTTTACTTCCAAATTAAGAGCAAGATTTGCAAACAGACCTGTTACGGCTGTGGAAAGCATGAGCACACACAAGGGCACTGACAGCTAAACACACACTGAACACTATTTTCAGAAAAAGTACACTTACACCACAATTTACACTAAGTAAGAGGGGGGCTCCTTCTTCAAAACAACTTGTCATAACATGAGCATAACTTTTTTTTTTTTTCTACCACTAATGACCCCTTTAAAAGCCAGTGGATGTAATGTGCCGCAGTAAAAGTATAAGTACACACAAACGGAACAGAGAAAGCTGAAGGAATGTGTCTTTGCATGAACAGGAATGTGGCACTTAAGCATGAATCACACCACGACAACACGGATGAACTCCCGTAAAGAGAGAGGGGTCAAGTCAGCGTGTTTGTGTGCCTGTTCCCACTCGAATGTTGCGCATAAAGCATCGGGTTATGACAGGCGAGAGGGGCAGACTCCAACAGACGGGTGACAAATGGAAGGAAAAACTGACATCAGTTACTTTTTTTTCTCTACCTCATGCAGGCAGAAGAGTTTTAAGCTCCTCTGTATGGATTCTCAAGTCTGTGAACTCTACTGGAGGGATTGTTCTAAAAGATATTCTCCCGGTTTGGTGTTTTGATGATGTGGTGCGGAGTGCTGTCTAGCACGCCGGTGCAAAATCTCCCATAGGAGGTCAATTGGATTGTGATCTTGTGACTGTATGGACCAGGAATTTGACATTTGCTTGTAATTTTCAGAGCGCCGAGCATCAGCCTGATTTGACTGATGCACTCTGAATAATTTCCTCTTCTGCTTCGCTCATTTGAAACAGCGAGCAAATCTTTATGACATACTTAATGCCTATTTCTTAACTGGAATCCATGAATTGGTTGCTTTTTGTTGTTCATTTTATTTCCCCTCATCAAAATCTGCAAACTGATAACACTCATACGGGTAATAAAGCTTTATTGAGTCCCCGCTTACATCCTCACACGAGACGGACAACAAAGGGTATTTGAAAACCATCACAGGCCCTCTCCTTTAATCTTCTTGCGTCATGTCTTTTGCTGCCCCTTCTCCATCGCTTGATCATAGAGTAGAACGTTTTCAAAAAAACGCCTCTTTCTTGGCATATGGCAGTCTTAATCTTTGTAAGTCTCTGGAGGAGCACTTCTCTCCCATGATCAGCTTTAAGTAAAGCAGAAAGCAGCTCTTAGAGCGTCCATTGAGGCTCAGTGTGTTTGGATAGATCTGTGCGACTGTATATACCCACGTATAGAAAAGATGAGTAATTACTTCTAAGTGCAGGTAGTGTGCACGGAGCCCTGCGATGCTTATTAATCATATGGAGAGCTGATTTTATGAGCTGGGCCCTCTATTAGTCGCCTTACTTTTATTGATTGTAACCAAAGTGCTCTGTGCCGTCTCCCTGCTGTGGCGAGCTGGTATGATTGCTGGTCAGAGCTCACAGCCTGGTGGGTACACTTCGTAGCTTTAACAGCAGTTTTTTTAAAGCCCAGGGGAGCAGGATGTAGTTTCATTTGCTTTTAAAGCCCTTCTACCCCCCCAACCCGGGAAGCCACATATAACACAAAGAGAGTTCAGGTTTAAAATAACATACACACAAGGGCCTCCAAGACAGTATTCCTACCTCCATATTACAGGGTACTACACCACTATTACCATTATGAAACACAGCCTTGATATACTCCACATTGCTCTCATGTAAAATGCATCAGCATTGTCAAAAACATACACTATAGTGATGTAAAGCCATATATATTTTAATGCAACAGCCAGAGGCCACGGACGCTGAACTGGCTCTTTCAGTGAGCAGCTACAACTCAAAGGGACACAGAGAGAACCCACAGAGTGGAAATGGGCCACTTCCTTCACTATTATCACAAAGCAGAAATGTAAGCAGCAGAAGAGGCTCTTATATATTACATATAACTACATATTAAAGTGCAGTTAACTATCGCAAGAACTTTTCACTGACTTTACAGCAAATAAACAAGGTTTTTGTTGTTTTTTTGAAGTAGCTACTGAACAACCTGAACAGATGATTCTCAAGATAGTCCACAACTTGAGCAAACTTGAAATAGTTTCACTTTTATATACTGGACAGCTCATAAGCCACAAAATGTAAAACTTGATCATCAGCTCCAAACTGTTTATTTCTAAAGGCTATCTCTCAGTTTCCGTGCTCAACCCAACCAATTCATTTACGGCACATAGAAAGTCCTGCTAGTGGATAAAGGAGCTGGACTGACGAAAGGATAAAAATGAGACTCAAGAGCAGAAGAAAGCTTAACAGGAGAGTGACAAAGGACTCTGCTTGTTTGCTTGTTGTTGTTTCAAATAATAGAGTTACTATCTACAAATACATACGTTAACTTGTCACTTTACATCCTGCAAAAAGCTGTCTTGAACAAAGAGAAGCAGTGTTAAGTACTATTCGCACAGGATTAGTATTATGTGGGGACCTCTGGAAATTTAGTATTACCCCCTGACGTTAGTTTTTGGTGTGGTGCATCCATACGGGGCAAGCAAAGCCTGTATGTAAACAACTTGGCGTTACTCATGTTTCTGATTGAAATCGCTGCACAGATCCACCCTGCTCGAGCTGCAGCATCTCACTCATTCCTAAACTCTGATGAAAGAAGAAGATGTCAAAATCCTTGTTTCAGTCAAACATTTTTTTTCCCGTCAAACAAAAATAATGTAAAATGTAAAGATATGCTCTGGCAGACTTGGTATAGTAGGTCATAAAGGGTTAAGGTTAAGGACTGCTCTTACTTACAGCCAAAGGACAGGAGGGGACATTCACATCATCTGGCACTGCTCTGGTAATCACTTTACAAAATATCTCCTTTAAGTCTAACAAGACTGATTTCAGGGGCCGTCTAACCTAATAACTGAAAGAAATTTGTCCCTTTAAACACAGCAGTGTTTAGGATTTTTGTTCATCTTTTCTAAGAACATTTCAAGAGTTTAAATGTCGAGAACATGAGGAAAAAAACTGATTGCAATGCAATAATATCTTGGTAAGAAAGTGTTTCAAGAACGAGGCCCTGAGCTGAGTGCAGATAAACACTCACTGATTGTAAACAATGTCTGACTGCAGCAGCTGAAGCATTTCAAACACATTAAATAATCAGTGTCTGGTTTTTTTTTTTTTTAACTCGTCCGTGCAGGCGCACTCGCACGCACACACAATCCTCGAATCCACCACAGAGTGCGGAGAGATGTAATTGAGCACCTGTAATCTTTCCGCCTGCGGTCAGGAGCAAACACATACACACAGTCGGAGGGGCACAAACATGAGAAACACACACACACACACACACACACCCCTCAATGAGGAATCAAGGCACAACTGAGGTCCATATAATCTGCTGCGAAAACTGCACACGCAACAACAAAGCGGGGTAAAGCTGCTGACATGCACCGCACATCCTTCTCCCTGTCAGTGCTCACAAAGCAATCAAGGTTCTCAGAAACGGCTTTACTCTGATCCTGATAAGGAATCCCTGCAAACATGCAACACGTCAAATCTAAATAACAACATCATATACAGACTTTACATACATGAAACAAACATGGAGTGAATATATCCGTTATTGTCGACTTCTCCTTGTCATATCTTGCATACATCTCTCTCTCTCTCTCTCTCTCCCTCACGCACACACTCTAATCTCCCCTCCATTCCTCCGTCAGGGTGTTCTGGATTCCAGTGGCGTGTGCTTCCCATTGTATGTATGATGTATGCGTTCCATATGAAAGGGCTGACACATAAGGTCGTTGATATGAAGGAGAAGAAGAGGAGCAGTTGTGTGCAAAACACTCCACAGCACAGGCTCTTCATTGTGCGAAGAGGTGCTGAACATGAACATGCAGGAGGAACGCTACACATGAAGGAAAATAAGCGGAAAGAGAAGAAATGTTTGCTCTACATATATTACATTACAGTCAGTTATACCCACACAACAGGAGCATGAGCAGTTTAAAAATAGGGATGGAATACTCTAAAGTTACGTAGTGATGCAATAGGGCTGTATGTAGAAGGAGTGAGGTACCCCAGAGCCTGGAGCACAGACATAAATGTGTATCCTCAAAGAGTTTCCAACAGTTCCTCCATTAGTAAGCCTCATATGTCTCTGTTTCCATCTATAGCTAGCCTTTATCTGCCAAATTCATCTCAACAGACTCAAGAGTGCACAAGCATCTCCGGGGGGAATATATGTGATCACTTACAGTAGCAGGAAAGATAAACAAACAATCTGGGTCACTTGGTCTTAACTCTGTGTTTGGCATGTAACAGGCTGAAGGAGGGAGGGATCAGAGGTCACGAGGAAAAGAGACTTTAATATGATGTGACAGCAAATGCTGAATTAATAATCGCAAAAGCAAATGGCAGAGGGAGGTCAGGGTGGACGTGGCGGCAAGCAGAGCACACTGTGGTTGGGATGTGTGTGTGTGTTTATGCTTGGGGGGGGGGGGGTTGCAACGCATGACATACAGCACACACACACAGACTATGGTGTGTGCATAAATAGAAAGAGATGCATGTTTGGAGGAACCGTTCAATACGTGAGTGCATGAGTGCGCACGCTTTCTAGGTCAAACAGGTCAGTGAAAAACACACACATGAAATAACACGCATCTGCACACACACACACCAACATGTGTCATCTGCATCTCTCATGATGACCAATTATCTCTGATGGCTGCTGCTTGTGCTTCATTTCTGTGTGTCAGGAGCAGCTGGTGGTCAGTGGCAGCATCACACGGCAATGTGCTGTGGATGCTCCTCAGGTCGGTGGAACAAGTAACGTGTCTGAGTGAAGCCCTGACGCACTACACCAGGCCTGCAGTGAGCGTCTGAGGTCGGGGTTCTTTGCTTTGTCGGCTCTGGTTTGTACTTTTACAAATACAATTCAAAAGTGTTAGTGATGCAAATATTTGTCTTTTTTAAAGTCTGCTTGTGGAGTATTACTTTCTTTCCACAAGCACAGATCATTTGAGCATGTTAGCCATCAGCTGTGGATTGCACGTTCTGATGCATTCAAGTTCAACATCTTGGCCCAAACAGAGCCAGAATGTGGCTACATGATGTCTGCTTACAGCTTTTTTTCCCCCTTTTTGGACAATTTTGTTGCGCAGGGCTTCAATTTACAACAAATTGCAGGGGATTTTTTTTAAGTGCATGCAAGAGGCTTGCTCCAAAGGAAAAGTAAACCCAATCAGAGCACAAAGTAAAAGGTCATCTCTACAGTAGAAGTATTCATGTTTACAGCCTTGTGCAACAAAAGTTCTGTGGCTGCAATTGTTGCACATTAGAAAAACCTCTTTGACAACCAGTGGGTGATGTCACTGGGAATATAAAGCACCAAGAGAATGACAATAGGGAAAAGAGTGGTTTGAAAATGGAAGAAATGCTGCTTTGTTGTCACACAAGCTTGTTTATCTTCTGCGCAACTGACAGTGTTGCAGAGACACCAGCAAGCAAGCGTCCAGTGTTTTCAATTTTTTTCAAGTGAGCTTGTTGTAGCAGGTCAGAAAATTTCCTACAGTTGCATTCCATTGGATTCAGATCACACCAAACTACTGCCCCCTGCTGGTACGGAGGATCATTTCCTTTCACGCAGCTTAGAACATCTGTGCTAATTAGCAGTCAGCTGTAGACTCTGTGGTTTGCTCGGTCAGGCGATAAAACAGTCAAACTGATAAAATATGAGGTTATTTTTTACTATTTATCTTAGGCCTGCATTAAAAGGGAGAAATGTTCACGGATATATGCTCCATGTGGCAAGCCGTTTGTTTTTCATCTTAACTAAGCAGAAAATATTAAATGTGAACCCGTGTGCATCATTTCGTGCTGCTGTAGTTTGATGCTCAACCTGAGGTAAAGAGTAGAAAAGTAAACACAGTGTCAAGTTTATTGCTGTGATTGCATTACATGAAAAACGACTACTATAAAAAAGCTTCTCCTTTACTGAGGGCATTTCATTCGACTCATGTCAGAGTTTTACACCTGCTGCTTTAAATGACAGAAAAACTGCTTTATATACTTACTCATGTAATTATCCTTGGAATTACCCCGTGATGACAGTTATTTCACAGTTTAAGGTTGAAAGACATTCAAGTTCGAGTCTCTCTTTAATTGGCCTGAACATAAAACCCACATGGATTTGTAGAAAAATCTCCCAACAGGCTGCTCGCTCTGACGAGATGTCGGTCTTTAACGGCGCACGGACTCTGGCTGTTCGCCTTTGCAGTGTGTTACACATAATGGAAGCCGCTGAAGCACGACGTGCTGAAATTTTTATGAGGACAGCAGCGTGGGTGGATGTATACGTCAGCAGTGTGATGTGACATTGCGGGAGCGAATGTGCTTATTGTGCACTCACGGATGTGTGCACGATGCACGTTTTGCTGCGCGCGTGTGTGTGTGTGTGTGTGTGTGTGTGTGTGTGTGTGTGATCAACACAGGTTTATGTATCAACAAGTGTCAGAGCGTATTGTGTGTTGTGTGCAGTCATGCATGCAGCCTACAGTATACACATGTGTTTTAATGTGCTCATGTCATGTTCTGAATCATATCTGCATGCCATCTTTTTGCCCCGGAGGATGACTTGCATCACACTGCATTTACTGTGTATTACTCGCTCTGAAAAAAAGAGCTTTTTTATTAAGAGTGGGCACATCTGCAGGGGGGAGGGAGGGGAGGAGTGGAGGATGGAGGCAGGAGGAGGAGGGGAGGGGGCATTCTGACAAGTTGCTAACACAGCTGATGGATGGCTGCCAGACAGTGTCACGCAAAGCTCGTGAGAAGTTTTGGAGTCAAACAGGGTCAAGAGGAGTTTTCAGCACTCCTCTTTCAGCACCTTTGAAATCTTTTTCATGAGAGGACAGGGCAGGGAAATTCAAATGCAGGCAAATAATCTAAGATCTGGGAAATCTAAAAACTTTAACCAACATGGCGTACTGCAAAGAGAAGAATGGCACCGTACCATTTCGCATCATTACTCACCTTCTTAAAAAGTGGTGTTCATTTTAAACTCTATCTTGAAAGTTTTCAAGTATCACAAACTTTTCTTTGCAACAAAGTTTACTTTCTGAATTACTTTTCCAATACACACAAAAAAAAATCCCATTGGATTTACGTAAGAGGAATCAGGGCTACGCTTACTTCAAAGGTGGCCTACAAAAATAAAGCACTGCAGCGTTCTATTTCAGAGCCTCTGTCCGATAAAAAAAAATGGAATCTGGAAAAAAAAAAACAACTGAAAATATACTTTCTTTCTACTGTGTTACCAGGCAAACGAGATTACAGTGTACATTGGATTAATCCTAATCCCTTTCTGATAACTGACCCCAACATCACTTTCATCTCAGAGCTTTATCCACCTGCACAGCCGCGAGATGGTTTGAGTCCTGGCGAGCCGAGGCATTGCAGGTGAGAGAGCAGGAAGTGGGAGCTACTTCTCCATGACAGGCAGAAAAGTGTGGAGCAAGAAGGGCTAAAGGGTGCTAAGTGCACTTCCAGGGAGACGGCGAGAACCTTCAGCCGTTCCGCCGCAGCCCCCCGTGGGGTGAATCCACTTGTCAGTGCAGCAGCCTGGGTGACATTTCTGCCTCACCTCAGAAAGGTCAGCCTTTAATTATCTCAAATGCCAGCAAGCACTGCACCTGCAAAAAAATAAACCCAAGGATGAGCTGTGTGTGTGCATGTATGTGTGTGTGTGTGTATGACGGTAAGACGGTCGCCTGCTTTCTTCACACGTAATGAGCGCTGCTGTGGCTGTCCGTGCAGAACTGGACCATCTGCCCGCCTGCATGTGCATATATACCCATGAACACACATTCACAGCCAAACCCTGACAGAGACACACACACACATTTACTAACTGTGTCAACCAAAGTCAATAAAACCTACAACTAACATCGGCCGCCAGCCCGCCCATTAAATAAAGAGTATCACATGAAGACAGTTTAGTCCTGGGAACAAACAACTCCTGGGAATGAGTGTAAAAATAGGCAGCAGACAGAACATGTAGACAGATTAAAGACCTATAGATAGAAAAGCAGCATGGGTCAGAGCTTCTGGGAAATGTAGGTCAACTTTGTGACGCACATTTGAGATTCTTCTTAATGAAATTAAACTTCAAATCACGGGAAGTATTGAGAACATTCGAGTCAGGATCAGGAGTAAAGCGAGTCCAATTATTTGAACGCAGAGTGGGGGACAAAACCGCCGTCGTATCAGGCAGAGCGCGACACGCTGTGTTTGCTTACCAGCTCCTCACTGTAGCTATTCGGCTTGGTCAATATTTGCAGGGGGCTATGGTAACAGAACGCTCCCACACCCGCATAAACACACTGCCCTGTGCACTTAACACTCACACACTCGCACACACACTCTGCCCAGAAAGTCCCGCTCATGCTCGAAGGAGGTCGGAGAGAGAGACAGAGAGAGACAGAGAGAGACAAAGGGCCATAGATCATCGGTGTGGGGACGGCGTGCGGCGAGCTCCTTGTGTCCAGGTTTTTCCAGCATTTTCTCTCTCTCTCTCTCTCTCTCTCTCTCTCTCTCTCTCGCTCTGAGAAAACACGGAGGGCCGGTCCCTATTGTTTACACAGCTGGCTCCATGGAAAGGATTGCTTAATATGAAATATGAAGAGACTGGAGAGGTTAGATGGAGAGAGCGGGGGAGAAAAGAGGGGAAGGAGCCAAGTGGGGTTTGGGGTGGAGGTGGGGAGAGCAACAGGCCCAACACACACAGGGAGGGATCTAAACAAGGAATGTGCTCCGGATCAGGCAGCTGAGGAGGTGACAAAAACTCCAGAGGACACAGCACAGTAAGGAGCACAGCGACAATTAATCTGGGAGTAGAAGAAGAAGAAGTTCCAGCAAAGTGAGAGCAAACAGAGCACGGAGCAGAAAGCTCTGAGGTTTCCTGGCGGTGAGGGAGTCATGCCTCCTGCGGTCTGGGGTCTGTAGTGCATGTTGTTCTTTCCCAACACTTACACACTGACTCCACTCTTTCAGGCAGGCCGCACCAGCCCTCCGGTACTCTGCCGGTGATCCCTTATTTCCTGGAGTCTCTTAGCGAGCTGCTGCAGCACTTCGTCTGAAAAACTTTCAAATATAAAGTTTCTGCTTATATTTTTACTGGATTTTATTTCTACGAGGTTCATAAGATAACGGTACAGAACTGAAATGTGTCTTCAAAACGGAAGTCAGCAGATATATGAAGAATTTTAACACCAAAATAATATATGATGTATCTATACTGATTCTGATAAAAAAAAATGCATGCTTTCAGGAAAATTTCCTGAAAATTTCCATGGGAATTTAAGCTCAGGATTATCAAAAATTTCAGGGTTTTGTTGCCATCAACTTTAATAAATCTTCTCAATGGGACAGCAGCCACTGAAGACGATGAGGTCCAGGTCTTTGATGAGAAGAAAGTGAGGCCCAAAGTGAAGCTAAACTAAATATTTTGACGCTTTCAAACGGGACTTTTTTCTAGGATGGAATATGTCTCAATACCTGAATCTTCTTTTATTTTTCACCATTGTTCCGTGAAAGAAATCAATAAAGTTCTAAAAGTTCAAAAACTGATCTGTGTCACTTTTAAATGTTGCATCAGACATATTAGCATGTACATCTGCTTGAACCAAACCAAAATGTTTAATATTTATACATGTGACCAGGTAAATGCAGTAAATTCTCAAAAATTCTTTTAGTTTCCAAAAATTCCCATGGAAAGTTTCCAATTTTGAAAACTCCTAGAATTTTCCAACCCTATTCATAGAGTGATTCATCTGATCTATGCGGCAGATGTAGAAACAGGGTTCTAATTTGGTCCATTCAATGTCAGAAAAATACAGACGACAAGAGAATTTATTGCTGAAATTGTTTGTTCTGTTCATGAATTTCCATGACATCAGAATATTGTTTGTTCAAAATAGTGAAAGCACAGAAAACCACATAAGTACCGTTATTATTGATTCAATTAATTAAAAAAAAAAACAACCTAAAAAAACACAAGTACTGCTGAGGGACAGTCTCCTTTTTGAATGATGTTTACTTCAGCTGGGATAAGATTAGCCTTCATTTATTCAGACGAGCAGACAGTGGAGGCCAGTGGTAAACAGATGATTGGGTTAGTAAACATGGTGAAGGTAGAGAGTCCACTCCTAACTGGTTACAATACAATACACAGTCTGTCTGTACCCCAGCACAGGCACAAGTATTAGCTTTGTGTGTGTGTGTGTGTGTGTGTGTGTGTGTGTGGAGGGGCCGCTCAAGTCCACCTCTAACTCTGTTCCAGTTAGCGGGAGAGGCCCAGCAGAAATGAGGTCCATATTTCTAAACAGACGTCCAACAGACTCAACACACCCCTCCTGCTGACACACACATGCACACAAGAGCAGAATACCTACAGTCACAACACTTACGCTGTCATAGTCCATATGCATAGACATAGATGGGTGCAAGCACCTTTACCGGGACATCTACATCACTCTCTGTTCTCTTAAGGGAAGAGGGCGCAGCTGGTTCAGGAGGAAGCTTCATTTTTCCACACAATGATCAACTCTGTGTTCGGGCATATGTGTGTGTGTGTGTGTGTGTGTGTGTGACTGCATATGATCACCGCTCCAGCCTTTGTCTTTAAGCCAGCCTGCCTTTAAGTTGATGTCACCTTGGTGTACCTATCCAGGATATCAGGCGAACAATGTTATGCAAAACACATCTGCACATTTCAACACAGAAGATCCGATGACATGAGAGCTAATGACGCACTAAAGCACAGGGCCCCTTCCTGTTTATACCACTGCTCGCCCGCTCCAGGATCAAACACGATCCGCGCCTCAGAGCGGGTGTGCCCTCTTAAGAACCGACAGTCTGCGGTTTCTGCACCCAACTGAACACCGTTTAAGAAAGTCCTCAGCGAGGTGGCAAGAGATTATAGTTCAAAACCGAGGGACAAAGGTTCACAAGGGTGTGAATGAGTCGATGAGTGGAAGTTTAAGATGTGCACAAGTATTTCAGCACATTTTAAATTTGCCTTTGATGTTTTACTATTATATATTCAACACAGCCACTGTCAGTGTATTTCCACTGAGCTTATTAGAGTCATGTTTACAGAAATCTACATTCAATTACCTGAATTATCACCCCTGTGCGCATATCTGAATATTCAACGAACTCTGTACTTCTAACACTGACAGTGACACAGTCAGGAAACCGTGCAGGGTGTTAAGGTAGATCTCATCACAGCATGTTACAGAAGCAAAGCTCTATGCAGGTCAAGGACAGTCAACTACATGATGTGGCCTTCACTATTCAGCCGTTATGAGCTTAGAGCTGCTTCAGGTCAAATTATGCAAACTGGAGAGCTTCAGTGAATGTTTACAAAATGAAGAGTTGACCTTCTTGTCCTATATTCAGAGTAATGAACACAAGGGCTGCAAGACTCCGAACACTGATAACCAATCTGCGTATGCTGTATACTTCAATCATATGAGTATTCTTATTACATGGAGATTAGGTCTATTTTCTGCTTTTAAGTCAGTTCCCATCATGCTTAAGTGAGCGTTTTTGACAGCAGTTGCAGCGCAGGCATGTATTCATTTTTCAGTCATGTGACACAATTGCAGACTCTGCGTGCACAACGGTTGGTTCTCTGATGAGTCAAGTGAAAGACTGCATTAAAGTGATATCAGATTAAATATGAAAAATGAGAAACTGAAGAAAGCATGATGTTTTTCAGGTTATGTGTCTGTTGGTTATGCTGATGCCTGTATCACAGCTACATTGGTTTACTGCTTCCCATACCAATGATGAACCTCTTTCTCGTTCATGTTGGGATATATTCTTTTTTGTTAAGTTAAATATAATCTGGAGTGGACACAGTCTATTCTATTTTGAAATAAATTTTGAAATAAAATTTGGTGTTAAGCCTGGTTTATGCTTGACGTCTGTACGGATGAGTGAAGTCATTTTAGCAGCCTCGCCCCATCCTGCTGTCCTTTTCACACAGAAAATTTCCACGTTGTGCACCTCCAAAACTTCTAACTTCAACGCAGAGAACCATGGCCGAATAGGAGCTCCCCGTGTCCGAAGTACAAAGAATACTGGAATTTATATGATTCGCCACACAGAGATCACCGTGATAACCGTGCGATGAAGAATTCCTGGCATGAAATTGCAGCTAAACTTGGCAGACGAGGAATTTGTGAGAAAATGTCGCAAACAGTGTAAACAGCTTCTTTTTCTCTAGTTTTAAGTTGGTAAACATGATCTTGCGATACATTGCCCCCTGCAGTTTGGGAGCACGGAGCGTGAGGTCACATTCATGCAGAAAGCATTATTAGCCCTCCTGTGCATGACTTCCTGTCCCGATGTGTCGTTGCTCAGGAATCCAGTGAAAAAAGAAGTCTTGCATATCTGATCCAGAGGGCAACAACCTGCTTGAGTTGCATGTGCGGTTTCAGATCTGGTGCTGTGATGAAACAAAGACCGACAAAAGACAGATCTGGAGTGATGGCGGTAAAGTGTAGCCCTTCCGATCATTTCAGTTTAACCTTTGTGGTTTTGCTTATTAGCTTTCACATCAAACCTGTGGGCCTAAAAATACTTGTTCATACTCTCGACCACATGCCAGTCGAGAAATCAGCGTCTAACATTAAAAGCTTTCAGGCTCAGAGCTGAATTGACTCGAGCTCAGCGTTATCTGTGGCTGTGTGGTCAAGTGAGTGACAACATGTCAGCTTTAAAACAGTCCGCGATCAACACACACTGCAGTTATTCAGGACTCGCTCATGTTTCTCTCCACAAATCAATACGGAATGAAATTTCCATGTGAGCTGACAGCCGCAGCGGGTGATCGTTGGCGTGGACACATGTCACTGTAGCCTGTTGTGGTTCGGTCTGCTCTTCATGCCCGTGAGCAAAAACTACGCTTCACGCTTGCGCGTCCACTCCTCTTCCTCCTCCAGGGCAAACTGCACATTTCCATAACTCCTGACCGGTGCCATCAGGCAGACAAGCAGGACAACAGGAGCAGTATGTGGGGCAAGTGACATCACTGTGTGTGTGTGTGTGTGTGTGTGTGTGTGTGTGTGGACGTGAACACGTGTGTGTTTATGAAACAGAGTAGAGAAGACAGGGGTTTGTGGGTCAGTGGAAGACACAGATAAATACTGCAAAGAGGTGGTCATCATGCTGTGACCTCTAAAGGACACAAATACATATGCTGACAGATGTGCACTTTGCAAAGCACACACTGCAGCCAAGATGTTAGATTAAAAATGTGCATTAGCCTTAAAAAAAAAAACACTATCTATTTATGGAAATAAGTGAGTATCAAAAGCTATATGTAGTAAATGTTCTTCATCTTATAAGAATACACCTCCAAAAAGAAACATAGTTAGTTTCTCCATCTGAAATGAAAATGATGATACTAATAAAAGTGTTTTCCAAATATTGAGTTAGAGGAGGTCTTGGTGCAGAGAGAGAAAGAAATTTATGGAAAATATAGAAAAAGAATCATTGTTTTTAAGACAAAAAAAGGACAAAAACTGTAATAAAGAACCTCCCTGGAGAAAGAAAGATAGAAACGGCTGCGATACTCATCTTCTCCACTTCTTCCTCCCTCCCTCTCTCTCACTTACACTCAGGGAACAAATATCAAGAACATCCCTCCCTCTCTTCTCTCCCCCGCTCTCCAGGAGTCATAAAACTCACATTTAAAAATGCATGGGCTCCATAAGCTGCCAGGCCTATCTATTAACTGTGTTACAGTATAGCTGGTTATAGCTGCTGACGGCAGCCAGGGAATGCTGCTTTCCATTAGAGGAGAAGGAGGGAGGGAGAGGGAGAGGGAGGGGGTGGGAGGGAAGGGGATGAGGAATGAGGGGAGAGACAGAATTTACTCATTTTTCTTTTTCCCATGGCACTGCAATCTGATGCCTGGGAGTTTGGGGATGTGGAAGCGGGAGGGAGGAGGGCAGCTTTCTACATGTAAGCCTGCATATGTATTTATATATAGCTGTATCATGTGTGTATGCATGTGTGTGTGTTTTTGGCACACCTGTGTGTGTATGTGTGCGAGTCTGTGGCTGAGGCGAAAAGTAATTGATTCGGGTGTTTCTGGGAGATTTTCCCCGGTGTCCTTAGGCGCTCACCAGATGACTATTGATTGGTTAATTGATTGATTGGCATCCGGCCGACAGTGAGTCAACAACATCATCACTCTTCATGTGGACACAGGCTCACACACACACACACACACACACACACACACACAAAGACACACACCAAACCACACTAGTCTTTCTTATCATGATCTTTTACAAAACTGTAACACTTACGCATGCTTATTTTGTAATCGTCAACATTTTTAGCAAAGATATATCCACCGCTATGAATAAAACAAAACCTACAAGGAAAAACAAAAGAGTGGATGAATTATTTAAAAAAAAAAAAAAAAAAAGTGTTCCTCTTTCACGGCACGTTCTGACATTATTTCTCTACTTCTCCACTAAAGCTGATTTCCATTTTGTGAGAGCTGCTACACTCCTCATTAAACATATCGCAAACACCAAAAAAAAGACGTCACCCAGACTGACACCAGAACAACAAAACCAAGAAGGATCCACCCTGGGAACAGAGAGTGGCTGTATCAGGCTGCACATGACTGACAGCCTCTCCACCTAAGTGTCCTTGAGCAAGACTCCAAACATGAACCGGCCTTGATAAGCGCATCTGCTTAATGTCTTTGAATTAAAATGTAAATTAGCTCAGGATAGTTTGGGTGATCTTCAACATGCCAGCGTGCATTTCTTCCTGATGGTATTTTCTCCATCGGCTCCTCAGCCCCGCCTCTCTGCGCGTTGCGGAAGTCAAACACAGACGATGAAAATTAATGAGCTAGCACCTAAAGCAGCGCTGACACTTAGGAACAAGGCTCGTGTCCCTTTAATGGACCATACCGACAATGTCTGCGGTATTTCAATTAACAGACAATGGGATGAGGTGAGGTAATGACATATAGGAAGAGTTGAGTGACACGTGAGAATGAGGTAGTAACAGCAGCCCGTATCCCTTTAATGGACCATCGTGGTGGAAAGTAGACAATAGTGTAGAAAATTTTATTTGTAAAATATAACTTCTGGGACAGTCACAAGTCCAAAATGTAGAGCAGCTTACATATAGCAGCCAGCTGTCTCTTTCTTCAGTCTACTAGAAAGCAGAAACATAAATTACTCTGCCCATTGCATTCTGGAAGAGTCAGATGATGCACATAGGTTTTCCTGGAGCATGCCATGGCTGTAAAAATAACTAAAGAATGCCCCAAAACAGGTGAAGTAACTGGACACGAGCCAAGTTACTGTTCACTGGATGTTAAAGGATTGCTGTATAAAATAATGAAGCTTAAAAACCCAAGAAAAACTCTGAGTAGCATAAATATAGTATTGAACATTTTTCACAGCAAAAGACGAGTGAAGCAAAGATACGAAATGCCTGCAGTTGTCTCCCAGAGCAAAGAACAAAGTCATATATCTATTGACCTTTGCCCTATGAGACGCCTTTCAGACTGGCGTGGCCACGATGCTGAGGCTCGCAGACATCTGATCTTCGATGACCAGCTGGACCCCGAAAGAGCCATGTCTTATAACTTAAAGATGCTTTAACCAACATCGGAACAAAGTCAAATGGAAGAAAAACTGTTTCAACCAGGTTCAGAACCAAAGTATATAAGCAAACTCATGATGACACCTTGAATAATGCTCAATTTGATTCACAGCAGAATCTTCAGTGTGACCACAGCAATCAGTCTCTATTTTTAACCCCTGCACCGATCAAGAAGGATCTTCCCTCCATATAAGGAGCTCACCTAAAGAAGACTTGTCTTTCAACAGAGATGACCAATCCAGAGACAGGAGCAAGGAGAAAGTAACCGTCCTCTGGGTTATAAAAATGTGAATTGTTGGTCATGTTGAGAGAGTGAGGAGTTAGAGAGAGCGTTAGTTAGGAGGGGGCTGTTAGCAGTTAGGAGGGGAGAGGGGAGTTGGCAGGAGGGGAGTTGGCGGCAGTTGTAGGCAGTTGTTGGTTGTTGTTGGTTGTCTGCAGACTGCTCAACTCACTTGCTTTGTTCAAAATGGCTCACTTTGAATAAAGTATGGACTCAAGCTGAACTGGACTCTCCTGATGATTGCCTCTGCATCTTCTTCTTCTTCAAGAGTTTTGGCATAGGGAAATTAGAAAAATTAAGGTATGAAGTGTTTAGAAAGAGGAATGCTGGGACCACCAAGACAAAGCCAGCAGAAGGTCTTAGGCCCTAAATTACCATGAAAAATTACACAACATAAATGGCGAGCCAGCCAGGAGGGCTTTCAAGCCCTCACCAGAGACCTGCTGCGACGAGGTCCCATGCCCGTTTCCTCAGACACAAGCGCGCTCCAAAACTGAGGTAAGCAGACTTTTTTATCTGCAAATTTGATCTGTGTCTGAGAAACAGGTGTGGCCCCTCATCAAGGTAGGAATCAGGCTTTAGATAAAATTGGCTTTACCCCTAAAGAACCTAGAAACTGATAAAGTAACTAATAGCCTCAAGAAGAGTCCGTTCAGATTGAGTCCATTGGTGTGTAAGTGCTCTATGTATAATGTCTGATTGGTACCAATGTATGGATGAGTTTGTACGTAATTGTATGTTGGTTAGTTGAATGTCTAATTTTCTTAGGGGGTAATTCGCGGATGAGATATTAAATCGTAAACTTTTGATTAAATAAAGGCCTTTTGAGTTATGTTGACCTTGAAGTTTGAGTAATCTCGTGTTTATCTATTCGCACAACTCAGCTTTGCGTGCACCCCTGGTTAAAACCATTCAGAAGGAGTCTGCTTGGATAGAAAAAGTATATGATACTGTCTATGATACCGTCCTCTGAATCAGCTGATTTCGGACGTTAGAGGGCCTTTACTTGCATGGGAATCGAATTCCACCCTCTGGTAAATTTTGTTGGGAGGTCTGCTTGGATGATGTTGCTTACTCCCTTGAGATCCGGCACTAAAAGTTTGGGTCTCAATTGATTACTCAGCACATGATACCGCTCCCTGGAAGCTGAATTAGGAAAAAGATAGGGACAGCTTTGAATAAACTGCCCTGAATGAGCTCAAGAAGTTTGGGGACTGCATAGGCCAAGTTGCATGCTTGTGGTCTAGATTTACATGTCGCTCCCATTGTTGAGGTTAGATTGCTCCTACTTGCAAGGCCGTGTTATAAGTTGATGTTTGGTGGTTGTTTGTACTGTCGTGAGCACTGTTTTGTAAGTGTATTTAAAGTAAAGACATAAATAGAAAAAAAATAATAAAATAAATAAATAAATAAATAAAGCATAAGTAAATTAGTAAATAAATAAATAAAAATACCTCAATAACGGAACGAAGTTAAAGTAACGTGTAACAGACGGCCGAGAAAACCCCTCCCTAACTCTGCTCCCTAACTCTGCTCACTCTTCTGACTCGGCTCCCAGATTTTCACCTCAGGTCATGACCTCTGAGTGTGTGTGAGAAGGCAGCTTTCTGTGATGGTGAATGTAAAGAATGTGGTTGTATGGCGAGTGTGTGGAATTGAAGCTCTGTGGGGAGAGGGTGACGGAGACTGCTGTGTGAAAGAATATCCTTTGCTCTGCATATCTGGGGTTTGCTGAAAGTGACTGATTAAAACATTACATTGTCATGCTGACTTGGATTATTAAATAAATCAGAAATCAAAGGTTGTCTTGATAAGTAAACTGCAATTAGGTATCGAGAGTTCCACCTAACATAATTGAATAGAGTAATAAACATACCATAGAAACTTATGAAGAACTTAATTAGTAAATAACCCAAATAAAAGAATACTGCTGTGGGCAGGGGTTGGCGAAGAGATGATTCTTGAAAAATTCAGAATGTTTATGTATGTCTTATTGTCTTATGTTTGATGTAAATCTGTCAGCCCCGGGTGCACCCTGTGTGTGTGTCTATGTGTGTGTCTATAGGAGTGTGTCATAGGAAACTATATGTAAACCCCTTGTCTCCTTCTCACTTTCTCTGTTCATAGTCAAGCTGTCATCACTTGTTTGTCTCTGTCTAGGGGAGACACAGTTATGGAAAATTAAAAAATAAATAAAAAAATAAAAAAATAAATAAAGAAAGAAAAAAAAAAATAAAAAAAATAAAATAAAAATAAAAATACATAAATACATAAACAAATAGTAGTGTGTATAGGTATATGTATAAACACATATACGTCTGGCCGGATTCTGACAAGTCTTGTACGAGACACTGAATCAGGTCTGTTGGAGCTCTTTCAGCTTTAGTAGAAATATGAACCACTAAAGGCATAACAGACGAGCTGGTTCTGGAGTGATATTCTCCTTTTTTGCGTATGTGGGCTGCATGGTAGCGCAGCTGTTAGTACTGTTGCATCACAGCAAGAAGGTCCCCAATTCGGGCACGGTGTGCCTTTCTGTGTGGAGTCTGAATGTAGTATGTGTGGATTCTTTCCGGATACTCCAGTTTCCTCCCGCAGTCCAAGGGTATGCTCTCTAGGTCAATTGGTGATTCTAAAATTGCCCGTAGGTGTAAATGTTTGTGTGAAAGATTGTCTGTCTCTGTGTGTCAGCCCTGTGATTGACTGGCAACAGGGTGTACCCCGCCTCTCACCCTAAAACGGCTGGGAGAGGCTCAGCTGGGATAGGCTCCAGCCACTTGTAACCCTGAAAAGGATAAGTGGTATAGAAAATTAATAATAAAAATAAGAATAAAAATGATAAATAACTAAGGAGCCTCTTAAGATAAAAGAACATGTCTGGACATAATTTTGAGTTAACATTTAGTTTCTGTGTAATTTTCTACTCTATTTCCTATAGTGAGAAAGAATTTGTGAAAATGACACCCCAGTGTCATAAATCCATCCAGCTGAACTGTATTTGATTTAAGTTTCTCTAACATGTTGTCTTCTTCTTTTTCAGAGACAGGACAGTTTCTTATTATAAGCCAAATTCTGTTTTATGCATAGATGTTTGTCCCTGATACAGTCAAATGAATGGGGCCATATTGGATGCGACGCAGGCTTTGGGCTTCCTGTCTGGGAGTTGTGGGGCGCCTGTCGGTCACATGAGTTGAGCTGTGCCCCTGAATGAACAAACTCCTAATCCATATATCTTCTGAAATACCAAATTAGAGGAGTTCACTTCCTGTATAGTGTGTGACTATAGTGAAATTACTTTTCAGACCCAAGCCAGGCTGTAAATATGCTTTATTGCTGTAAAAATCTATTTTTGGCTTAGTGTGCATGTGACTGCTGGTCTTTCTGCAGCCAGCCTCAAGCAGATTCTCAATGAAAAAACTGCTTTTAGTACTTTAACATAGGCTTAATTTTTTCCTGTACCCGATGTTGCCCCTGGTTTTAAGATACAAAAGTACAAAAAACCCGATAAATGAATAACATTGTTTATGAAATGAAATTACACTGATTGAAGCACCGACTGCAGAAGGTTGGAATCGAATGTCACGTTCTATGTAGGACTGGGTATCAATCAAAAACTTTCACTTCCTGTAACGATACCAATACCTTCACTTCGATACTGGTTCCTGAATGATATTTTTTGATACCAAGTTTTATATCAGTTCTAAGGGCTAGGCCCAATATGAAAGAACATAATTTGGGGACCTCTGCTCTAATAGGTAAAGTCTAATTTACCTGAAATTGTGAGACGTAACAAAAAGTGTCAATCTGCCTGAAATAGAATGACATTTCTAACTGAAGATAGGACCTGTGTATTGCAAAGGCTTCAGGTTCCATTTTCCTTTGCTGAAACCCTAGACCCTAGAACAATACTTGTAAAGAAATATAGGGGTACCTGACAAATCCATTTTGAGCATGATTTAATAGGACCTTAGAAGATTTATGCCTTATATCAGTGGGAGATGGGACAGTTTAGTTGAATAATTAAGACATCTGGGAGGATGGGGAAGAAACATTAGACTAAGGAAGTGGTGCATCGACTTCATTGGAGCTGGTAATAAGACTGCAGCCAGATTCTGAAAAGCAGATTAAATTTTATATGTTGAAGTGTCATATAAGGACTATTGGGAGACTCTAATGGCAAAAAGAAAGAAATAAAAGACTGAAAAAAATAAATAATGATGAAAATTAAATAAAAAGAAATAAAAAAAGTAAATAAACAACATAAAAACAATAAAATTAAATCAAAATATATAAAATAAATAAATAAGAAAAATAAATAAAAATACTCAATAAAGAAATAAAAAACAAGAGAACCTTCAAGACAGCCTGCTGTGACAAGAACTAGCACAACAGACACCATAAAGCTATAACCACTAGCATAGAAGGCTAGGGAAAAGAGCTAGGGAAAAGAGAAGTTTCACATGGCTCACACAGGATGAGCAGAGGCAAGTGCAAGCAGCTCTGATGCCTGTAATGGAAAAGAACAGGTGCTGCAGACCAAAGGAGCCCAGCAGGGGAGGAAAGCCTCATACGCCGGAGGTGAAAAGAGCACCCTAGTGTCCAGCCTACAGTGGAACCAGCTTTCCAGTTTCCAGTTGCACTGCCATCCTCACAACAGCACTACCTGGCGCCTACCCAACAGACAGCTCCAGGTACCGGTCATGCAGCGACTGCACCTACGCCACTACTACCCATGATCCATGATGTTTGGGATGTTGGGCATCCTAAGCCATAAACTGAACACCCCAAGTGACAGACGGGGGACACATGGACAGAGTCTGTAAGACTTCGGCTGTTGGCCCACAGAAACCTGAGGAGGAAATCATGGCACCAGTAACAACATCACAACCTTGTGATGACTTCATCGCCGACGGGACCAAATTATCACCATCTGGTTTATTAATAAAAGACCAAAGTCAACGTAAGGTGTACCTTGGACAGCTTCTGGTTGATTCTACCTGCAGATTCCCATCAATCTCCCTCCACCATGATGTCAGCTCAAAGCTTGGAGAACCAAACCACAACAGGAAATTCAGCTGTTTTTTGGACCCAGCTGATCGATCTGCCTGACCCGTAAAGGAAAAGGATCTAATGGACACTGTTGAAACAGAGTCAACTGAATGGTAAGCCGGAACCTGAATCAACTCTACACTGCACTCTCATGTGTGATGCTGGACAGAATCAAAAAGACTTTGACAGATGTTGGCTAGAGATGAAAAATAAGAGCCAGAAACGTTAACGTTGGCCTCCAAGGAGCTGCAGCTGCTGTACCGCTCTTGCCTGAACTGCAACCATGCACCACACATAACTCATATTACACATTTTGCATCACACATTACCCTTTTGGTAGCACAAGGACATCTTTCTAGAGATTTGAGTCACTATATGTTCTTATCTGACAACCAACTAACAACAAGTCCTTCTTCAACTCCTCAGATTCATCTAACAGACACTCTTATACAACACGTACGAATTAGAGTTCACCACTTGCATGTTTCATTAGACTATCACATAACACAATAGAAGAGGGACAGGGAAGGGAAAGTTTATTAGCTGACACCACCCCTAAACGACTTGCATTCTTTGAAAAACATGAAATGCTCCTACACTGTATTCACTGCATGAAACTGACATAGGCCTCGTAAAGGCTGCCCAGCCTATTCAAATTAGGCTTAAATCACACACCCAACACCATTATCCCTTGAGACAAAGGGCTGTCGAAGGAACCAAGCTTGCCATTGAGGGCTTGCTAGCCACAAGAGTCCAGTGCAAAATGAACAGTCCTTGCAAAACTCTCTTTTATCCAATCCAATCCAAATGCTGCATTCTTCTGATTGTCATCTAGTGAGTACCCTGCATTTTATCATCTCCATAGTCGATGCAGAAGTCCTAAAACTTCCTGACTCAAGCACACTCATGTTAGACTTTCTGCATGAAACCCAACGAAAAACAGTACTAGATTAGTTTTCAGTATGTCCCTACATCCTGGTTCTCAATGTTTGTTTGATTTTACTCTCAAAAGTAAACAATAAATTTAAACTCACTTGCCCTTTATAGAATCTATCCAACTTTAGCAAAAGTCTTAGCAGAAGACTTACATTACCCTGAGGTGCGAAGCTCCATTATTTAGTGCATGATAGACATCTGATTGCATGCTTTGCTGAAGAACAGTGTGAACAAGACTCTATGACCATCTAAATGACATTAGCTAAGGGAAGACACAAAGTTAATGAAGGAAAATCAATTTTTTGAAAATTCTTAGGAAAACGCTTAGTGATGATCAAATTAAAACATTTTTGCCCCCCTAGTATTAAGGTAAACTAAAATTCTGAAATGTCTAGAGACGACGTGTAACCTACCAATAATGGCAGACTTGACCTTTTTGTTGATGGCTCCTGTTTCCAAAATAATGTTATATCCCAGCAGACTAAAGCGGCAACCGAGGGCCGAGAGGCAAAGTTCCAACTACAGCTGCTATAGTTCGAGGCTCATCATGGCTGATGCCTCAGTCATACTCAAGAGAAACCAGCTGTATGCGCCTGAAATGCACCTCAGTTTCTAATGTTGCTGAACTCTTTTTCATCTTGCAATGACCACAGACTGCTTCTTTACCTTGGTTTTCTGGGACTTTTAGAACTTAATGTCACTATGTTATCCTTCACAATTGATCTTCCATGATTTCACATGAAAGAAGTAAAATTCCAGATCATGTAATATGTTTAACCCTTTATGCCGGATGTATCAGATTTGATACAGGAGTTTCAATAACCTCTATCCCATCAACAGGATAAATGGTTTTACCAAAAACCTGTTTGTGTTTTCAGATTGCATTCTGCCCCTTGAAGATTATCATTCTGCTACAGGCCAGTGAAGTTGCTTTCTGGGCCATCTCAAAATTGTTACTTATTTAAAAGGAAACATAGCAATAGTAATGAGTAATAAGTATTTTCTGCATGGGACTAGTGCATGTTTATTAAGAAAAATTTACAAAAAAAAAAAATTGCAAAACTGAAAAATTAAGAAAAATGAAATAAAGTAAAGACAAAGCATAATAAAAAGTCCATATATGAAATGATAAAGCAATATTTTGTATAAAAAGGTCAGTTAAGATGTGATTCTGACTATCTTTTGGTGGGACAGGCTTCTAAGGGTTAAACATTGATTATTTTATGTCATGTTTTGTTAACATCTGTACCCCTGTCTGGGACTGCCCCAGCAGAAGTTTCAATTGCCACTTCAGTGTGGGACTGCCCCACCTGACAATTTATGTGATACTTATGTGATTTCTTTGTCATTTATGAGTGAGCAGTCTGCAGATGCCATTGATAGACGATTGAAGGTGTTTCATGTGTCAAGGAGTAATATTTATATCACTGCCCGGATAGTTTTCCTATAACGTGCCTATATTTGTATTATTGTACACAGCAATTGAATGACATCTTTTTTCCTATGACGAAAGCCTGAGAAATGCCTAGTTCATATCCATGTTGTATTCAGTATGTAAATACATGTTATTGGTCAGTATCTGTGATTTGTTGTACTGTGGGCAGTACAAAACGGGGGAAATGTAGAAAATTTTATTTGTAAAATATAACTTCTGGGACAGTCACAAGTCCAAAATGTAGAGCAGCTTACATATAGCAGCCAGCTGTCTCTTTCTTCAGTCTACTAGAAAGCAGAAACATAAATTACTCTGCCCATTGCATTCTGGAAGAGTCAGATGATGCACATAGGTTTTCCTGGAGCATGCCATGGCTGTAAAAATAACTAAAGAATGCCCCAAAACAGGTGAAGTAACTGGACACGAGCCAAGTTACTGTTCACTGGATGTTAAAGGATTGCTGTATAAAATAATGAAGCTTAAAAACCCAAGAAAAACTCTGAGTAGCATAAATATAGTATTGAACATTTTTCACAGCAAAAGACGAGTGAAGCAAAGATACGAAATGCCTGCAGTTGTCTCCCAGAGCAAAGAACAAAGTCATATATCTATTGACCTTTGCCCTATGAGACGCCTTTCAGACTGGCGTGGCCACGATGCTGAGGCTCGCAGACATCTGATCTTCGATGACCAGCTGGACCCCGAAAGAGCCATGTCTTATAACTTAAAGATGCTTTAACCAACATCGGAACAAAGTCAAATGGAAGAAAAACTGTTTCAACCAGGTTCAGAACCAAAGTATATAAGCAAACTCATGATGACACCTTGAATAATGCTCAATTTGATTCACAGCAGAATCTTCAGTGTGACCACAGCAATCAGTCTCTATTTTTAACCCCTGCACCGATCAAGAAGGATCTTCCCTCCATATAAGGAGCTCACCTAAAGAAGACTTGTCTTTCAACAGAGATGACCAATCCAGAGACAGGAGCAAGGAGAAAGTAACCGTCCTCTGGGTTATAAAAATGTGAATTGTTGGTCATGTTGAGAGAGTGAGGAGTTAGAGAGAGCGTTAGTTAGGAGGGGGCTGTTAGCAGTTAGGAGGGGAGAGGGGAGTTGGCAGGAGGGGAGTTGGCGGCAGTTGTAGGCAGTTGTTGGTTGTTGTTGGTTGTCTGCAGACTGCTCAACTCACTTGCTTTGTTCAAAATGGCTCACTTTGAATAAAGTATGGACTCAAGCTGAACTGGACTCTCCTGATGATTGCCTCTGCATCTTCTTCTTCTTCAAGAGTTTTGGCATAGGGAAATTAGAAAAATTAAGGTATGAAGTGTTTAGAAAGAGGAATGCTGGGACCACCAAGACAAAGCCAGCAGAAGGTCTTAGGCCCTAAATTACCATGAAAAATTACACAACAATAGGAGTTAATAGGAAATGTGAAATTATGATGTGGGCTCTGTCTAAAGGGGTGAGTGACACCTGGGAGTGAAGCTGTTACATCTTAATGCACCGCTGCCACTGAGGATGAATCAGCTCAGCATATGGGGGTGGAAACCATCCGAAGGCCGCTAATAGCAGCCGCTGTCAGTCCCACATTAACCTTGAGAACAGCCAGGGGACTGTGTTAGCCCTGCTGACCTTTCTGCTTCACACACACACAAAAGCACACACACTCTCTGCTATGTCCACATGTATGAGTGAAAGCTGATGCCTATATGTGTGTGTGTATGTGTATCCTGTGTCTTATGAACACCATCAGCAGGATTAAATCAGTCCATCACAGGCCGTAGCAACAACACCACCTTAACTGTTCCTGTTGCCCTCGGGGTTAGGGTCCATGTAGACTGATAATAGCGCTCCCTAAGCTAATTCTGTGCACACAGATGTACACGCTTGTACACAGATGTCTCATCAGTGTAAAAAGGACAATCAAGACACTTTTAGTGTGAACCGTAAAATTCAGTGTAGAAGACACACTCATTTAATCGCCTTTAAAGTCTATTGGTGTGACCAGTATGAAATGCAGAGAGGGGTTTTATTGTGTTGTACCATTTTTACGGAGAAGACGGCGCATCGAGATGTAAGCAGCTGCTTCACTGTGCAAACCATGCTTGGATATAAAGTGACACCGACCAGGCTAGGAGAAGCATTTTTTAACATCTTTATTCCCACTGCAGGTCAAAATCATGCATTCAAAGAAAATAGTGCTAAATCATGATACTTAAACTTTTGTGGTGCTGCTTTCATTGAAAAGATTCTTCGATTCAAGACAACAGGTCACCAGCAGAGGTGATGGATGAATTAGTCACAAGCAGTTGGTCCATAGTAACTAAAGCGATCTAAGTTACCATGGGCTAAGCTCAAGGGGCAGGATTTCAAACTCTACTTAGAAAAAAAGAGAGCTACACAGCTGAACAGATTTTAACTTTGCTGAATGCAACAGGAGTCATCAAACAGAAACAGGAATGCAATTTAGTCCTTGTTCCATTGAGGGACCCCCAAGAGAGACTTTGGCCCCGATTCCACAACAACGGTTTTCAGATGAAATGCGAAAGCATTTGTCGGCTTTACGTACTTTAGGTACTTGTATTCCACTTCCAATAGCGGACTACCGTGTTGTGCTTGTGCTGCTGAATCTGCCGGCTGCCTTGCAAATAAATGTGCATCTTTTGCACCACTTCTGCACTCAGATAAGATGCATTCGGTATAAACACTAGATGATCAGCCCACCTCTTCTTCGACAAAGGGCTACCAAAAGACTCTCCAGTTATATCACCAACTACAGGCCTGGCGTGTAAACAACAGCGTTTTTAGTCCCTCAGTGCGAACGTTTTTCACTGCGTTTTTTGGAGTTAAACACTGTCATGTAAATGGGGCCTTTATCTAGTATACCTGTGGGATATTCCAGGTTTTACGGTAAGTCCAGTTTTGATAAAACAGATAATAAAAAAATGAAAAATTTGCAGAAAATGTAAAAAATTTGGAGAATCTTAAAGTATCTATCTCATATTTTGCCAAATCTGAAATCAACAACACCCTCATTATTTTAACCTCCTTATATTCTCTTAATAAGAACAACATTATTTTCTTCTTGATCTGCTAAGTGAGGAGGCAATATCAGGGGCAATATCATTTTTCAATATAGTAATGACTGTGTGACACAAAATAATGAAATTGAAGGGTTAGTGAAAGAAAAAAAACAGCTCCTATGATTTCATGTGATAAGCCATGATTCATATGTAATCAATGCTTGTGTTTGTGACATTTCAATAATCCTTGGTTGTCTCAGACACACTAACATAACAGCTGTCACCAATCTAACACCACTTTATCAGAGGTTAGCTAATGCGAACTGGGGCTTCTTTGTTTCCCACATGGTGTGAATTACATGCCATATGTATGTAGGATTTGAAATGATACATCTGAAAATGCGTCCTGTCATTCATAACCAAAGGAAATTCAAGAAATTCACCGCACACTCATGGTACAAGCTGCTAAAATGCCAAACAAATAGAATCCTTGTCGGCCTTGGCATTTTGGAAACGCGGAGCAAAAAACACAACTTAGTGAAAGCTGGTTGTGGTTTGTGTTTGGCCTGAGTGACAGTGAGGCTCGTGTGCTGAGGCATGACTCGGCAGGCTGATGCCCATGTGTTTTCAGTCAACTCTCGCTGGCAGAAGGGAGGCCAGAGAGTGGAAGATAAAGTGAGAGAGGATTAGAGAAAGAGACAGTGAAATAAATCAGAAAACAAAGAAGACATTTAAAAAAAAAAAAAGAAAATAGGAATGAGTGAAAGCATGATCAAACACAGCTCTGACCTAATTTTCTGCCCCCCATCACTGAAAAACAGGGAGAGGAGAGATCCTTGAGGATCAACACTGAGAAGGACGTGTTGATTTGGGAGACAGTTTATGAAGTTTGAAACCAGAAGAGGAGTCCAGCTGAGTGAGTGAGGGGTTTTGAGTTTTTGATCAATTATGTGCGCTGATTGTGTTCACTGAACACTCACAGGGGAAAAGCAAATGACTGCGGGTGGGCGGCTTCAAATCTTTCAACTTTTTTCAGAATTCTGCTTCAGTCTTTTTAAACTCAAACAACCAAGAAAAAAAATCATAATCAAAAAACCCAGTGTGGTCCCAACAAACTGACTGCTTCTGTTAAAATGAGGAAGCTAATGTCGGCTCTGGGTGCTCAAATAAAGTGAAAAGGTGAAAAGGATCAGCCAAGTTTGTACTTTTATGGTTATTCAATAATACAACAGCCCTGTGGTGGTGTGAGGCCGTCATAAGCATTACATACATGTGCGTTTGTGTGTCCGTGTTGCTCTTTAAAACTCTGAGTGTTTGTTGGCAGTGTGATTTCTCTACTTGTTATGTTGCCAGTTCCAGGTTCCGCAACATTTACTGCTTGTTGTGCACAGGAAACCATGGCGACTGAATCAAAATGAATTATGTCAGAGTTGGAGCTGATAAATTTTCTGGAGCAGATGATCAAACTGCAATTATTACCAAGAAAAGAGAGGAGATCAAATATAGTGGCTTCTTAATGAATGTTAATGACAAAACCAGAAATGTTGTAAGTGCAAGAAATCCTGACGCCACCCAGCAGACATATAAAAGAAGTATAAATCAGGCTTCAGTTTTCACCTCTAACAGTGTTCTTAAGTTACAAATCCACCCATTTACACACATTCAAACACAGACGGTTATTCCTCCAGGAGTCATTTGGGGTGTTTTGACTCTAACACAAGTAAGCTGCTGGAGTTTGAACTAAACCGCCAACATTTTGATTGAGAGACTACCCACTCTTTGGTTTAAAAAAAATGAAGCCAAGGGATCTTTCATCATGGTTTCAACCCTAACCCTACCCCACTTTGTTCAATATCTAATTCCTATTGGTCAGCCCCCAAAAGCAATTGACTCCCTTCCGCAGAAGCAGCACTAGGGACAAGTTGATGCACACTTTATGTTATATATAAATATTGAAGCAAAATAATCTGGATTCCACAAAAAAAACCCATCAGAATTCTTTCATGTCAATGTCTTTTCACCCTAAAGAGCTTCTAATCTGCACAACCACCTGCTCACTATATATTATCCCGTACATCATGTCAGGGCTCTTGTTTTTGTGATTTTATGAGACAAAAATTAATCTTTTCAATATTCATTATGTTTTCTTACCCACCTGCTCTCGACTTCCGCTTTGATTCGGGGGTTTTAAAAACCTCATTGCACTTCCTTTTGCCCTGAAAAAAGTTCATGATAACACAAATGCAAAAGGGGCTTATAAGGACAACTCCTTTTAAACAGTGAGGACTTCACCTCCACTGCACCTGTTTTCCTTCACTAACCCCTATAGTCCATGGCCTCCCTAATTGCCATCCCCTGTCTCTTTTCTTCCCCATCTGGCTGTCCTCACACACACTGGGCCTATGACGGTGCAAAAAGCTTTTAAAGGGCTAACATTTGTGCTTCACTGGCCAGAACATTCTGTGCAGCGCTGCCTCTGCTTGTTGCTGCACTCGGTCCGCTTGCAGAGCTTCTGCGCTGCCTCTGCTGCGAGTGGACTGGAGGAATATTTTTAGAAAGCCGTTGACAATATCGCGTCCCCAAACGGGTGTAATCGTATTATGCTGTAGGTGCTAAAAGCCTTGAGTTGGGAAAGCACATCAGAGGGGGAAACAGGCTGAGACGCACAAGTAGTGAGTCTTGAGAGGAAGCTGCTTAGAAGCAGAGTGGTAGGAGGAGATAAAGAGTCACATACATACAATCTTAGACTATGTGAACAGAAATATAAGGAACTGAGTTGACAAGAAGGAAGGTGTTGCAAAGCGACCAAGAATAAGGTTTCTCTTTGCAGGTTTGGGTGGTGGTAAAAAGTTGGGGACTCTGTCTTTTTGACAGTGTTTGGTATTGGCAGCTGGCTCTAAAGGTTCGAGCTGGCCATGGCGATGATAGATGAAAGACTGAACTTTAATCAGAATGGTGCCTGGAGCATTTTCAGGGAGGTAAACAGGTTAATCAGTCAAGCCCTCCTTCCTTTCCATCCTCCCTTTCATTTTTCCCTTACCCCTTTACTCAGCACACAACCACTTCTGACACTGGCACGCCATTCATCTCCTTCCCATCAGCACCTTCACCCCCTCATTTTTTCCCCAACACTGCTTCACATCTCCACAAGCACCCCCTCCCCTACAGCCCATACCATGAGACATATCCAGCCATCAGATGAAAAGGAACATCAAAGCGCTCAGTCGGTCCGTTTAATATCTCAAAGCGTCATCCACCATAGAACTATGAGGTAGGAGGAGAGCGATCAGAGAGCAGAGACTTGGTTTCTTGCATTATTGCCCCTCCAGTCGCCTGTATCATGGGAGGCAGACAATCACATGGAGGAAGATAATCAAAGTCGAGCTCTGAATCTTTGGAAAACCTTTAAACAAACTGTGCTGCAATCAAAATTCACTGATGCAAAAGCAGAAGCAGCCAACCATTATCCATTGTTGCTGGAATCCCAAAGGGTTTATTTATCAACACAGCTTCTCAAAGAAAAAGCTAGGCGTGCTGGTGTGCATAAAAAAACTTGTGCAATGTGGCGAAAAGTGCCAAATTACTGCACGCCTGACCACTGGACGCCTTAAACACGCTACAACTCTTAAAATGAAACCAGGAACCAAGAATTCCCACGAGTTTACAGTCCAAACCACATTCTGTGTTTCTGTCGTCCGTCTCATATATACAAACCTCCCCCGAAGAGAAATAAACAATCAACTCCAACAAACCACTCTGGCTAGTCGGGTGTGAACCGAACAGAGTCTGAGCAGCTTCTGTGGAGAGACGCTGCCGCCGCACTCCATCTGAAATTATCCACACCAAGCTCTTCCACCACATTAAATTCAGTCGGTCGTCGAGGATTTAGAGAGCAAGATTATATTGTGATGTTTGGGATCCCAACCACAGAGTTTGGTGAGCAATCAACAAGGGCCGCCTCGCGCCAGGATAAACTTCACAGACGGTTGCCACTCATTTACAGGCTGAGCTACCCAACTCTGCTGAACCAGTGCAGTCGCTTTGGAAGTTCTCTGTGCAGCCTTGGTGGGAGTGCAGATTAGTTTGGAATAAAAGCTCATTTTCATCCAGGAAATTGCAAAAGGACGCTGGTTGAGCAATATGAGTTAGGAAACACACTTTACAGGAGGCCTTGAAGGGGAACAGAAGAGGGAGTGCTTATTTAAGGAACCGTGTACACCCTTTATGTTGGGAACACTCCAAGTGTGCTGCTGCTGTTATTACCTCCCTGTATCCAGCTCGGCTTTTGTCATAGCAAGAAATTCAGGATGTTCTCTTTCTTAATGATGTGCTTTAGTTCCTACTATATACACAAGCACCTCAAGGGAGAAAACAATGCAAATGCAGCTATTAATGATAGAAAAGTGTATAACTCAAGGTGGCAGCGAGGGAGGAAGAAGGAAGATGATGTGTTTTAAAAGAAATACCATGCGGAGGGAGGGGGGTCTAGAGAGAATGGGGACAGACAAAAGGCAGAGAGACTGTCGGCCTGTTGTTGGGAAACAGAGAAAGTATGCAGGTGGGTATGAGTCATAAAGCTCACACACATGCACACATAAACATATGATAGGATGGACTCCTTCAGGGTCAGCAGTCACATGGGATTGTTTTTCTTTAGATATATTCTCGGGGGGTTTTGTGAAAGTTGGAAAAGAATTACAAAGCAGTGTGGTCTTCTATTACCGCTGAATTAGCGCGGCCTACCCCACAACCAGCTTCCTCAGGATTTTTCCCCAAGGCCACTCTCCAGTTTTCTCCATTTAATACTCATAAGTTTCTTTCCCATTCTGTTTTCACCTCTCTCTCTCTCTCTCTCTCTCTCTCTCGCTCTCTCTCGCTCTCTTTTCTTTTAAGGGAGTGGTAGTTGGGGGAAGTTAGAGATTCTGTAAGGACATTCGTTTGCTCATGCATTACTTATGAAACCTCAGTTTCCTGTGCCTCATACAAACCCACACACACACACACACACACACACACACACACACACACACACACACACACACACACACACACACACACACACACACACACACACACACACGCACAGAAATGGTTGTTGATTGCTTTGACATCTCTGCTGCTCATTTGAAGGGCCTCTTCATTGCACAATATTAAGATCAATGTCTTCTCTCCTGAGTTTGTAAAGTTTGTACTTTTACAGGTGACTCCGTCTTCTCCACAGGAAGTTATCATTTAATTATCTTTTTCTTCTATTCAAAGCAAACTGTTTGTACATGAGCAAATAGGACACCATTCATTCATCATTAGGATTCTTTCATTTAAACCCTTTTGCAGAGGTTACACAAGAAAACACTTTCTTTTCACACTAAAAAAATCTGACAGGTAGAAGTGAAAAAAAAAAACACTGCTTCTCCTTAATGGTGAAGTAAAAGTGTAAAAGAGATGCTCTGACATGTACTGAAAGAAAGAAAGTAAATATAGAGCTCCCTTTTCTTGCTTAGCTAACTGAACCTCATGAACAATCCTTTGTTCAAAAGTTTGTTTTGTAACAAGTGTTTTAACTCTGTTTTGTATGGTGTCCTTAGGTGCCTTGAAAGGCACCTTGAAATAAAATGTACTATTATTATTATTATTATTATTATTATTATTATTATTATTATTATTATTATTATTAATAGGTATAATGAGGAAAGGTGAGGTTTAATATATAATTTTTTATTTTCTCCCTATTTATTTATCTATTTAATTTAAAGTGTGCATCCAGCTTTCATGCGTGTTAGGTTGGGAGAAAATGCCAATGCAGATTATAATACAGTACTTATAAAAGCAACTTTGGTGTTACATTTTTAGGTTTCATACGTTATATTTAAGTAACCTTGCCATACTTTGCTATGCTGATGCCCATATTTTTAGAGGGGCCCTCCAGAGACTTCAATCTGTGTGCAACTCTTTCCTGTACGGCATGTACCGAACAGACATGGCAGTCCTCAAGGAGGTTATTATAATGTTTGTTTCTGAGATTAAATTAGTCTTAGTGGCCCCGTAACTGACATTATTATTACATATGAGCTACAGTGACTGATGGCCTTTGGACAGAACAAACTGTCCCTTCTCCATTTTCCTCCATTTTCCTCTGTGTGCAGATGTAGCCTGAATGACTTGTTGGTTAAACAAATCATGAATAGTTTTATTTTTCTAGGCCTTAAATACGGGTCATATGTTCTCCCAAAGCTTTAAAGCCAAGGGCTTTGGCTCCATTGCAACTATCCCAGAACTATAACGTACAACTACCCAGATGTAAACAAGCACAGATGACAAATGGCGGTTCAAATCCTGACAAGATTTGGCTGCTTTTTGATTAAGAAAATGAAGATTAAAGTTGAATGTTGGCTCTGTCTGGTCAGAAGGAATATTATTGCTTGACCAGACTAATAATATACAAGACTGTGATTTAGAATTCAATTTTTGTTTTTCTTAAACAAGGAAAGTGATCGCTTCTAAACAATCCTGGATAAAACAGTCCTGGACTTGCATTATTTAGTTTTCCAGATTTCTAATTCAACTTCATTCATTCATTAGTTTTCTACCACTTAATCTGATCAGGGTCACGGGTGGCTGGAACAGACAACCTTTCATGCACACACCCTAAAGGCAATTTGGAATCACAAGTTAACCTGATGAACATGTTTTTGAACTGTGGGAGGAAGCTGAAACATGCACACTCCACACAGAAAGGCCAACCTTGTCCTAACCAGGATTCAAACGGGCGACCTTCTTGCTGTGAAACAGCAAGGCAAGGCAAGTTTATTTGTAGAGCACAATTCACACACAGGCAACTCAAAACGCAGCAGTGCTAACCAAACGTGCAGGCCACTAATTAAGCTTCTAAAGTGAAACAAATCCAGCTTTTTTTTCTTCCATGTTTGTTGCTGCACGGTGGAAATAAACCATTGGATAGATTTGGATGTTAAAAAGTTTCTCCAAAAAGTTCTAATATTGCATTCCTCAACTAATGACCTTGTAGGGATGGATTTCAAGGACATGCGCAACAGACGCTCCAAACAGGACAGCTATCATTTGCATTCTAATTTGTACTTGAGGCATTCACATTTCTTCCTTTAGGATGTTGAAGCACAATGATGCATATTTATCATAATCAATAATTCCACTTTAGTTTATTAAAGGAAAACTTAAAGAAAGGGAAAGATTTGTTTAAACTTAAGTATTCACAGATGGATTACTGCAAAACCACTTTTAATGAACCACTTGGTGGAACTTTTTGACCCATCTGACAAATACATGGAACAATCCAGAGCCTGCCAGAGGGACACAGTGTTGGACACGTACTCCTCTAAGGTGGCCTCGAAATCTCCCGGCCTAACAGTGCATGGCACATGGCGCCTGTCAGACAGGCAGGCCTGCTGAAAGTGATTTGGTGCGATGAAGAGAAAAAGCAGGTGAGACACACGAGAAAGAGAAGAACATATAAACAAAGCTGAAGGTGGAGGGAGACCGTCATCGTTCTCGTTCAACGTCGGCCTTGTAGATGGAGATTAATTTATCCTGACAACTCAGGAGTGATTCAGAAAAACACCTCCTGAGCCATCTGCACACACACACACACACACACACACACACATATACACACACACACACCTCTGAGAAAGAGGAGAAGGAGGGAGCAAATGAGGACAAGAGTGAAAGTAAATAAGCCATTAGATGGAGTTAAGTAGGGACAGAAAGTGACTCTGGAGTGCCTGGGAAAAAACTATAAAACTAAGGCAGAAAGACGAGGGATGAATCGATTTTGGTAAAGAGGCAGAGCGAGCAGTGAGCATGAGAGAGGAGGAAAAAGATGAAGAGGCAAGAGAGCATGATGGGACAATAAAAGACGGCTGCAAGAAAAGTGAGAGAGAGTGGATACAGATACAGAAACTCAAACGTACAGGTAAGCGAAGGAGGATGTGACGGAGGGAGAAACACCTGGTTGAAAAGATCGAGAGAGCGAATAAAGAGAGACGCAGAGAGACAGTGGGAGAGAGATACTGTGATTGAATGGAGACAGAAAGAGTGAAAGGAGATGAGAGGACACCTTTTATTTCCTCCATCTCAATTTGCACAAAACTTTCATTACCACCAATTTGGGGGCCGGGTGCCGTAGGCCGGGCCATTAGGCGAGCCCGGCATCAATCAGCCTAATCTCCCTCCCAGGCTGCTAAATTACAGCGCCCAGTTGCTTATTAAAATTTGTCGCCCGTCTCCTAACGCCCGGCACTGCTGGAGATTAGAAGAGGGGCCCCCAGACAAATCTGTTCCAGAGGAGAAGAAGAAGAAGAAGAGAGAAAGTGGGGGTGAGAAAGAAGGGGTGGGGGAGGAAGGAAGTGCAGGGACAGTAGGAGGGGAGAAAAGAGAAATGTGCTCGCTGAGACAGAGTGGATCAGAGCGGGGGGACGATCATCTGGTTTGATTTATACACTCCTGTAGATCTAGGGTGCACACCACACACACATTCTCACACACATTCCCTCACCCTTTATGCAATTCCCTTCACTGTCATGCATCCCAATACATCTTTACACACACACACACACACACACACACACACACACACACACACACACACATAAACACATGCTAGTGTATAGAGTGCTGGGTTTGTGACGCCTCCCCTTGCACACTCAATCAAAGCGGCGGCCAGATAAGACGCATGATGAATGGTGTAATTGAAGGCGGCAGCGGCGTAATGCTGCATCGCTCTGCGTTTGGAGGCGATGGGGAGAAGAAGAAGAAAAGTGGCGAGTGGGTGATTAGCCTGTAGGATTTATTGTTATTGCTGTCTTATTAAAAAATACTAAGGCTGTCTGCCTCGCCTACTGTGGCACACCTCCAGAGACAGAGGATGAAGGGGGCTGCTGCTCCATGCGGGATCAGTTCTGATGCGTTCTAATAACACAGAATGAAATTTAGCTGCATACAGAAGATACTCAAGAAAGAAAAAAACATCATTTACATCCTTCTTTCGTCTCTTCAAAAGAATCTAGAGACAGGAACAGAACAAGAGTGCACCGACTGACAGGAGTGTGTGTTCACCTAAAGGTCAGCGAGTAAAAGAAGGAGGCACATCTGCCTCAGGCTGTAGAGTTCTCAGCAGATCAAACACTTTACTTTAAGGTATCAAAAGCAAGAAGAATCCTTGACAGAGGCGAGATTGTGTGCTTAACTCTCTCCCTGGCAGAGCACCTCTGCAGCAATGAGCACATGCACAGGGATTTCTCTGCCCTGCCATCTGATGACCCTGATTTGCCACGTTGTACTAAGTGTTAAGGTCTAATCTGTCTTAATGGAAGCTGACTCATGGCACATGAAGAGATGATTTCAATTAGGGAGGCTGTGCATGATGTGGCACTTTGTTTTTAAGCATACTCAGGTCTTGAGGATGTCATTATTGCAAGACTGAAGTGGGGAATAAACATTTCTGTTAAAATGCTGAAGTTGCTAAATTGTACCTTGAAAGGGTTACTTCAGGTTTTGGAAAGTTTTCAAATGAAGTACTTATCAGTCCTGTGTTTATCAAGATAACAGAAGAGGCCAGATGGGGTGACAAAAGAGGAGCTAATCTATGTAGAGCTGCTGATAAGATCACAAGAAACAAATACCTGCAAAAACTGTTCAACTTAGTGCTTTATTATGGCACTGGCACCTCAAACATGTGGCGTCTTAACCCATTTCCTGCTCCATCCACTGTCCTGTCCTCTCTCGATAAAGGTATGAAAATCTTCCAAAAAAAAGTTCAAAACAAATATAAACATGGCTGTTTATATCAAGGTGTGGTATTAAGATATCCAAACATGTACTCAACATTTATGGGTTTTTTTACCCATCCAAGACTTTTTAGAAGACCAGGTTTATATTTCCTGCAACCACTTCAACAATGTTCCATAGTAGGCCTGGGCAATACACCGAAAATTTACTGATACTGAAATTTACAACAATAACCAACGTTGTTTTGCCCATATTGGTATGTTCAATGTTTTAAAAAAAACTAATAATAAGACAAGAGAAGTTGGTTTTGGTTGTGAGTAGTTAGGCTATGCATTTGTGTCCCTTTAAGGGAACTACATCAGAGACACGACTCTACTCCATCCAGTCTGTGACAAAAAGGGAAAGAGAGAAGAAGATCCATATTTAGAACTTGTTTATTAAAGACTGCATTTTTTATACTTTGTGTTTGCAGGAAATTTAAGTTATTTTATACTTTAAATGAATTCAGACGTTCTCATTTCAAGTAATCTGCACTCATCAGCTGTTCAATAAATCTTACCTAAACATACTTCATTTGTATTTTCTTTATTTATTTTCAGATAGTGTAGTTTTGCAGTCCTTTAAATAACTGGAATAAATAGGTCCAGGGGAGTCATATTATCACTATAACTGCCAGAGCACAATCTAATGGCCAAACGTTTTGGTTTTGTTGCTCAGGGGCAGTGACGTCGTTATCATCCATTTATCATCATCAAGGTAAACTGCTCAATGTATCGGGATATTGATTTGAGGCCATATTGCCCAGCCCTATTCCATAGCTTAGCTTAGCCTATCTCAAGCCCACTTCTCCAAACAGGGACTAAGCTCTCTGTTACATTCTGTATGTAGCACACAAACTACTTTGAAGTACCTCAAAAAAGATTGTAACAAAGAAAAAAGTTATCATTAGTCACCTAAATATAGTTCAACCTAAATATCCCAATAAAAAATGGTAATGAAAACACCAAAATTTTGAAAAAACATTCAAATTTCGATAAAAAAGTTTTTCTACCCCTGAGGAGAAGGGTCAGATTAAGTGCCAAAATGTTCTCTGAACAGTTGAGTCTTCAGATGTCTCTTAAAATTTGAAAGGGACTCTGCGAATTGTATGGAGTTGGGTAATTCATTCCATCATTTGGGAACAACAAAGGAGAAGATTCTGGCCATGCACCACTCACAGGCAGAGCGTAGCGGGCGAGAAGGAGCATAGACCTGGATGAGGAATTGCAGGTAGGCAGGAGCCATTATTGTCACTGTTTGGTAAGCCAGAGGAAGAGCTTTGACTTTGATTCGAGCTGCCACTGGAAGCCAGTGAAGAGAGATTAAGAGCAGGGTGACGTGTGCTGATTTAGGCTGGTTAAAGACCAGACGTGCTGCTGCATTCTGGATCATGTGCAGAGGTTTAAGTGTACATGCAGGGAGGCCTATGTTTTGTTCGTGGCCGCTTTGAATTGGCGTGGTCACAGCCGACAGTCACCAGTGAATAAAAACACAAGTGTTCACAAATTGGCATTGCCATCATCGTCAGCATTTTAACACCCTCTGCCTTCGTCCGTTGATGGCATCAGCAACAACAGAGACTCCCATCAAAATGACAGCTGAGCTCTTAAAATGTTTGGGATATCCATGGTTTCACCAGTTACAGTCCTCCTTCCTTCTTCTGCTTTCCACAAATTGAATCACACGGTACAAGATTTTAGTGAACTTGTCCTCGGTTCTAGTTGTAATGGAAACACCGGCAAGATGGAAATGTACTTAATCAAATTTTCAGTAATATCGCTTTTATTTTGTGAAAAAAACGTAACAGAAACACAGCTAATGTGAAGTGTTCAAAAGAAGTCTGAGAAATACTCACTGCTTTTTTTTTATTTCTGTCTTGCATGAAACATGCTGCAAAAATTGCTAAAACGATTGCTTAACAACTCTTAAAATCAATTAGTTATGGATAAATGTTCAGACTGGCTGCTTCTCCTTTACATATAATGGTTCATTTTCAAGGCCTCTGGGTTTTGGTGGTGGAACAACAACTTCAGTTTACAACATTGCTTTGGGGTCTTGGAAACTGTAGTGTCAGCATTTTTTCCACAACCACGGGATGGTCAGAAACCACTGTGCATTATGAGACAGAAAACAGAGGCTCAAAAAGAATAGGTTTTTTTATAGACGTGGTGTTAAAAGACGTAAACACGGTCATAAATTTCCTGACGAGAAAAAATTAAACATACAGAACACGTTAGGATGCATGCAAGTCTATGAAATCTGACATGAAACCTGGTGCCCAGTCACTGCACACACTCACATGCACACACGTCCCCTCCAGCAAACACAGTGAAAGTGTAGCAGCTGCTTGCATTGTGGTTGCATGGACCATGTCCACTGTCCACACACACTGACAAGGTAACCAGCATGGGAAAAACCACAAGCATAGACACAGAAACAACTGTGGTGTGAGACAAAAGCTGCAATAAATAGTGGAGCTGCTTTGTCTGAGAGTTTAATTAGCAGAGCACCTAGAGTATTCAGGGATAGAAGGGTTGGCAGTTGCGAGGAGACGCGAGCCAAATCGCTGGGCTATTTAAAAAACTAGATGTGTGATGCTGTTGTTGTTGTTGGCTTGTTTTGATTTCTGTGTATCCCATTTACTTCTGTTTCAAAGCATAGTTTACAAAAGTGTCCACTTCAGGATCTACTGCTGTTTATAAGGAGTGTGTGTCTACCTCTGTGGGTCGCCAGCAGCTCTTTGTGTGTTGCTGTTCAGACTGATTGAGCGGCGCACTCTTCGGCCAACTGGGCTTCCGGCTGTTGGACTGCCTGCATCGATTGCTCGGATGAGCCCTTCTTCTGGAGCACAGACGGGAAGACGAGAAGAAGAGAAGGCGAGTGGAAATGAAGGGAGTAAAAATAGAGAGTGAAGAGAGGAAGATAAGAAAGAGTACGAGAGAGTAGGGGGGAGAAGAGGGAAAGGAGAGAGAGAGAAAAGGAACATTAGCTTAAATGAAAGTTTATTAGCTATATCAGTCAGTCAGTCAGGGTGGGGTTAGGGTGGGGGGATTTGGCCTCAGGCTCCTCATCCTTCCTCTCTATCTATTTCCCCCTTCGCCCCCTCCCCTCTTTCTGCTTGTGTGTGTTTGTAAAGGGAGGGGTTCTGTGGGTGGGGGCAGGCATGACGGGAAAACATTAGGTTGTTGGCGAGCGGCCGGTACAGCAGCCAGTAATTGGCTCGGGTAATGGTCATGTCCAGACAAATGGTGTAGGCCCTAACCGTGTTACGAGCAACCGGCTGCTCCGCCTGTATTCACAGCAGAAAAAGCCAGCGCCGCTTGGATACACCGCAGACACAGCGCGTGTTGCAAAATATGTGATTTACTGGTACAACGACAACCCCCCCTCCCCCCCAGCTGATGTGTTCTGCATGGCTCGTAGTAGTGATTCATGGTTAGCTTGTGTCCTGTGTGTGGGGGAACTGCACTGTGATACGGTGGTGGGGAGAGAGATGGCAGCACGAGTCCCGCTCACCTCGAGGGACAAATCCGCATCTGCCGGTGTCCTCCAAACAAGTGACGGATAGGAGATGTGGAGGTAGAGGGAGAAGGAGAGAAGGAGGGAAAGGGGAGGGAGGAGGAGGAGGAGAGCGAGGGAGTGAGAGGGTAAGTTCCATTTTTCATCCGTCCCTCCCTCTGCTCTGCATCACTTCCCCTTCTGTCTGACGGCAAGCTGAGCCACTAATGTCCATTGTGTCTGGATGAGTTGCAAACACACCAGTGTGTGCATGAGTGTGTGTGTGTGTGTGTGTGTGTGTGTGTGTGCGTGTGTGTGTGCATGAGCTGTCTCCTTCTGTTGATATCTGACAAGAAAAAATGAAATGTATGTGCTTCAACGCTACCTACACCAGCTGAATGGCATGCACACATGGGTACAACCGAGTGTGTGTGTGTGTGTGTGTGTGTGTGTGTGTGTGTATATGTGTTTGTGTGTGTGTGTCTCTGCATACCAGACTGCATGAATGTGTGTGCCAGAGTGTGTAGCTTTCCTCTCCTTCTGTTGACATTTGATGAGTGAGAATCAAATCTTTACGCTCCTTTGTCAGCTGGAAACCATGCAAACACGGGAAAAGCTTGATGTGTATGTCTGCACAAGTGTGTGTGTGTGTGTATGTATGTGTGTGTAGTGGTAACCCCTCAGCCATCCAGCTATCATCTCCAGCCAGACAGGCCCCACCAAGTCATCCCAGCTGGATAATGAGATCCATTATGATTTACGTGCCAAGAGAACAGCCAGACAGAACAAAGACATGTACACACACATTCACAGACAGACACACACACAAACACACACGTACACACATAAAGTTTATAGTACATGTCAGTGTGTGTGTCTGCTTGCGGGCTCTTAGTGTGTATCTTACTGTACGTGCAGCCGCTGTTTCATATTTCAGTTCTTTCCAACATTTTTTTTTCTGTGTGTGTGAGTGTGTGTGTGTGCGCGCGTGCATGTAAGCTGTACTAAGTGCCTGCAGGGCATCGAGCAGTGGGTCCTCCCTTTGTTTGCAACTCGAGAACTCAGACCATCACTCTCTCTCAGGAGCACACACACATTTTTTTCACTCTCACCTGAAAAAGCCGGAGTCCCAACTTAAGTAACCTCACTCTACCCATTTTTCCTCTCTCTCTCTCTCTCTCTCTCTCTCTCTCTCTTTCACATACACACAAACACACACATATAACCACACACACACTGCAACCCAAGGCTTTGTAGGCAGAAAGTGGAGAGTGAAGATTACAACTATGTGCTGCATCAAAAACAAAAAAAAAAAGGGAGACCACACATTCTCACCCTGATTGATCAGCTCCTCTGCAGCACCCAGCCTGCCAGGGATTTGTTCCAAGGTATTTGTGACTCTCTGAGTGTGTACATGTGTGTGTGTGTGTGCTGGGATTTGTTAGTGACGAGGAAAAGTAGCTGTCAAACACATTTTGGAAAAGGTGTTTGCTATTGCTTCATTTTTCCTTTTGTAGGGGAAAAAAAGTAAAAAAACAAAGATGGGTTGGCTGAGGAGAAAATCTTATCTGCTTCTGTGGATAAAAAAAGTGAATTATGTCAATTGAGTTGTTCTGAAGCACATCTCTCAAAGACACAGAGTTGCAGGCTGAAGTGAGACGGGTATGAGCCGACTTATGTAACTTTAGTTTTAGTCTATTGAATAAAAGACAGCAGAAGTCTCCATTTCCACTGAGATTAAAAAGACTGATGTCTCGGAGTAGGCAGAAAACAGGCAGAGATCAGCTCAGGAATGGGTATTGGATGAAAACCTGCGAGTTCAGTTTGTAAAGAAAGAGTAAAGAGTGTTTTTTTTTTCTCTGAAAAACATGTCTTAGTGAGAAAAAGTGACAATTTGAGTCAGAATAATGCAGAATAAAGTTGTAATTGATATCTTGTTTTTTGCAAAGCTGCACTCTGCACCCAGACTTACAGGGTACAAAGCTACAGTTGGAAAGTGGATGCACTCAAACATGTGATGCTTTTTTATAAAATTGCCCCTCTCTCTCTCTCCCTCTCTCTCTCTCTGCGCTGGGCACTGAAAACAATGACGGGATTCTCTACTGTTCCTGCTGGATCAAGTATTCAAGTGACGCCAGCTCAATTAGAGGCCCAAATGCCAAGATCCAGACCAGGGAGGGATGAAGAGATGAAGAGAGATTAGGAGAGGAGCCGGGACAATGAGGACACTCGGTGGAGGAATCAGAGAGGAGGGAAGAAGACGAGTCTGCTGTAGAAAAGAAACGGATAGACCTCACAGAGATTATGGAGGAAATAAAAAAAAGCTAAAAGCTATAAATGGACAAAAGAATGCAGAAAAAGAGAGCTCCTCACTAAAAGACACATCCAGGAGTATCATGACCTCATTGACCTCCTTGCTAATGCCCTACTTTTGTAAACACACTTCATACACACACACATACACACACACGCAATCTTCTGTGGTATGTTTCCATCATCAAATGTGATCAGAGCTACTGTCTGCAAGCCAACATTCACTCAACCATGATAACCACAGGAGGAAAAGGCACACACTCTTACACACACACAAACACAGCAACACTTCTGTACAATGAAACAGTAAACCTTCTGATTACACACACACACACATACATACTGAGCACACTGTGACCAGCCGAGGTAGCAGAGAAGGATCTGACATGCCCGCTTAGATTAAAAGGTCAAATAAATTAAATTAACATCAAAGCGAGCAAGCTTCAGATGAAAGGTGCTGTAGCTCCAACGCTGAGCTCAGGGGGATTCTGTTTAAGGAAAGAAGAAGCAGTATAATCATTTATTATCTGAACAGAAAAATAATTCCTGTTCATTACAAACAGAGTCCTACCTTTCCTGCTTTGGCTGCTGTTTTACAGTCGGCAACATCTTCACTAACCATGATTATTTGTGGTATCTAGGAAAGTGACCACATTTCTAGAAAAACATCCGAGAGAAGAAAAAGACAAGATTCCTACACTATGGTCACTCCTTAACTTTGTGTCAGGTAACTATGAGTCAAATGGGAAACTAGCACCAACTCCAACAAAGACGTTCTGTGGGGCCTTCCAAAATTAAAAACTATTTTCTGATGCATTTTTCATAATGTTTTTTAAAGTATGAACAGAAAAAGGGTTACATTTTACATACAACCATACAAAGGAAAATCTATTTCAGAAATTTCGTTGTTGAAGATCCTCGAGGTGACAAAGACATTATAATGATGGTATCAGTGGAGGCAGATTAATATAGGAAACATAACAATATGTACACAACAGTGTCCAATTTCTGCCAAATTAAGTATCTTAGGCCTATATTGTTTTTTTTTTCCTTCTGGATTAGCCTATCAGTGTATTCTCAAAGCAGGGGTCGTCAGTCTCTTGCACCACTATTTTTGGGGTCACAGCTATAAAGTTTAGGAACCCCTAACGACACAGCTACTACAAGCTGAGATCAACTGGTAAACCCCAGTGCTAAAAACCAAGCCAATGAGGACATGAAAAAAAAACAAACTGTAGTTCCTTCAGCGTCCACTAGAGGCTGCCTTCAAAGGCCATTTTTTTATGATTTATGATATAATCAAATACATTCATACCCTACTTTTATGTTTTTATAAGACAACTGAAGAGGGAAATATTTTCTATCACGCATTTGTTTTGATTACAAGTTAAGAGTGGTTATTTTACTAACAGGTGTGGTAATTATCTTTCTACATACGTTTTATAGATCACTAAATTCATAAATATCACAACAGCTGTTTAAGTCCACTTTCACAAACATAGACAGTATAATATATAGACAAATCTCCATGACATCACCCACTGAAGTCAGTTGTCAGCAGGGGCCCTAATGGAATTGCTGATTCAAGAAACGGGCTTAGCAAAAATAGGTTGTTTTAATGACATAAAAGTCTGGGGTTGGGGGGGGGGGGGGGGGGGGGGGGGCTTGATGTGTATGTGGTTTCTGGTCTTTCTGCAACCAGCCTCAAATGGAGTGTCAAAGAATCTGTACTTCCACATAGGCTTTGTTTTTGTAGATCGAATATTGCCCCTTGGTCACAAAGCACAGGATGGTGGTTGTACAGTGCTAGAGTTAATTTTAGAGCCTTCCTGAGGTGTTTGGGGGCCTAACTTCACACTGCACAGGTGATGGAGGGTCTCAACTCAATGATTCAGATGAGTCATCATCATGAGACGTGTGGGCCTATTAAGGCTGATGTGGTAGGTAGTTTCAGCCTAAGTGGAGCTTGTGTTAACAGGGCCTGGGTCTGTTAGGGGCAGCAATGCTGTTTCACTTGGGATGACAAGTGGGTGATATAACTTATTGGGAGGGAGCAATGGGGCGAGAAAGGATCTCATGGAGTGCTTATCCTTTTCATTAAGGCAATAGTATCTTGTGTTTATTTCACCTTATAGGTCTTGTTTCCAAGCACCAATGATTCCAGGATGAGTACTGTAAAGGCTGTTTGGGTTCCATGTCACAGTGATGTACTGTAACAAAGCATAGAGCGGGTGGGCCCTGCAGCAGATTTTATCACCATTCTCTGCATTTACAGACACATTCTTGTGGTTGCAATAAAATCCCCGTCAACATGGACTTCGTGCTCATCCCTCCATACTTAGCCTCTCTCTCTCTGAAACAATGTGACTTCTGAGTTATGTGAGGACGATGTGGGATCTGAACCCACAACACCCAACTGTTGTGGCGTATCCCACGCTCCAACCCACACGTCAACCAGCACCAGCATCCAAACCTGAAACACATGCTGGACCAAAACATTTTCCCCTCTAATTGAGCACCAACAAAACAACACTGCACCTCAGATCCCGCACTGACAAAAAACCTAACGTCAATATTTCTCCAACAAACCAAACTCAAGTGAGGCCCCCCCCCCCCCCCCTCTTGAACTCCACCTCTGTCTTCGGATCTCCTTAACAAAACAGCACTTCGCTTGCTGTGGTGCCAATCCTAATCACTTCCCTCAGCTCCAGGTGGTTCTCATTGACTGGGGCCCGGCTCCTCCGCTCCGTAAAGACGCTGGGCCGCAGGAAATTGGCTCGTCTACACGCTTTTATTGCTCGTGAGCTCTCTCACTCACTCTCGCACTCTCTCTCTCTCGGATGGAGTCTTGCAGGACCTCCAAACCCGGTTCTTTCTGCGGCCTGCTTCTCTGTAGCGAAACAGCTGTCACGGCGTGCACCGCACCATCCAAAGAAACAATTAGAAACACCCCTTTCCTATTACTCCCCACAGTTAACCGCCATTGTGTGGAATTAGTGGCAGTCCATGGAATAAGTGGATTCTAATTCATGCCCTCTTTTCATGGAGCTGCGGCTGCTTCACTGCTGCTCTCTCCTCTGCTAATGAAGAGGATGAAAGAGAAGTGTTAATCAAACTGAGCATCTCATCTGTGGTAATAAGGAGCAGAGGAGAGGCCTTGGAGTGGTTCCCTTGTGGTGTTTGTGTGAATGTGGCATGTGTGTGAAAGAGAAGGTGGATTGCTTGCTCCAATTGCTTTATTTATTTATTTTATTTTATTTTTTTTACAAAATTTCAAGCTCTTGAAACTGATGGTCAGAAAAATACATTAATAAAGAAAGCAAGAATGAATGTGTGCCCTGGCCTTGTTGTCTAATTGCTCAGCCTCAGCCCACAGGGATGAATGCCCCACTATGGGCCAATCCCTCTCCACTAGCAGCCTTTCATCCCTCCCAGCCTCCCTCGTCTTGGACCACAGCGCTAACCAGCGGGGTCTGATTAGATTTAAATGTCAAGAGAGATAGGACAATACAGTTATCTTCCAAATTATAGCCCATTAAAGGGCCTGAGCAGTGCGCCTCCCTCCTCAACTAACTAATCACCAACCAGATTCATCATCGCACAGACTGGGGCATAATTTGGGAGGCTGTGGTTTCCCTCGCTGCTCTCTTTGTGTGTGTGTGTGTGTGTGTGTGAGTATCAAATCATGTGCAAGGGCAACCAGGAGTGTCTGTAACGTGTGATCAGTGTGTGTGCATGCTGTGTGTGTTGCTCTGGAGGGAGCTGGTTCAGCGCCCCAGGCCAGTGCCCCATTAAAGAGAAAGACAGAGTATGTATATGTGTGTGTGTGTGTGTGTGTGTGTGTGTGTGTGTGTGTGTGTGTGTGTGTGTGTGTGTGTGCAAGAGAGAGAGAGAGAGGGAGGGATCCTCATTTAGGAAGCAGGAATTATAGTCTGTGCTCCACCTGCAGCCACCCATGCAGACGTTTGGGTGAAAGCTTTAAGACCTGGCACCCTCCACCTTTAGACTCACTCACCGTCCTCAGGGTGTCAGATGTGTTTGGTTTTGCATCTTTGGTTGTCTCAAGCAGCATCACAGCAAACCTTATTAAACTGTGATTCTTTCTTAAGTGAAGTCAACAGCACAGCTTCAAGGAACAAAACTAAAAGGAAGGAGTTCAAGCATCTAAAATATGCATTACTTGTCCCCTCCTCTCGCCGGATCTTCAGATATGAATCTCAAAGCATTGCTCTTGTTTTGTGTCATGATTGTGGAGACGAGCTGTTAGCATCCCCACTCTCGGATGCCCAAAATTCATCCATGATCGCTTATTTCTACTTGTGAAAGAGTTGGTTTCTTTTGTCTCCTTTTCACAGGTTTAACAAGCGAAAAAGCTGCACCACCCTTCCGTACATCACATAGATACAAAACTACACCTGTTCAGGGTTAAAACTGGATGTGATGCATTTTTTAAACTAACTCTGTGAATTTATCTGAGTATGTATCCAGTCCTCCCTGTATCCCTCCCAAACATGCTATCTGGTACTTGTCCTTCTATTCTCCTTTCTTCACCTCCCCTTGTTCCTCTATAAGGAGCCATATCGCTGATAGCATGCATTATAGTTTTTATCCCATCACAGCAGAGATATTGATAGTGCTCAGAGAGGGGGGGTCTTATGGAGGAATGAGGTAACTAGAAATATAGGACTCATATCTCAAGGTGGTTTCCTTCATATCCTCGTCTCTCTTGGCTGCTTTGCCTCTTTCCGCATCTCCATTTCCTGCCCTGCGCACCTTTCGCCATTCGTCTTCGGCAAGTTTTGGTCCTCACTCTCTCCCCTCTCCCCCTCTTTCATCTGATCCTTTTGTCTGTTCTTTAATCTCTTATCCCTCCTTCCCTCTCTTCCATGTCACCCCCCCTACACTCCTACATCATGGTGCTTGCTCCAGCAGGCTCTGACTTCATCCCTCTGCTGGCGATTAATGCACAGGAGCCAGGGGGAGAGGTGCATTATGGTCCCCTCTGTACAGAAACACACTATAAATAGCTGCTGTGCGTCCTGTAAAAGCTTTTCATTACATAGAGATATATAGTTTGATCAATAGAAGCCCTGTGCTAAATCTAATAACAAAAATGACTCCGAATGAAGATGTAATGCCAAAAGGACCAGAAGAAAGAGGAAGCTACAGTCTGACAAAAAGGACAAATTCTCGATTATATGAGCACAAGAGCTCATCTGATTTGGGCTTGAATGAGAAGATGGATCAGCTGATCGGAGATCTAGAGAGGGAAATGTGCAGAGTTTTAAAACCTACAAACAGGCAGGTGCAAACTAAGACACTTAAACACACAAATGTGCAACAGAGGCACAGAATCATATTTTCTCACATCTCGGCCCCAGATGAAACTTCCCACAGCTGCAGCTGAAGGAGGGCCAGAGAGGAAAGAAGAGAGGGAAAGGAGGAGTGAGGAGGACAGAAAGAAGGAGAGAGAGAGAGAGAGAATAGGAGGAGCCCAGGGTGTCATTTCTCTCTCTGTCAGCTCCCTGCCTCCCCCATCCTCCCCTCCTTCCACCCCTTCACCCCCCCTGAGATGTGGATGCTTCGTGGGGACAATTACCGACTGACACTTCATCATGGGCCGCGCGACAGGCGCTGACGGCCCTCGTCCAAACAAATGATGCTGGGGTCGAGGTTGCGGGCCTGCCTCCGAGTCTGCCTGCCTGTATGTAGCCTGCCGCCGCTGCAACGAGCCCTGCACCGCACGCACACACACACAGCAGAAAAAAAAGCTACATTAAAAGAGACTCCTTTCAACCAACCACCTTCTTCCTTTAAGAAAAACACATTTATCAGCAGAAGGGGGGATGAAGGGTGAGGCGAGGGGAGGGGGTTCACTGGAGGGAGGGTGGAGTGGGGGCGCTACAGTACTGTCAAACCCCATCCCCCTTAGGTAAAGAGAGAGCTCTTCATCTTTGTGAGGCAACTAGGACTCTCTCTCTCTTTCTCACACACATACACAAAATACTCCCCAACTGTCCACGCTTACAGCCAATCAGATAACAGGGTTAAACTACGGCTTAAAAAAGCCGACTAGACAAAAAAGCCGACAATCAGCACAGTGACACCAGCGAGCATCAATTAACCCCGTGTCTTTGTGGAGTGCTGATAACACACTGACCCCCCCTCCCTGCTTCACAAGCAACGCAAGCAACTCACTCCCCAGCAGCCTTTGGTTGAGTGCGGCTAACTTTAGAATCAAAAAAATAGGTCAATTGCTAATAGTCAAAAAAAGGGGGCAGCATATAGATCTTAAAAAAAAAAAAGGAGAGAGAAAGAGAGGGAGAGTGAAGCATGTGGAGGACCTGCTGGTGGCAGTCCCTCAGCTCAGAGCCCGAACCTGCAAATTAATAAACGCCGCCTGTGATCCCGGCCCGCAGAGGCCAAGGGAACAAAGATTGAGACAGACATCAAACGCTTGACTAACGCTGAAACAACAGTTGGTAAAAAGGCTCTGCTGCTCTCTGAACACACTCGCCGGTGCACACGGAGGATGAAGAGGAGGAGCAGGAGAGAGAGAGAAGAAAGTGAAGACAGAGACGGTATGAACAATGAGACATTTATCAAAGGAAGCAGCCACGGTGTCTTCGGCGCTGCGCGGGTAGATTGCTAATGCAGGTGGCATTGTTGTTGTTGAGTTCCTGTGCTGCAGGTTTGTGAAAACTCAGGGAAGCAACCAGTTCCCTTTGGGTGCTTTGCTTTGTGGATGCCCTCTGCGATCCCCGAGGAAGACCGTTTGAATTCTTCCTCTGTGTTTATTTTCACATTATTTTCATTCATACTTCTACCATGTTTTCCCTATTGGCAGCCGATGTTTGATAAATGTGTTTATGGCATCTCTCACGTCTACAATCCCCTGCACAGGCTGCTGTCATAGATAAATAAAAGGAGTGCTGAAAGGCTTGTGTGTGTGTGTGTGTGTTGGTGAATGTGTGTGTGAGAAAATGAAGGGCAGGAGAGAAAAAATACCCAGCGACAGCCATACTTCATGTTGGAAAGGCCCTTGAGAACGCTTTCAATCTTTCCGTCAATATTCGGCGTGCAGGCCCCTGTATGCGCCGTCATTAAAAAGGGGACGTTCTGCTGTTTATTTATCATAAGGACACATGGCTGACAGCTTCCTGTAAACAAACCCTGTGTTTATGTATGTGCATGTGTGTGTCTGTGTACATTGGCTGTAGATTTCAGGGCGCACACTCCCAAATGCACGGTCGTTTCTCAGTCCGTTATCCTCTGTAATGGATGGCTGTTGGCCAGCGTTCTCTCTGATAATGGCTGTTAGCGCTCATCACTGTATACAGAGGCTGAGCTTGTTTAACATAGGAGAGAAAAAAAGCCTATTCCTCATTCCAAAGGAGAGAAGACTAAAAAGGGATTAATGTATGAGGTGAGCACAGAAAATGAAGTGTTTTTCAGGATGTTTGTCTCTATTTTTTTTATCTCCCGGACTAAAAACCTCCTGACGTAATGAAGACAGTTTCAACAGTTCAACAAAAACAGCAACAGATAAAAGAAGAGGCTCGTCTTTCTTCTACTTGATGCCTTAAACACTTCTTTTAACACAGTTTACCTCACTCTAACAAAGCATGTTTACGTGATGTGTCCTGTCAGTATACTCTCAGCGTCGGTCTGTCGGCACCAAAGGTTAACCAGCGCGCTCACAGATAAGCTTAAGCTAAACAACTGTTGGCCAACAGCTGCATCCAGTCAGGCTGTCAGACAGGCTCGTTGGAATTTGTACAGAGAGAACAAGCTCAAGATCAAGAAAAGGTTTAAAGTTTATTCAAATGGATCAAGACATCGTCACACGGCCTCTTGCACATACGTCATCACGTCAAAATATGTCACATGCACGGCCTGCTTATGTCATCATGAAGCGTCAGTTTACAAGAAGCGCGGTCTCCGGAGTCGGCACAGTGGAGAACACTGAGAACATGGCTATGACTTTAGTTACTTTTTAAGAAAAAATGAATAAAAAAAAAACTTCTTTAAAGTTATTTTTTTGGGCTTCCCACGTCCCCAATGTGAGAGGAAGAGACAGTGGACAGAGCAGGAAACAGAGCAAGAGTGTGGAGAGACGTGCAGGAAAGTTGCCACAAGCCTGACTTGAACCCGGGCTGCCTGCCCAAGGGCTTTAGGCCACATGGAGTGCAACCTAGACCACCAGACCATCTGCGCTCCATGACTTTAGTTACGATATGGCTTATGTTGAGTTGTTTTGGTCAGACACAGCCCTCGAACACCACCCCACCTTTGCGCAAAATGGTTGTCAAGAAGAGCAGTCAAAGCCATTATACATCCTTGTTGCATATGTGGTGCTTGCGCATGAAGTGCACTGTGCCAAAGCACACCTCTCTGAAGTGTGCCAAAGCCAAGGAAGTATACAGAGCAGTCACTCCGAACTGGACTTTAGGGTTGAAGTATGCTTGGGTACGGTACAGATGTCCAGTGTGACTGCGCCTTACAACACTTACTTCTTCACTTTAACTGAGATCTGCAAGGAGACACATGGCTGAGAGTGAACAATGTTTCTGTGGGCATGAAGCCAGTTTGGTGATGCCTTAAGAAAAGATATATCGAACTGCTATCTCTCTTCCAAACCTGTTTTACTACAGGGAGGCTCCAGATTGGCCAAAAAAACTACAGCTCAATCCAACTTTTCTGTGCTCTTGGCCACAGGGCCCAGATTGTGCACTGCATGCTTAACCAGCAAAACGCAGAGATGTCTGACAAGACTTTGCACCATTCCCTTTATACTGTTCTCATTCTCATTCATCCAGGTCATGGTTATTCTGATGACCTAAACAAGGCAACTGGTCTGAGTTGAGTCCCAACTCTACACAGACTGGTTGCCTTGTTTGAGTCATCAGGATAACCCAGAGCTTTCTGATGAAGGCAGTCGAAACGCGTAGCACCATAGGCTGCCACACTACGATTAAGTATTGGGGCCAAGTTAAAACCTAAACTAAAGTATGACTCAACTGTTCCTCATTTTAGTACAGGCGGCTGCTGTTCTTCTAATAGCCAAGCTACAGACTAAAATAATAAGTTTATACTCCTAAATTTGTAGATTATTCTTGTAAATTTATGTTTATTCTCGAAAACATGGCCCTAATCCTCTGACATATAAAAGCATTTCCTCTTGTTGTCAATGGAATTAAACAGTCTAACAAAGATGAGGAAACATTAAAGTAACCCCTTCTAATCATCTGGAGAGCCTGTTTTCTTTTTTAAATCAGATGTCGCGTTTGTAATTTGGCATTTCACATTTGCAGATTTCCTCTACCAGGCTCTAAACGGGCTACTCAGCAACTTTCGTCCACTAAAATCTAAAGTATCTAAAAAGCATTTCAATAATAATCGTTTCACTGTCTGACCTAATCCAAGTGAACGCAGAGCTCTAGAGGCAATTTGAAAACATCTGAAATAAATGAATACTTCCTCATGTGGTGTTCCTGCTGCTAAAGTAAAAGCAGGTGAGTGTGTTTGTGTGGATGTGTATGTGTGTGTGGGTGTGTGTGTGTGTTTCTTGGCAGACTGACCCACAGAGTAAGACAAATGGCAGTAGCAGGGGACGGGAGGGCTGGCGTGCTTGACATTTAGGTTTCATGTGGTAAAATGGACGTTGACCTGAGGGGTCAGGCCTGCCAGAGAGGCAGCAGCAGAGGGGCCCATTCCTGTGCACGGCCCCTATCCCTGCAACCAGATACTAGCAAAACAGAGGTGCACACACACACACACATAATCAGTCAGTCAGTAGAAAGGATGACACAGAGGGGCATCAGACGTCGGACAGGTTGGACCACATGGGTGGGGTGTCATCATAAAGGAGACAGATGTTTACGATGTGACCAAAGCTCAGCCAGATGTAAATCTTCAGATGTTTCTGCTTATTTCATCTAAATGTATGTACGTGCACATGGATTCTTTCAACCACAGCAACAGTGGGGAAGTCAGAGCAGAGTTAGCGGGCTGCTGTTCAGAGAATCGCCTGTGTTCACAACCCACAACTCTGCAACAGGAGGCTACTTTATATACTGTTTGTGACAGCTTTGTGGTAATAATGGAGCCCAGGCCCCCGCCAGTGCAAGTGGCATGCTCAGTCAAGTGAGACTTTGCCAAAGAGAGCAGCACATATACAGACACACACACAGACACACACACCAGGCAGCCTCCTTCACGCCTAATGAGACCACTGGGAGAGTGGAGAGCAGGAGGCAGCGAGAGGGAGAGGAGAGAAAGGATGGGAAATAAAGGAAGAGCGAGGGAGAAGGAGTGGAACAGCGATAGCAGGAAGAGAGTCAGAACAAGATAAACAGAGAGAGAGAGAGAGAGAGAGAGACAGCCAACTGTTCCAACTTTCAAGGTTTGGGATTGGAAGAAGGGGGGTAGGAGAAGGAGTGATGACCTGGATTGCTGCCAAAGAAGTGAAGAGAAGATGGAGAGGGCGGTGTCAGGAAAAGAGGAATGGCAGAGCGAAAGAGAGAGAGAGAGGGGATGAGAGGGAGCAGAGGTGCACTTCTGAGCTGAGCAGCGAGAGGTTATGCAATGTACACAACACAGGAGTGCAGGGGGGATCAAACACATGGGGTGCATACATAACTAAATGTGACACCCGAGTGCAACAAGAGACGATGAGCAGGGAGAGGGGAAAAAAACCTGCAGAAGAAGAGTACAATAAAAAGAGAGCAGACACTCCCTAGGGGAAGGAGGGAGAGAGGGAGGCAGGGAGGCAGGGAGGCAGGGAGGGAGTATGCATCGGTACATTGGGTACTGTGCTGGGTACACATCATTTTCAGAGGAGAGAGGTAATGACAGGGAAAACAAAAAAATAAAGATAAAAATAAATGCCGAAGCTGCTCTTTCTGTGCCTCTGGCTCTGCAGCATCATCTGCTCATCCAGGCAGGTGCACATCGCAAGGTGGGGAGTAAGTGAGTAAATAACTGTGAGTCTAAAACAGGGAAAAGGCTAAAATGTACAGTGACAAGAAATAAGGACAGACAGGCACAGCTGAGCGTTTTGGTCATGCTTCCAGGGAAAGCGCTGCATGAATTATTAACAGACGCTCGGTCTAATGAAGTGAAGATGAGCCACTTGGCTCCATCGGAGCAGAGACGGCTCGGATTGTTTGGGCGACGGAGCTCGGACCCCGCAGCAGGTTACAGCGTCAACAAGAGACATGTCACCTTTACAGACTGGCGCAGCGCCCGTCTGTGGTCTTCGAGGAAAAGATTCCTGTATGAGGCTTTGTGTGATGGTTTAGGATTCACGGCACACTTCTGTCTGTCATCACCACACTCAAAGGCAATGTAGGTCATGCATTTAATGCTGCATCCCTGTGCTAATTGGATGGTTTCATTTCCTGGGTGAAAAGTTGTCCTGGGTGTATGAGCGGATGTGTAATGAGAAAACAACAAATGAAGAAGGTTCAGAATAACCCAGTTTAACTATTTAAATAACTATTAACCCATCGTTTGCTTTTGTTTGCCATGTTTCTACTAAAATCTGTGCATTTTTCCTTAAACTTGTAATATAAACAAACTACGTAAGGCAATATTTTGATCGGCCCAACCAATATATTGGCCGATGGATTTAATCAGCTTATAAGCAGCTGATTAAAAAAATCATAATCGAGTTCTGCCAATAATCTGTCGATTTACTCGGGCAACTATTGACCAATTATTTTTTTAATGGTCTTCTGTTTTTATACTTGAAAAATTTCCCTTTGTTTTAAAGTTAAACAGATAATAAAAGACAAAGTATTGTAAAACCTAAAAATGTTCTGCCTGTAATTCATATCCGTAAGGGACTGAAAAAGTAATTTTCTTCATTGTATATTTTTAAAAATGAATCGGCCGATTAATCGGTTATCAGATTTTATTTTTCTGCCAAATATCGGAATCGGCCTCAAAAAAATCCAAATTGGTCAGACCCTTATAATTTAGTATTCTGATCAAGTTTCAGACTTTGTTTACATGAATTTCCACAGTTTAAACTACTTTCTCCTCTGATTTTATCACCACACCAGTGCTGGGCATGTGTAGTCCTGATGGCATAATGAAGAACTACAGAAAAAGAGGAAACAATGTGTTGCACACTTCATGTCTCAGCTGGTTTCAATGCATGTGCAGAGCTCTCAGCTGACTCTTTGACCACAAGTGTATTGCACATGGAGCTGGAGCGTGAGAAGCACCCCCCCCCCCCTTTTCTTTTTCCAAGTCTGTAAACTTCAACAACTATTTTGGTTCTGTTTGTACTTCAATAACAGAGTTTGACAGGTAAAATGCACTTCCACTCCTCGACTGCTGGAGGCCTGCTGGGAACGCAGCTCCCACCGACCTCATTCCCAGTTCACAGTGAGTCCCAGTCACCCCTGTCTATTGTAAAAAGTCCCGTGTGTATTTTCTCATCAGCCGTCTGAAATCACACCAATCTGTGTCAAACATTCAGGGATTTGAATTCCAGGAGAAAGTTTTTCATGTATTGTTTTCTAACTAGTGTGATATGAATTATTCAACTCTGACATGGTGCGACATGCAGACCGCCTTCGTCTCTGGCACAGATTGAGCCGTGCACCCTTTCTTTGGCTCTCCAGACCAATGATACGACAGAGGACAGAGCGGAGGAGGACAGGATTGTTGCTCCAGGGTCGACAGTCAGTGCCTGGTCTGATCTCTGCATCTTCCTCCTCCAGCAGTCCACATGCCACTGTTAATCCCTCATACACAGAGAGGAAGGCTTTAGGATCATCCTCGCTGTGTGAGCTGGGGTGAATAGGAAGCTGGCGGGCGCATATTGTCTGGGCGTGACGCAGTAGATGACTGAAACAACCTCTTTAGGAGATCTCTGTCCTTCCTCTGGGTGTGGACGACATGATTTAGCAAAGAAAACAACAACGTGCTGGTGGTGTTGCTGTTGGATGGTAACCTTGCTGACCAGCTGGACTACTCAAGGATCTGTCTGCCTCCAAAACAAAACTTGATCCATGCTTTCTTTGGCGCACAGAGGGCTGGTTGGGTGGTGCTGCTGTTTGAGTGATAAATTAGTGGTTATGAGGAAGAGGTAATTCCATCTGATTCAAAAAGCAGTTTTTTTTTTTTTTAATTCAGACTTAAATTATAAAATAATGCTTTAAAAAGATGGAATAAGCAAGCGAGTAGAAAATATCTCAAATCTGATGTTTGTTCTTTGATCACTTGCTGGCACAAAGCACGAGTGTTAAGATGCGTGGATACTAATGCTGCCTCGTGTGACGAGACATAGGGAGTTTCTGACAGCGACTGTATCCTCCTCTTGGTGAAAACAACTTTAGAAGTTCTCCAGAACCCTCGGGCAGATTGGCTTCAAAGCCACCGTTTCTGTCAGTTACATCATGCCAAAACATTACTATAATAAAACACATTTAGCTCATTCAAAACAAAAGTTTGGAAAGTTGGTTTGAAAAGTTGAGAGTCACATTGCAAGAGCAGCTCGCATTAACAAATTCAAAGAAACATAAGAATATTATTTCTATTCAGGAGCTGAAAGTGACATTGTGTGTGACAGCATGAACACAAAACAACATCCCTGATGGATGAGAAACACTGCGGCAAAATATCGAAGAAAAAAGGCACTAATCAGGTGAGTCCTGCACGTACATCACAACCCTGCAGGTTTGGCCAATCGAGTGTGAAGGAGGCTGGATTCACTCTATAGAGCACATTTTTGACAATAAATAAAACACTCAGCTGTCTACGTAGACCCTTCCTGGTGCTTTGAGTTAAGTAGTCTGACCATCCTGCATCCCCAGCAACCAAAGGTACTATTACAAATGTGTACCTGAGCTGATCTCATAGAGTTTTAGGGCTATAAGTGGTTATTATAACAGCACAGCACCAAAACAGCAGGATAGGCAGGATACATCCTGATAGGTATGGGAATCTGTTCGATTAATTAGAAATGGTTCAATCTATTGACAAAAATCGTTGTTATGCTTAAAAGTTATATTGTCAATTCTTCATAATACGGCAGAGCGGCCAGAACTTGATGTAGCGTGATGTAGCGCGTGTCAATCACGCTCGTCAGTCAGCAGCAGAATTTTTAAGACAATGGCTGAGATCGAAAGCTTGGCTTCACTTTCCCAAAAAAGATGCTAACAAGGCAAAGTGCGATTTGTGCAACGCTGTTATATCCTGCAAAGGTGACAGCACAGCGTTAAATACCAAGAGCGTCTTGTCATATTTATTTACTGGTACTTATAAACTCAATAAAATGTTGCTGACAAAGAAAACCCATGAAGCCTATTTTTTGTACACAAAAAAATACAGAAGGAATCGATAAGGAATCGGATTGATAAGCGGAATCTATGAGAGCATTGGAATCAATAAAATCCAATCAATACCCATCCCTACATTCTGTACTGGTCGCCAGCCAATCACATGGCTACATGTAGAGACAGACAACCGTTCAAACAAACACTCACACCTATGGGCAATCTAGAGTGACCAATCATGTTGAAGGGCGTGTTTTTGGACTGTGGGAGAAAGCCAGAAAGAAGCCACACATGCACAAAGAGAACATGCAAACTCCACATCGCAAGGCACTTGTCCGGCCTGGGGACCAAACAAGGAACCTTCTTGCTGTGAGGCATCAGCACTAACCACTGCACAACCATGAAGCCCCTTTTCACACACACACACACAAACACACACACACAAAAAAATTCTTTTTTTCCGTTCACACACGTCTCTCACTGTGCAAAGACGACTCGATGACAGTTTTTGCATTCAAATTCAAACGTTAATAAACAGATGTGCAGAAAAAAAGTCTGCTCTTTTACCATGGATGTTTATTTCATCCTGTTTTTCTTTGCTTTTTCTGCTCCACTCAGGACATTTTACAAGACGGCTGAAGGAAAACTTCTAGAAGAGTCAGGGAAAACTTTGGCTGTTTGAGTTCACACATGCCTTCTTCCCATTTCAGCAAGTTTTTAGAAGTTAACGTGAAGTTATTTAGAATTCAGCTACAGAAAATGAAGCCTCCAAGTAACTTTTTTTCCTACCAGTTTGGGCATGATACAGTCTGACAATCACAGAAAAAGCAGCTGAAATCCTGGACTGACCAACCTTGAGATCAGAAGCACAGCACCAGAATATAACACTTAACATTATGTTCAATATTCTATATGAGCTTAGTGTTGCATTGAGTCATCAGCCTTTAAACTGAATGAGAATGAAGAAGATAAGTAGGACAGTGTAATGTCATACAACTGAGGCCATAACTATCATTAACCATTAAATCTTGTGAGTGACAATTCTTCAGACGACATCTTTACCTTTTATGATGCAAACAAGGCCAATTAGACCATGTCAGCACTGCATGCATGTATACATAGAAACACGGGGTGTGTGTAACAGTAAAGTATGACATGAGTGTCAAGGCCTGTCGTTACGGAGACAATTGACGATAAAGCTGTCGATGCAGTCGCAGGAGTTATATGCTCCTTCATCATTTAACAAGGCGATTCTCCTCCACTAGAGTCTCAACGGCCCTGCACTCGTTCACCAGGAGCCTGAAACAGCACTCAGGTGGGTGAAGCGTTTCTTAGCTGCATCAACACGGGTAAACATGCACAATCACCCAGTGAGAGGTGAGGAAGAAGGATCACTTTATGCAGCACAGGCTGAAAGCTGCAGCTGAATGTGCACAAGCGGTGTAAAAGGCCACACCCTGAGCTTGTTCTTCACAACTCCTCCATTCCTCCTACTTTTCCTTTTACAGCACATTTTCCAGTGCAGGAAGGACCCTATATCACAGTATATAATACATCAGCGACTACCACCGTTAATTTCTTCTCTCTCTCTCTCCCTCTCTTTCTCTCCTCAGGGGTTCCCAGTGGCTGTCCAGCGCACATGTGTTTTGGTTTACCTTGAGGAGCCCTATCCAAGGCCCGGGCTGAGAGCAGACTGCAGGGCTTTGTCTGTGGCACCATTAATCAAGTGTCCTTTAACAAAAACAGAAAACCAGATGAGAGACAAAGGGAAGAGACGTGGGGGGTGGGAGCTTATTTAGGTAGAGAGGGGAGAAAGAAAAAAAAAAAGGCAAGAGAGGGGAGGAATGAAGGAAGGGAGAAGAGAGAGAGAAGGGAGGAGGGAGTGCTTGACCCAGATCCAGGCCTTCAATAAATCAAGCAGCAACAATAACAAGCAAAGTTTTCATGTGGTTTGACTGATTAATCAGGCTTTTTTTTCCTGACAAGGGAGGCGAGGGAGTCTTTTTCTTCTTCTGACTCGTCTCTCTGGAGGGACACTGCAGAGTGGCTCAGAGTCTTTTTATGTCGGGTGTTTATGTCTTTATGCTGCGAGGTTTTAGACCTCATTTGTGGTTTAATGAGAGCAGCGGCAACAGGTTTCTTTTCTTAAAATATAAACAAGCTCTATTTTACACACGCACAGAAACTAGACACACACACACATACTTTCCGAGCCGCAGGATGTGAAGCAGCCCTCTGAGACTCTTTGCAAGGTGCCGATCGATGGGCATTGAGTGTGGACAAGGAGGCCTCAGGATCGATAGGGGGCCATTACAGAGATGTGCCCAGTGGGACCTGGGAAAGAGGGTGTGTCTGAATGTGTGCGTGCAAGTGTGTGTGTGAGTGTGTGGAGAGGAGGGAGGGGGGGGTCGCTGATGCTGTCTCATTTACCTCGTTGGAGCATTTACTTCAGGAGAGCTGGAACATACATTCGCTTAAAAGCTCAAAAGAAGTGAACATGAACAAGAATTAAAAAGAGCCGGAGTTAAATAAAGAGCGGCAGGTACCACACACACACACACACACACACACACACACAGAAGCTATTGGCATCCCGGGAGAGTTGCTGCCACACCAGGAGCGCTTGTACTTGTCTTCCTCTCTCAATCTCCCATTCACAGCTTCCTCTGTCTCTCTAAATAACTTTTAGTGCCAACTTCTCTATTTTCCTCCCTCGCTCTCTCTCTCGCTCTCTCTCTCTCCTTGCCTTCTTCCTCACTGCACTGCGGTGTCACCTGAAGAAGATTTTCTGCCTTCCCCTCCTCATCCTCTGCTCCATTGCTGCAGAGACAGCACTGACTGTTCTATTCTTTGTCTCCCTCACACACACACACACACACACACACACACACACACACACACACACACACACACACACACTTGTTACTTTCGCATAAAGTCTGGGGATGACACGTTCCTTCACGGCTTCCAGTTTTTGAGTTTTTGAGGCATCATGGGTAATTTTCCTATTTGGGTTTACTTCTGGTTCAGTGCGATATGCACAGCTAAGATTACTTAGGCAGCTAAGTTCATGTAATTTAAGAAAGCATTATCGCTTTAGCCAAAAGTGACTCGTAATCAGATTGGGATTTTTATACAAACGTGTCAGTTTACACTCACAACTTTTCATCAATGATATCTTCAAAAGTGCTCAACCAAAGTTTTGCTTGTACCAAAACTCAAACAATCTTGCCAGTTAACGTCCGTATTCTGCGAGTTTACTTCAAGTGTTGCTCTCATGGAATTACACACAAAGATGAGGCAGTCAGGCAGGCGACTCAAACCAGTGAGGCAGACTGCAAGCTGGCTCTTGCATCCATCACCACTCCAGGAAAAAAAAAAAAAAAAAAAAGCAAAAAAAGTTAAAACAAAATCCACTACTCGCCTCATTTAATCTCTCTCATTGGGACTGGAGTAGGAGGAGAAGGGTCTCCTCCTCCTTCTCGCCATCGCCCTCTTTTCTGCAGCCAATCTCCTCCAGCACCGCCATTAAAGAAAAAAAAATAAAAGGATGGTTGAAAATAGTGTGTTGGGATGATGTTGTTGTGGAGACGGAGGACTATTAAAAGTCAGGCAAATGCCTTTACCAGTGCTTATGAAATTGCGCTGAGGTGCCATGTCGGCTCCTGCAAGTGCAGTCCAAAAAATCCTTCTGTGGCTGATCAAAAGAACTCGCACGCATGTACGCATGCACACACACAAATGCACACACGTACATTCGTACACACACAGACACACACACACAGTGTCTGGGCTCAGCTAACAGTCCCCATTGGTTTGGAAGGCTGTTGCAGGCTATAACAACTACAGGCTGGCCGGCCGTGAGCAGTGGGCCCTCTGTTTCAGCAATCTGGGTTCTCTTTGCCTTTGGACAGGGCCCAGGTCAGGCTGCACAATACGCCACTGTGTTTGCAGAGCGAGGGAGAAAGAGGGAGAGAGAAAGACAGAGAAAACAGCAGGCATATGGGTCTCTGTGTGCACATGTACCACGAGTAAAAATAAGCATGTGTGCATGAGCGTATATGCATGCGTATGTTTTGGTTGTGAGAATTCTGCACTTTTGTGTGTGCATGTGCATGAGTGTATGTGTGTGTGAGTTACAACTCCTGGGCCCACAACACCCTCTGTCTTTCCCCTCCTCTCTCCCTCTCTTTCTCTAAACCAAGAGGCCTCCCTCCTGTCTCTCCAATCTCCACTGTTACATCATCGTCTCTGTCACCACTTTTTGCAACCTCAGCACAAACAACTGTTGTGGGACCCCCCTTTGGATAAGTTTGCCTTCCCCACAGGCAGAGTTTGCATGGTGCTGTTGGAATCTGCAAGAAGTCTGAAACAAAACAGAGGAAATCAATTGTGTCAGATAAGGAAAACATGCATCAGATACAGAGATGGCATCTGTGCCTTTAAGATCTATTTAACATAGCATGTAGTTGCTCAAGCTAGCTCAGGCTATCTCTAGCCTAGCTACGCTTTCCTCTGCATGTACGGTAACAGAGGAGAACCATGCCGCCAAGCCTGCCAGCCCACCACAGGGAATTTGTTTATGTTTCCTCGCTGCCAAGTTCCTGTCAGGAGGCGCCCCAAAGAGGAACTGCAGACTGCTCCGCACTGTATGTATACGCCCTCTCGCTTAGAGAGGAGCTGGAGTTCTCTGTGTACGGTATCGAGGTGGTGCTTTGTAGCTATGCAGGGAGGTCTCACACACACTCTCCACACTCCCAAGTCCTGACTCTGTTGTTCTGTAAGAGTTCCAAACTTCATAAAACAAAGTTCAAACAGAAAGCTTAATTTATGAGCCCAAACAGATTAACACCAATTTACTCAAAACACAAAACATAAAACAGCACAAAGGCAAGATTCCATTGGAGGAATGCTTTACGAGAGGCACTTTGTTATACCCTGGATTACTGCTATTGTAAAAGCGGAGCACCACCACATAAAAACACTGGTTTGGTAAAGCCACGGGCACTAAGTCAAGCACTTGTGGGAAAAGAGCTAAATTGAAATGACTCTCCTGCTAAAGTGAAAGAGCAAAACATTGAGAGCCAAACAACACACAAACAACAACTCCATCCATTGTTGCCAGAGAAACAATGACAGCATCACTTTTTGCAGATGACTACAATGTCTCAGCCTGGCAGATCCACACCATTCAATGACTCATCTGCTGAATTTATTCACCCATTTAGCCCAGCAAGGTCAGCAAGTGCACCATTCTCTGTCTTGTCTTTAGCCACCCGTAACTTTGAATCTGTGCTGCTTGCACTTAATCCAAGGAAATATAGCTGCTTGCCTTCATGACACACCAATGTGATGTCCAGTGAGAGTGTGGCAGAGGATAGAGACGTGCGTGCATGTGTGTGAGGAAGGAGAGGTCAGACAAGGCCACACAAAGGGGGCGTGGGACCCAGGATGGTGAGACAGAGGAAGAGATAGATGGAGAGGGAAAAAAAGAGGAAGAACAAAAGATGGAAGCATGGATGGAAAGATGGAGGCTCGGGGTTGAAGGGGGGAGACTGAGTGAAAGCCAAAAAAACAGGAAGCCATTTGTGTCAGCTTGGATGGCGGGCTAGGACAGCGCCCACTTCTCGTCACGTGCTGGCACATTTCCCTGCTCTCTAACTGTAACTCCCCGTTCAAACACACAACGAAGAGTAAAGTGGTGACTAAGTGGCTGACGACACAAGCAGGGGAAAGGCAGTGGTTGCGTTTGTTTGGAGCAGATTCCAGCTGTCTTTAATGTGGGTGGAGTGCACGGTCACAAATGAAAACTTAAACTAATTTGCAAGGCGAAGATTTGCTGCTCACGTATGGTATTCTGCTGATGGTGAGGGAGTTAGTTGCTGTACAGTATCCAAATGTTCAAATGCATAACAAGACATGAGCTCAGCAGACCAAAACGCTCCAAACACGCAAAAAGAAGAACAAAACCTGCAGGAGCCTCCATGAGGTCAGCATCCAAAAGCGCTTAATTCTTCTGGTTCAACTGAGCAGTTTAACTGCAAGCTAAAATTGCTCAATTTGAACCAGTTGCAATGTTTTAAGATGTTTTTTACAATAAAATTGCAGCAAAAAAATGCAAAACTAGTTGCAATTTTATTTTAATAAATACACAATTCATTTTAAATCAAAGGCAACTTGATCCAGTGATAATTAAACAGCACTGAGTGTTCTAGGTCCATTGCCATTCTGTGACGTCTTTATCACTCTCTCGCTTTCTCTCTCACTCACACGCCCTTTATCTAATATCGTTACACTTTCAAAAGTATAATTAGTATGAAGCTTAAAAAAACCTTCATTAATACACACACACCCATGATCCGTCTCGTATGTTGTACGTGCACTTTAGCCACTCTCCTTGTGTGTTTTGCAGTGGAAAAGTGTTTGTTAATAGATGATTTTTTCATCTGTTTCACCGCAATGTTGCAAAACAGTTTTGTGCCAAACATTTTTGCCTTTCACAGTCCTTAGCTGCAATATTTGTTGGTAAATCAGCGGCATATTTGTCTGAAACTTCATAAAAAAAGAAGCGAGTTTCACAGGACTGACTGCTATGATTGGAGAAAATTGCAAGGTTGCCCAGAATTCACAGGGATTGATTGAATTTGTGTTAATTGAGTGATCGCAACATCATAACTCCCAAAAGGGACTGACTTAAAGATGTAAACAAGATATCAAACACATGAAAAACAGGCTAAGTCAGTTGGTAGAGTCTTACAGTTTGCATCGAGTTTTGTTGAGTACAATATTGCAATGTTGATGATGTTGCATGTACAGTAAAATATTCAGGCCCCATAAGAAAAAATCTAAAGTGACTAATTCCATCATCACTCATGAAAACTTACATTCAACTCACCAAAAGTCAATTTAAAACTTGACACAACCACGGGATCACAAAGTCTGCAGGGAAAACTGGTTTCTCAGTGTGGCTAACATTAGCAGAGCTAGCACCACCAACACTGCGAAATCTACAGAAGACTACAAAAGCTGCTGTTGCAATACTTGCTAAGAACCAAAGGCGTTCAAAACTGCTGTTCCACTCTGACTCGCTTCAGGGGGGAAAATCAGAAGTGCCATCAAAGAGTTGCACCCATCCATAAACAACATATTTTACCTCCCCTCAAGTCTTCATGTGCTGAGTGGTGTTAGAAACAAAACAGTACGAAAAAAACAAGGGAGTCCCACTCCAGACAGAGGGAGAGGCAGCGGCTCAGCAGCCACCAACGACCTACCGCACACTGAGTGTGAATCATTAAAGGCATGTGTTCCACATCAGCTGCCGGGGCCGCTTCCCAGCCCCGTGTATGAGAGTGGAGCTGAATTATGACGGGAAAGGGGGGGTTAAATACCACTTTATGTGGAGATGAAAACCCCAACGCTGCTAACTCAGAGTGAAAGAGAGAGGGAGGGAAAGTGGAAAATGACTGCGTATGAGGCCTGCGCATACCCTCTGCCAGTTCACAAAATAAAACAGCAAATGAAGCAGCTAATGGAACAGTTACATGATTTCCAAAAAAGAGTGACCTTTCATCATGAGCAGATGAAGGCAATATTGTTTCCAAACTGATCCAAAAACTGACCTACTTTGATTCTTGCGTGCTTTCTGGCTTCCTTGGCTAAGTTTTCTGACCTTAAAAAGCTGATGCAACACGGTGGGGTAACTCTCTCCTTAAGAAAACAAATCAAAAGGTGTGAAAAGACAAAAGAGGACAGAGGAACACAAGAGTTGACTCTGAGTAAGAACGAAGTGCCAGCTTTAGTCTTGTCCATCAGGCCAACCCTGTGCCAAACTTGTTACTAACAGAGCAGTGTCTGCCAGAACACTTGTCATCCCAAGTTACAACACATGGACAGCCGTGTGGGTGTGTGAGAGTGTTTCTGCACGAAAAACACACACACCCTCTCTGATGTGGGCATCCAATGAAGGAGCCGATTCGAAGAGGGAGTCGGCAATCTTCTGGGTATTGGCTGGAATCGCTGTCCACATTCCTGTCTGTTTGCTTTTGCACGGCTGGTATGGGGGGGGTGAGGGGTGTTTGTCGTCTCTGTGACGGGATCACCTTTCCCCTAGGCACAGAAAGGACAGACAGGACCTGACATGACAGAGCAGGGCAGCAAAGGGAAAACACACATTCGTACAGGCAGGAGGAGGCCAAATTGGACAAACTGAGCCACAGGAAAAACAGGAACAAATTAAAGGAAATGACATAATAATAAGGATGAATTAGGAACATGAAATTAATCTGTTAAAGAACGATGATCCAAGTTCTTTAATTGGTTGAATGGCTGTTTTTGTTTGGTCTTTGTCACAGCTGAACATGACAGAGCAAATCTCCCAGCAGCCAGCGCCGACTCTGATGCAACAACCCCTGGATTAGCCTTGATCCTACCACTGGTGGCATGCAGACCACAAAACAGAGTGCCCCCTCTCAGCAGTGCACGGTGTGTGTAAAAATGATTCATAATTTGAAAACACAATAAACAGTGACCTTTCCAGCCACGGGGGAAAGCAGAAGATATGACACGAGGAGCACGCAGACAAAAGAATCACAAGCTGCACATTCAGTACAACCACAAAACCAACATGGCAGTCACATGACATGGAATAATGCCACTGTACAGAGAGTGAGATGGTGTTCTGGTACCCACAGCGAGGAGCGCAGGGAAGTCCAATTACACAGATTTGACAGGAGCGACAAATTCGGGCTTACCCCAAAAACGTCAATCTGCCTGTCCTTGGTGGAGGAAATCTCCCCTTGAATCGATTGCAGCTCCTAAGCTCTGAGGAGAGAGAGAGAGGGGGGGGGGGGGGGTAGAGAGAAAGAGATATTTGAAACCAACAGCTTTGTGGGCCTTATCCACGTGCTGCAGACTCACTGACTCCCAAGTCTCCCTGGCACAGAACGCAAAAAAACTCTTACACTCTTTTTCCTTCCTTCCTTCACCTCTCGTACTGCCTGTAATCTCCCCGCCCTCTCCAGATAGATTGGACTTTCTCGCTCGCTGCATTCATGCCCCAGACATCATGTGAAAAATGGAGTAAAACAGTGCTTTTGTGGTGTGTGAATTACCTGAAGCCTCTGCAGGCACAGTCGTGCTTTCGGCAACAACTCAATTACCGCAATGTGAATCAGGTGGCGGCCTAGAAATCCCCTCAGCCTGATGCACAAATAGGGACACTGAGGCGCCTTCATTGCCAAGACGGAGACAAATCTAAAGAGGCGTGTCATCTCTTTAGAGAAAGACGGCTCGGATTATGCTGTACGGATGAATGGCTGCTGCAGACATGGATCCAGCAACACTGGTTTGGAGCGAGTGTGTGCGAACAATGACATTTTGTTTTTGCATGCCGCTTGAATATCAGTAGAGTTCATTACTCTGAGAACAAGAACAAGTTTGAAAGAGTCACATGGCATTTCTGATCCCTGTTGAAAGCCACCTTTGCAGGAGAAGTCATGGAAAAAGTTTTGCGTAACATGTTTTTATATATATATATAAAAATGAACTGGATGAAAATTACAGGATGGTGGTTTCCAAATGTTAAAAGCCACTTTGTTGGGTTTTAATGAACTGGACAGAAAAGCCAAACTGCCCAATCATGGCTTGATGATATTTGAACAGAAAACTGGTTTGTGTCAGAAGCATTAAACAGCAGCTTTTTCTTCCTGTTTTTTTTTTTAGTCTTTGATGAAGAAAAAACAAGCCCTGCAGATTATTCTAGCGTAATACTCTGAATCAGGACAGAATTTGGAAAAACTGTGCTCACGTTGTGTTTTCTTTTTCAACCTCTCTGTGCACTTGTTATCTAGTCTTTGATTTTTCGTCACCAAAGCAGTAAGTTAAATATGAGAGGATTCACCCTGACAGCCATGCTAATGTGTGCTCTTTAGCAGACAGGGTTTCTGTACAGAAAAAGGAAAATACCCGCCCTGCAGGCCCAAGTGACCGTAGTGCCATTTTACGAGCGTTAAATGAATTTCACACTGATATTTTATCACAAACTACCAAAGAATGCTCAGAAACAAATATAGCATTTTACAAAAATAATTAAGTTATGTTTTCAACAAAGGCTAGTTTCATTTACACATTATCCAAATCCCGTTGAAAACACTGCAAACCACAAATAAGTGTGCAGAGGCATCATATGTTCCAAAATTAAATAAAGATTTGCCAACAGAGGGCAAAATCTCATTTCTATGCTGGTATCAGCTACACACTCGTGTTCCTGCTTATGTGAATTCACAGTGTGTTAGACAGAGGCAGGATAAGAGGACCAGATTTAGGAGAAGCAAAGCAGACAAGTTGAGACTTTCGTGATCCTTAAATGACTGTGACCTTTAACCTACAAAGACACATTCTTCATCTTTTTCTACTGCTGCCTCATACTAGGGGTGTAACAGTTCACAAAAATTCTGGTCCAGTATGGTTCTCAGTTTTGAAGCCTTGGTTCGTTGTATTTTCAGGACAGCAAGGGAAACTAATTAAACTATTTTTTTTTTCTTTTTTAAAATCATTTGGCTGCATCAACAGTATTTTTTTAATAAGAATTTAAATTAAAATGTTAAAATAATAATAATAAATAAATAAATAAATAGGAATTGGGCTGCAACCTTGAACCCAAAAAGTTTTCAATAAAGAAAATATGGTGGCCCTGAGAGCTCACAGCACTGCAACTTCAGAAAGCACATGACAACACCTGCGCAGCATTTAGAAAATGTGCTGCAAAGACCACAACACAACACATCAGAAAAATGTGATGCTCACGTACAGACACGCTTGTTGTTGACATGGATTTTGAGTCACAGACCTATCAAGGTTCTATTTCTGTCAGTGGTGTTGGAAATACGATAAAAAGTAAGTGTTTTTCATTTATTTAGCATTGTGAAAGAGAACCTTAACAGGGCTGTGACTTAAAATCTGCATCAACAACAAGCATGTCCATACGTGTGCACCACTTCTAAGTGTCCTCTGGAAACACTTCCATCGTGTTGCAACCTATTTGTAGCACGTTTTTCTAACATGTTGTGTTGTGGTCTTTGCAGCGCGTTTCTAAATGCTGCACGTGTTGTCAAATTGATGATGTTTTCTTTATTTGCTTGTGTCTTGTCTTTATGTGTTTTCTTTAGGTGCAGTTCTGTGAGCTTTCAGGGCCACCATAAGAAAAGGTATGAATTAAAGTATTTTAGAATAAAAGATTATATACATTTATATTTTATGTATATATGTTTGCGTGGTGCCTCTTCAGGTGCTTCAAAAAATTAGACATGTTGCCAGCAGTGTAGCCGATGACCGTTGACCAACGTCGGTACACTATGCTTGTCTTGTTAACTTGTCTTTGTCCACTGTTGTGTTTCACTGGGAAACCAAAATGTTCCCATACAGGAAACCTAAAAGAAAGCAGGGGGGGGGGGATCTTCCAGCTTGAGCTGTTGGTTTGTTTTGGCTGCTATGCAGCTTACCGTTTGTTGTGTACTTCTGCTTTGCAGACCATGTGTGAACACATACCATAATAAAGAATTTTTGCTGTACATGTCCTCAGATCGGTCTGCGTGCCAATCGGACCAAATGAAGGCCCTGTAAGTACATGTACCATTACACCCCTGCCTCATATCATAACATCTCACAGGAAAAGGGTATGGCATCTAAAAGAGTGAGACTTTTTAAGACGGGTCAAAAAATCCTCATCATGTCTGTGACAAAAAGGAAAGAGGACAAAATAATACAACTATATAAAGAAAACTTTAAGACCGATCCAACAGAACAAGCTGCAGCATCAAAACCTTCAAGTGCTTATATTTAACATCTCTTTAATAAAGTCAAAAGACGGTGGTGACTTTAAACCAAATTCTCTAACATACACTCACATGTAAGCTCTTGTTTAGACTGGCAAAAATGGATGTTAATTAAAGTGTCACCAGATGTTGCTGTGTGGGTTTGCTATGGTTAGAAAACTAAACAGTGACTCAATATTTCCTTGAATGCTTGAAGTGATCTTGGGTTTGAGAAACTTTCTGGGCCATTTAAGTTAATTAAATAATGCACCTGTGTTTGTTTTAAAATGCTACGCCTTAAAAAAATGAATTCAGAATGTGTACAATAAAAGTAATCTTAGACGTGAGCTGTGTTTCACATCACAACATACTACACTGAGCATGGCTCTGGTGCATTTGTTGGCGATTTATATAAAACTAGCATGTAGCAGCAAGCTAACAATCTTGGGTACGATCTTTGTAATGCTTGTTACACTTGTACAGATGTGCTCCTCCTTTTAATATCTACACTAACCTGACATTCAGCCAATCAGCTGGCCCAAGCCTTGGCCTTGAAGCCTTGGCCTTGAATGACTTCTCTATACACTTCCTGTTGTATAACACACCCTCACTTCCTGTTTGTGGATCTGAATGGTCCCGTAATGGTGTGTTTTTATTGGTCCAGTAGACCAAGAACAGCCTCATTTAGATAAGAGGCTGGGCAGGATGAAATGAGGACAAGTTTATGCACATGTCCGTGTGCGTGAGGGTGTGTGAAAGTGTGTGTGTGTGTATGCATGCATGTGCGGGCCCAGAACCTAAACACTGATGAGAGCAGACAGGAGTAGCCTGGGGTAATCATGTCATTATCCTTGCTGATGGGTGAATGCAGCTAACTGCAGACACTCACCTTTGTCACACACACACACACACGTTTGTTTGTTTGTTTGTTTTTTAAAGACAGGAGCTCTCACTGCTGGAGCTGTGCCAGACAAGTCCATCTGTTTTAAAATTGAACCCAATTTACCACGACTAGATGGCCAGGGTTGCTCAGGGAGCCTCAGTATCACCAAGCAGAGCGTGCGACACAAAACTAAGAAGGGTCGCCTGATCCTCCATGTTTGGCCTGGAATCAGCAGCTTGGTTTGGGATTTGGGTGTTTCAGGTGCTCAAGGTCAAAACACGGTGCAACTGTCGAATAAACACTCAGAAACTCTGGGAGATCACTAATTTTGTGTGGCGACAGCAGCGCTGCTCAATGCTCATGTGTAAAAACACGACTATGGGATCGGACCAGCAGGCTACGAACGCAATCCTACTAAAAAATGGCTGCCCTGCAGCAACAGTCATGAGCTGACATTAAAACAGACACAATGTGTTGTTTTAACTCACTTGGTTCTATAAAATTCCTCCGCCCACATGCGTGCTCACGCATGCACACACACACACACGCACTCAGACAGTATAAACCCCTCTCCATGCGGCTTTGACTCTCAGCGGTGGAAACCCCCCTTCAGTCACACATAGATCACATAACCTCTCTTGACATCGGAGGACAGCACTCCCAATGGAAAGATGCAGATTCACACACGCTGAGCGCCAGGCCAAGGCTCCAGACTGCCATTGTCCTTCAGAGTCATCCAAACAAAACAATGAAGAGGGTCACGCAAGGCCCCCCCTGTGGAATGGTAAATAACTGGAGAGAGAGTGAGGGAGAGAAGCGGAGGGGGAGAGGAAGTCTAATCTGCTGGCAATGACAGTGTTACAGGGAACAGTGAAAAAATATGATCATCTTGGGGCAGGTGAATTCCAATGATGTTCAATCACTCAAGACGAATCCGACACTGCCTGAATGGAAAAAATGTCATCTCCATGATGTACAGAGGAAAGAAGCTGTGTAAAGAAAGATGTAAATTGTCTCACCTCTTGCTTCTTTAAGGAATTATAGTTACTCCCAACACATGCTGAAAACACATCCATCCAACTCTGACTCGAACGGTTTTTATGCTCCGCAGGAAAACAGAGCAGGAGGCTCTTTTTGTGTCGGATGAGAAGGCTGCTTTCGTCAGAGGCAGAGATAAAAGGGTTAAAATTCAAACCTTATTAAAGGCTCGGATCATGTTGATGTTAATCATTCATTAGTGCTGAGTGACCCTGAATCATAAAAGCATCTTTGTTGTCATCATTCATCTGGCATTAAATGCGAGCTGTTAATTCACACTCAGGATGTGGACAATGGGAGGTCTACAAAGGCCTCGGAAAGCGCAGTCTCCCTCCTGATTGGTCTTTCATATGCTAATAAGGGAACTGTTTTGGGTTTACTGGCCTGGTTGGAAATGATTTAGGGCGACACCGTTGCTCCGAGCCTTTATGTTTGGGCCGGCCGCGGGGGCTCATATATCACACCGATCATTAATCAATTAGCGTCTCCTAGCCACCTGTCGGACTCATCGCTGCACAAAACATTCCTGCCCTCTGGCAGTTGCTAGACGATGATCATCAGTAGCACCGCTATTACCTTCCAACCCCACAGCACCCCCCCCTCCTTTTATGGTAATACCCTGATGGATTACATAATCACACCCAAACACTGACCGCCATGAAAAGCCATCCCCTCAGACAGGAGCAAATGTGAGTGGAAACCACCACGGTGGGTTCTTTATGGGACTCCCTCCTCCCATCTCAAATGAATGGCAAGTTTTTGAACATACATTTGCCCTCCGCTGTCACAGCCAGAAAGACGAGGCCGAGAGGTATTGATGCCGACCATGACGGAGAATCAATAAGCTGACGGCTATTCAAAAGTGCTGAATGCACACCAACGCTGCGTCCTCCATTGTTTTAAATGCAACTGCCTCCAGTGTGGTATTGATGGTTGTTTACTATTGATGACGTGTCACAGTAACCAAATGCATGCAAGATGGAAAGGTTTGAATTGTCCGGGTGTTGTGACATAAGAGTCCGCTGAGGGTTTCTGTTTAGACTGTATTAATTTACAGCCGACTTTTCAGTAAATCAACTAGAAAATAGATCTTTCAGAATAAAAGCACAAACCCCAAGTTTCTCCAATTTTTATGCTCTCAATATGATCTCCACTTGAGACATTTTGTTATATAAGCCATGCTGATAGAAGTGTTCCTGGAACATTTCTGCTTTACAGTCACATTCAGTCCAACCGCCACACTGCTGTTATTTTTTTATTTATTTTTTTTCAGGGGATTTGTATGTAAATGTGAACTCTCTTGCACAGGCCCTCGCTGCCACTGCACAATCTCTTTTTTACAGCCCTGCTTCCCCAACAATGCCCTCCCATCCGACCCCCAGACACCCTTCCACATTTTTCACACTTTTTTTTTTTTTGTTATTTGGAACTAATTCTTAAAAGCAGCGGACGTGATAAGTGGCGCTAAAATTAGAGTCTAATCCCTTAACCCTCAATACGCGGACATGGAGAAAGTAGATTTGTCAGGGCTTGATTTAGCTGTATTCTTTCGTTATAAAAAGTAGGACTCTTCACGCAGCTTAGCAATACCAAACGGCTCAATCAGTCTCATGTGGAACGTCGGACGGGGGAAGAAGGGGTGAAGGCCTATCTGTGAACCCAGAAAAACTGGCATCTAGTCGAAGCTTTTATTGTGTCGTTTTGCTACCTGCACTGTACCCTTCAACTCTTGGGGTCCCCCCCTCCGCTTTTGAAAGTGACATTCAAATCCACTCCTAAAGGCTCCAAACACAGGAGCTGTTTCTCAAAGGGGATTGTAGTAAAACTGGGCCACTGTGTTGGGTGTATAAAGTGTGTATCACTGGGCCGGGCTTTCTTCTTCTTCTTCTTTTAAATCCAACCAGCTCAGGCAAGGAGCCAGCCACCGACATTATCAGGTGGATTTTGAAAAGAACAAAAGCTCCTCTGCGATTCCTTCCACCGCCTGAAAAAGCCGAACAGAAACCACGTCCAGCATTGATACTCGGTGCGTGCGTGCTCCTCTCGCCTTTCTAACCAAATTCATTTCTCGCGGAAGATTATTTCTCTGATAATCTCACACTTTCTTCTATTTACTTATCTCTGCAGTGAGATCCTAAAAGCCGGCTCTGATATAACAAGTGCAAAGGTCAGGACTAAAGCTGGGAACACGGAGGGGAAAGCATATCTGTTCTGGCTCTCTGGATCTAATCACATTCACTACATAAATGTGTTTCAGGGGCCACGGCTGATATTTTAGGGCAGATAAAACTGGAACAGGAAGTAATCTCACACTTGACTGCAAACAAGGAGAGTGCATAGTTGTGTTTCCTCGTATCTGTCGGTGGATGAGCAGTGTTGAGAGGGTAAAACTATAGCTGGAGCAAGATAACAGCAATCCACAGGGAGCAAGGCAGAGGGGGGGTGATGGGCGACAGGGCAAAGGCTTGACCTCTGGGGGTCAATAGGTGATTAGTAACATTTATCAAACCTACACAGGGTGCTGAATGAGAGCTCAGGAAGCTTCTCTCTAAAGATTTCAACAACATTTGGATGTCAAAGTCCAAATTTAGGGCTGCTACTGACAACCAGATGCCCAGTGTTTATGACAGAAACAAATACTGGAATCCTTAAGTGGAAAAACATGCCATGCTGGCACACAGCAGCAGCAGTGAGGCGTTACATCATTTCGACAATTTTATGAGCACAGCCTGGTTCAGATCAGGAGTTTTAATATCTGCCAATGCCAATATAAAATCCTGTATTTCATGCTCCATGAGAGAGCTAGAAAGTAAGTTTCATTTGATAGCAAAACATTGTTGGTGGATGAAGGAGCTGTGGTTGTGGTTGGGATGGGGGGGTGGGGGGTGCTGTTTGAGTCCTGACGAAAGCCATGCAAGGTATCTGAACACGAGGAATCCATGGAGCCGCAGCTCAGCCGCACTGACATTCACAAGGAGGGAGCGACAAAGAAGCGATTGAGTGTGGGGAACAGATTTGGCTCCGACTTATCAAAAACACTCCCCCCCCAGGGGACTGCGTGACAGCGAGTTTCTGAAGAAGCTCAGCAGCTCTGCATTGTTTCGTAACTCTCGACAAGTGGACCAGGGCTGGAGTGGGTGTCCCGGGCCAGAGGCCAGCTGAGAATGACAACACACTGTTGTGCAGAAAGACAATTAGGACACACTCATGCAACAGCATCCATCAAAGATGGGATGACAGTTCATTTCACTAATGGACAAACATAGCCTTCTTTTTTAGCCGTTTCGCAACTTGTGCATGGGCGGGAAAATCCACAACCACTTGATTAGAATCGAAACACACAAACAAAACAAATAAGACACGGCATGTCATTTTCACATCCCACACTTACATCATACATTAAGAGTTTTCAGTAGCAGACAGAGGCTTTCAAGAAGCACTAAAGTGTGAAAACTTGATCTATTTCAGACGATCATGCAGGAGATGTCTGCATCATCCACTTTTTGTAACTTGCTGAAATATCCTCACAATCAGAAACTCTTTCCACAGGATATGAGATGCTGTTGCACCAGCAGCTGAAACCACTGAGGATTGAGTTAGCGCTGGAAATGTTGTCCAGTGCAACACCTGTAAGCAAGAATCCACAAAGAATGTAAGAGTTTTATAACAGGAATATAACGCAACAGAGCTTAACATAATCCAGGGAAAGATCCACAAAAAAGAGCTGAAAGCTGAGCTGAAATATACAGCCTGAATCCAGCCTCAGAGACAAACTTTTAAAATTTTAAAAATGTATTTGTTAAGAAAATTGTGTCTTTCAGTGAGAGAGCCTTTTCTCCTCTCCCTACTTCCTTTTCCACTCGAGCCTGACAGTCCGTCACCAGGGCATAGCGTGACAAACTTGTCAAGTGTGTCCAGAGGAACCACTGTGACTTGAACAAGCTGCAGAGATGTTTTCGTCTCAATCTCTGTCATTCTCTGTCTAAAGCATGTCCACGTGTGTGACTTACACAGATTGACGGGACCTGCTCTTAGTGGTACAAGTTTAGCCTTGAAATACTGCGTTCCATGCATCACTACTGCACTTTAGTTACACAGTTGGCTGGAATATACGTGTTATACAGATGGTAACACAGGGAGATCCGTCCTGTTTGTTTTTTGCTTTGGATCTCCTTTTAAACATTACTTTCAAAGTTCAAGACAACTTTTTACCGGATACAACTTGACAAGGTAAGGTATTTATCAACAGTTACGCAGCGCTGTTGTATGAAACATGACAACACAAGCAAAGTTTGTCAGTTTGTAGCGTTGTTTTGTAACCAGCTATTTTAGTATGACTCGCAGCCTGGTGTCTGGTGTATCCGTAGGCTAACGTGTAGCGTTAGCTAATCCTTGTGTCTTGCTCATCTTCCAAGCAGAGCTAACATTTTATTGATGGACTCTCACTGCAGTTTAACTGCTGCATGTGGGATGGAATGAACATAATTACAAACAGCTTAGCTCGTGTTTTAGCCTTTAGCTTGTTGTTTAGCCCATGTTTTAGCCTTCAGCCCATGCTATCGCTTTCCTGTTTAGCTTTCTTCTGCTCTGTCTGATAGTTCAGCTCCAGTGTCCACAATCATTACTGAATAAATCCCAGAAATTGTTGTCAGCAGAGAAAAACACAGATCCCGCTTCTCTCGACTAAACTTCATCAGCCAGCGTGGTGTTGTCATAGAGACTTCAGCGGGCCATAAATCAATCCGGTCCTGTCTGAACCTAATGGGAAGTTAAGAAATGGCATTTAGAAATAACCAATGCTAGCGCTGATAATCTCATTTTAAGTTTTGGATTACGATCATGCATATATCTAGAATGAGACTTTTTATTTTTCTTTGAATAAGTGATTTCTCAGGAAGCAATAGTGTTGAGGTTATTTGTATTGCTAAAGCAAAAATGTAATTTCCACAGCAAGTTATTGAAAGAAAAGTGAAACATTTGTTTTAATATTGTTTTTTTTTCAGTAAAACTATACTTCACACATTGTATCAGTTTTGTTGGAGTTGGAAGGAGGGGAGTTTGTCTTCCTCCAAAGATAAGCCCAACAGTAAAAGTTTTTGAACCACTGTTAACCCAATGGGCTGATATTCAGATGCAGCAGGGATGTTAAAAAAATAACAGAGAAAAGCAGAAAATCAGGGGAAAGTCTTTGCACATGTGCATAGGTGCTACAGCCGGCACATGTCCAAATCCTCTGCTCACTGTTGTCTCCTCATTTTTCACATTCCTCCTGCCAGCACTGTCCGACTACAGCAGCAACACAGAAAGCAGAAATGGGACAAGCGTCTCATGAGCTTGGGATTAAATCTGCTTTACATTGCAGGAGACAGAAGTGTCAATGCATATGCAGCATCCTCATACAGCGGGGATAAAAATGAACCCTCATTAAGTTAGGTCTATATATAGCCCTCGAAAGTGGGGGGAAAAAAAATCCCCTTTTGTCACATGAAGCCAGTGTTTGACACATAGATGCATCAAAAGAAAGCAGCAAAAACCACTACAGATAAGTTCTGTTTGGTTTCTTTCACATTTGTTTCAAATTCTTGTTGTGTGCATTGTATTCACAACCAAAACATTTCGTGCCAAGTTTTTAGCCCCTCTGATTGCTTTACGTCACACTCACAAAGAAACTAATATGAAGAATACCTTCTGGCTTGAAAAGACGTCACGTAAAACAGATCAGGACAATGATTTCTTTTTTCATACCGTTTTTTGTTGATACAAAAATCACAGCTTCCGCTTAGGGCGAGATATAACTAGGTGTGACCAAGGATTGAGGTCATCAAGGCATTTTTAAGGATTATATAAAGCTCAGTCTATCTTCCTTTGTCTTTGTTCCTCTTAATCCAGCATGTTCCATTAAAAGCTGGGATACTTCCTTTAACACAGCTTCGCTGCACAGGCGAGTGAAAAAGTAAACAGTGACCAGGAATTCCAATTAAAGTTTTCCGAGTGACAGCCAGCAAGCGAAGCGGTTTAAAGTTGTACAAAAGAGGCGTTTCGCAGGTGGAAACAGTCTCTGGAGTGCTGGTCTGAGACTCCAGTTTTTTTCCAAGATGTGGCTGATGAGAGAAATTTTGGATCCTGTTTGATTTCTCTGTGTCAATATTTTATTCTCTATGGTTACCACACTAAACAATAAAGGCCAGGAGCTATCATAGGAAACTATCAAAGGAAAGTGGAGCTGCAGGCTGTGTTTTCCTAATGCAAAGTGATTCAGCACATCTCTATGAGAGGTGCAAATCTAGCATCAGATACCAGATCTGAAACGACGAGTGGAGCCAACAGAAATACCTGAACGTGTGACTTTGGACAAAAACAAATAGTGATTTGGTCGAGTGTGTCAAGTTAAGCAGGAGGTCATTAAGGAAACCAGGAGCGTCTGATGTGTACAAATGAGAGGTTCACGCCAGAACACGGAGCAGAGCGATGCAGAGAAGCCTCCTGGAACACAGTCGACGCATTTCACACGCGCAGGGCCTGGAAACAACACGCTTGGGGCTTCCACCTTCATTTAGATGAAAATGGACCTCCTCGAGAGGAAATAAAGCCATTTTTAACTCCCTCCCTCTCCCTCTCTCACTACCAGACGGGCTCCTGTAATGTGCCCAGTCAATGGACTGTGGGTTTATTCAACTGCAGGCAGCCCACAGCACAGCCATAAATAATGTAGGGCAGCTCACATGAAACCCTAATCACCATTGTGCTGTCACCCAACAGGGAAGATTGCTTGTTTAATTTACTGCGCCGCATCTGTCTCAGTTCTGCCCAATTTAGTTCCACAATTTCAATCGGGAAGGACTCCAGGTATTTATCAATATGCTTTTCAGGCAATGCCATGAATCAATAAGATTGTTCATGAATCTACGTCTGCGCGAGTGTGAGCGCCCGTCTGCGTATGTGCCTCGTGTCTTTCGGGCGGTATGTGTGTCATTAACAACAAACAAGAAAGCTGCGGCTTGTGAAACAACAAAGGCGGGCTGAGAAGAAGCCATCAACACTCAATAAGTGAAGCTCATTATTGGCCATCTACAACGTTCTTCATTACATTACTATTCCATTAGCATGCACGCATTTGCATATTCCAGTCACCTCTTTACAGAGGCTGTTGATCATAAATGGCAGCCATATGCTGCCTGGTGCGCCATATCACAGAGTTATTACTGCGACACAGAAAGCAAAGAAAAATGGAAATTATGTTGACATGGGAAGAAATGAAAAAATAAAACAATCAAAGGATCTGCTTTTATTGATAGCGTCTTGCTGACTAAATGATCGTCATTTGTATGCGCGTGTTATTCTTGCTGTCTGACAAACATCTGCAGACTGAGTTGTAGTATGCTGGGTGCGTTTTTGGAGCTTCTCTTTCTTACAGATTCACTTACAAATCACAACACAAAAACTGTGAATTTAAGTAACAAGAAATACATGATTGATTACTACAATTAGATAATTCAAATGACCAATGATGGTCTTCTTCTGCAGTGTTTTTTTCAGGTGGTTTTCTCTTCACCGGCTGCACGCATGGGACTCCTTCCCATCCAACAGCCTCAGTGCTGCAACATTTCAGCATGACAGTGATTTGGTGCGATGGCTCCTCTGTCGAAGTTGGTCAGTGGAGGCAGAATAAGTCGCTGCACTGGTCTTGGCGGGGCAAAGTCCATGTCAGCAGAGCTCTAACCCCCAACACAATTCACACATACAGCATAAGCACCGCAGTTCATCAGTGTTATGCACTACGCCATACTCAGAAACCACTCTAGTCGATCATTGCATTCACGCAGCCCACGCTGCGGTCCTTCACCCGGCGCGTGCCACCAACAGCTGTTACGCTACGGGTCCATTTTTGCAGGACACACAGCAGAAATGTGTCGTACCAAACAGGAAAACAGATATGAAAAATGATCAGAGTATCTGGTCATTTCAAAATAAAGCACCATATTCTGGCTGCCGATTGTGAATTTATCCTTGTATATCAAAACTACATCACTGAAACAGGGCAAGTCATCAGCAGGTCAGACCCAAAGGAAATCAGACACAATGGAAGATGAAGAGTTTATCTTTTGGAGGGCCAGGTGAGTTCAACACACTAAAAGATTGTCACGCAAGTATGTCGTCACAGGTGTGATTCCTGCAGGAACATGTGGTTCTCCTGTGATCTCGTGTCTCGTTTAGCTAGCCTTTAAAGCTAGTCGTATCATCTTTGCTCAGCTCCGTTATCTCTCCGCAGTCTTGTTTCCTTCACACTGATAAAGGCGTCTGAAGCAACTTCAGCAGCTGAGTAATACACTGTCAACTGCCGGAGACGCCCACACAGGAGGCACAAAAGAGCGGATTTGTTCCACTGAAATCACTGTTAAGATGCTTTGGTCTTTGAGAGTGGACATGGTTGCTGCACAGAGGGCTCACATGTCATGGGAATGACACAGGAAGCTTGTCTTTATTACAAGGGTTGTGTTTTTGAACAACGTAAAGATGGCTAGTTAGAGTTGCTTATTGTGGCGATACGGTTTTGTTTAATTCTTTATGGTGAGTTTGGTGAAGTTGTGTTTCCAGCTGCAGATTTTCTCTCGTTCCTTAAAGGCAGTGTTGGTAACCAGATTTAGATACATCTTTTGTTATACTGGTTAAAATGATCTTTACGTCCCGATGGCAATCAATGCATGATGTGTTCTTAGCTGTCTACAGCAGGAGTAAACTTTGGAAAACAGCAGCCAATCCTAGCATTTAAGATCCAATTTGTTAAACCAATCAAATCCGGTCCTGCCGTTCTGCCCGCTTCTTGCACATACATTTTGCCAGCGTGCACTCACCCCAAATCAACGCGCATAACCAAGAGGGATCCAAGTATGCTGGAGAATGGCAATGTAAAATACCAGTACCCCGATTACAGGTAACGTAGTGCACTCAAAAACGTTGTGCTGAAGACCAATTTGAGTCTGTGGTTTGGAATCAGTTACGATCATATGATCACAAATCACCAGCGCTCGTGCATGTGAGCGGGGGCGTTGTTTTGGAGGAGCTCTGAGTGTGGGAATGCAGGGGCTAAACGGAGTCCTGTGGAGATGCTACATTCAAATTCATGCTAGTTTTCCATGACTACCAACCATGTCTTGAATGAACAACATTTCCTCAGATTTTGGATGGTTGGTTGGAAAAAAAAATTAAAAACTGAACAAAATAGACTAATGCAAGCAGTATCATCACCTCAATCGCTTAGACAAATTATCCAGAGCCAACCACTGTGGCCAGTCGAAACCCTTTTCTATTTGGATCCTTTCTATAGCCAACTTTTCAATTACCCAATAAAACTCTAAGACTAAAATTACACCAACATCAACAAAGTAAAGATGAAAATGGATGGTTTTGTTTTCCTGGACAGCCCACCAAAAATCACTGTGTTGACTTAACTGCCAGCAGACGCACACTTGGCATAGAACAGCGCTGGTTTTATCAGGGAGCGCTTGAGGACAGATTGGCTGGTCAGACGTGTGTAAGTGACACCAGCTATCTGGCGAGCTGTCTGACTCATGGCAGCAGAGGGTTAACTTGGCAGCTCGACTCGTACAGTGCGGCTCTAAAAGGAACATTAACAGCATGTCCCTCGGTGTAGACGGAGCGTGAGAGAGGGAGAGAGAGCTGGAGAAACAGAGGGGGGAGAAAAGAGGACGAAGAGACGAGCAGTAAAAAAAAGGGGTGGGCGTTTGAATCCGATTTCCAGTGGCAGGGCATTTGGGATGACTTCTTTTTTTTAAGGAACAGGAACATCTCATCTGTCAAAGGTAATGGCGGTGTCCAGGGGAAAATGAAGGAAAATAGAATGGAGACCTTTCATTAAGAAGAGGGGGGATGGGGGGAGTATCGAAGCACAGGTCTGCTCTGCTGTCTCACAGGGAAAATAAATATATACACAAGCCGTTATTTGTGCATTTACGAGGTGGCAGTGCAGCTAGGATCAAGGTTCTCATGCTACACAGATAATATTAGCGCAGATGCTTGATGAGGAATCTCCTGGCAGGAGCACAGAGCATCATCAGGAATGACGAGGTTGGCCTGGCAGCATCGCAAATAGGCCGGGCCATTCTGTCTCTCACTTGGAGCCGTTGATGTACTCAGTGGAAGCAATTGATACCATTGTTTTATAGAGAGGAGGGTGGAGGGGGATTAAGACCCAACAATAAGGCTCTTTCAGTGGAAATGTCAGCCGTCATGCTGGGGGACTGTCCGACTGGGCAGAGACACTTTCACCAAAAGCCAAGGTACAAAACGAGTGTGGAAAATGGTATGAAACCTTGTGACAAGGGGCAATGAAACGGTATCGAAAACATGAGTGAACAGAGCATCAGAAACTTTACAACACGTTTTATGTCAAACCGAAACACGAAGCTTCAAATTTGTGTCCTTCTTCTGCTGCGCAGAAGAACGGGGCAGAAAAGAAGTCAATGATCTCAAGGTCTACCTAAACAACCCTTCGCTTGAAACACACTTCAAATCAATAACCAGGATTAAAGCTTATATGGGTCTTTAGCTCAGCCTCATTAGGAAAAAAGGAGACAAACGTGGCCTGATTCTTCAGGCAAATTAACATAGCGAGGAACTTAAAATATCACCACCGTTGATCCTTTCTGGGACATTTTATCAGGAGACTATACAACAGAGAGATACAAAGTTCTCCCTGAGTGCTTTGATAACCCTGCTGGCCTTGGACCTCTTTGAAAATCTCACTCAGAGGGTTTGAGGTGAATATAAAGATCGAGTTGAAGTGAGGTACCCTGCCGCTTTAAGGCTGGGATGAAACCGAGTTATTCCACCGCTCTGACCTAATTGCTCTCTCACTCTCCCGACATGAACACTGGGAGCTGTGCACTCTGACACGTAAAGATTATTTAATACCATCAAAGCCATAAAAAAGAGGAATAAAAGGAAGGCAGTGTGGAAGGGGGAGAAGGGAGTTAACCCTTTGCGGACAGTTCTGTGCGGAGAGGAATCAGTATGCGAAAGCAGGCCTGTCGAAGTGCCGGCGGCCGACATGAGTGGAGCTCCCACATCCCGACATCACAGCGCCTCCAGAACTCCCCATCCAAAAAATCCCTACACTCTCCTGGTATCGGCTCCCACCCTTCTCTCTTGCTTTTCCCACACTCGCCCCAGTCCCTAAGGCAATGTCTACGTCATTGGGCACCACAGCCAAACCACTGTAATATCCCAATTTATTTCTACTTATTCTGACAGAGTCGGGGCCTGTTTCATTTAGGTCAAGGCTGGTTTTATGACTGTAAAGCTACACTGCACGGCTCCACTGGACTCTATTTGTAGAAATTACTCTTCCTCTATTAGTAGAAGAAGCTATTTGCTGAGAAACTGAACTATTCTTAACAGCAACAGCACTAAAAGAGAGAAAAACAAGACATCCAACATGATTCTTTAAAGCCAGGGAAGACTTTTATTTGCAGTCTGTCTTTACACTCGCAGTACTTCCTCCTCATGACACAGATCTACTCGCAGTGATGTTCTGACAAGGGGTGTGGGTGGGGCCCGGGAAGAGGTGTTTACCGTTAGGCAAGCGCTGGGTGACATCTCCAGGGTGCCCTGCCATTGTGGGGAGCGTGTCTCATCTGTCAGTGCCTGATGAGTTTGTGCTGCACAGCCTCGTGAGTCAGCGCAGCATGTCAACAACAGGGGAGCAGGCTGCTGTGGTGAGGCTGCGTGTCTAGACCACTACAGACCAGATCCAATCAAACCACCTGACATGCCAAGGCATTTTGCAGAGAGAGCAAATGTGTGAAACCAAATACAGAGAGTGCATATAGGGGCTTTCAGGAAGCACCGAAGCCTTCATATAATACTTTTATAATTTACAGCGGTACAGTCCTGAATCCTAACAGACTCAGACCATTTGATTAACAAAAACTGGTGATATTTGGCCTTGGTGTCCTCATCAGAATCCATCAGTTATCATGAAAATGTGGCACACATATTAGTACAATGTTAGGTCCCTTAAAATGTGTTTCCTTCATTTTATACCATTTTTTTCATTGGATGTACGTGATTCTGGCACATCCCAGACACTGCTCTGTGAACTACAGTGTTTCATAAGTGGTTATGACACTATTTAAAAAAAAATGACATGGCTTTATTGTCAACAATGAGTCATTTGATTACACAAGTAATCATGATCATGAATAGTCTATTTTCATAATCACACCAAATATTTAGCACATGTCCCTGAAATTGCTGTCCACCCTGTCATTAAGGGGTACCTGCCCCTTTAAGAAACCCTCTGATGTTTTCAGTGACATTATTAGCAGTGGTTTGTCTTTCTTTAATATAGGGTGAGACGTGGCTGGTTGCAGAGAAACGTGTTTTTTTTCTAATTTTCATCATATTGTTTGTAGCTGGATGTTGTCAAGCTTAATAGTCCACTCTGTTGTTGTGGAATCTCAGCTGATAAAAACCTTTCTAAGTGAAGGGCCAACATGTGATAAATAGCCAAAAATGTCCACCCTGTCAGTAAGCCTGTGTATTACAAAAGTATTTACTATACTCTGGACTTTTCCATGATAGGGTGGACATATTTATTTGTATTGATGTACATTGTCTGCTTGTAGTTACTTCATAAAAAGTGTGGGAGCTTGAGCTTTGACTTCAGAGGTCCAAAAGGCACCTTATAATGATATTGACCAGTTTTCGTGCACAAGACAACCTGATGACAATTGGTTAAACCAGATTTTAGTAAATCGGTGCTATCCGCTCCATGTTTGTGTTCTGTGTGCAATTGATTCAATTATTTCATACAATGGCCAAGCTCATCTACCAATGCTGCTTTTTAAGATTTTCAACAGAAGTCTGAACGGTCTCCAAGTAAATTGAAAGCCAAGCAACCCTCAAAAAATGTCCCTAATATGTCAATGAAACCAACATGTCATTCATTCCTCAGGTGATCAGAGAAAAAAAACAAAGTGGCATCAAACATGAAAAACAATGCGGACAGAGCCGGGAGCTACTGACTCACTTCTGCTGGGTGTTTTTATAGAACAAAGAGGGAAATTTTCCTTTCCACTGCCACTCACACTTGACTTTACAATCTGTAAGAGGAAAGAGAGGGACACAAAGGGGGGTTGAGAGGGGACATAGTGAGTGTGGCGCAGCTTCAACGGCGATGACAAATTTAGTACCATGTGAAACCGACGCGTGCGTGTTCTTTAACTGGCACGGTTCACACAAGGAGAACTTCCTGTTTCAGCTCATCACAGAGGGTTGACGCTACTCGAAAAACACACTCGCCTTGTGCTTTTTAAAAGGAGGACACTACAGTTTTTACAAACAAGAACACCTCGTACTCAATAATTAACAAGTTAAAGCGCTCGCACTCTACATTTCTAGCTGCTGAAGGGAAAAATATTTGATTAAAGCAGCTTCCTGGGGTTATTAGATGATAATCTGCAACTTCTTTTGAAATGTTGTTCAATCTGAAGGGTTCATGTAGTTTATGGGATTTAGTCACAAAAGCTGACATTCCTTTTGAAATAGGCTCATTTTTCCAAATGAAAGGGAGCTTTATTTTTAGATTTGAACGAAGGGCATGACATTGGATCAGGTATTACTAGAAAGATAGACAGGAATCAACATCAAGAGGGGTACTGATATATTTGCTCAGAATAAAACAGCACAGATCATAGGATTTTTTCAATAACGGTATGTACTGTCATGGATAGATGCAGAGAATCTGGGGAAATCTCTGCACTACAGAGACAAGGTCATAACCAGTGCTGGATGGCACAGGTCTTTGTGCTCTCAGGAGGCACTGCATTAAAATCAAGTATGACTCTGTAGTGGAAATCACTGCATGGGCTCAAAATCACCTGTGTAAAATAATGTGACTCTGGAATGTAAGATAAAACTGTGCAAAAGGAAACTATATATCAAAATAATCCTAAAACAAAGACTTCCCGAAGCCCAAACCATCTTGACAAGGACTGAGGGCGTGGCCACACGGGCCATCCGAACTGTGCCGTACTGTTTACAAAAAGCGTGGTCTCATCAGAGTCAGCACAATGGAGAACACAGAGAACGTGGCTACGACATTATTTAAAATGATTGTCAAGGAGGAGTGGTTGACAGAGCAGTCACACTGGCCAAACAAACTGGTCTTTAGGGTTGAAGCGTGCCTGGGCACGGGACAGATGGCCAGCATGACCGTGCCCTGAGGCAAAGTTGAAAACCGTCTTACAGACTGAGAAATCAAAATTTGACATTCTTTTTGGAACTCATGGAGGCTGCCCCTTCTGTTCTCAAGAGGACAAACACCGGATCTGTCACACATCTGGGGCTGCCTGAGCATCCGTGGAATCAGTACCTTACACATCTGGGAAGACAACATTAACACAGAATCAAATTCCCAGCCACATCTGTGTAAAAACCACAAACGTTTTACCCAGCATTGGCTGGTAAGAGTGCTTCAGGTAAGCTATCTGAAGAAACTTCTCATTACCACATACACTGTCCTTCAGTAAAAAACAGAGACCATCCAGGTTACTTTAAAGCATATTCATCCTTTGATGAATGGAATGTGTGATATAAATGTTGTAGTACTACAGTGATAGTCACTCAAGGTTTCTCTTAAATTGTGAGTTCTTATAAGCACTCACTGATTTCACAACTGCAGGGCAACTGAGACCAAGTGTTTTTTCTGTTTTCTTTGATTATATGATCGCTTGGTACCGTAATCCTTATTTGTTTTTTAAAAGCTTTATGCCCTTAAATTCTTAAGATTTCATGAAGAGAGAAAGAGAGGACACAGAAGCAGGAGAGTTTTAACCCGTACAAAGCCAAAGAAAAGACACAACATTATGAAACGAACCCAGTTTGAATGCTCTGCAGTTTGGAGTCTCTGTTACACTGAGAGTTACAGCTGTCTCAGTTGAGATGGGTGGATGCTTATATAAGCGTACGCCTGCCTCCTGTAACCTCATTGCCCTGCATTATCATAAAGCACTACATGATGTACAGATCATTTAATGACCTTTTTTTGCTTCATCTTATGTCAACAGTTTTCACGCTTGACCTAATGTTCGATTTGTGTTGCTGCCGACTGCTTTAATAGAAGACAATATTTAGTTAAACAGTCAATTAACTTCTAAAATTGGAGTAAAATGTTGATGATTCTTCGACAGAGTAAAAGCTAAGAATGACACAGCATTCAGTATGATGTCATCACGTGGAGTGACTTTTCTCCTCTGAGCTTCTTCAACACCCAACGACTTCGAGCATCTCTGGAGGGGTGACAGGGTGGGAAAACCCTCAGATATGCTCAACCAAATTTCCCACTGAGTGACTCAGCCTCTAATGCATCTTGCTCTGAATGTCACTGGTTGTCGTGTTAAAGGGCATCTTCGTCTGCCAGCGCCACCCCCTTAGAAAAAAAAAGTCTGCACTGCCATGCTGGCAGCCGATATCACAGACGTCATCAGTCTGCAATATCTTAAATAGACATAGATAAAATCACGATGTTCCAAGAGCCTATAATGCACAGATTATTTGACAGCTTTAAAATTGGGGTAATAAGCACTTCAGCTCATATGTGATTTTATTTGACAACGTTTTACAAGATAACACCCGTGTCAAGGATGCTGCAGGGCATGTAACTGAAATTAAAACACACCCTAGGTATTTAATTTGCTCAGATCCAGACACCTCAAACTAACAGGGGTTAATCAGGGGTGTCAACAAATTAGGGGAGATACCTGTCAGTTTACTGTGCGTCTTGAGGGCTTCGTTTTTGCGTCTGAGGAATGCATACATGTGTGTTTAGGATCATCAAGTTTCTACATCACACACACACACACACACACACACACACACACACACACACACAACATTAAAAGAATGCAGGCTGTAGTTGCACCCCCTTATGTGAGCTATAACTGGGGAAAGGAAGTGGACTCCGAATGTCACTGCGCTCAACAGAGAAGTAGAATACGCACTAGAGCAAAGTTCACGCCAAGAAACAAAGCAGTGTCCACTGTTATGATTGTGCAAAAATGGATATCTCTCCACATTCCGTTGCTCTGCAAAAACAAACACACTCTTGTCGGAGAGAGGGTACGGACGGCCAAACACTCAGCATTGCGTGTGTCTAACTCCTCATACCGACACTTTTTTAAAAAAGTAAGGCGGCATGATTGGTCGGTTTGTTTTGGTAATTGTCTCGAGGACACTGTCAGCGTCCTCACGAGCTGCATTTAAAAGCAAAGAAGCATTAGCTGTGTATGCTAGCTGCTGTGAAAGGTTGTATCCGCCACTGAATGTAACCTCGCTCGGACAAACGTGAACGTACATGTTCGATAATACAGACGCTTTACTTGCACTGAATTACAAACTTGACAGGAGTTTCGGACTTGAGTTTTTTTTCAGTCCGGTTATTTCTGGGTGTAAACCTGTCACGCTCGTGCACATTCAAACCGTTGGCATGCATGACGCATTCAAATTCCTCCAGGTAAAACGGTAAAGTACGCTAGTGGTTCACCTCTAAGAGAAGCCGAAACCTGAACGCGTGCTGTCAAATGTTGACAAGCTGTGAATGACAAGTGAATGGTAGTACCTGGGACCTGTTGACTCCTCCTCCCGGTCCCTTCGGGCTGCTGCTGCTGCCGGTTGTGGAAGTTGAGCCGCGCAGCTGTAAATGTCTCCGCTGCAGTGGTACTCTGCAAAAGTTTAAGCCGTGTCTGAAAATTCTGCAAACGGTGGCTCTCTCAAGTGCCGAATGACATTAACTCCCCTCTTCTCTTGTCTTCTCTCTCTCTCCTCCTCTTATTCCCGTTCCTGGGCAAACCGGTAGGTGAGAGACGGCGAGCTGCGTTCAGAGAGCAGGCAAGTTTGGCACCGCTTTCGCACAGGCAACCATGGCAGTCACGTTCTCTGGCTGTGAAATCCAACACCACCTCTGGCCACGCCTCTTTCCTTTTCTGGGGGCCAGTCCTTCAAAAGTAGATGTCCTGCTTTTTCCAGATGTGCTCAGAGCTCTGCTGAAATAATGTGGAGCAGTGACAGACTGGGGAGTACAGAGTTTATAGTTTAGTTGCATTTGTTTGCCTTGGAACCTTTTCTGTTTCAATAAATTAAGGAAAAGAAAAAACGTGTAAATTCCCATTTGCAAAATGTACTTTTAAAAAGTAATCAGCGCAAAAAAAAAGTGGTTCAACACCCCAAAAAGGAAGTAAAGCAGAAGTTTTAAGTGATAAAAGAATTATTCCAAATACCTAAAATTAACATATAATGTTATTTATTGATCTGTACAAAAGTAAGTTACTTAACACACATTAACTCTTTCTCCAGTGATTCAATAATACAATACGCTCTTTAATTCTCTGACTGGCAGCCAAAGTCGCCCTCTCTTTGAGTTGCAAAAGAACTCAAACGTCAATGTGAGGTTTAAGTCAACAGTGCCCCCAGTGAATTTTCAGTTTTGTAATGTTTGATATTTTAAAAGCCATGCAGCAAAACTGACAGAGTATTAAAAGCCAAAGCAAAGCTCAGTAAAAAGTATTACAAATCTCAAAAAGGCTTGAAGATGCGGGGGATTTTTGGCAACAAAATAGTATGAAAAACTTTTTTATCCTTGCACTGAATACCAAGAGTATTAAGAACAACAACTGTGTTCATAATACAACTAGTGAAAGAAATAAATAAAAAAACTGGATTTAAGAACTCGTGAACAGCACATTTAAGCCTGACAGTTATGCACCTGAACTGGATCATTCATTAATTATGCATCCCACGTAAAATCAAGTTTTTATAACAGAGTTTCACCTTTTTGTGAAGCCTCAGAAGCCCCCCTACATACACACACACAGAAGTCTGCTCTCTGCATCACCGCAATGGCACACCAGAGAAACTGGAGAATTCTCAGATTTTAGTCAAATATGTATCATTTTATAAATCTTTAAACAGTCTGGCTCTCCCTCCATTGCGTGACTATGCCTCCCCATCCTGCTGAGAACGCCATTAAAAGCTCTAAAATATCTACCCCCACTGTTTGTAATGTACCCTTTTTTTGTCACACTGCATTCAAGCCTTTTACTTCCTTCTGGTTCTTTCTGCCACTCAGAGGATTTTTCTACCAGATCCCATTCAGAGCTGCAGTCTTTTTATATGTATATTTAAAGCCAAATTATACATTTGTCCAAAAGGAACCCTGCTTTGTTTTTGCTGACACTGCACTTAACTCTTAAACTGCACACTTGGTAAACAGCTGTATTCGAATTCTTGAAGTTGAAAGGTTTTGTTGTTGTTTAAAGTCTGAATAGATGTTTAATATTCTTTTGTAATGTGCTGTTTGGTTTAGATATACTCAGAGCTCCCTCTTTTATTTAAATCCCTTTAATTGTCACAACATATTGAACAAATGGTCCATGTCAGTTAATTTTTAGACATATACTAAAACTCTTTTTTTCGAAGTTTTTTATGATGCAAATGAATAATATACTTCTCAATAGTTAAAATTACTCACTCATTTTCTGTTTAAAAGTTTGCGCATGTGGGTCATGCATGTTTGCATGCAGTGAGTGGGTCTGTGCACATATTTGCGTGCGAAGGAGCTGTGTGCAGGAGAAAAGGCTCAGGTTCTCTCCGATACGACTACCACACTCAATATCTTTCCGCCCCAGAAAGCAAAGTTTGGTGACAGGTGTTAGATGTGAAACCCCCTCGTCCCATATGATTGGACAAAGGCCACAAGACAGCCGGTGACACATTTTGCCTCCATGTTACCTTCTCAGTTGCTTTTCATCCCTTTATTTTACACGGAGCATTGACACCGTGCAAGGCGACAGTATCCTCCTTGTTTCCTCCGCTGCCTTAAAGGCTTTCTAAAACAAAAGCTGTGAGTGGCACTAAGCTGTGTGAGTTGTCACACATCCCCACACAAGAGAGGAATGCAGTGCTGGGAGGGGATGGGGGGGGGGTTGGTTGTGACATGGGACACAGGCATGAGAGGAAGCATGGAACGAGGGAGTCGTGAGAAGTGTGTAGTCGGGGGAAGTAGCTGCTGTCATAACAGACTGTTTGAAGAGATGAAACTGTCTGGTTCTCTGGATCCTGACAGCCAGCGTGCACTGCATGTACTCATGTTGGCTGGATTGGCTGACCCTTTCTCATGTAAAATTTTAGGGCATATCTAACACTTAATTCTCTGCATCCTGGTGAATATTAACACAACAGTTTGATGTGGAAATCAAATGATGTAGATTATTATGTAAATGTCAAATTATTGATAAGTCCTACATGATTCATGTTTAATCTTTAATTGCTGAAATAATCATATTTGATACATGACTTTAAAGACCTCTATCTCATCAACATGACAAATAATTTCATAAAAAACCTGTAAAAAAAAATCTTTTGTATCCCCTTGAGGAGTATCATTCCACTACGAGTTGTATTTTGGCAAAAAAGAAAAGATCATAAACAAAATGATATAGCACCATTTTTTGTGGATTTTGTTAAAAGGTTCACTAAAAACCTCATTTCCAAAAAAAAAAATCAAATACAATATAACAACAATAATAATAATAATAATAATGATATATAAAAAAAAGAATTTTCTGGCTATTTTTTGACTGATCAGAATTTTAGGGTTAAGTCTGAACATGATCCTGCCTCACTGTCCTCATTAAAATGAACGTTTTGATTTATGGTTCCGTCATGTTTACATTCTAAACTTTCACTTTTCACAGGTCTTTTATTGATTTTCACTCTCCTTTTTTTGTGTGTTTTTCTCTTCTCTGTCAGTGACAGTCATTAACCATCAAATTTTTGCTTTCCAAAAGAATGCTGAGATACTCCAAAAAAAACCTCCCCAATATGGCAAAACTAAGGTTTTGCCACATTGTCAACAGGAAGAGGTGATATCATAAACCAGGAGGTCAAATCGTCCCTTAGTTTAGAGTCTTTCCTCTTTATTTCTTCCTCTATGATACTTTTTATGTTCACCCAAGGGAAAAATGTGCTTCTAATTTATGTTCTCTTTCTTTTTGTCCATGTCTTTCTCTTTTGTTCTTATTGTTTTTAAAAACAATGGAACAATAATTTTTGTGTTTTTACCTGTTTTTTTTTTTTCCTTCATTGTTTTAATTGTTTTTATGTCTGCATTGCGTCGTCTTTTATGTACAGCGCTTTGTTTCAGCTGTGGTTGTTTTTAAGTGCTTTATAAATAAAGTTGAGCTGAGTTGTGTTGAGTTTATTTCTCATGGTCTTTTATTTACTGTTCAGTTTGTCACAATATTAATGTGTCATTTTGATTTCAATGATCTTATTATGGCTGCCAGATTTAAGTTATAACAAATTCTGCTAATGTGTGACATGTATTTGAGATATATCTGTATGTGAATTGATTCAGCGCTGAAGGAATTTTCCTGTTTGTCTTTTGTGTGATTCCTGTAGTTTTCCCATTGATGGATTTATACGTATGAACAGTATTTAACTGTAAAGCGATGCTGATGTCATACCGTGTTTCCTCACTAACTCTTAAGTCCATCAGCTACATCCCCTCCACTGTGAAGTAAAGATTTGTATTGTGTTGCGTTGTGTTTCCTCTACATGTCTCTTGGCTGGATAGTGAAGCCTCTGGGGTGTCCTTAGCCCAGCTGCATCCTCCACTTGTAGCCAGGTTTACACTGGGAGTTGCTGGAGTTGAATCCTAATGTCTCTGCAGTCTAGTATCGCTTCATGTTGCTTTGAGATGTGAATATGTCGACAGTATTCCAGAGTGTGCTCTACAATATCAGCTGGGGTTAGGACTTGTCATGCATTGCATAAAGCTGCATGATGCATGTTCCATTTAATACTTCCTCATATGTCAGGTCTGACACGGTGGCTTCTGTAGCGCTACAGAGATTAAGTCTAAATGTGGACATGCTTTAAAGCTTTTTTTTATTTTGCTTTTTTCCATTTCTTAGACTGAGGGTGACAGGAAGTGACAGACAAATCTGACGTTGACTCAAAGGATTAAGTACAGTATGCATACAGAATGTCTGTCAGGGCTCCTTTAAGTCCCGACTTACAACTGACTTGTGTCTGCTCCCATTTGTAGCTTAGATCCACTCAGTGGTTCCAAAGCTGGGTCCAGACTCCCAAAATGGAAAATATCAGTGGACGAAGGAGTCAAAAAGGTGTTTAGTGGATAGGCAATGATTTAATTCTCCACTTAAGTATAGCTGAAGTCTTAATCCAAAGAATTTCATTGTTGGAAAATACTCAAATTAAGTACGGGAGAGAAAAACATTCCTCTTTCTTTAAAGTCTGTCATGAGTGTCTTTCACAAACGCAAATTTCTAGAACGTTTTGAGAGCTCTGCTAATGAATTTCTGAATTTGTGTAAAGAGGCAATTTTTTATAATTTCTATCAATTGTTACAAAAACGAGGGGATGTGCAGACCTCTTCACGTTAGCGTCTCAGAAAATGACTGTCCCTCCTCAACCTCATATGTTATCCTTCATCCCTGATATGAGTTGCTCTTCCAGATTGAAATCAGTTGCTTAATTTGACCGATGCAGCACTTCTCCCCAAAGTTGCTCACAATGAGTTTTCCTGAATATTTCCAGCTGCACTCTCACGTCAAAGCACCCTGACTTCTTATGCAGACTTTGCCAGGAGGCAGGAAGTGAGAAGTCTGTGTAAAGTTGGGATGAAAATTTCGAATTGCTCACGTTTCCACCCTGTGTGAGTGTAGCTCTGAGGTTGCTTTTTTTCATCAGCTTCAGAATCTGCACATAAGTGATACAAAAGCTCAAGAGTTGATTATCGTATTAGCATTCCTTACCATGCTTATTTAGTCCAAAAGATGGCTGTGGATCAGTGTCAAAGAAGGTTGACACTTTGATCCCCAGCTCCCGCAGTGTACATGTGAAAGTGATCGCAGGAGGCATAACCAGCGACATGTGAACATGTGTGAATGAGTAAATGTGGCATGTGGAAGACGGCTTTGAGTGGTTCCAAATTTGTCAGACTTCCTGTATTTTTTTTAATGAATTGAGAGGTTTCCTTTATTTCTCACTTTGATGAGAGTTAGGCTAATTTCTACGCCTCATTATGCTAAGTAAGATATGCTAGCCTGCAGTGGGCGCTTAATGGTTTTAGTGCAGACGTTTGAGACTTTACAAGACTGGGTCAAAGAACCTTACAGTGCCTTAAAGAGGTCACCAAAACACCATGTGAGGTGTTTAGGAGCATAGTGTCCAGTGCTCTCAGCTGCTCTAATCCTGTGAATCCCTCCTATGAAATCAATAATATAACCTAGACCCCTGTAGATGCTCATTGTTTCAGGACTGTATTTATGTCTCTCTCTCAAGTTTCATTTTACAAGGCGCCTGGTGAGCCCTTTAGCAGGTGCTCAGTTTCCACCTCTAAATGTCAGGTTTACTGTCCAGTGTGGAAGTCTAGAGCTCTTTCCAAAGTGTGGTAACATAAGCCAGCCTGATCAATGCTTTCACCCCCAACATGAGGCCACATACCACACATAAGGCCTGGTTCACAGTCAGAGAGAGAGAGAGAGGGGCAAGGCTGGGTGTCACCCACACCCAATAGAAACATTTCCAGTGCCCCAAATGTCAGTGGGCAATTACAGCGAGGCGTCTAATGCACAGGGGGAACATGAGAACATGGAGTCCAGACGTCAGAAAGGCCAGCAGTTTGCAGTTTCTTGGGATGGATTTGGAGAGGATCTGAGACTTGGTTTTACAGAGAGAACCGCGAAGGTGCCAAAGCCTGGTGGTCAATCTCCTTCCACAGAGTCCCTCGATTTTTTGTCTTCTTGAAACCACATACTTATTGTAACTCCTTTAGTCACTTTCAGACTCTATGGCAGAGTGTAATGGCGAAACTCTAAAGGAGCACAGTAGCAGAAACTTTTAAAGGCAAGACTGAAGGCTGCTTAATTGAGCTTAATAAAAGATACTCTCTCTATTTTATGACAAGATGAAGATATAAACGCTCAACAGTGCTCCGCTAGTGGTTAAATGTGCCAGACAGGCGTGCTGAAAAAGCTACGTAGCTTTGAAATTGGTCACTTCATAGTGCGAGGTTGTGAAGAATGAAGACAAAAAAAAAAAGAGAGCGAGGGTAGGAAAGAGGGAGCAGAGGAGATCGTATCAGCCGCATGGAAACAGTTAGCCGAGCCCCAAAGCCTCCTTTGAACTGTGAAAGGCTGTTAAGAAACAGCTTTCACTCTGAGCACAGTCAAATAACATGCCACCAACATGCAAGAGCTGCACAAACGCACTTTTCCAGCGTGCGCGCTCAATGCCGCACACGGGGAAAAGCCACCCATCCTCATCCCTGCTGAATCTCACCTGCAAGAGAGAAAAGCCATTATGCGGTTTAATTTTTCTCTTGCTCATTTTTTCCCTCCTGGCGAAAAAAAAAGATGATTTTTCAAACCTCTGACAGCCGAGCCTTTCGCAGGATTTAGTCCATCTGAAAACATGTGGTAAGCCTTGTGGAATGTTTCAAATGATTCCCAGATGTGGGCTGCAGACAGGTTTAACCCATTCTTTTCCCGCTCCGCTGTGAGGAGAAGGTAGAAAATGAGGGAGGCCTCGCTGTGAGAAGAAAATCTGTGCTGTATCAAAAAAAAAAAAAACTTTTATCCCTCTCTGTCGATTTTTGTTACTTTCAAAGCATTAGAGCTCACTGAACTGTGGCTTAATGTAATTTGCCGTAAAGCTAAAAATGGAAGTCCTCTTATGCTGCATTACCCAAGAATAAAGAATGCGAGCACGCTGCTTTTTTCCAGATGACTCAGCAATCGTCGGGAACTTGGCAAAGTGAAGGAGAACACCTTTATCAGGGACCGTTCATCCTCCCGACATGGTTAACTTCTCATTACATTGCTCAACCGACTGTTTTCTGGCAACCCGCAACCAAGCAGAACATTTCTTGTGCATCAGCTCTACAGGAAAAACACCTCTTAGGGCATTTAATATCATCTTCTGAGCTTTGCCAATGCCTTATGAAAGTAATACGAGACTTAAGCTCACTTAATGCTTCACTTGAACTCCATCATCGGTGTTTACATGGTATGATTAAGGCAAGACTCATAGTGGAGTGGCTGGATCGCTTTATGAAGGACTCTGTTGTTGTAGTTACACTCCCAAAGATGGCGGTTTTTGATGAGATAGGGAGGGAGGTAGCAGAGGAGCCAAACTACCAAAAGGGGTGGAGAGAGTGAGCCGCTCGATATCCTATGAGCAACAAACTCAAGTGACCCCATTCCTTGTTCTGCCTCTCTATCTTCAGCTCCGTCACTCCCTCCATCTCCTTTTCTCTCTCTCTCTCTTTCTTCTTTCCCTCCTTCCTTCTCTCTCTCTCACTCTCTCTCTCCCTCTCTCACAAGGCTGGCCAACTGTGAAGCAGTTGTCCAACACGCCCGTCAGCCTGCCAGCCAGCATGTTGGACCGAGTCCCATTATACACAATCATAACAGACAGCGAGGGTACATGCAGACAACTGATAGAATTGCACTAGAAAAGTAAGGGCGGAGGAGAGTGGCAGACAGTGGCTTTCCAGGCAGAGGTGCAGGCAGAGAAGGGGAGAGATACAAGGAAGAGTCTTGCGCTGTGAGGCTCTTTGGAGGATACCATAGGCCATATGAGGCCAGAGCAGGCTGGGAAAGATTGTTACCGCTTTAAGCTTCCACATGTGAATGCACCGCAAAACCCCTCTCCCTCTCTCTCTCCTTTTTTTTTATTCTTGCCTCCCTCCCACAAGCCTCCCTGAGGAAAGACCAGTGTTTTAAAAGAAGCACAAACAACTGCCAACTCTGAATTTCGCTTTTATTTCTGCAGGGGGAATCAAGCGTGCTCTCACTTCTTTAGCTGTGTTGTGCTCTGAGTGTACTCTGAGACCCAAGTCACCCAGAAAGAAGAAACAAGTTTGAAGAAATGGGATCAAATCCAGAGGCTACATGTGCAGACAGGTCAGATTATTGCACCTTGATCCCCCCTCTTCCCTATCACATCATTCTTTTACATGTTACCAAATACTAATACCAGGTGAAGGCTTTTGGAAGCATTCGACTCATTGCTGTTTGTACATATGAAGATGGCACCACTGTGACTTTAAGAGAAAGTTATAGGTCCTCTAAATATACTTGATCTTGAATAGCTATACAAGAATAGCACCACTTTCTCATGAATGCATTAGAAACAAGGCGGAATCTGCGAGGTGATTAGATTAGCCTAAGATTAAGTTAGCTTAGCCTTAAGACTGAGCCAAAATAGCTAGCCTGCCCAGCCAAATACAATCAGTCTTTTCAACTTAAACCCTCTATAAACACTTTCCTGTCATTGTTTAGTCTGTGACACCAAAATGAGGTCACATGGCAACCTGAAAAGACAGCAGGAAGTCAACTGCACCCAGCCGCTAGTTAACATAAGCACTTAATCTCTCAGAACCACAAAAACTACCTCCTGTCTGCAGCTACTTTGTGGCTCAAAACTTTACAGACAAAAGCATCAAAGGTTGTGTCAGGGTGCTCAAACTCGTTCACTACTCCCTCCTCCTTACAGTGAGTTAGATGTAAAGGACTTTATGGTGACATCAATGGTGAGCATAAGTGAAAATATTTGACAACTTGTCATCTCGCTCAACTTCGTTTTAAATGTGCAGCTCAAGCTATAAATTGATGACAAATAAAAGCATGAGTTTCAGTGATTACATGCATCATGCTGAGCTAACTTTCATAAACAATTACAGATGTACTTGGATGAAAAAGATCTGTATCACAATTTATGATTGGTTTATCCGTCTGGTACACAGGGGCGGAACCAGGGGTGGCCTTGGCCCCTCCTGAAAGCAGACTGACCAGCCCAGTCTCGTCTGATATTGTGATCACACCAGACACAAATAGGCAAAGTTGCTCATGTATTTGTAGGCATATTTGAACACCAGAATGATTTGTTTTTACTCGCTCCATTCTTGGGGATCCTAAGATGTGAGAAAGGATGGGGTTCCTGCTAACAACAATACAGTTTGTTGGCACGTAAAGGTTTTCATTTACTGTCCTCAAAGCATAATCAAAGTGTTTTACGTTTTCTTACCTCTTTTGGTCTATTTGATCATACATCACAATCTATATGCTGTTATTTCATTATCAGAGGAATGGCTCATGCTACTGTTAAGGCTGCTCGTCCAGTGTTTCCTTGAGTTTAATTGAAGCGTAGTTTCTTTTGTTTACACTTGAATAGATCTTTTTGAGTCCTTAAAGAGTTCAGCTAAAAAGATTTATATGTTGCTATTTCTTCATCATTTTTTAGAATTGTGCATATACACACAACATATGTAAGATACCTAAATTTGAATAGTTAAGGTGGTATTATCAGGCAAAGAGGGTAATTTGATGTAAATTAGTCATTCTACCTCTGCGAAAGTCAGTTTCCAAGTTTGACCGTCCCAATCAAAAACGTCAAGCACTGCCCTCATTATTTTCCACAGTGCGTTCTACAAAATGATGTGTTCATGTTATGATGAACTAAAGAGGGAGAAGGGGGTGATTTCAAAGACAGCCAAAGGCACGTTTCAGAGACAAACTTCCAGAAACACCGAGACATAAATCCAGAAATGGCAGAGCTATAATGGAAATAAATTCTTCAAACTGCTCAACCTGTCTTTTGATAATGTCTTGTCTCACAACATGAACGAGATAGCATTCCAAAATCAACCACCTGGCAGCTCCTTCATACCCACTCGCATATGGCTCTGTTACATCCCCTCCCTCCTGCTATGTCTACCATTTTGGATCATCAGGGTGCCAGTCGCCAACATGTTCTCTTTCCCAGCATCTCATCAGAGGAAACCCAGAGAGTATGTCCCTTTAATTAGACCGCCCGTGAAAATAATGGTGCATTAATGACATTTCTATGGGGGCCAATGAGCCGGAACAACAGAGGAAAGACTAAATCACAAATCAATTCCAACAAATGTAATTAAGGCTTAATTAGCCTCCAGGGTGTCACTGGAACGCCATGGAGGGGATGATGTGCAGGAGGAGAGACAGAGAGGGGAAGTGAAAGGGAAAATTTAGAGAAAGTGAGTCCGTCATGGGTCGTGAAAAACAACGTCTGCTTTTTAACCTACCTCATGTATAACAATCATAGCAGACATGCTACATTTATTGTGTATCACAGTGTAGAAGCACAACATTACCTCATTCTCATGATGTTTTGATTAAAGTCTTTAAAAAAATGCTAGCTTCCGTATGCTAAATGTGTGGCTCTTGGCACGTGCCCGGGCGGTTTGAAAGCAGAGGGCTGATTTAAAGGCAACACTTCCAGTGTGGAGCCGCACAGCCAGCGCTCGGTAGAGAAGTGCTAATTCTCTATAAAAACAGCAGCATGTACGGTTAAGCCCAGCAACATTCTGGTGTTAAAAAAGAAAAGAAGGGGGGGAGAAAAAAAAAACAACAGAGAGTGGAAAAAAAAGGAAAAAAGAAAAATGCAAAACCGCAGGGAGGCTTGGATAGGGTTGGCCTGCCATGTTGGATGCCAGATCACACAAACACAGACTCTCGCGCCAATAAATGAGCTTCATAAACTGCAATTAAAACCCTGGGCACTAATTTAGTGGAAATGGCAGCCTGTAAAAGCGAGGAGTGTTAGAGAAAGGAAGAGAGGAGCGAGAGAGGCAGAAGAGAAGTGGAAGTTTCTGGACTGCTACAGTGGTAGATTTTTTTTCCTCTCTTTTTTTCATGCCCTGCATTAATGCAGAACATACCAGGCCTGTATTTTTTCCTGGCTTTTGCCACACACATGCAAAAACACAGACAGAGTGAATTATTGGCTGAAACTGGGAGACAGAGATTGTCTCAGACACACTTTCTTTGGTTTGTAATTACTCAAATAAGGGACGAGAAATAAATCAGTCAATTTTTTTTTCCACTGAGAATTAGCGGATTCTAATCTGTGTTTGAGTGTTAACTCATACTTCAACTTCATCTTGTCACCATCTGTGATATCTGTAATCTCATTCTTGCCTTGGTCATGCAGTTTTGTTTTGTTTTTTCTTGAGAATTAATTTGAACGCTTGTATGCATCATTATTCTTATTGCATCATTGCACTGCCTTCAAAACATCAATGCTTGAGTAGCAAGACTTTAAACATCCAACTAATTTGCAGATTGGAGCAATGATATTTTTAGCGTCTTTTTTCCAGTTCAAAGTTAGGATGTCTTTTGTAAAATATAGCCTCCTAAATATGACGGGAGTTCCTGCAGCTCCACAGCAAAACATCCAGAAAAAGTGTCCTTCAGGAGAATACGCTTCACTTTCCTGCAGAAGCATTTCAGAAACTGTACTTTTTTCTTCAGTACAGGTGTCAAATTAAGCACATTTTTTGAGTATTTGCACTTGTACTCAAGTAAGAACTCTCACCTCTATCATAAACGGCATTAAATGAGTGTGTGATCTTTGCATTGAAAGTTTTTGGTTGGCTGCATAAGCGTTTATGCAAGCACTAGCTCTATGCACACAACCATCTATGCCCCCTTTTCACATTTGCACTCTTGAAATTGCAGACGCCAAATAAACTTTAAACTTAAAAGTTTATTTGAGTTGCTTGTTCACACCTCTGTACCGCAGGGTAAAGTTGTTCTCGTCAGATGAGAGGTTGGTGGATGAGGACACAACATCAAAAGCAAACTGCGAAAGCCACAGTGTAATGTTTACAACGTGACGGGGAACAGAGGAGCTGATATAAACCGTGCTGAGAGTGCATGCATCAGTATAAATGCAAACATCTTTGCTGTTACTGTCTTCTCCTTCATCAATCCTGGATGTTTAAACTCATCCTGTTTTCCCGCCCTGACTTCTTGCAGGAATTTTGCAACAGAGCTAGCAGGAACAGCTAAGGAGGAAACTTCTTTTTGCACTAACGTAGGCAGCAATCTAAAGTCGGCTCAGCATATTCTGATGTGTTTGCATAAATATGTGGCCAGCAATCCAGTGTTAGTTCAGTCTCAACACAAAACCCATTCTGAGTCTTCACGTGGGCAATGTGTGAAAACAAAACTCTCACTCTCTCTTTTAGCGCTAACGGCTAGCTGTACTGAAAGCCCTTCAGACTCAGCCATCACCCCCTGGGGTTAACATGTTATGTCAGTTCCTGGATTGTATTTTACCAGTTATTACAAAATACACACACACACACACACACACACACACACACACACACACACACACACACACACACACACACACACACACACACACACATTTAGTAAGAGGCATGCATGCAGTGGGACAGATAAATGCACGCCGACCATTCAGCAGACAGCAGCAACCAAACAGTCAACTTCTACATTTGCTATGCTGGTCAGGTCTGTGTGTACATAAAGTCGAGCCTGGCTGTAATTGGGGATGAGTGCTTGTGTCATGTCGGGCGATGCTGTGTAATCCTGTTAGATAACGTTGTACAGAGTGACAGTGGGGTATAAGAGGCAGGAAAAACACAGTGACTGCGTGTGAATTCTTTGTAATAAAAAAAAAACAACAAAAACCTACTCCTCCACACAGGATGGGTGGTTTCAGCATCTCTTCCTGGTTAAGATTACCACCGGGTATCGTCTAACCTTGAGCTGGCTCGTCTTCCCCTCTCCATTAAGGCTGACTGTAAAGCCAGGGCTTTAGATGTTATTCATGGAACTTGCATAGTCAACTTGTCTGAATGTCAGGAAAATAACACAGCAACGTCATATAAAAAGACTTTTTCCTGCATTGTACCTGAACCTGCAGACACAAAAGATTAAAGCAGATCAGGGGGCTTGTATAAATGTCACATGTTAGCATGCATCTCTGCACAATATTCCTGCAAAAGCATGACATACACAGGCACTAAAAGAAAGCAACACCGTGTGCAAAGTTGCTTTTTTTAATTGCTTATTGATCACTGTGTCATGCTGTGACAGAAACAAGGGAAACACTGGAAGAGATGAGGACTGAGGGGTTGCGTGGCTGAGTGGGAGACCATATCAGCTGGGGGTGAGCATAAAGTAAGCTCTGCAAGAGAGTAAATAAAGATGGATTATTGTTTTTAGAACACGCCCTGAACTGGTTTATATTTGGGATTTGGTTTTTAATAGCAAGAAGAGAGCAACAAAGATAAGAAGCCTCCTCATGAGGTGCCAATCAGTGTTAAGTACATCTCTTTGTGAAAAAGAAAAACAACTCGAGCTTGGTGACGGAAATTTGAGGTTTGTGCTTTCTATCACCACCTGAATCCTCTGCTCATAACTGTTCTTGGGTTTCCTGTGTAAGTCACCAATGCGCTCAAGTGCCCTCTGTATGAGAAGTTGCACAGGGATGACGTCAAATGCAGCAGCTCACCTTTCATTTAGAAGCATCTGAAAGATTTCCCAGTGTAAAGAAACATGAATTGATTCATATTTTTCCTTGTGATCAGCCAAATCAAATATATCTGTTTCCACTCTGAAACTTTGTAGCTCGGAACTCTTGACATCAAAGGAGTTTCAGAGTAGATCTATCACGTTTTTCCGACGCCTCTTAATCCAGATATTACTTCTTCTAAGTGAAAAAAAAACACTCACTTTGAAAGATTCATACCACTGATGGTATATCTGATGAAGATAAGAACTTTTTCAAGCTGCGATCATTCCATCAAAAGATAACTATGCACTTTTAAGTCACTAGTTTCAGTCTCTATTTTGGCTCTGTGACTCACTCTGACTCACTGCATGCAGGCACGCTATCGCCAGCTAATGATACCCAAATAAAATCATCAGCAGGGTTCAGCTGTTGCTCATGTGTGACTCCGGCTACTTTTCCTGGCATTAAAAGCGGTCACACGGAGACTGACAGAAACAGGCAGCAAGGACTGACCATAATCCTTAAAATGTCCCCGTGTGATCCACCAGGAACCGGCTGCTGATCTGATCCAAATGAGGCGGAGAGGGCAAACCTCTTTCCTTTGATGTTCCTGCGAGACAAAAACAAATAACAGAGGGACAGTCAGAGTGATGGTAATCACACGCAGCCGAGGTTCTGGGTTACAGGACGGAGGTTTTAACAAAGAAAAGAGGAGGGACTCCAGTGCGGATATGACTGTAATGTTCCTCGGTCCATAAAAATGATAAATCTGGGTTGGATGAGGAGGATAGGCATTAAGATCTGTTTAATCTTGATTTATCCACAAGGAAACTGAGGAGTTTCTTTTTCCACTCACCATTCAATTCATGGGAATAATTCTTTTTAGCTAGAGTCCTTTTAAATCAAGAAAATCAACTTGAAACCAATGTTTTGTGTCAAGGTGTTGATATTTTAAGTTGGTAGCTGTCAAATAAACAGGAAGACGTATAGTGAGCAGGTGGTTGTGCAAGTTTTTTCAATTTCTTTGTAAAAAATTTGGAGTACAGTTTCTAGACAGCCTCAAGTGGACACTTGTAGAACTGGGCCCATATTTACAGAGCATCCTAAGGCTGAAAGTAGCTCTTAGTGACATCAGTCTAAGAAAACTCTTAGAATTCCTCAGATTCTAAGATTTTTCTTGGAGTTTTCCCTCGGTTAGATAAGTTACTGATAAAGAATCTTAGGCCTTAAGAGAGCTCTTTAGGTGAAGAACTTTTAGGAGGAGGAGGGAGGACTTTTAAGAAGACTACAAGTGGCTTGTGATGCTGGTGTTGGACTTTCCCAACACGCTGAACACAGAGTCTGCCACCTGTGACAGCTGATTAGCTGCTGATCCAATCCCAAAACAGTCTAGTAAATGAACATATAAAATACTTTAACATTCATACAGTTATTAATATCAAAGTAAGTGATGTCAGCAGCCTAAATGGTCATCTACAACATGGTCTGAGACACAATCTCCACTCTCTTGTGTATATAATCAGCATGTGAATGAGGTACGTTCAAACATTTTGAAGCTGTGTCACAATTTAATTCTGCTGAGGTCAACCACTCCTCCATACTAACATAAAAGTTTCTGTACCCTCCTTGCTCTGAGTTGCACTCAGAAACTTCCTGAATTGCTCTTAAGCTAAGACTCCATGCTAGGAATTTTTAGGCTAAGTTTGGAGCTCTCTGAGAGGACTCCAAGAAGCTTTGTAAATACTGCCCTGAAGTTTATCGGTTTCTGTCCTTGCTTCCTTTTCAAACACAAGGGTTCACAGCTTAAGTAAAAAAAAACATTTAAAAAAAAGGTGAGAGTTAACAGGACAGCTGAGCATCAGAATAAAAGAAATGCACGGCTCGATCTATGACAGCTGGATCTATGATAAGTAGATTTTCTGTGGTTTCTTTAGCTCTGCGTCATCCAACCATTTTACCAGCAGAACTGCAGTTCGAAGAGATTTATGGGCTAAAGGTGAAAGTATCAAAATCATGTTGGAACAGTGCCCTGTGTCCATGTTAATCCACAATAAGTCTGAGCCCCTCATTATGCCCAATCTGATTAGTGAGAGCTGTTTAATGAGGGTTAACCTATAGCAATGCTCGGAGGAGGCTGTAATAACACTCCAGGATTATCTCGCCCACCTCAGGACACAGGAGAGCAGCGGAGACGGATGCCACTGCTGCTTCTGGAGATGGCCAGATGTGGGAGGAGCTCAGTGGTAGGAACACAGATTAAGGTCAGTCTGCCCTGGTTGGATTAGCGCAGGGCGGTACATGATGCTAATGGTTTGGCAGTGCCAGGCGGAGCGAAGGCAAAGGTGGGCTGGCAGATGTTACCATGAGGATTTTAGGTTTGTACCCGGGTCCTCTGAATCTGCACAGACAACTTTGTCCACTCAAACAGATGACTGATGATATAAGAGGCTTGGTAGCAGAAGCTGGGTCTAAAGCTTTTGAACCAAAAGAGAGTCAGACATCTGCCCTCATTTGGCCTACTTCTTATCAATTATACATTTCTTTAACTCCCTCACAATCATAACAAAAATTTGACAAGGAAAAAGACTTTCAGGTGACCCTTGCCAGGAGTGTGTGAAAAAGAGTGACCAGAGGTAGCGGAGGCCTGCACCATGAGATCTGAAAAGGCCACAAAGAATGTGAGACTGTGATTGACCATTTGTCTTCTCAGTGACAAGTTAGGACTGATATTAAAAATTTCATCTGTTGTTGACTGATGCTAACAGATGGAAACCCTTTGTCTGATCATCAAGAGGAGAATGTTAGTTCATAAACAGAACTCTGGATGTGATGTAACCATCCTGAAAGTTGATTTAATGTGTGATCTGGTCGTCCCCTGAATAATGACAGGGGAATACTTCAGTTAATCTCTGTTTATCTACTTCACTAAAGATTCAAGAAAGTCATCTCCAGCTTCCCCCTTCAAAAGTCACATCGATCAGCGTTTTTGATAACCGTTGCATAAAGTAGCTGTTTCAGCACTGCATTGTATCATGCAACCAGAAGAGCAGGAAGCAGATAACAGCCAAGGACAGTGAAAGCAGCTCAGTGGACGGTGAACTGTCCGAGCAGCAGCAGGCAGACTAGCTCCTCGGGGGGAATGGTTGGAAACGGGAACATGAGTCCACATTTCTAGACAGACACTGGCCTAGTTTCAGGAACGCAGTCCATTCTCTCTGTCTCTCTTTCCCTTCTCTCTTTCTCTTCTCTCTCGCTCTTTGGTTCCACCACAGCAAAGCAGCCAAACAAATCATGCAAAGTTAACATCAAAGTTTGCTCTCAAAGGTCACCGGATCTCTCAAAGAACAGCCGACCTCTTGTGTCGTTGGAGTCAAGCCGATGAGGGCGGCGCTTTTCTGGAGCCTGGATGTCATTAGTTTTTATTTTTTTGACCTACCGTCCCTCTGACTACACATCTCATTATTTTTTGATATCCCCCTCTTTTCTCATCCCTCCCCCTCTGTCAAGAATCCTCTCTCGTCCCCTTCTTTAAGGACACAGGCTTGTTGAAGTGGAAAGTCAGCCTGTCGCTTGATATTACGACCAACATTGCACCAGCGGAGTGACACAAGGTGCAAAAGAAAAAAATCCAACCAAAACAGATGAGACAACTGCATTAGCTCCCTTTCTATCTTCTTTTCCCTGCAGGACCAGAAAAAACATTGGATCGCTTATAACAAGAGGGAGAAAAAGGAAGTGTGGGAGAGTGGTTAAGTGGAAAAGAGGAATAGAGAGGCGGACGGCGCAGGAGAGAGGGTAGAGAGTCTTTGGAGCGAACTATAATCCAATAACAGGTCTTGTGAAAAGACACGCCGACCATAAAAACTCCTCAGAGGTTATGTGGGGACTTAGCAGGATATATAGAGCATGTCCAGAGAAGGGCAGAGGGAGAAAGTACAACAGGTCTGCTCATATTTTAATCCCCTAAAGCCCCCCACCTTTCAATATGTTCATCCAAATCTCTCACTCCTGTGGAACAGCCCCCCACCCCTCTCTACACTCTGATAAGATTTCCCCGGAGAGAGTCAGATGGTACCTCTCCACCCCCCTACCTATCTCTACCCCCACATTTCTCCTGTTTTAACCTTCCTTTCTTTGTCACTCCTCTCTTTCTCTCTCGCCATCATATCACTCATTCCCATGGCACTGATGTGTGAAGAGCACCGGGGGAGAATCCTCCACCGGGGGCCTCTTAAGTATTCAAGGTCACCGCTTGACAAAGTGAACGCTGCGACGCGTGGAGTGTTTCACAAGGCATGTGATGTTTGGTAATATTTGATTCGCTTCCCTGCAAATCTGATAGTGTGAGTTTGTGGTGTGTGTGCAGGTGAGAGAGATTGAGCAAATGTAAGTGCAGTTTGTGAAACAGGATTATCTGTGAACTGGGAGTGTCCTGACAATGAGAGTGTTTACACTCTTAAAGATTTTCTCTAACGACACCATCGGACTTTATCTTTTTTTTTTTTTTAAGTTATTTTCCAGGCTTCTCTTTTCCCTTTTATTGATAGGACAGCTGAAGAGAGACAGGAAATGTCGGGAGAAGAGTGGAGGAAGACATGCAGCAAATGGTTGTGGTTGGGAGTTGAACCAGCAACAAGGACTACTACAGTCTTCGTACATGGGGCTAGTGCTTTGACTGACAAGCTAGAGTAGCTAATTGTGAAGCTACCATCACAGTTAATCAGTAATACATGACTGAAAAGGGCAGAAGGTAATATTAGCTAGCTAGTGTTACTGTAAGCCAGCTAATGGAAGTTACGACAAGCTGATACTAATTTAAGATATCTAATTGTATAGCTACTTACCAGCTCACATCAAAGTTTAACACTATTACTTTGTAGGACAGGGCAGCTGGAGCTGATGGCTATATTAGCAAGACAAGTTCAACATAGCTGACAGTTATACTAATAGATCATCTAGCTAATGCCCATGATCAAACAGCAGATTTTGCATGCTCATGGTTATGTTAGCTAGCTAACTACATAGCTACTTACAAGCTAACAACACAGATTAACAGTGTCACCTAATAAGAAAGGGTAAATATAGCTGTTAGATAGCTAATGGTTATGTCAGCAAGCTAAGGGCAGTTATAACAAGCTAGCTTGATATCGCTATTTACAAGTTAACACGGCAATTGATCAGTGTTACATGATAGAATAGGGTAATTGTTAAAATTTCTTTTAGCTGACTGGAATTACTGTTAGTTAGCCAATATTACCAGCTCATCCAACCGTTTAACAATGTTAAACAATGATGTTAGCTTAGATGTAGCTGTATGTTTAGCTAGCTTACATCCCCATGAGTTTGTTTATATTACCTCTAGCTGGCTAATAATACCAACATTTACATGCAAGCTAACAGTATTGCTAGCTCACTGACAGCAATGACAGCAATGCAGCTTTATGCATCGTTTTTTTAGTTGTCAGTGCCAAATAAGTCATCAAATTTGGTATTGTAACTTGGTATATGGCCTAATATCTGCTTAACATGAAAAAGGTTAAATGTAAAAAGCTTGTCAGGTTCTTTGTCTTTCTGTTTAGCAAATTTCGATTTGTGCTTTACAATATTATAGAGAAACTGAGCTCCCACTCTCAGCTAATGTTGAAGGGAAATAGATGTGTATAAATCATGAATGTCATTGTTTAGGTTTATGTTTCATGTGTCCTCTCTGTCCTTTTGCTGTAAAATAATTCCCAAAATTGATCTGTAAAAACTGAGATAAAACATGAAAGCACTCTACAATGTTCTCACCACAACAATGTGAATTTCACCCTCAACACTTTTCTTCATACTTGTGCCCAACATTTGGTGATCATAACAAAAGCCAGACATAGTATGATGCAATAAAAAAAACTGCTATCTATCAAATATGATGGAAGTGAAAGAATAGTCACTCACGCTTATTTTCGACACACATTGTGAGTGACAGTGATGTACGGTCTGCGGCCATCAGCCAAGCTAACATTGATCAGGACAGGCTGCCAGCTCACCACCAAATCAATCATGTCTATTGATCCAACAGCAGAGGAGGAATGTGTGTGTATATTGGAAAATATTTGTAGTTGAAGGCTATAAAATGATATGATACAAAACTTGGGAAATTAGGTGAAACTGATGCTGATTTTACAAAGAGTGCAGGAAAAAAATTGATGTGTTCATTTTTTTTTTTTTTCATCTGAGCAAAAAAAGCAGACGTAATCTTTATTCACTAATGCCAAGGTCAGATGAGACAACCTTTGTCTTTCATAATGATTGCTGCATCAGATTAGACAATCACAGAGTCATAAACACAAGGAATGGTCATCCTTGTAATCTCTGTTTGTAAATGACTTCAGCATGGAAAACTTGCAGCAACTCTAATGCAATGACTTCTTCGTGGATCTGCTACCTCCTCCTTCCCAGAAGAGGCGGTGAGTGAGTGAGGAGGAGTCACACATTCAAATGTGCCAAATGACAAACACTAAGCAAAGTATGTGCAGATTTATTAGAATAACCGAGAGTGGGAAAAAGTTTTATGTGCCTTGGCTGGATATTTAGGTTACTGATGATCTCGCCTGGAACAGAGATCAGAGGAAATACAGTGGGAAAGACATGGCCGCAAAACCTGTGTTCACAGACTGCTCCTCTGTTTCTCCACAATCTGCTCAGGTAGACTAAAGATGTTTGACACAGACATGGTGATAAAAGACGGGCAACTAAAGAGAAATAAAGAGGGGGGTGAAGGGTATCGTGTGTCTCAGAACGAGCGGAGAAAATACAAATGATAGCATGCTGGTGGAATGAGGCTTTTATCTATCCAAAGGAGAAGAGGAGACAAAAGCAGAGGGAGCATCACACTGAGAGCAAAACATAAAAATCTGATGGAGGGAAAAGAAAAAGGAGAGAGAGGATAGAAAGGGGAGGGGGGTTTATGGTTTAAGAACAATGTCCTGCATTCTTTTCCTAACCTCAAAACTGCACGGCACTTACCCTCCTGCATTCACACACACACACATAAAAAGGAATTTGCACACACCTCTTGCAGAACTCATGTTCGCACACACATGTGCGCCGGCTTTTTTCTGCAGCAGAAAAAAGAGGCACATTACACATGAAAGGATGCAGGGGGGACGGAGGAGGGGGTGAAGGGCGACTGTTCAGAGTGTGTGTCTTTTTATCAGGTGAGGGAGAGGCTGGGAGGGTTGGGGGGGCGGTGTAAGATTTATCTGCTGCCGTCGGAAAACTTTGACCCCGCAGTTGTAAATCTGTCAAAGGAGTCTAGCCAGCTCAACAGGAAACACCAAGAGGAAAGAGGGGTGGAGAATGGGGGAGGGGAGTTGGAGGTGTGGAGGATGTTTGGGGAGGGGGGCACAGCCATAAGCTCAACCGTTTCAAAAGAGGCACTTTTCAGTGGGAGGGGAGGGGAGTCCCCACCATGTTTACAATCCAATAACTGATGCCTCACAGCCGGCGACTCTCCCCTCCAGCTTTTACCCCCCATCCCATCATCTGCCAGAAATACAGAAAATATAAAAAGCCACAGCAGGAAATGACTGTTTTGATATATGAATGTTTCAAATATCTGTTAGTGCTTGTAATAGATGTCATTTGAGAAGCAGCTTCCAGTGATTATGTTGAGTTGGTTCCACTTTGTAATGAAACGCTGGGAGGATACAGAGGAAACATGAGCGGCATATAAGTCTAGGAAATCAAAAATAGGGGATTTTTTTTCTCCAGGCTTGTGGATTCCACCCAGAACACCACAAAAGGTACATCAAAAGCAGACTTTAAAAGTCTCTCTTTGATTACTCGTCCATGTTACAGCAAACTCATTCCCATAATCCTTGTGTTTCATTTTTGGAACATGCTTCAGATCCTCTAAAGTAATTCTAATAAGACTTTTACAATCAGTTCCCTCGAGCTATTAATGAGTATAGCTTCTTATCATCTAGCTGTGTCAAATACCTGATTATGATTGGTCGAAACAGAAGAATAACTGTGATCAATTATCAGCAGCAGAAGTGACACCCAGGACAACCTGATCAGACATCTTGATGAATAAATCTGTAGAAAAGAGTCCAGCACATCCAACCCCTGCCTGTTGACATTGTGGCAAAAAAAAAAGTTGATCTGCACTGTCAAAGAGTTGTGACATTGACCTCATGTTAATTTCAAGGCTGTCATTTGCAAAGCTCAGAGAAAAAGAAGAGCTGAATGAAGGGAGAAATATTTATGTAAATTCCTGCAGGAGACCTGCAGTTTTAATGTTAACTCATGTGGCTACAAGTCTGATAAATGTCATCTAAGCATTAAAGACAACAAAATCAAAGGGATAAATGTATAATACATAATTTTTAAATACATGAAATTATCTCTAAATGAATATTCTGTGTCGTCTTGTTTATGTCTGTATTTAGTAGCAGGGGGGCAATCGCTCTCAAGTCTGGCTCATATTGGAGTAGTGTGACTGTGGGCCTCACTGGTCCAGATTTAACATCTGGACCAAACATTTTCCTTTTCTTAATAAAAACACATTTTACAGTAAATCAATTTTTGGATTAAAAAAAAGAAAAAGGCATTAATCAAAAATAGTTTTAGTTTGTACACCTGCACAGCCACATTTCAGTCTCACTCCCTCTTCCATGTTTCATATTCTAAACATGATCTGCCAAACAAAGTGTTGTATAACTTATCAGCCACACTTCAGTACGGCTGCATGTTGGAAAAAGATGCCTTGATACTGATACTGACATGCTAATATGCTCAAAACACATAAGTAAGTACCATGCACCATGTTCAACATGCAAACTGGCCCTTAAGTCAAAAATGAAGGCATGCACAGTTCAGTTTTTTACAAGGTATTAAGTCATCTACAATAAATTCACTTTTCACATTTTGACAGTTCATTGTATGGTAACATAAATGTCTACAACATATTTCATGACAGTCCATCCATTAGTTGTTCAGATGTTTCACTCAAACAGTAACCTCATGGTAAACGGACCATTTATGTCTGTAGTCTTCAGATTACTCATTGTACCTTTGCATTTGCATTGCATGAGCCACTGCCATCCCATGATGGTCAATGCTAGCAAAAAGGCTGAGGATCAAAGTATTCAAAGTATTTGAGTATCAAAGATGATCAAGTGTCTGGATCATCATCCACCTCTCTTGACCCACTATCTCTCCGCTATGTTCAGTTTGACCAGTCTGTCCTGAGCGTCCAGTACTCAGCGCCCTCTTGTTGCCAGCAGGGCAGGGAGATTGGACACACTTTACGGGGACTCAACTCATCTATTACCAAGCCCTGGGAAAGCCCAACACCTTGGCACAGGGTGGCACGCTGTCACAGGCTGGCCTGGGAACAGCTCAATTAGCCACCTGGCCACTGCCTCGCCATCACAAGACCAAGCTTTTCAGCCTGTGGGCGAGGGGGGGCAATGAATCAAGTGGATGGGAAGATTGTGGCAGCCAGCTGCTCACACAGGCTTCAGGCAACACCTTCTTTAGCATGGAGAGTCTTTTTTAGTTTCCTGATCATCCATAAAGTGTCTCACTGACAGAAGGGCTGATAAGAATGAGATCATCCAAAAGCTATTGTTCACCATTAGCAGGCAACACCTTTGCATTGCATCACTTTTACCAAGGTCCCAGGAGAGAACAGTGAAAGACAATGAAGTCTGTCTCATTGTGTTTGTGAGTTCATTCACAAATCAGTGGGAGACTTTCTCCTCTATGATGTGTGTGTGTAGGAGTATAACTTTTAAGTCTCATCAAACGGTTTTAGGCAAGGCTTTTCTTTTTTGCAAATGTCCTTATATTCATAAAAGGAAGTGTGTAAATTACAAAGAACGAAACCCAACAAGGGCACAGCCAGTCACTGCCCCAGACAGACACACATGTCGTCACACACAAACTTCTCACATTTCTGTGGGTGAGGGATTTTTTTCATGCTTTCGTTGAGTGAAAGAGAAAAGGGAGGTGTGATGCCTCAAGTCACGCAATGACACCCTGCCTGCCTCACCCTGTGTGTGTGTGTGTGTGTGTTTTTGGTGCTGTGGCACCGACAGCATGCCAAATAAGGTATGTATGTTGTGGTTTGCTTGTGAGTGCATCTCTGCGTACAAGGTGAAAATCTGAAGTTGAACTCAGGAAGCCTGTTCCAGACTACACCCTGAAATACTCAAAAACAAATTTGCACCTCTTCAGAAATCTCACCCAAATCTTTTTACCTGCCATACGTCCACAGCTCTGACAATATCCTTATTCAACAACAACAGGCTTGGAGGATGACCGTCTCACAAACTAGCACACTGCCCTGTCTGAAACTTGGTGGCTGCGGTGTCGATATATCCAAGTAAGCATGTCTGCAGGCACATGTGTGCATGTTGTGCTGGCATGGAGGGAGGAAGCTCAAAGGGCATTAGAGGCCACGTTTGGGGTACTTGTTGTGGTAACAGATACGTGTGGCTTCATAGAAGAGGAAGTGAAAGCTGAGGGCGGCAGCTGTTCATGTATGAAGGGCCTCATCTATGCTTACAGTGAGTGAGGGAGAGAGGAAGTGAAGAGCAGAAATTGGCAGCGTGCCACAGTAATCTGAGAGTTACAATCTGCATGTGAGTCCAACTGCGTATTAGCAGCATCACTATCAAGAAACACAACTCAAACTTCCTGTTTTTTTCAACACCTTTTCTCTTCCTTGGTAACGGTTTTGACGCACACAGCAATGAATTCCGAAATGTAGAAATCAAGCCATGAAATCAGATATTTTCTTTTCTAGGTTAATTGAATTATTCTAGTTTCGTATGCCGATTATTTGCTCTGCCTCAACTAGAAAAGGTCACAGTGACACCGCACGAAACTTAGTCCCGAAACCTCATTTAGACCGTTTCCTCAACGAGACTATGTGTCATCTGTGCCCACAAAGGCTTCTGATCTTGTAAGGTCACAATGACTGGCATTGTGTTTTGAGAACATGCAGACAATCACCAAAAAAAACACAAATGTCACTATGCTGGAATCTAATGTCACTTTAACGCAGAAACTGGGGCCACGTAGCAATTATAACAAGTAACCCAACCCAACTCAATTTTATTTATTTATAGAGCACTTTAAAATGGAAAAGCAACTACATATCATTTCAGAGGATGTAGCATGTTGCTAAGTCTGCACTTCTATCTAATTAGCTTTGGCTAAAATTAATCGACCCAAAATTAGCTTCAAAATTTAGAAGCTGATGAATCTACTTGTGATCTAGCTCTCCTGTTAGTTCTAACAATTTAAAAGAAACCAAGTAACAAAAATATCACCACCAAGCATGAAAGTCCATCCTTAAAGCTAGCTGGAAAAATGGAAGCTAACAAAAAGAAAGCTAGTCAGCCAAGTTTGCTAATTATAGTACCGGTAATTTTACCCCCATTTGGTTACTTTTTGAACTCAGGGAAACTGAGAATACTTAGGCAGACGCCTCAGGTTGTAACATTTGTATTTCCCTCAAGCAGTGAAGGTAGCAAGCTTTGCCAACTCAAGTTCACGTGGAAAGCTGAAGCTAACTAAATATTAACTTATTTCTTGATATTTTTTCCACTTTCAGATCCATCTGTTGTGGCAAATCACACAAACTTGCACCATTTAAACAACCCAAGGCCAAGTGGATGGCACAAGAAGACATGTTTACACTACCTAGTTTAATTAGAATACCCGCTTGACAGCAAAATGGCAACCTATGTAACCTTAAAAAAACCTACAAAAAAGAAAAAAAAAGATGTATTTCATGACAAAAATAAGGTATTTTCAGCCATGTATTAAACTGGGAAAGTTGTTTTTTGTGCAAACAAGCCTGCAGGTATTTTGGTTGAAGCTGGTGTTCATGTTTACCAATTACAAAGGACAAAAAATAGTAATCTATTTTAAAAAAGTGTAACAGCTTTTGGTTTGAGACTAAACCATCCTGTCAAAACTCATGGACTGTGCATTTTCAACAAGGTGACTTCTAACCTCGTGGAACAGTCTCCACAGGGAGTGAGTGAACAGCGCTCTGCTCTCTTTAAACTACTGTTTAGGTGGTCTCGAGGAGAAATGGTACAAACTGCCCCAGAGGAACGTGTTCTTGACTGATATAAGAGTGTGGCTGTACTGTGGCCTCCCCCAGGTGTTGAGGTGTGTGTGATTGTTGGTTGACTCAAAAACAACACCTCCACTAGCACGCTCACATATTTTAAATAACACACAGCACTGAGTGGCTGAAAGAAGTGGAGGTGAAGGTTGTTTTTGGCCTGAACTCAAATACCCCTACACTCCGCCTCTCCTAACCCCCCCCCCCTCAACACCCATCTCACAGACTCCCACCCTAAGCCCTGAGCTCCAGTATGAAATCAACATTGGGCCTGCAGGAAATGAGAGATCTCCACTGGAGATAGAGGAGGGAGGGAAGGTGGAGGAGGAGACAAAAGAAAAACAGCAGATAGAACCACAGAATTGACTTTCCACATCCAAATGTCTACTCTCCATGTCATGGTCCCACTCTCTTCTCCTATATCTCCTCCTCTTCTTGTCTCTCCATCTTCTCTGTCTTCATCTTAGTGAACATCTGCTTGCTGTGTGTGTTCGTGCGTGCAGCTGTGCCTGCGTCTATACAGCGAGCTTGAAGGGCTCGCCTTATGAAAGGCTCCGGGGCTTGTTGTTTTTTCCTGGCACAGTAATTCTCCGGCTAAGCCAAGAAAGTGGACAAGCAGCGAGCTATTTCAGCAGGGCCTTGTTTTTGTTGTTCCACGCTCAAAGACAACATGACCTTAAGTGACCCCCCCCTCAGTTACTCACAGCTGGAATAAAGTAGAGTGTTCAAGGTGTGGGGGGAAGATCACTGTAAAAACCACGCAGTGCACCAAACACGTATGAGCCTGCACTTTGCTCCAATGTTTTACTTACATACGGTTGAAGCTTTCGTGAAAAGGTGCCGTCTCGGATGCAGCGTGCAGGGCTGAGGGGGTAGCCTGATTCTCAACAGGAACACACAGGCATGCGTACAAATGTGTGTGTAACTCTGTGTGCAGATAAGCGAGACATACACACTCTCATGCACAGAAAGGGGTGGGGTAGCAATGAGGGGCTCGGTTAATGGCTTTTAAATTTCCACTGAGTGAGTGACTTACAACTGTGGAGGAGCACAGCTGTTCCTGATTTGGGGAACAAAGAGGGGGGAACGGCAGCGATCTGAGAGACTGGACTGGGCTGCTCGCATTTAATGGGCTAAAATCTCCCAGGAATGACACAGATGTGTGTGCGTGTGTGCGCATGTGTGTGTACGTGGGTCCAAACTTGCCTGTAAGTGTCTGTGGTCATCCTTCATGTACTTACTTTGTCTCCCTTTGTGTGCATATTGGTGCATGTGTGCGTGGGAGAGTGGGAGGGCAACAGGATATGTCTGCGTCTACAGCCATAGATTACAGCCGCAGAGCTGCGCGATAGTGGAGGTCAACTCCTCTGGGAATAAACTACAGTCAGAGCGAGCGAGAGGAGGCTCAGATTCAGGAGATTTAATGTCGGGGGAGAGGAAGAGGGAGAACGAAGGGGAGCGGAGATTAAGGCCAGAGCTCATCTAAGCATGTCAATAAGAGCTGAAAAATCTAACGTCAGCCAGGTGGAAAAAATCCAACATGCTTTGATCAAAGACTTTCAGACAACGACACAGCACGTTTGAACACGGCCTCACTTGAAAACCCCATGCTTCTTTATGTCAAACTTTTATAGTGGGGTTCCACTGCTTGAAATACTGCTTCCTGCACCCCCTTCCACCCACCCACTCACACACACACACACACACACACAATTCCTGCGTCCACACACATAACTTCTCCCCTCCAAGCTGTGCTTTGTTTCCTGCTGCTGGAGAACGCAGCTCTTTTTCCTCGGAGGCCCCCTCTCTGCACTGCAGCCTTGTAAAACATAGCAGGTCAGCGTCACATGACTGGGGTCTAGGACACTGAAGGCTGGGGCTGGCCCTCTGCCACGGCGAGAAGGGGTTGGGTGTCAAAGTACACATGGGTGGGGCAGTGGAGAAAAAGACTGACAGCCGAGCGGGTGAGAGAAATATGGAACAGGAGGGGAAGAAAAAACAAAGAGAAATACAGAAAGCAAGGCAGCGAGGAATGACTTTTAGCAGTAAACCAATAATTCTCCCGAGAAGCTGAAAATATAAAAGAATATTATTTCCATCCATCCATCCCTCCCTCCCTGAAGAACACCTCTCTCCACTCTCATCTATCACCTCCTCCCTAAAACAGTGTAACTCTTTTTTTTTCTCACCTCAGGTCTACAATGCTCAGTCATCCGTAGACTGATGCAGACGTGAATGGGAGTCTCCGCTCCCTCCCCTTCCTCTTCCTCTCTTCTCCATGTTTCACTGAGTGATCGGGGCTGACATACATATGGAGCACACTCATCCTGGTAGCACTGGAGAGAGAGCGGGGGAAGGGAGAACATGCACATACAAATACATGAATGCACATGTACATGGAAGGATATCAATATCAACACACATATAGTCATACTCCTGTACTCTGTAAGCATTATTTAATTTCTGTTTCTGACTTATTTTCCTCACTGCTTCCCCCCTTCTTGTTGTTGCCCTGAAAATTTGGAGTGTTTCCCCCAGAGGTCTCCAGCTTTATGGGAGTCCTGTCACACTAATAGATTTCACCGTCACTCAATTTCTCTCTCTCTCTCTCTCTCACTGTCATTCCCTCTCTCGCCTGCTTTCTCATCTGCTGCCCATTACGGGCACGAGAGTCTGCTAACCACAAGCTACAGTAGCAGAGTGTTCTGACGGAATAAAATATCTGTTGCCTTTTTTATTTGTTTATTCCAGCGGCAAACATGTCTGTTTAGATTCATTCATTTTTCAAATGAAGTTCACATTTCTTAAAAACTGCAGGCTGTGGCCCTGAACACACTTATACTGTCCAATGTGGTTACAGTGGGACATAAAAAATATGAAGCAAAGCTAGCAGCCGTATGAGGTGCTACTAAAAGCAGTAGCACTCTGAGCTAAAAATTAATATTAGCTTATTAACTTGGTAAAGGTGTTAAAATATCAGTCCGTTAAACATCTTGACAAAACTATACTTACCCACAGCAGTGGCACTTCTGACAATGCTAACATTAGCTAACTAACATGCTTACAATGAAAGCTCAGTAGAAGTTGAGCTAACACATTAGCAAGCAGGTTTGGTGTTGGACATACCTCTGTGAAGCTTTACTTTCACTCAAGAGGCTAACTAGCTAACATACTCACAATAACTGGAAAGAAGTTGATAAGTTAGCATGTTTGGAAACAGATACAATGCCTTTTATTATACCTTTAGGCTGTATTTTAAGCAGTAGCACTTTCAACAAAATGCTAACACCAGGCAGCTGATTATACTGTACTGTACTAGCAGTAGATGCTAGCATTAGCCAGCTAATATACTCCTAATAATTCCTAACAAACTGATGGGTTAGCTGTACATGTGGTTTGATAATTAACTTGTTTACCTGCTTTGTCTAACACGTTGGCATGCAATTCTTGCTAGTTACACAAACTTAAGCACAGTAATCAGATAAGATGGAGTCATAAAGAGTCATTAAAAAATGTTGAGGCTATAAATTCAGAGCTATTTAGGTGAAAATTGGAAGGCCAAGGTTTTATTGAGTCATTCTATGTAATAAAATTGAATTTTGCTTAATATTGATCTCATTGAAGCTTCAACTTTTGCGCTGGGCTGAATGAACAAACAGTCCTTAGAGCCAAGTCATTCGTATTGCAACAATGATATCACAGTTGTGGAACTGAGTAGTTTTTGAAAAAGGATCAGTTCCTGTTTCACACCTATTAAGAGATATCAAGTTAAATTCCTGCCAATTATTGAATGAAGTTTGAAAGTGAAATGAATTCTTCAGTGATGAAAGATATGCTTTTGTTCCAGACTGTCATTCTTGCACATTGTTACAACAGCCTGACTCTGTGCACTATCTCAGACTCGTGTATTAAAGTGTCCTCTACAAACAACCAACAACAGCCTCACCTATCCCTTCACCTCCTCCCCCTCTATCGTCCCCTTTCGCTCCATCTTGCTCATCCCACATGTCACATCACATTTCCCAGGCAGCCCCCAGAAAAGGGCAGAGGCCTTATGAATTGATGTGGGTCGCTTGCAGGAGCATGGCCAGGACAAGGACGGACAGGCACACACACACACACATAAACACACAAAGGTGAACCATAAGGGTGAGGTGACATTGTGTACACGCGCTGTCCTTCACATGTCACCTGCTTTCATCTGCTGTGTGATAGTGCTCTCTCTGAACCAAATGTTGGTTTATTCATAAATCTGTGCTTGTGACAAAAACACTCACACACATATACACAGAGAGGGAGAGAGAGAGATCTCCTTTGATTCTGTAACACTTTTTCAGAGGGCTATGACGGCATTGCAGCCTTACACCACATTATGCCCCTGTAGTTATGAGAGCAGATCTCCTGCCAGCAGGCGCTCCTCTGTGACTTTAAGACAAGCTGTGCAATGACGACACCTATTGGTTGAGATGAGCGCTTGTCCTGCTGGAGGAGCTGTTGAGGAGAATATATGAGATGAATAACCGGTGATATTGAGTGCATTCATCATCCGCTGACAGTAAATTCACAGGAGAAAATTGACATTAGCTCATAAACATCTATCACAGGCTTGTGTATTCGGCAACACACATTTGAGTGAGGAATGTGCGGCGGATGAATCAGATGCAATGGAGCAGAAAGAGGAGCTACAGTGTGATAGTTTTGGTGTTTTTTATTATCGCCTCACAGTTTTCACACACACTTTCTCCCAATCATAGACTCATGATTTATCTCCAGCACAGCCTGTACGCGTAGTTTCATAAGTCTGGTCAAACAATTCTCACCTCTAATTGGTTAATGGAAGGAAGAGGAGGTTTGGTGTGAAGAATGGGAATCCCATGAGCCTTTGAGGTCTGCTTCATGCCCACTGGACTGGAAGGGAGCCAAAATGTAGTCTGCAACTGTACTGGAGATGATCCAAGATGGACGCCTGCAGGGAACAGCTGAAAATCACTCTTCTGGAAATATGGGGGAAATTTAAAATACTAAAAATATGGTTAATGTTCGAGCAAACTGTCTCGGACAAAGAAGTTATGATTTCGAGAAACTTAATAACCCAGAAAGGATTTAATAATGTGGGAAAAAAAGGATATGATATCAATTATGCATCAAAAACTGATCCGTCTACTCATACAAAGAACTTGGGAATGAGAAGTTGCAGCATCATATCGAGCTGCCAGTCCCTCTCAGCACTTCAGAAAAACGCTTCGTGGAAAAATGGAGCAATTTTTAGAGCGGGTGTCTTGAAGCTCAGTGATCCACAATGCTTCTGCATGCAGACGTCTCCCCGAGGATAGAGAAAAACACAGGATGGAGAGAGGGAGGAGGCAAAGGAGGGGTAAGGAGGGAAGGGGGAGAAAGTGCAAACAGAAAGAAGAAGGAGGAGAAGGAGAGGTGAGAGGGAGAGTGATGCAGAAAGAAAATATAGACAGGGTGTTCAGTCTTAATATAGATTGTTCTGTATAAAAGGTCAAAGTGGTGAGGGGAGAGAGAAAAGCTGTCCCTCCTCTCTGGCCTTCATCTCTTTTTTTTTCCTGCTGTCTCATCCTCACATCCTTGCCATCGACAGAGGGGAAGAAGTACTCAGAGGTTCACTCAAGGAAAGGTTCAACTGAGTAAAAATAGTCCATGAGTGAAAGTCCTGCATTTAAAATCAAACTGGAGAGAAACTACACGTGCAATGTTTTCCCAAAGTACAACTTAAAGACAAAGTGTCCGTTACTAGATTTGACAACTGATGCTGGAGTGCTATATAAATAGCACTTTGCCATTGTTGTTTCGTGAATAAGATGATAAATGGGGTGAGTTAAAGAAAAACTTTTTTTATCTTGTGCTTTTTGTAAGATGCTACACCTTCTGAACGCTTGTAGGGGACATCAAAAGTTTATGGACCCTCAGAATGAAGTGTGATCCCATGTGTAACAGAAGACCCTGAGGACACAGTAGTTTTTTTTGTCAGGTTTCACCATAAAGATTCTGGTTTATTCAACCACCTGCTCACTGCACGTGATCCCTTATTTAAAAGGGATGGTACCCAAACCACCCCTTTTAACATGAAAAAATGGGGAACCTTTCATATGATGAGGTAAATGCATTGGAGTAATCCCAGAGTGGGACTACAGGCTGCTCTGAGGGACATATTTACTTGGTGGGTCTCCAAATGAGCACAATAAACTTAACCTTTAACAGACAAAAATGAGTCGTTGTGTTCCTTATTGTAGTTGAATTTATTTTTAATTTGTCTTTTTTCATATCTCAGATATATGGTAATTCTCTGTAATATGTCAATTTAAATAAAGAAACATGGATTATCTCTGTGATGATGACAAAGTTTAGGCATGACAACAGTAGAGGAAGCTTCTGGAGAGCTGTCCATTTAGGAGAAAAAAAAAGCACCAGCCGAACAAGTGAGGACTTTTTTCAAGCTGTATATCATATAAAGCTACTTCAGAAATATAAAAGAGTCATTAAAGAAAAGGAAACACCCCCTCTTTAAAGCTCCTGAGAGGAACTTCTGCTTAGTGTTTTGTTTTGGTTTGCTATTTGTGACCCCTGTGGACAAAGCAGTCTCTGCTGATTTTTTACTGTACAATAAAACTGAATCCTACTTTGACTTCACAGAAAAAAACACAGATGATTTTTTTCTTTAATTCCTCATGATTACAGTAGCTATACTGTGTATCACACAGGTCTAACAGCCACTTTTAAGTTCTGCTGTTTGCTTTGTTGTGTTATTAAAAAAAAATCAGGTTTTTCTTTTTCTTTCAGATAGAACATTTTTAGGGTAAAAAAAATCAAAATGGCACAGAGCTCGAGGTTGTTAAAATACATTTTTGTACTTAATTTTGATTGAATACAGGGTGAATTAGATATCTTCTGCACAACCATGTCCTTGAGCAAGGTAACCTCAGATACTCCGGTGAAGCTAACTGAGGCCAAGGCTGGAGTTTTTATTCAGCAGCGTTCAGCCGTGAAAATGCGTAATGGTTTAAATATGAAGCAAGGTGTTTTGTGATAAGTCCACTTTTCCCAGATTCCTTAGCTCAAGGATAAGGCCTGGTGTCGTCTTCCTCTTGGACAGCAGGACGATAACACGGTGTGGTATTTAAATTCGTCCTTGTCCTATCAGCTTAAACCCGCCAGCTGTGAAAGAAACAGGGGTCAGGGTTCAAACTGTGTCAGCGGCAAATGTCAAATGACTCGTCCCCTACTGTGACTGTCACCTTGGTTCATCGTTCAGGAGGCTGACCAACCAGCAGGAAGGTATCGAAGAGGGGGAAAAAAGAGAAGAACAGGGGAAGAACACGTCTCTGGAGGCTGGGCGGATGCACAGATGAAAATGTGACGTTGCGTAACAGGATATTGCATAACATGTCCCATTTGATACCATGTCACTCACTGATGCATAATAGCACCCCACGTTACGCTGCTGGTAAGTTAAAAAGCGAAAGAGGAGAAGAGGGGAGGCTTTTTTGGGAGGTGAGGTGGAATGATGGGGTGAGGAGGAGGAACATGGAGGGCTCATGGTTCTGTCTCTGAGCAGAAGACGTGGAGTGACGGACAGAGACAGCCAATGGGATGAGGGCGCAGTTCAGTGGATTGGAGTGGGAAGCGGGTGGGGGGTGGATGGTGGCTGTGGCGGGTGGAGTTGGTGTGTGTGTGTGTGTGTGTGTGTGTGCGTGCGTGTGTGACGGTGGGTGGGCGAGAGAGCGTGGTTGGTGCTGGTATTTCTTCCCTGTCACATTGCGTTAGTGTGCAGCCGAGCACGACTGCTGAGCACACCACTCCGGACAGCTCTCTCTCTCTCTCTCTGCACACACGTTTAAATTCACAAGGACACACAGAGCCCACTCTTGAACACACACACACACACACACACACTCACACACACACACACACACACACACACACAGGCACATGTTGTAAACTCCCACGGGTACCACAAGGACGTCCAACACAAGTGAGCGCTGATGGAGTTTGACAGAAACCAGGAGAGAGAGCTCAACCTCCGAACTTTACCTCCATCCATCCATCCATTTGTCCATCATCAGAAGGCTCCATCCATTCCTCTCACTTATGGGTACAGTCATCAGAAGGAAAATTCATTTACTTTTGCTCTTTCTCACAGAAATGGGCGCTCTGAGTGGAAAAAATGATTGAAGAAAATAAATCACAACCAAATGAAATCCGTCCGTCCCAAAAATGTGCGCATTGGGGAAAATTGCAACCTGATTTTCTTGGCTTGTCTCTGCGGAAACACATGCGATATGTCATTTCGTTAAGGAGGTTGTAAACACAGATTTGCAGACTGCAGAGGCCTAGAAGTGAACCATAATAATTTACTTTACAGGCGTTAAAAATATCGCAGCACTGGGTGAAAAAGAGCCGCAACGAAAATGATCATCTTGTGTCACATATTGTGTCAGAGGGAGGCAGAGCAGCCAGCTCGGCCTCTCTCTGGTCACTGAATGTAACACAGCTTGGACACTTTTTTTCTCTTCACGGAATTAGACAAGAGTGGGGGATGGAGAGAGTGAAACTGAGTGGACGGTGACGCACCGTTCACACTTTGATGATCCATCAGTAAGGATACAATGTACACAGATGAAGGGGTGGAGAGATATTTTGCAGCAAATGCTGCACAAGCACACTCTGCATCCTGTGGTAAGAGAACTAGAGGAGGGGAGGGGTTGGAGAGGGGTACAGATGGATGAGGAGGACACGGAGGAGATAGAGTGGCGAGGTGTGATGTTCGCTGACCCGAGCTCTTCGGTGACGCCATAAAGTTGGAGGCACGCTTCAACGGCTTTGATGGAGGAGAGAGATATCTGTCCTTGGACACCAGCTCTGCGCGTCAGGCCAGAGAGTGGCGAGTTACGCACACACAGGGCACCGTCAGCGATACAGAGGGTCGAATAGGTCAAAGTTATATAACTGAGCCTGAATATCCAGTACAAAAGCACGTCTGTTCACATTCACAACGCACACAGTCACACTAATAGCACACTGTTGGACTGTTGGGGAGGCTTTCTTTGCATCAGAGATTTGAGATAGAGAGTTTATCAAAGAAATTATTGATTCTTGAAGGGGTCTATGCCCCTCTTAAGTCTGTGTGGTAAAAACAAGGCAGAGAGCTAGTTAGCCAGTTAGCATAATGACTTTAAACTGCAAACCTGTAGATAACAAAACCTGCAAAATGAAACCCATATTTAAGAATAATCACGATATAGCATAAAGAATAAGCAATGTTAGGTTTTTTAGCCTTAGTTACATAGAACGATATGATGCAGGGCAAAAGTAGGACACAGCAGGATGGAACTATAGGGAGACTTTTGGATCTGCAGGAAAAATATACAGAATCTGTCATGTGTTGTTTGCTGTGTTTACCTGTTGGTTACCCAAAGGGTTCAAGTGTACTTACTATATGTGGATACTTTGGAGGGAAAAGGGAGGCCAACAGGAGCCCGATGCTCAGTTCTGCCCCTGAGCCCCCCTGGTGGATTCATACAACCCTGATTCAGAAAACACACAAACACACTGAGGACAAACCAGGGCCCGGTTCAGATGTTGACAGCTGTTGGCTTGCAGGTACTAATGCTCGGGAGGCACATGTATAATGCATAGCTTGGAACAATGTTTATATTTACATTTTGGGGGGCACAAATTTGATTAAAATACCCTTGTATACACCTTTAGAGAACAAAATGTGTTTGTAGCTCAGCATGCTACGTATGCACGGATGTAGAACTACCTACATGTGACCTTATAGCTGAAAACTATCACAGAAAATGAGACAAGTTCCTTTTCACCATTTCTCAAAATGTCAAAAGCATAACAGTGATGTTTTTTTCCGTAAATTAAAGCGATGAGCAACATTACTGAGTCACAAGTTCTCCAAACTCTCAGTAAACATGCAGCCTGTTATGCTTTAAACTGGGCACAGAGCCGCGCAGAAAACAAATCATGGAGCTGTTAAGACTGCATGTGGAGCAAAGAAAGCAAACTGTGGAGATGATGTTTATGAGTTTTCTCCTTGAAACAGAAAAGCTTCTTATTGAAGCATTGTCCCTGCATGACTTGGCAGAATGTGAGAGGAGCTGTCAGTCAGCCAGCTGTGCACTGAGAGAGCCTCCATAGGGGGCCAGAGTGAGGACACAGGTAAAGCACAGGGAGCCCCTTAAGTGTCTTACTCAAGGTGGAGAGAGAATGGAGGAAAAAGAGAGAGGGGGAAGAAAATGAGAGGGAGGAGGAGGAGGGGGAGGTTATCACTTCTATCTCCTCCTCGTGTCGGTGTGAAGGGAGTCGCTAAAAACAGATGACCTACATTTTCTTTGAGACAGACTCCTGCTGCGAGGCCTCCCTGGATCCAAAAAAAGATGGAGTGAAGTATGGAGAAGCACAGAAAAACACCGAATCTGAGGAAGAGGAGGTATAGATAGACAGAAACAGGCACTCCTCCAGTTTGACAAGGCAGGCATGAAAAGGTAAGAGACGCAGGCAGACAAAAGGAGAGTGGGAAAGTTTTGACGGTAATCCTCTTCGACTCTGCCTTGCTTCCCTCTCGAGTGGTTATATAAAACACATCTAGAATTCTGTTCTGTGCACTTCAAAGAGCCTGCACCGCTTTGCAATCTGCATATATGATGCGTCCAGGGAACAGCAGCAGGGAGTGTGTGTATGAGTGTATGTGTGTGTGTGTGTGTGTGTGCGTCTGGGAGGAATGTTTGAGTCAAAAATAAGCTTCTTTGGAGAGTCTTTAGATTACTTTGTGTTTAGATGAGCCACTTGGATCAATGGCTGCCTCAGACTTCAAAGGGAAGTATTTGCTTCATGTCAATGTGTAAACAGAGCTCTAATCATCAAAAACAAAGAGCGATTTAGTTCAATTAACATGAATCTACATGCTCTTTAAGGTAAAAAAGGCTGAAAAGTGCACTGTAATGTGTCATCCTGACCCGAGGTTAAATACATGAATTTACATAAGAAGAAATCAGAGTCTGTGTGGGTGCTGTCAAAGAAATAATGTGGCTTCAAAATAGAGTCATCTTACTGGAGATGAAGGCTTCTTAATTCCTGGTTAGCTGCTGCACTGCTGCCACCTAGTGTTTAAATAGAGAAATAAAGTTAGGCGAGGCAAAAGAACATCATATTCCCCTAGCAGGACATGAGGACCATCAATTTTAATGCGAATTTCTTTTTAGGCCGTTTTAACGTATAGTTACGGTGAAGTAAATGTACATGTTTGTATTGGAAGAGAATACCCTGTGTTTGCAAACGCTACGTGCGCTGGAAACTTCAATGCCAGTGCACTGTAATCAGTACTCTTAAAATTTATCCATTTACCTCTATTCGAAGTTTTAAGACACGCGACCGGGGCGGAGGCCTGGAGTGCAAGAAACGTAATAAAATGCTAACTCAATTTAGCACTTTGCAAACTGCAAAATAAATAAATAAAAAATATATATATTAAGAATTAAATTATTACATTTTATTTAGTTATGAAAACAACTCTATCCCGAGAATTTCACAATAAAAGTGTCCTGTTGTAAATATAGCAACCTTATCACTCAGCTACTGTTAGCTGGGATGCTAACTGTGTGAACGAGCGACTGAGATGTTTTCATCGCTCCCAGCACACATACACGTCAGAGAAAGAACTACGTTGACTAAACACACATTAGTTTAAATAATTAGTGTTTTTTTCCACTTACCGTTGATGAAATGTTTTCTCATGGACATGTGACTTCTGATGGTTTCCCTTGTTTTGGTCCAGTGCAGCATCTAACGATAATCCACAATCTCCTATTGGCTGAGATTTGTGCCTCTAGAAATTGAATTTGAATTATTATATTGATTTTGAAAAGCACGAATTAAATCAGAATTTTATGCTGTGAAACTGAATTTATCTGCTTTAATCACCAACTTGAAATTTTTACTTTGTTTATTCGTTAAATCCAAAAATGCAAAATTCGGTTTCAGTTCACTGTGATTTGACCATTACATCATCTACACCCATGAGGATGAGTAATCTAGCACAGATTGACACTGGATGTACTCCTCACCTGTGCGAGCGGTGCGAGCTGAGATAGCACCATTTCCATGATGTCTGTAGACCAGGGACTGAATAATCAGGTTGGTCTGAAACTAAAGTTTTCGCGGACGTGAGGAGGATTTCATTTAACCTGTGCTGGATAACTATTCCTATTGGACGTTGATGACGTAATGGTCATGCCACTCTAAAGTTAAATTGATTGAATTTTTTTATTTCTGAATGTGAGATGAGATGAATTTTTAAGTAGGTTAAATAAAATTTCAAAGCAAAAAAAAAAAAAAAAAAAAATCAGTTTCAAAATATTAAATTTGATCTCAGCTAATGCTTTTCAAATTCAGTATCAAATCCAAATTCAGTTTTTAGTGGCACAACTCTCAGCTCATACTCCTCCTCTTTGAATTTTTTTTCCTCAAATATAATTTTAGACTGCACAACCCGGGCTTGGTTGTCTGTCATCTAGCACACCTTACTGAACAACAACAACTGCAAGGAATTTACATTTAAGTTTTTAAATACTTAATTTGCAGCAGTCTGGTATCTTAATAGCCCTTCTCCCAGCCATAAGGGTGGATTGATAACCGTGTCACAATGTGAAAATTATGATTATTATATGTTTTTTTTAAATAAGAAATCTTAAAAATAAAATATATTACATTAAATTTAATTTATAGCTTTAACTGACCTCACTGACCTGTGGGTTGAATACTAACAAATACATTTCCTAACAGGTTTAGGTAACCCATGACTAACAATCAGTGCTGATATTATGTTACAAAACATATATATGCAAAGATGTGCAGTATTTTCACTAATTACAAGTTTGATTGTTTTTTTACAGGTACAAAACATTGTTCTCACACATCATGTTAACATGGAATATATCCTCAAGTCAATAAGTCTGCACCAAATTTTGCTCAAGTTCCTTAGTGGTTGTTACATCTTGAGGTGGTGACTCCTATTACTTTGTTAGGTTTAAAAATAGGCTATAATGTTTAACAGAATGAAGCCAGTTTATGCCAAAATTTGCTAGAGCTCCTCCCTGTGACTGGATGCAGTATGAAGCCCATCTCCTCCAGTGTAACAGATGGAACTTAGGTCAAACAAACAATTTATTCATGTCAGTGTCATTATATTCTTAAACATAGTTCCTGTCATTAAGGTAAATTCTTATCATGCAGATTTATGTATTTATGATTTGGAGAAGCTTAAACAGTTATTTGATGTTCAAAAAGATGGATGTTTGTTATATGTGATCCTGCAGTGTTCTTCACCCAGTTAGCAGATTATGAGGAGATGTAATGAACACTGACAGCAGAAACATCAAACTCTCCATAGTCATGAGTATCTGCTTTAAATTAACACAAGGATCTGTTCTGCTGTGGACTGGACTGACCTTAGGGACATTTTATCTGTAAGTTGAATGTGTGTTTGAGTTAGCAGTGAGGGTGTGACACCAAACAGATCACTTCTGTGCGTGCCTTGGCTCCATCAGCCTAATATGTCAGCACTCTTTGAGACTGTACAGTGGATTCACATCACAGAAAGGGAAGGGAATGAGATTTGATGTCCATATAAATACATAAGTGAATATGATACACTTCAATAAAGATAGGGGGAACCGTTGTGTAGTCAAAAGAGGATTTTACAGACTTATCAATTTGCCTTTTTTAATTGAAAAACACATTATCTAAAAAATGAACATGTATTTTCATTTGAAATGTTGGAGGAAAAAGTTTCTCTTCAGCACACAAGTGTCAAAACAGCCACCTTAAGTCACGCTCAACACTAACATCCGAGTGAAGAGCCTCATAAAGGAACATTTTTCAGTTGAGGGGAGCTTTAAAATGACAGTTTTGTGCAGGTGAATAAAGCAGGTTTGATGTGAGTTGCTTACACCACCCACGAACATCTCAACAATTCATGCGATTCCTCCAAGGCACCTGAATATAAAAATAAAACTTAACGATGAGGATAACATGTTATGTATTCATGAAAATAGGTTAGGAATACCTCCAAGCCATGCCTCAGCAAACATTTTCAGCATGGATGTGTTTTATGTTGACAACTGATTTCATATTTAACAGTTTAATATGCTAAACATATCAAAAATGGGGAAATAATGTAGTATTGTTTCTCACACAATGAACAAGCAGTTTCGTGTTAAAGCAGCCTTGCACAGCCACATATTTGAAAAATGCCACTCGGCCTGTTTGACAGATCACCCTTTATCATAACAGTCAGAGCATCCTCAAACAAACAGTGTGGGAAGTGAAGCTGATCGCTGTTTGACTTTGAACTCATCTGCAGTGCACTTTGAGAAACCCCGTGACACTCAAAAGCAGAAACATCCATCACATACTGTAACTTCAACTAGAAAAACACTTCAGCCCACAAGTCACACAAAGAAATGAAATGTGTGAGCGCTTCTTAAGCAAGTGAAACTTAAAATATCAGATATAATGAACTCTCACCATAAAAAAGGTCACATGTTCACAGAGTACATCATCCTTTCACTCACAATCACAGGAAAGATAAAACCAGAGCAACCAGTCCCAGAACAAGATGGCTCTATTGCACAGTGGTGAGGTACACTTTCTGTTTCACAATCACACATCACTCGTTATAGAATAACTAAAATTATCTTATAAGGTCACTGTCCAAATCTAAAACCTTGTTCTACTGCTGCATAGTTTAGAAATGGGCTAATAGATTACAACAATCAATGGATAATCATTTACAAAGACTCTCCATAGATTAGTTACAAACCATTAATAGGATCAACTTTTGTTGCAAAACAGGAAAAAGTTTTGTCCAAGTCTTTCTGTGTTCTAATATTGCAGTTATGGAGTTTGGTCTATCTGCTCTGCAGTCTTTTCTCCATAACTTAAGGTCATTAATAAAGGCTTTAGTTACAACATGTGAACATTTTATAAAGAATAAACTTTGGCACTACATGGTCAAAGGACACAGTTACAACAGAAGTTACATTAAAGCCTTTTTTGCTGTTCTTTTTTGTTTTCAAAAAAAGTTGAATAAGTTTGAATCGTTAAAAACTATTATTAGTAATACTTGGGTTCCAACCCGATGCTTTCCTTTGTTACTGCTATATAACAGTAAACTGAAAATCTGACAAAAACTTGATGTTCTTTGGCAGATTTCACCACTACCTGATATTTCATACATCCTAATAACTGTAATAACAGCTAACCATTTGAAAACAGATGTTTTACTTCACCTCCTTTGTGAAAAAGAGAAAGATTTAAAACATATTTTGATTTTTGTGTTCACTAAATTTGAAGTTTCTGTTTGCGGCACATCGGCCTGACTTTGCCAAAACATGGACTAAAAAAAACTATCACTACATACATGACTTTCTTGAGCTTCACTGCTTTTGAAGTAAGAGAGTCAGCTAATTCTTTTGAAGCCTTGTTGTTCTGTCTTTATCAAGGATGTATACATTTCTCTTATCAGCTTCAACCAAAGGTTAGTTCCCTCTTGCATTGATTGTGGTCTGCAGTAGAACAAACCAAACAAGTCCGTAACACATCTGCTGTTTAAAGCATTTCGTCTCATTGTTTATCTCCCAGTTTCTCTCAAGAGTCTAAAACCTTCTTTACATCTCAAGAATATACTCATTTTTGTGTAAACAGAAATTTCCAAACAACAATCCTGAAATAAAATGAAAGCAGCATATTTAAGACAGCTCTTTTCACACCATTAAGGTCTTGGTGCTCACACATTTGCCTCGAGGCTTGTGTCCAAAGCTGGAGACCTTCCTGCTGGTGCTGCTCCTCACTGACCCACCCTTCAGCCTCATGCTGCTGGGTAAACTCCCTGACATCACCTTCGCAGGCGGTTTCTCCTCCATCTCTGCCTCAGTTTGCTTTAAGTTCAGAGAGTTCTCACACATGCAGTAGTGCTCCAGGTCACGGGGCGGCTGGCTTGTGCAGAACCACTTCATGGAGCTGTAGAGGAGCTCTGCACAGCTGGAGAAGGCTGCTATCACCCCCACGATGAAGTAGAAGCAGAGGAAGACCGTTTTCTCTGCTGGGCGGGAAGTGAAGCAATCCACTGTGTAGGGGCAGGGAAAGCGGCTGCAGGGGAACTGGGCCTCCACCTTGAAGCCATACAGAAACCACTGTCCAACAAGAAACCCTACCTCTGCCAGCATCCTGAAGGCGACGTTGACGATGTAGAACCTCCTGAAATGACGTTCATCTCTGGAGATCTGGCTGCTGTTCTGGCTGAATTTAGAGTTGCTGTTCTTTTTGTTGCTATGATGCATGGCGTACATGACGAAAACCAGAGATGGTGTGGCGATGAGGACGATGTGGAACACCCAGAATCTGTACTGGGAGATTGGGAAGGCCATGTCATAGCAGACCTGTTTGCAGCCCGGTTGGAGGGTGTTACAGGCAAACTCCTCTTGCTCATCCTCAAACAGGTCGCTGGCTACAGTCCCAAGGATCAGAATCCGAAAGACAAGCATGAGAAGGAGCCAGAAACGACCAAGCATTGGGGAGTGGGCCTGGAGGCTTTCAAAGAGCCCACCGAGAAAGCCCCATTCGCCCATGGTTTCAGGGATATGTCTTCTTCAAGGAAAAGACAACTGAGCCACTTCTGCCTCTCAAGGAGTGCTCTGTATCTGATTAGAAAGGAAAACTAACGTCTGTTTTATGATTTCATGAATCCTACTGATACCAAACAGACCAATCTGCATTTTACAGGCTCGTACAATGGCCAATGACCTGAAATCAAAGAGAAAAGATGGATTTGAATACCTTTGACCAGTGACTCAGAGAACAAAACAACAAGACTAGTTTATATACAACCTCTTTTCAAGAGATAAGGAGAAAAACGGTTGAGTTTCAGTATGAGTAAAAGAAAAAAACAATGCCGTGCACATTCCCTTCCAGTTTCAGTGGAAGGCAGTATGTTTGTTATTCTCCAGACATCTGAACTTTGAGTGCCTCAATGCAGCTTTAATCACAAACAAGTCTAATGTGTGAGTCTGCAGACTGGTTGAGCTACTTGTCAGTCTTGAACTTTACTCAATACAGCATTTTAGGCAAGCCACTTGAAACAAAACAAGTTGTGACAAGAGATTTAATTTACCTGGAGTACCTCTTGGTGTCTCTTCCTCACTCAAATACCTCCAGCCAAACGGAAATAAAAACAGCGTCCACTTCAAGTGTGCCCACACCAGCTTCTAATCCTCTCACTGCTTGTGATTGAGGTTTTGCCGGTGCTTATAATTGAAAAGGGCGGCAACAGTTTGAGGAAATTCCTGTTACGTCCTAATCTTGCAGCCATCAAGAAGTCCCGGACAGAAGAGATGTTTACCCGAGAAAGGCGAAGTCTTGATGAGCATTTCAAAGAGCTTCCTGTACCACCAGTTTCCCCACTCCTAACGGGGCATTAAGAGCGTGCAAACTGCACACACAGCAGAACATGACACGACATGCTTCATTCACTCAAACATTGAGATACATGAAACAATATTCATTGAGCTCCATTGAGTTTTTATATATTTCTCTAAATTCCTTGCTTGATGAAATTAAATCTACCTAAAATATAAAAGCTTTAAGTTTCAAGATTTAATCCACTGTTGTTCTATTCTAAATTTACTTCATCAGATCTTAACATCTGTATTATTTTTGGTCCATCCCATAGACTGTAAAAAAAAATGGATGTCATCTCCCTCAACACAAACTGAAGTCACCACAAAAACTGCCCCCCCCCCCCCCCCCCCCCTAGTGGCTGGCTGCAGTATAGGTCAAAAACGCCACCTCTCTATTCATTCCAGATGGGCTGTGGTCAAACTTTAAAAATTAATACACTACATAGAAATATTTCTCACATCTGTGTATGCTGTGGTGATACTTGGATATTATTAGGCTGCATTGGGTTCAAGTCCTCTTTTGTTCTGTAAAGTTTCTTTTTCATTAGTTATTAGACGTTAACAGTGTTTTACTTCTTGTTTAACGATGACTGACAGCTGTCGTTCTTGTGTAGTTTTTTCAGGAATGGTAAAATACATCAGGAAGGAGAGTTAAGAGATTAGTGTTGACAGAAAAAAAAACCCCAACATATTTTTGTCCCCCACTGGCATCTTTTTTGGTTTCAAAACTGTATAATGGTGAAAGACGGAGCCACACTGTCCAATCTTTATACGGTTTATGGTCCACCCTGGAACCACATGACCATGTGAAAAAGGCTGAATGTAAATCCCAACACATTTAATTTACAGTTTAAAAAACAAGCTTTATTTTTTTTTAAGAATACGATAAAAACAGCCATAAAAATATTTACAAGATGAGACGACACAAACAAAAAAGAATCAACACACCAAAAAGTTGGGCCTAAATCTAAAGCTGCTCTCTGTTGTTATGAGGTCCAAGCAGGTAATGAGTGAACAGATTGTTCCTGCCTTTTGACAGACCAGTTAAGTTTTTTTTTTTTTTTAATCATATGAACCGTTATCTTAACAGCAGGTTGATGATTTATTCTACATCACATTAATTAATGTAAAATTTAAGCTAACAGACATCAACTATATGATTAACTTATTTCTTTAAAATTCAAACCACATCGGATGTGCTAAAATGTTTTAGTCTGAGTCTGAGTCCAATGCATAGGTCACAGGTTTGCGGGCGCGTGATGGCTTGTCCCTCGGCGCCACGGCTACTGCATCATCTGAATCTCCTAGACCTGAAATGTTGAAGCTGTCGTCATCGTTCCACTTCTTGGTTTTCTACAAGAAAAGAAGCAAATATTCAGTTTTAATAATCCCTCGGATGACTCCCGTTTCATTAGTGATGCTGCTGACATCACTGTTAAACCAACCTTGCCGCCGGCAGTTGTTTTGCCCTTGAGGCGAGACATGAGGTCATCGGAGCTGCTGTCAGAGTCCGTGTTGACAGTCTGTTTGCGTTTGAGGATGGGCTTTGACTTTTTAGGTTTACTCTCGGAGTCGCTGGAGTCAAATGAAGGCAGTTTCTTTGCAGTCGTTTTGGACTTTGACAGAGCATCCAGGATAGACGGCTGATTCACATCTACAGAACAAAAGATTTTAACTTCCAGGTTTAAGGCAGATACTTTTCTTTGGGTCTTAAATGTTAAAATGAGTACAACAATTATACATATTAACATCATCATCGTTTCTTTTGAATGTGTAACCCACACTGAGCTGTCTCCTTAAATACCTGCAGCTTTCTTCTTGGCAGCAGTAGCTTTCTTGGGTGCCGTCTCTTTGGTCTTGCGTTGAACAGGAGCCTTTGGTGCAGGCAGCTGATCATCTGACTGAGCTGCAGGAAACCATAAACAACAAAACCGTTAGACCTCAGGCTCGCGGTCAAAGTTTTTCCCAAACTCACGTCAGTATACGAATGATGAATACTCACAGCTCAACTTGGCTTGAGATTTTTTCACCGGTTTGCTTTTCGTCACTTTCTTCCTGCAGAGTGGACAAACGGTTTGATTGGACGTAAGTAAAAGAGCCACAAGGTTGATGTGAAAGCAGTTTTGTGCACTTCATGCTGCCACACTCACTTAGGCTCTACAGCTTTGGGAGGTGGAGCTGGGAAGTCCACGTCACTTTCAGCCCCGCTGCTGGCCTTGGGGACGAAGCTGGCATCATCATCACTGATTACAGCTTTCCGTTTCGGAGCGTTCTTCTTCCCCCAGTCATTAAATTCATCTTCACTGCTGGGCGCACTGTCCTTTACGGCAGCTAAACAAACAGACAACAGAAAGGAGGATGTCATCTTAGCGGAGTTTTCTTTAAAAAAAATTATGTGTAATCAAAGCGTTGTGGTTGGGATTTGAGCACGATAAGAGCTAATTAGCCTCAGGAAATGAGCTGAACGAGTTTTTCTGTTACGTAATCTTAAGTATTTGCGGAGTGAGAACATCTTATCAAGCTGTTTGAGTAAGCACCAGATAGGATCAAATCAGAGAAATAATGGACACATCAAAGGCCATCGTAAGTTCAGTGTTCACCTTTCTCCTGGTCACTGTCGCACAGAGAATCGTCATCAGACCACGGGTTCCTCCGGGGTTTCTTGGTGACAGGCTTGAACTGGAGGGTGCTCTGCTTGCTGGTCTTTGATGCAGCTGCAGAGAAACGAGAGTCTTTGTCATCTTTAACTAAAGTGAAGTGGTACTGCAGTAAGTCTGGATTCAAAGGGGCGTTATCTGCAGTCAAAGAAATAGTTAATTTCCCTGTAATAACAGAATCCATTCGTACCTTTTTCCTTTGGCTGGGTTTTAGTCTTCTTGGTCAGCCGTGCGGCCAAGCTCATCACTTCACACGACTCTACATTCTCCGCTTCTTCTTCGAACTCCATCTTCACCGCCACGTCTTCCTTCTACAGTTCCATAAATCAGGACGAGCATGTTTGTAACTTTTTCGCACAGAGTGAGCAGACTTAAATGACACACTAATCCATGGCTCCCTGAAACCCCCGATGCTTGTGAAACTTTGAATCAACATACCTTTTTCCTGCCTTTCTTGGAATCAGCCTTCTTGTTGGCTTCAGCTTTCATGGTGCTGGTGACACGTGGAACAACACGGCGACCCTGTGGTGTGGCCAGAGTCTCCTCCTTTACCTTTACCACTTTGCTTTTCCCCTTGACTTTAATGTGCTTGCTGCTGTCCTCTTTTTCTTTGGCCTCACAGATCTGAGAACCAGACACGAAACAACATCACAAAAAAAAATCCAGCAACTCAAAATGTAAAATGGATTTATTCTCATGTAGGATGAACGGAATTAAGATTATCAGACGGATTAGACGACCAATGTCCTGACAGAACTGTGGAGGATGTGCTGCCATAAATAAAGTGGACATTCAGAGAGTGAGGGTGCAGACACATCGAGGTAATACCTCAAGTTCCTCTGAGAAAGCAGCGAGGTCTTCTTTCCACAGATCTGATGGAGTCTTCTTCTTCAGGGTGTTCAGCTCCGTCATCTACAAAACAAACATTACTGTGTACTCGGTTGGAACCAAAGGGAAGAATCAAAGATTACATTTAACAGGCATGTGACTGCCTCACCTTAGCATCCCTCTGTTTACACAGCTCCTCCTTCTTCTCTTTGGTCAGGAACCACATGGGCATGCTCAGCAGGTAGTTGTAATCTGGCCCACTGGTGTCCTCCTGCTCTGCTGTCGCTTCGTTGCCATCCTCCACTTCCTCTTCGTTCTGAGAGCACAAACACATTTGGTTATCTCTCAGATGGTGGCGGATTATTTTGTATACCTGAGAGTCTCATTATTCAGGGTATTTTACCTTCTCTTGAGCCTGTTTCCAAGCTTTGACTGGGTCAGAGTCATAACCCATCTCCTGCAGCATGCGGATAAGTTCTTTCTTCGGCTTGTTTTCTATAAGGAGAGGAACAATATTAGAACTTGCACTATAATGAATAAAAATGAAGTGACTGTAAACAGCTGCTTACCGATCACCAAGGTGCCCTGGATTTTCTCCAGGATGAAGCGAGCCTGGTTGCTTAGTTTAGCACTCTCAGCCCCGAGCATACCAGCCAGCCAGTCCTTCCTCAGGACGTAGTACTTCAACCTCAGCTCAAAAAATTCCTTAAGAATATCCTGCGTATTCTCATATTTCCTCAGGCTGCCCACGTGGTCGAACAGAACCTGGACCGGAAAAAAAAAACATCTTGAGATTAAAGACCTGTTTTTACACCATCCATGACTGGATATTTACTGATATGAATATTTAATGTTGCACTTTTTTACCATTGAGTTACACGTGAGGGAGTTCTGAAGTTTGAAGACTTTGTGGAGTCCGGCAGCTTCTGCCTCCACAAGCTTCTCTGGAGCCATCTTGATCACAAAGCGGACAGTGGTGTCCGTGTGGTACTCTCTGTAGTCTGTGATCAGCGGTGGGACTTTTTCTGTGCCGTTCAACATTGGCTCCAACACATTTTCCTTGTAGACCTAAGAGAGAAGAAAACAACGATTTAAGATCTGAAAATAGTCTTCAAAGTTCTTCAGCTGGTTTGATTAGGATAGAGACTCACCTGCGTCCAAGCTTTAACCGGCAACTCAGAGATTTCGATGGTGGTGGAATCAATGATCGACACCTCTCCGCTGTTCAAGAACTGGTTTTCCATCACCTGATCGATTGTTCCTCTAAAGCCTTTGTAGCTTGGAAGCTGGAGAGCAGAAGGATAAAACACTTGAGTCATCCTGTGCACACCTAAAGAAAAGAGATCATAAAGATCATTTCCTGTCCTCACCATAGGCAGAGGCTCGTCTCCATTGAGCATGCGGTGAATGTTGCTGACGATCTCTCGGACGTCAAAGTTGGGGATCTTGCTGGCCCAGCCTGTGCCGATACCATCGGACCCGTTTACCAGCACCATGGGGATGATGGGGATGTACCACTCAGGCTCTACACGCTGGTTGTCGTCATAGTTGTACTTGAGCAGATTGTCGTCCACAGATGGGAAAACAAGGCGAGTGAGAGAGCTGGAAGGAGAAGAATAATATTTACATCTGTAAAAAACCTGCTCCATGTTATCAGTGTGTGTGCAAGAAGCCTGCAGGATCTGATCAGGCTGCTGCAGACCTGAGCATTGTGAAGATGTATCGAGGGCTGGCAGAGTCCTTGCCACCATGCAGCCTGGTTCCAAACTGACCCAGAGGCTGCAGCAGGTTCAAGTTGTTGCTTCCGACAAAGTTCTGGGCCAAACCGACGATGGTGGACATCAGAGAGCCCTGAAAAGAGAAGAGTTTGAGATACATTAGCCACAATACCAATGAGAAGACTAATACGCATTTATAATCCTTAAAAGATATTGTGTTTTTTTAAACACTGAAGGAAGTCTTGGATGTAGTGTTTCACCTCTCCATGGTGATAGGCAGACATCTCAGCCACCGAGCCCGCCAGCTGGGCCACCTTCACCTCCCGTTTATCATTCCTCTTCATGCAACAGAACACTACCTTCCTCTGGCCTGGTTTTAAACCTGATACACAAACACATGAACATGTTCCAACACATACGACACATCAGATGAAGAGGAGGTCCCTTCTTCCCTCTTATAAACTTCACTCACCGTCCACCAGGCAGGGGATCGACCTCTCGTTGTCAGAGTTGGAGAAAAGAACCAGCTCCTTGTTGACAAAATCGTTGTAGGAGAGGGACTTGGTGGACTCTCCGTACAGGTAGTCCTTTGAAGGGAACAGAGCAATACAAAGTGTTTACAGAAAGCAGCAATAAAGAACATGAAGGCAGTGATTTTTCAGGGCATTACCTCTGGCAGGTTGTGCTCTCTGCGCTGGCGCCGGTCCATCATGAAGGCTGTCAGCCACTCTTTCCTCTCATCCACTTTCTTCTTGCTAAAGGCCTGAGCAAAGGTACAAAGACTCAAAAATCAATACCAGCGGTTAATAACTCTATCCTTAACTCTGAGACAACTTGGTGTGTCTTTGATCACACTACGAGGTCAACCTGCTGAATGAAGGAAGGAGTCAAAGAGGAGTAGAACATCTTACAAGGGTGATAGCCTCATCGTCTTCAGGTCCACAGTACTTGAATGGGATCCTGTGTCTCTGCATGTCAGAGAAGTACTCCTTTGCCTCCTGAGACGTGCTGGTTCCCAAACCTACAGAAGACAAGCACCTATGAGATCTGTCTTTACTGCAATGCCAGAATAAAACTCAAACATTCACCAGGTATGAAGGGCTGCTTACTTGTTGCCTTTACTACCACACAGGGGTTTCAAACAAACCTTTGTAGTATTTGATTTTCCAAGATTTGATGTTGGGCTGGCTGTCCTTCCATGCACTGAATTCTGGGATACTGTAGAAGGAGATCTGATTTTTCTTGTTAGATGCCTAAAGAGAGGAGAGAAAAAAAAAAAACAAGAAATCAGACGCCTGCAGAGGCATACTGAGCTACAACAGTTCCAGGTTTTGACAGCAGATGGCAGTGATGTTACAAATTAAAGCATGCTGCTCTAGCAATAGAGGTACTTTCACTTTTCAGAGCAACGTATTCTATATTTCATCAAATTATTTTCTACTTCCTGTGATTTTCTGCTAACAGATATGAAACGAACCTTGATGATGGGGGTGATGAACTCTTCCAGGAAGTTGTGACGCAGCAGAGAAGGCCAGTTATGGTGGATGAAGTTGATCAAGAGCCCCTTAATGTGGGAGCCATCCTGATCCTGTCATAGCCAAAGAAAAACAGCCACATTCACATCAAAAAATCTATAAAGGTGAAACTTATGTCTGAATAAAAAGACTGAACTTAGGTGTCAGCGCACCTGATCTGTCATGATCATGATCTTGCCATAACGCAGACTTTTGAGGGATTCTGGGTCGCTGTAGTTCTTCTTGTACTGAAGGCCGAGGATCTTTATGAGGTTGTTGATTTCAGCGTTCTCCATAATCTGGGGAAAAAAGGAGATGCATAAATACACTTTGCATCATTTACTGAACAAGAATTTCAGACAGCTTATGCCTAACAGGGTCAACCGTGAGTTTGGAGAAATCCTAATCTTTTTTCCCCCCCCACTCTATTTCACATTAAATAAAGATAAAATTCTATTCATTTAGTGATTGAGCAAAACTTTGTGGAGCCCAACCTGTTTTAGCGAGGCCTCTCGCACGTTGAGAATTTTTCCCTTTAGCGGGAAAACGCCATAGCGGTCCCTGCCGACCACTCCCAACCCAGACACAGCAAGTGTCTTGGCTGAGTCTCCCTCAGTAAGGATCAGAGTGCAGCTGCTTGAGTTCTTCCCACCTTGCGGAGAGAATATAAATACCACATTATGATGAAGGAAGACCTTTTTGAATTTCCTGTAAAACTTCGGAAAAAGGGTTTTGAATTTTACCTGCGTCGTTGGCATCGTCCAGTTTGGGCACCCCCTTGATCTTAGTGTGTTTCACAGCTGAGCATTTCTTGTTGAGCTGGGTCTGAGCTTTGAACTTCACCCAGTTCATGATACTTTCCACAATCCCACAGTTCATGGCCTTAAGAGAGCAGAAATGTGATGTGAAAAATGGAATCAGAAAGAAAACCATTCTAGATACACAGATGGTATACCTAACTCAGTTCAATAAGTACCTGTTTGATGAACTTTTCACCAAGAGGACAGGTGGAGCCGAAGCTCTTCTGTTGCAGTGTCATGTTCTCTTTGGTCTGAGAATCAAAGGTCGGATTCTCAACCAGACAGTTGACAAACAGCCAGATGTGATTCTTCACCTGGATGGGGAAAAGGAGGAGGACTGTTGCTTCTGTACACTAATGGAATTCTGGAGTTTAAGACGCAGAAGGGTGACAGTACCTGAAAAGGTTTGATAGCCACTCCCGCCTTGTTCTTCTTCTTCACCACTTCGATGATCTTGCTGACTATCTGGTCGGCCACGTAGTCGATGTGCCTCCCTCCCTGAGAAGGACAAACACAAGATGCCATTTACAGAACAAATGTCATAAGTCTTGATCACACTGACACAGAGTGGCCTGGAGGGCAGCCAAACTTGTACTTAGCTGACAAAGGACCCTGGTCTACTGCTTTAGTCAGCCTCTAAATGCTTCATAGCAACACCAAAATTTAATTTTAAACATGGCTGACAACACAAGATAAATTAAAACTGGCGCTCAGTGTTCCAGCACTTATACAATTAAATAATTAGTTTGGCAGAGCATACACGAGCATATTCAATCACTGTGCGACACACATACAGAAACATTTAATAGCTGTATTACTCTTTGACTTTACCTTAGTCGTGGCAATACTGTTGACAAAGCTGACTTGCTGGAAACCTTTCTCGCTCATGGTGAGGCAAACCTCCCAGCGCTCATTGACAACCTCGTGGACCACAGTGAGGGCGTTTCCAACCTCATCCACTTTGTTCTCCAAGTACATGTCCACGTAGTTACGGAAACCTGAGACCTGGAGCAGATTCAGAGCGGTTCTTTTAAGTGAAAAACTGTATATTTGACAACTGAAGACTCGTGTAATGACCAGTGAAATAATTTCAAAGACTACAACCTTTAAAAGCATTAAGACCAATAACTGCAGAAATAATGGTGATTTGTTTAAACAACTCAAACATCAAAAGCGGTATGATGGTTAAAAGATATAAAACAAAGATTTGAGTTCACACAAAGTATTAACTTTCTCAATCACCATAAGGAAAAAAACACTGTGCTAAAACTTCAGATTTAATTGAATAAATGGAGTTCTGGAAATGTTCCAGACAGAAAGCAGCAGAGAAGAGGCACAATGCGGAAACCTACCGGCAGCCTCTTGCCATTGAAATACACACGGACTCCGCATGCAGCCCCGGCGATGTCATAAGCCCTTCTGGTCATCAGAGCTACAGTGTCTTTGTCCAAGATGCTCATCTTAAACTTGGGAAGGTCAGGCCTGAAGGTGATACAGGTGAATTCCTCTCCCTCGAACGAAGTGATTTTAGCTTCTCCAGCTCTGCCCATGTTGTCAAACCAAGTCTAGGGAAAGAAGGAGATGCTTTAAAATGCCACTTGTCTTAATCGAATTGAAAGAATTACAAACGATGACAAACAAGGGGGAAGCTCTCTCTTCCTACCTGCTTGAAGCTCTTCTTTGACTCCTTACAGGCTGTCTCCACGGTGAACTTTGTGCTGAAGATGTTGCAGAGCTTAGCACCATATCCGTTACGTCCACCTGAGGAGCAATGAGGATATTTAAGATATAACCTACTGATTAAACACTAAATAAAACTATTTGTTCATAATACAAAACCTGTGCAGCTTTTATTCACACCTTTAACTATCAGGATCATATTTACAGAGTTTACAGAACTATTCTTATGGTATTTTTGAGCAGGATAAAATCTGTGATATTATGTTATTGATCATAATTTAAATTTTAACAACTACCACAGGCATTCTGATTTAAATCTGAAACATTTACATATCGATTTGCTTGGAATCAAAGAAACTGATCCACAGATTTCCCTAAAAAGTCTCACCAGTGACTTTTTTCTGATCATCGTCGTAGTTACTGGAGGTGAGCAGCTGTCCGAAGATGAGAGCCGGCACAAAAACCTTCTCCACCTTGTGCTCCACCACAGGAATACCCTTCCCGTTATTCCACACACTGATGGTGTTGTTCTCACTGCATGGAGAAATACACATTTAGCATGAGATGACAGGCCACAGAGAAATCAGTAGGAAATGAGAGATGACATTTGAGCTGAGAACTTACACATCAATGTTCACTTTGATGCAGGACATGCTTTTATCCCTCTGCTTGTTGTCAGCTGCATTTACTACCAGAAGAAAACACAAAAATATTTCTTCAGTATGCTCAAGGATGGGCCACATTTTGTGTATTCACATCACTAATACCTTCTAGAATTACAGGAGCAGTTTACTCACCAAGGATCTCATCAAAAATCTTGTAAAGTCCAGGAACAAAAGTCACATCACGGCAGTTCAGCCCGACATCCTGATCGAACACCCACATTTGCTGCACAGAAAAGCCAACCAGTGAGTTCAAAAACCACACATTACTCTGTCAAGTTGTATCCATTTGTGTTTCATTTGAGGCTGATTCACATCTTGCATCCCTGCACTGAGGTCAGCTTTCTTCAGAATATGTCTCAAATGGTCCGCCCACACTATAGCTCCTCTGAGATACACCAGAGGACTTGAATCAATGAAGATTCATTAGCAATGCCATCCTTTACAAAGACTCTGACATCAGTTTGTGACTTCTTACCTGGGTGACAGGCTCTACAGAGCCAATGTAGGAGTCTGGTCGGAGCAAAATGTGCTCCAACTGGGTCTTCTTCTGATAGATCCTCTCCACAGACAGCCTCTTAGGGTCTTTCTTTGTTTTCTGCACCGGCTTGTTTTCTAGGAAGTTCTGCGACAAACAGCACAGGATTATCATTTAACTGAATTTTCAGTTGAGTAGTGCTCCTGAATAAGTACATGTATATTTTTCAGTACTCTATTATATCATTAATTGAACAATAATGGCACAGAAATGTACACAGATTAATTCCAAAAATAAGAAATAAAGTGTATTTGAGTAGGAGCTGTACTACTAAGGAGTTTGACTTGTTTCAGTGAAGAAAACATAATAAAGACAAAGCAGAAAAGAACACATGCAAATAAAACAAGTGTGGAAAGGGCCTATGGGGTAGGGTAAGCCTGATCTTATTCTCAAACTCTTTAATTATTCATCTAAATAAATTTTTTGAATCACTTATCAAGCTACAAAGACCGACTGTGTGGAAATGGTTCTGCGTCATGACATTTACATGGTGTCAAAACAGTTCTGCCATTTGTAACCGATGGAATTCTTTCTCTTAACGTGGTTTTCGAGAGCAGTGCATTTGACATGAATATTCGCGCTTTGAAAAGTGTGACGTGTTGTCATTACGTTTAATATATCTTCTTAAAAGTGGTAACTCTTTGTTGAGCTGCGCTATACTGGAAGCTAAGCTATCTTTGACCGTTGCTAAAAAAAGTTAGCCAGCACCAGGTAACAAATATCTAAAAGACAAAATTACCTTCAGCGGTTCGGCCATTTTCTTCTCTTCGTGGCAAACAAAATATACAAGCTTTGTTATTAACGCTACGTGAACTTCTAGCTGTCTATCTTAATTTCTTTGCCCTGACTTCTCTAAAACGTCTAATGAATCGATGGAGACCCCTCTATGTAAATTCGAATCATGGAGGAAAATCTCGCGCCAGCCACACCGACCAATCAAACTGCGTGTTTCTTCTTCGCCTGATTTTGAATTTAAAGTAGCTGCTATCAACGGCTCTACGCGGTTTACCGCCACCTATGGAATTTTTTTTCAACATACTGTTCCTGTTTGCTTACAGTTAAAAAAATGGTGTGTATGACCCTTTTTATATATATATATATATATATATATATATATATATATATATATATATATATATATATATATATATATATATATATATATATACATTAAATAGATACAGACTTGGGAAGTTCAAAACCTTGTTTCATATGATAAAAACTCTAACCCAGTCTTTCTAACATTTATTTCAGCTGTGCATTTGCTTCCTTTATTGCTTTTTTCTCCTACTCTGTATACTGCTATTTCTAGCTCTATCCCTCAGGAAAGCCAGAAAGATAAATCTCAGGTCATCTGGATTCTTTTATGATCAAATCTTAAGTTAGTAAAGATGACTTCCTTTCTCCAGCTCTCTAACACTTTGAGCAACCATAAATTTCTAAACTTTGTAACATGATTGCGTCTTATTGCTCCCCCACCAATCATATCCTACATTTTTTGTCAGTTTTTCTTGTTTTATTACTGTCCTTTCTCCCCCTTGCCAGCTGAGCTATCTCTTTTATTTGTCACATTCTATGAAATTTTGTCTGCTCTGCCATTCTCCTGCAAAGGCAGACACCCAACCAAATTGTATATCCTGATTTGTTGGAGAAGGCTCCAGTGAATTTTCTGGTGTAAGATCTTCTCTTATACATTTCATTGATTTTAAACAGACAAGACTAGACAGAATCCATGCAGGATATTGCTCTATTGGCTTAACTTTTCAACCCACTACAGCACTTTATAACTCCTATCATTTCAGCTGGGATAAATAAAAGATGAGTGGATGGACTTTCTTCAATGTTAGTGTTTGATTGGTTCCTGTACTTGTTGTCTTAAAAGTGTTGTTTTTTGGGGTACACAACCAGCTGGATACTCTGAAGCATTCATTTGTTTAATCAGCTTACTAAGAGAAAAGTAAAGATAATAAATTGTGTGCTTGGGAATACAGAAAACATGACAAAGTTACACAGCAAGATGGTAGAGTAAAGCTGATCTAATGGCTATATCTTGCACAAATAAGCATTATGGGATATTCCACAACAACAGGCACTGTCATACCCTGACAGAACATGCACATCTTATACATTTCTCTTGTAGTGCTGTCACACAGTAAGAACAGCGTGGTGTTTTTCATTGTTTTTGGCAGTACAACAACACACTGGAAACAAAGACTATCAGATAAATGTGCTGACTTTGAGCTTTAGAGGTGTCAAGGGAGGATTATTGGGTGAGGAATGTTGAAATCTTAACCATTTGTCCCCAGGGGGCCATGTATAAAAAGGGATACACTTTCAGCACAGTTCAGTAGATATTGATGTTAACACTGTTAGACCTCAGAGTCAGCATATAGCCTCAGAGCTTCATTTGCTGCACTGTATGTACTGTACAATTACATTCTGAAATAGTTAAAAAATGCTTAAAACACAATTTTTCAGAAGTATTGACCCTTATACACACACACGAGTTGCTTATAATAAAATTTCAAGGCAGAGAGAGAAAAGGGATCACAAGAGAGCGCAGGATGATGCCTGACTTTTTGTGACTAACAGAGAGAAATGTGTTATACAAGCAAATGAGCTTGGACCAGCTACAATCAGTCCTTTGCCATCCTGAGGTGTGCGCATACAGTTTGATTATTTCCTCAAAAAAAAAAAAAAAAAAAATTCTAACTCATTTAGCTGACATCTCATGGACTTTGTCTGTATGGGCTGTGATTCTTTCTGCAGTACTCACAAAGACAAGGGAAACTTCCATCCTCACAGCTGTATGATGGCATTCAGGGTTCACAGAGAAGTTTCAATATGCAGAATCTGTGCACACTGAATCTTATTTACATCTCTCCTTGGAGCCACACCGCGAGAATCAGCAAATAAATTAACACTGACAAGTCAAGCTTTCATAAATAGTCGACAGGTACTGATGAAGAGTAGAGTAGAGCAGGTGATAACTGCTTCTCACACACAGACAAAAAATACTTCATTTCATGATGTGTAAAATTTTTATTGATTAAAAATAAAAAATAGAGAAGTGAGAGTGCTGATTTACCAGACAGCCAATAATATAAATAATAGAAACGGAGGCAGCTCAAATCCAAGTTGTTACAAGTTTAATCCAAGCTGCTGGTGCATTTTCAACTTGTTCAGAAGTTTAACCAAACAAGCAGGGAGATCAGCCAGGGAGATCTCCTGTTGGGTTTCTGGAGAGACGTAATGAAGCTCAAATTGGGCCTCATCAGAAATCAGTGGCGTAAATATTGACGGTACAGCCGGTGCAGCTGTACCAGGGCCCAGACATCATCAGGGGCCCACGAAACCATGTGTTTGTGTTATGTTGTGGGTTCTGACAAAAACTTGAGGAAACCAGATTTACTAAAGAAAAAGATTAATCTATTCCAAAAGCAACTTAAACCAACTCATAATAAACATATGGGGTGTGATAATCAGTACAATTAGTGTTGAGCATGTGGATGAGAGAGAGATGGTGTCAGGTCAGGCCCCGATCAAGTAGAGAGAGACAGAGGAACAGGAAGCTGGTCCTTTTATCCTGGGTGGAGCAATGGGCCCAGGATCTCAAGATTAGGCAGGACACATCAGCTCCTCAAGGACGACACAGACAAGTTAGACACACCCTCTACCTCTAGGCAAGGGTCGTCATATTTGTACCATGTTATGCTACTGTCAGAAATTCAGATTCCAACTTATTTCTTGCTAATCTGGGACCATCAAATTTGAAACCATGGCCCCTGATGCCTTTCATACGGCTCCAGAATGTCAAACAAATAATTCATACCCCTAATTATGTCCAACATGACATGACTCTTTGCCTTTTATTTTCACCAAAACTAGTTATGAAGGATGCTGCATGCATGCTGTAAGAATGGATACATTCAACAAGGCTCTCTTAGCCGGCCTGAAGTGAACATTCAAGGTTCTGCTATTTATTTATTTATTTATTTATTTATTTATCAATCACTTCCACATAGGCTCCTTTTTTTTCCAACACCAGAGGTTGCTGCTTTACATCTGTTGAGATCCAGGTTCAGTCAACAATACCCTGTAAGGATACCGTGTCCAAAAGAGGTGAAGAAATTTGTGAGTACCAATCTTAATTTGGAGGAAAATTAACAAAGAAACACGGCTATGCTATAAGCGTTGTTTGACAACACATGATAAATCTCAAGAACCCCAAACAGAACAGCCTTTCAGAATCTAAAGTGCACAAAAGATGTCTTCCAGGGAAAAGGAGCTGTAATAGGTTTTGGGAGTGTATTGTTCCCTTTTCCCCAAAGTGCTCACTTTCAATTATCCTTCATTTATCAATATTCTCTCTCCCCCTCATTTCACCCAATCTCTCTGTCACATGCACACTGTGTGATAACAGTCCCAGAGCTATTCAGTGTTTAATGGGCTTATCTCCCCTGAAGTGTGCTGTTATAGTTTCATGATAGCCCTCAGCCGATGTGTTTTTGAAGCATTATGCAGAACTTTCCTCACGACATACAGCTGTTCAGCAGATTTAAAGAGATACATACGATATAGGATTTGTAGAAGCACTGCTGTGAAACTCTGATTTTACTGAGCAAACACAGGCCCTTACATTTCTAGTGTGGTGGTTATCAGTCAATGGAAATGCAGTAACCTGATTTGTTCGACCGCTCAAGCATTCTTATCTGTCTTCCTCTGCTATGCTGCCCACTCCTCTGACCTTGGCATGATAATAATAGGGCTGAGGAGCTCGAGCTGCAGTCCAGCGGATGTAGTGGAGTGAATATACAAAAAACACCCACAGCTGCACACATGAATGAAGGAGAAACTGTTTATTTTTTGCTCTTGGCATCTTTGGCGGGAAGCAGTGATTGATCTCCCTCAAGAAGTAAAACAGAATGTGCCAGCTGCCCTGATCCTTTTTTTATCCACTTGCTGTTGGAAATTGAACAGGCTAGCTTCAAATTTAGGCGTTTTTTTTTTTTTTTCATCTTCCAAACCTGAAACAAAAAGGTACACTGGTAGTTAACTCTATTAAATGACAAAGCTCAGAATCTGCGTTGTGAATGTCAGTGGGGTTGGTGTGCGTTTTAAGGACTAACCTGGTAATGACCACTGCAAGGGCTTTCATTGACTTTCCAATTTGGCCGACAATTTGCTGTCTGCATACTATTTCTAGTGGCTCTGCTATTCCCTTCCTGTGACGCACTAACACACAGACTTCCCCTTATCAAGAATAGTGGGCAGTTTGAAAGAGGGAGTACTTAGCAACCAAAAATAGTCATCCATCTAAAACAGCCGAGGGACGTTAGCATATTAGATGGACACCCATGCTCCAAATACCACCTGCTTTCCTCTTTATTTATTGATAGGCTCGTGTTTTCAGTCTGTTGGGGAAGTGGGGGGAAAAGACTTGATGTGTCATACGTCTGTTAACAACTGCATGAGAGGCTGTTTGGTGTGGTTTAATACTCCGTGTCACACAATGACACAATTTGGGTGAAGGGTTAACAGATTTTGAAGCTTTCTTGTATATGTTTGCTTTATTTACACCAAAAGCATCAATATTTATTTGTTAAAAATTACGGTTACTTTAGCCTCATATTTGGACTGAATCACCATCACATGCAGACATATTTGTTTTGGAAAATTCACATGATTACTCTTTTATTCAGACATAATTGAAACAGGCTGAATTAAACCACAGCCACGAGGGATAGCTTAGCAAAGAGACTCAATTTTAACTGAGCTGTTTTTTAATTCAAAGTGAGTCTGTAGCCATAAATATCCATGAAGTTGTTCTCTGAGAGAATTTAAAAGTTTGTCCTCCTCGGGAGCTAGCTTAAGTCAGCGTATTTGAGTTGAAATCATAGTTTCTGAGTAATTACTTCAACAACTAACCCAATTTCTCTCTGTGGGTGTTGGATGATTGGCAGCAAGTAGAGCATGTATAGTGTAATGGGCATAGTGATAAAAAGAAAAAAAAACCTCATTTAGAGAGTAATAGAAAGGGAGGAAGTTTTAAAAACTGAGATGACAGCACAACATTCACTCTGGGTATTTTGCATACTTATTTCCAGGTGTGTGCTGGATCATGAGAAAGCATAGCAAAGAAGAGAAAAATTACAAAAACTACACTCTCGTTCTGCTCTATCAAAACTATCCTGTGACTACAGCCAGTGTTGGAGGAGGGAAGTAACATGAGCACTTTACCTCTAACATTTACAGCACTGAAGCACTTTTTTTTTCACTTGACTCTCAGCCTCATGTTTGGACCGTCACGTTTCAGGCAGTGTCCTTAAGATTCCATAACGTGACCTTTAAGGTGAACACCCCTCCCTGGCTGTCATTGTGAATACGCCTGAGAAACACAATGACAGACTAAGAATTATTAATTTGTTTTAAAGGTTAGTGGAAGGCAGTTTCAAGAACCTTTATCCTGTTTTGGCATGCAACGATAACAACTTAACATTTAAGATGCCGTATACAGAGACTCCTTTTGATTGGTTCATTGTTCCTATTTCTACAAAGGAAGGTTTCACACTGACCAGCTTTATATTTTCAGTGAGTTTCTTCAGAGTATGTTGACTTTTCAAAGACTTTTCTCAAGAAGGTTTGGATCTCATATGGACTCAACAAAGAAAGCAGACTGGATTAATGGCTTCATCAGCTGGCAGAGTGAAATATAGAGCACCATGGCCTCAATAATATTGACTGGGACCTAAGTTGATGTAGGCATAAATCGTTGTTCTGTGCATGTACCAGTCAGCTTCAGAGACCATTAGGTTTCTTTAAGCTTGGTCAGCTCAGATCAAATGCATGGTCAGGGAATCTGTCTTATGAGCTGCTTCGCCTGTTTTTTTTTTCTTTTTTTACATACACAGACTAACTCAGTGTTTATTTAATCACACTAACAGCACAGCTCAGTGGTTTAGATATGATCTGCCTGTTGGTCGTCCATTAATTTAATATGTTCTGATGTATCACAATCCTTTGTACATAGTCATGGGAAATTTTATACACACTTTCACGGTGTCCAGAGCATAGACCCTAATATTTGTGATCCTCTGACATTTCTGTATGCACCTGTAATGTAAATTTTCAAGTTCATCTATTCTTTGTATTAATAGATTGACCGCGCTCCTTTTTGTTGATAATTTTGCATCTTGTTTAATCAATTTTCCAAAGGTTTGGACTTGCAAGCGTGAAATTATTAAAATAATTTATTTATTTTCTCATTTTGTTTCAGAGAAAAGTTTCAAAACAAAATCAGTGAACAGCCCGTTTCTGTGACGCAGAAATCCATCCATATACCGCTTTTGATCAAGATTCAAGACTCCAGGCCAGCTGTACTTCTGACATTCAGAAATTCAGAAGGGATCAGGGAAAATTTAACTGCTTTCATATCTCCATGCCATTGTTTCCTTCATGTCACTCATACCAGACTTCAAAGACAAGGCTCTACACAGAAAAGATGAAGAGCTGTGACCCTTCTGTTCCTAGCTGAAGCAGGGAAATCCTTTTAATACACTTTCTCCCACATTCTGATTAAAAGCTGCCAGACAGGTGAGAAAAAATAAAGCTGGGTAATGTCGTATTCACAGAGATGTAGCAGGACTTTGATGTTACTCAGGAGTGAAAAGTTAGATCGAAGCTGCAAACAGAAAAAATTAGTGGATGAGTATTTACGGACAGTTTACAAGTGAGACAAATTATATGAAATGACAAAAAAAAAATCTCGTTTATGAGAGTCCCTTTGTTCTAGAGCAGATAGGTAAGGCATTGGAAGAACAATCCCATATTCATACGACATCGCTGAATTTCTCAGCTACATTCACCCTCAGCACTTATGCATCATTAAACATAATCACATGGTGGCCATTTTCCTGTAACGCCATGCCCAGAGAAGCTGAAATGCTGTAATTATGATGTATTGTTGTGTTCCAGCTTTGAAGAACATATAATTTAGAGCACCTGACAAATTACGCTACTTTCACTGCTTCAGGATTTGAAAAGAATGTAAAGTTAAATACAGAGAGACAGGCTTTTACTTCAGCCAAAGGAAACATACTTGATAACTGAGTAGGTACAGAAGCTACATAATGCAACTTACCTTAAATTCAGTTAGCTAATACCTAGCTAACAAGAGCTAAACTTGATTTTAGACTCTGTTATTAGCTTTACTGTTAGCTAACTAATTTTACCATTAGCTATTGTTAGTTTCAGTCAGTTACTTTCATTATACAGTTAGTTACTGTTGGTTACAGTTAGTTAGCTGTTAGCGATTCATTGTTAGTGTTTGGTTACTTTATTGTTAATTTTCCATCTTTCCTACGATCTGTAACATTAATGAATAGCTAGCTTAGCAAAGCACTTCTGTCTTAGAAGAGCAAGTAAATCTAAATTTAGTTTTTTTTTAAGTGTGCATAACAAACGACAGCAATGTAGCGCTAGCAGGAAGTGCAACATGAATCATAGCTAACAGGACCAAAGTAGACAGTGATCTACAACCAAATATTTGAAAGAATTTAAACAAAAAATAAATGAAATAAGATAAACATAAGGTGGTAAAATGCTTGAAACAAAAAGGTCAGTAAGTAAAAATGTAAGTTATATAAGGCTGCTGTGCAAAAATATGAAAAGGTCTTCAAGCTAAACTACACGGGTGTCCATGTAACAGAAAGGATGCGTAGCATATTTGGAGACACTTTCTGCTCCAGAGAATATTCTTTGAGAAAAAAAAACACAACAAAAAAAACAACACTTTGATCAACTTGAAAGCAAAGTGTATTAGGTCTAATGAGTGGTTGATAATGCACACAGCGCCCCTCTAGCTGCCAACCACAGCCGAGCATTCAAAGTAATCTGATAAAGCTGTGGAAGACTGACTGCTAGTGCACTCTCCTCCGTCGATGAGGACAGTAATCCCATTTTCTCCTGTTTCACTGTCATACGCTCTTCCACCTATCTGATCGTCTTCTAATTGACAAGAGCTGTGATGTAACCTCAGGGGTTGTAGTAGTAGTTAATGGAGAGCGGCAACAGTTATATGAGCCTCTCGTGGGCACTGAAGTACACAGATGCATTATCATGGTTTAATCAATCAATCAACCCTGACATAACATACCAAGACAAATGCTGCACGGCAATGGTGCAAGACTCTGAATTACTTAATGAACAACAGCTAAAGAAGACGGTCTGCAAAGTTCTTTGCAGGACACATTTGTATAGCAGACAAGGCGGGGTAAAAAAAAGAAACTATGGATGACCAACAGGGTTATAAATAATGTAGATAACAATGATCAAGGGTTTTGACATTAAAACAAAAAGTTTCCTCTGGTTCTGCAACAGCTAATAAGATGAATATGAAGCATGTACAAAGTAAAAACACAGCTCAGAAGGGTTCCACCATGTTTGCATTAACATTTTTATCATACAACAGGGGAACTCTGTGAAAGTATTACATCTGCAGTATGTCTCCGGAGGACAAATAAGCAAAGGAACTCAATATTTTTCTGCCTCCATTTTTATTATCTGCAAACTGGACTGATAAGGGAAAAACTGCTCATGCGCTCAAGGATATATTTAGCTATTTGTGGGCAAAAGATGAGCTCTTTGACTTCCCACAATTCCTGGATCCCAACTAAATTTGCTGTAAGACATCCAAACATCAGGCTGTTCCTGCATTTAAAGGTTAGCTCCACATTAGGCCCTGACATAGGGCACTTCCTTCCAGTTATTAATAGGCTTTTATTTGTATAAGGATTAGTGAGAAGTGAAGTTACTTCCTCAGTTAGTTCAAAGGTGAAAGGTGTGGTCTTAGTCTGGGCCCTGCTAGTCTGGGGTCAAAGGGAGTTTTTTGCTTTGCCCTGATAGAAATCAAGACTTTAATGCTGTCAGTGCAGCTTTCTAAAGATGAGATTAGAAGAGCTAACAAAGTAAAGGAGTTTCCCCTTGCATAGACAAATATAACACTTTAATGAAGAGCTGCAGTATTTCCATAAACTGTCCGTATAAGAAAGTGTATGAGTGTCAGGAAGAAGGAAAGATCCTATAGCTGCAGTAAATCATTCACGATCTGTCATTCTCGGGAACCAGTGAGGGACTTGGGGTGGGGTGTCCTACTGTATTGATTTTAATTCCATTAATACGTTATGACCGGCTTTCTCCTGGCACATTCTCACTGGCCCGAGCCCACACATGCTTGTTTTCATAGTGAATTTGATCAGGCGGCCTTATCGTCTGGCAGCAGACAGGAAAATGTGCAGGAGACGGCGGAGAGGGGAGATTCATGTGAGAAACAACAAGCCCAAATGAAGATTGATTAGAGAGGACCGCCAACCAATCCGCCCCGTAGTTCATGAGATCACTTCTTTTCTGCGTGAGTGTGTGAGTGAGAGTGGATGTGTTAGAGAGAGGGAAGGGAAGGGTGCTGCTTACTTTACAGGCACCTGATGACTGCACATCAAATGCACTTCCCTCTCAACAATCAGGAGCTGCATATAAATAAATGCAATCAGTCATAGCATCATATATGCGTAACGCTTTCTGCTGGGCGTCATATATCCAGACATGCTTTGCGTAAAGAGACTGCGCGCCACGTTGCCGACAGTTTAAACTTTCCTGTTTTTTTTCTCACGCAGGATCAGAGTCAGCGTGGCACCGCCATCAAAAACGTACCTGCCCTCGCGCTGGCTCCAACAATGTTGCCAGTTTCTTTTTCTTTTTTTTCTTTTTCTTTCTCTTTTTTTTTTGGTTGCGTGGAAACTGAAACGGTAGCGCTGAGCGAGCCCTGCTCACACTGAACCGTGGGTGCGTTTCCACTGGCGCTTCTTAGAGGTTGCCAGAGCGGCACTGAGCACAAGTTTAACGAGCAGCTAAAAAGACTTGATGGAAGCGGAGCATAACACAGACCAGCCCGGCAGTTTGGGAGCGCTCCGATCGGAGGGGGATTTCATTGTGGAGCTCTCGCTTGGACGCGCATGATGAGAAGGAGAGGGAAAGCGACTCAGACGTGAGTGTTACGCATGTGTTTTCTTATTGTATGTAGCCAGATTCTTTTTTAACCACGAAGAAGTGGCTGTTTTCTGGATTTTATTTAGCTTCCACAGTGGGATTGGTGCAGGAAATGAGAGCTAAAGGTGCCGACTAAGAGAGGACGAAATACAAACTTAACGAGGGGATCACTTCCCTTGAGGCATCGCCTTTTATCCTCTTTCCTCCTGGTTTCTCGAGGTAAAATCTTAAATGTGCAACAAACTACGACTAAACCAATTTAACGATTAGTTTTCTAGCTTAAATATTTTTGTTGATGCTTAAAATTTAGCAAAAGGTAGCGATTTGTATCAGTGTCTCTTTAACATTAAAGTGTATGTCGAGGAAATTTATATTAAAGTAATACTGAAGAAGATACTGAAACAAAACAAAACAATGGCTATTGATAAAAATGTACACAAAATGTCATCAGATGAAGGAAAAGTTGCATTCTGCAACAGTGTGATCATGCATGTTGCTCTTTAGTAAACTTAAACCGATTATTCCAAGTGGATGAAATTGAGTGGGAATCAATCAAACGCTTTATGGTGCTCTAAGGAACAAAAAAAGAGCTCTTTGGTAATTGGGATGGACACTGACTAACGAGAAGGGGAACGGATAGAGCTAAAAGCACAAAAACACAATTACAGAAGCCTTGTAAAAAGCCTCTTTGGAGTGAAAATGTCAGGGATGCTTTATTCTCCTGCTTCCCTTTCTGTCAAAACCACCCCCCCCCCCTCCACCCCCACCCCCATTGATGGCACTAGCGACACATTTACCATTCATGCCAGTCTTACAGCTGTGATCGAATGCCAGGGGGAGGTCAGACTCATGCATGAAAAACAAAATGTCACCAAATTTAATGGCATAATAAATTTCAGACGTCTATCATGTTTGGGTTTGAGTCCAAATTATTGCTCTCCATGTGATTGATTCCTGAGACTTGCTTGTGCAGCATGTATTTACGAGGAGAGAGACTGACCTTTGCCTGCAAGAGTGTTGTTAAAGGTTGTTCATCACAGAAATAGGCATTGACTTTAGGAACATTGACGTAGACTTGTCTGATTTAGAGGCTAGTTTTTGCACTGTAAGGGTGTGGGATGGGTTAAATGTTATCATAAGGATGACTGTAATGTCTTCAGGAAGCATATACAGGATGGAGAACTGATTCTGATATCTTTTAATGTTCTTGCTGCACCCTGGGACTCATTACACCCTCTCTTGTGGTTTATCTTGCTTCTCTTTTTCTCTGGCAGCTGTCTTCATCAGCTGTGTCTTACAAACATTTGCCCCTTTCCTCCATATCTCATTAGTGTCACGCACCGTTCTCCCCGTTGTTATCGTAATGTTACCCTTCTCCTTAAACCCTCTTGATATCGTTCTTTATCTCACATCCCTGTGCTCCTCATGTGTCCAATTACCCTCCTCGCCAAACTGCTTTCTCCTCATCTTCCGTCACCAGCCTTCGACCTCCACTCCCCCATTATCTCTCAGTAAACACCATGTTGGCATGCCATGTGACAGAGAAAGTATAGCCTTTATTAGGCCATGATGTTACCCATTCACTTATGGCATGTGCAGAGCTGTTTACTGTCACTCTGCTGACATGTAGAGCTAAAGGAACCCTTTTGATGCCTGTGCCTCAGCTTCAGTCATCCCCAATGGTTCATGACTGATCGTCTGTTATGCATCTCATGAATGGGCGTAACATGGGGAGCATTATTAGCTGCGTCTTGTAGACAAATCATCCGTCCCTTGTACACACACACCAACATTACCACAACACTCTGCCCTCCACCCCCCAGCGTCATGTGATACTTGGAGGTACTTAGAGATCGATTTCATTTTTTAATCTTGGTAAGTGGATCTTGCCCAGCCTCCAGCCATTTTGAAGAATTTAAGAAGTCCGGTTGAACTCTGCAGTTTCTTTTTGTCTCGACAGGTGACGGATCCTCACATTGTCTGTTTTGTTTGCCCTGGCGCTGTTTATAGCATTTGCATCAACCCCCAACAAAAGGATTGGGTGGCCGACACTGATGTTACACTGACTTAAGGAGTTTTTCCCTGAGAGGATTAGTAACAGGATAGGAGGGAGCCCTGATCACCTATTAATGAAGTATGTTAGGGAGGGTGGACCAGCTATTTTCAAAGACATACTCAAAAAAGAGTGAAATCTACAGGCACAAGCCTTTATCTTCATGTTTTAGTTACACTTTTGGCTAAATTAACAAAAGAACTACTTGTTGCAAAGCTTAGTAACAGTCAAGCGAGGACAGATTTAAATGTCTGGTACAGGTTTCAGAAACTAACAAATATTTAATTGGCTGTCAAACCGATTTAAAAAACTCAGTCAGTTATTAATGTCATGTTCAGAACACTTTCTTCCTCACATTGCCTCACCGTTGCCATGTTAATGCCAGTCTCTGCACTGAAACAGTCCTGCATGGCAGGGTGGTCGATTATAAAAGACACAAAGTGACACCAAAGGCTTTCCAGCTTGTTTATTGTGTTGTCATGAAGGGATTGTTTGATCCTGGAGGAACAACAGAAATGCTGTCATTTCTGGCCTGCAACACACTGAAACAAGCGCACAGCATCCTGCTGTCTCCTCATTGCAATTAGATGAGCTACAGTAACCCCACCAGCTCTGTGTTAAATAACACAATGTTCTCTGCAGAAAGTGGAAAATCACCAATGTTTTACCAGAAGAATAATCTGCACTCCTCTTGTTAAAGATGTTTAAAGTTGAGTCCTGCATTTATGTTGTTTTTGATGTCGCAGGCTCAACAGCTACTGTGGAGGTTGATGTGGAGGTCATCCTTCGCATCCTGGAGCATGCCAGTATCCCATGATGCCCCTACTCGCAGACTGGCTCCTGCGCCACTCCGTGGTAATGTGTTTGCTGCTGCACAGTTTGGTGCTCATGACCTTCTGCTTCCACAATGCCGCCACTAGTTGCTCCAAGAGCTGCTACTGCTCTGAGAGCGACAACACCGGCAAGACGATGCGCTGCAGCAATCTACAGCTCACAGAAATCCCTCAGGATATCCCCAATGACACTCGACGAATCTACCTGGACTTCAACCTCTTCACGACAATCCCTGTGAATGCTTTTGCAGGGTTGCACCAGCTGGTGGAACTGGATCTGTCACACAATGAGCTAAGCCAGCTAGAACCAGGAGCATTCAGAGGCCTTGGATCCTCACTACAATTATTGGACCTTTCTTCGAACAAGCTTGTCCACTTCAACCCAGATGCTTTCGAGGGCCTGCGGGCTCGCGCCAATCTGACAAACAATCCATGGCATTGTGACTGCAACTTGCAGATGGCGATGCCCCATGTGGACCTCGAGCCTGCATCTTTAACAGGCATAGTGTGCCAGACTTCAGATCCTGAGGAGATAGGAGTTCAAGGACTTGCCTTCCTGTTGGCACCAGAGATAGACTTATGTGTGGTGATGAAGAGGACTACAGATGTAGCCATGCTGGTCGTCATGTTTGGCTGGTTCACCATGGTCATCTCCTACCTGGTCTACTACGTCAGGGCCAATCAGGAAGACGCTCGCAGACACTTGGAGTATCTCAAGTCATTGCCCAGCAGACAGGGCAAGTCAGAAGAGTCTTCCACCATTAGTACTGTTGTATAAGAGCTGCACATAGAACTGAAGTGGAAACCCAAACTGAATTGGTTGGGACTACAATCCTACAACCTTGTGATGTTCTCCAGTCTCAGCTTTTACAAGCTGTTGTCTTGGAATCAGGTGGGCAACAAGACGAGTGCCCGCACAGGAAACCAGGCCAATGCAACCTAGCCCAGATCAATTATTCATCTTTCAGTGGCCCATTATGAGTGTTGCAGGCTGAGATGATGGTCCAGTACAAAGAGAGTAAAAGCAGCGTGATGCTTTTGGCAAACTCCGACTATGGGTTACAAATGGAGTTTATCCAGCAGTGCATGCACCTTGATGCATCCTGCTCAGAGATAATCCAGGATGCAGAATACGATAGTATATAGGTGTCCAGCTGTTTTCCATTCAACTCCATATGATATTCCAGGTATATTAAAACAAAGTTTTCCATTTATATTGTTGTTTTGGTTGTTTCTCTTTAAAAAAAATCCTGTGTCACTGTTTCACAAAAGGATAAAGAATTTGAATCAAGCTTTAGAAATTGCAGATTCAGCTCACTGCGCTGATGAATCAGATTGCTGTACGATGAAGGACTCGTCGGTTATTCTGTGATGTTTGATAGAGGCTACTGTACAAGTGAGCCATACTGATTAGACCTGCAAAGCTCCGAGCTGCCTGTTTATGTTAAAAAATATTTGACAAGGAGCTTCTGCTCGCTCCAATAACTCAGGATCCTGAAATGACCTGTACAGCACACTCTGAATTACACAGAAAGAGATGCATCCTTGCGCTCTCTCTGCACTGAAAGTGGTACGTCAATGCATTTGTTTATGTTCTAAGAAGGGAAAAACTAAACATATTTTTAGTTTTAATGTTCATTAATTTTAATGTTCATCCTTATTTTGTGGAGCCAAAGATCTTGCAGGTTGTTCATTTTGGAAATAATGAAGCTTGAAGACAGTCACATTTCTGCTTTTGCATCTTTGTTGATGCAGTTGAATTAGTAAATGCTGGTAAAATATTTAAAAAGGAAGGGTGAAAGACTTTAAGTCTCCACAGGGGGATTTTTTTTTATATAGTCTGCTGGGAAAAGCCATCAGAAAAACAGACATTATTCCCGGACTCTTCTTCATCATCGCTGATTAAGTATCTGCTGATGTGCTGTTTTTCGTTTGTCTTGCATGAAGTAAGTGCCCAAGGTGCCTCTGGGAGCCATATTGTCTGATGTGGTCACTCTTATGGGTTTTCCAAATAACATTTATGGGGCCATGACCTACTGATGCACTACAGAGAGCTGTAAAGGATGAGGCTCTCCTATTTCACCAGACTATTGCAAAGAGGAAGATGCACTTGAGTCTCTTCCCATAAAATTGTCAATACAAACAGAAACCATAGGAAGGAAATGCATTTGACGCTGAAAAAACTTAACCAGGGTGTTACGATCTGCTCTTGTTTCTCTGTAGACAAAAGTAAGAATAATGCTGAAACATCGAGTGATGTGTTTTTATGATTAAGATATGAGAAACGGTTTGTCAACAAGGATTTCCCTGAGTCACACAAACGCCTCCAGAGCACAGCAAGACTTCTAAAAGATTAACGCTCACCATAAAAACACTTGAGTAGAGAGCCTGGGATTGAACCCATCAGCTTGTGTGACCCAGTTTTTGGAGGGAAGTAAAAGAGGAATGCCAGAGGGGATCAGCTGCCCCCTGCTCCACCCTTGCTTGGGCAGAGTTATTTCCAAATGCCCCTTTAGCTGCTGGGTGAGGTTCAAGAGCAGTCACAGTGGCAGCAAAAGTCAGCTCAACCTTTCCCAAAGGAGCGCCTGATTTTTTTTTTTAAAGGAATAGTCAGACAGCCTCACATAGCTGTGTTGTTCATATGCAGAAACATGAGGCAGTGTAACAGTTATGTCTGCATACGAAGAGAAGTTTCTTTTCTTCAAAATATGTCTAGAAAGGGTGAGATCCTCTCATATTTGGAGAATGGAATCATTACCTTGGTGGATGGTGCTGCTTACCTAAAAACCCAGCGTACTCCTCTTGACTAAGGCCGATCATCACTCACTACTGAATTTCCAGGGATTTAAAGATGGAGAGACACTATGATGGGAGATAAGTAACACAAAAGCATGACAAGTTACAACTGAACTGGAGCTATTATGCCTTTTTGTAAGAAAATTGGGTGATTGCAGCAGGGACATTAAAGTGTCAAGTGGCCAAGATATATGGTGCTGCTGAGCAGACTGTAGATTGTTTAAATTCTGATTCTTCATTTAGAAGTAATCACGTTTTTAGTCTATTAAGAATTAATTTGACTTAGTTCAAAAAAGGTGAAAACATGATTTTATGTAAAAGATGTAAAAAAAAAAAAAATTAAATTCACATATTTTCAATAAAATAAATCTTGAAATCAGGGTTATCTCACAACCAGACCAATAAGGTCTTAGCCACAGTTAGCCTAGCTTAACAAAGATTTGAACTGAATAAAAGCTGGCGTGGGCAAAAATGCAGTCACCAGAACGCTCATATCTCAAAGTCATATCTCGTAATAAGCTAGTTAATTCGGTCCTGAAACAAACAATAATTTTAATTCACAGCTACATCAGTTAGCTATCATTTCATCATAGAGTCCAGTATGAAATCCAAGAAGTTAATGGAACCAGAATGTAACTTACTGACTTAATTAAAACACCTACTGACTTTAAACACAAATTTCAAAGGCTGTTTTTACAGGTTTTATTTGTAACATGCTCAGTATTCTCACCAATGGATGGATGAGGATGGATAGAGATGATTTTATAAAATCCCAATACGAGGGATTCATTAACAGGCGGCTGTAGCTCAGTTGTAGAGTCATCTCTCAATCGGTACATTGAGGGTTTGATCCCCGCCCCTTCAGACACATGCTGAAGTGTCCTTGAGCGAGACACTGAACCCCCAATTTGCTCCCACTGCTGATCACTGTTGGTGTGTGGATCAGTATAAATGTGTTAGCTAAAACTGATGGTTCCCTGCAGTTCAAGTCTCTGCTTTCTGTGTGTGAATGTGGTGTGGATGGGTGAAAGAGAAGAATTGTGAAGTGTTTTGAGTGGTTAGAAAGACTAGAAAAGAGCTACTAACTAGGTACTGGTCCATTTACCATTACATATCTAAAAATATCAAGGAGTACTTGATTTGCATCAATCCATCCAGTATAAATGAACAACTTGGGGTCGGTCAGTTATCTGATATTAACAGACAAACAACACCCCATCATTAAAAAAACCATTCAGTCCATGTCAGTTTTCACACACAGTAGAGTTTTTACAGTCCATTCTGACTCACATGGTGACTCCTTTGTCTGGGTGCAGCAGTTTGGAGGGAAAGAGGGAAGCTAAGGCCTGCAGGGTGCTGAGTTTTATAAGGTTTATTGGGTGTGGTCCAGGCAGGATTGACAGGCAGACATCTTGATACAGAGGGCGACAGATTTAAGATTTAACTGACTTATTTCACATTTGTATGTTTGATTACAGGATCAATCGTCCAGATAATTCCCAACTTTAGAGAATTAAACCAGTGATTGAATATAAATATTTTTTGTCTCTCAGTAAATCACATAATTCTTTATTTTACCGGTTCCTTTAATACTTGAACTTCAAATAATAAACTGGTGGTCCTTAAGACCCGTTGCTCTTGAGAGCCCCATGTGCTGAACAGTTCCCATGCTCCACAGTTTCTATTAACAGGTTGAGTTGTTTTACAGAAAACAATGATATTGATCTTGACAGAGTTAATCTCAAAGAAGCCCAGGTACAACCTCCCATGACGAGCAGGAGGTTCAACAGTACTGAAAAATAGATGGTAAGCCTCTCTCTCTGACATTTCCTCACACATACACACACATACACACACACGCACACACCGCTCTCTCCTCACCCAGTTAACAAACTCTCACGGTGGCTTTGAAACCAGCCACCGTAAAGAGAAGCTGCTGCCGGGGGAAACAAACATCAAACCAGCCACAGACGTGTGGCATCTTACAGCTAATGCATGTGAGCGCTCTTTCTCTTTTGTTCACCTGTATGTACAACAGGTTTGTATGCATGACGGGAGTGAGGGTACCGGTAATGTAACACCTCTGTTCCCTTGCACACATAAATGTCACTGAGGTTAATTTAAATTTCAGGCCAGCTCAGCTTGCCCCGCCTGCTAGCTTGGACACGTTACACTGGTGTGAGCATTACAACTGCTGGGTAATGGGACACAAAGTGGGGGATAAGGTGACGCATCCAATCCCACAGAGCGCGGCCCTGTTTGGAGTTGGGTTGCAGGTGAAAATGTTTCCAGGGGAAGAGATCACATGGGGTCTCCCAGAGAGGGCCTGTGGCGGCACCTGATTTCTTCGTTTGTCCAGAAAGGTAAGTGACACTAAAAGAGCTGCAAACAAGTACAGAAAGAAAAGGATAAACTGAGGATGAGAGACAATATTTCAGATGTGGTTCCACTTTCAGGGGAGGATCGAAAGCTCTGCCTAGAAATAGAAAAAAAAACAGGATTATTTTAAGCTCCACAGCTCCCCCTGTTGTAGAAGAGGTGCAAATGTGAGGAAAATAAATGGCCTCAGCTCAGTGTATGCAAGGGACGTGAACAACTGGGCCTATTTTTAAATTGATTTATTCATTTAAATATGCAGTTGTCAGCTCTTCTTGGTGTGCAATTTTTAACCTTTTTAATTAAAAAGAAAGATTTCAGTGCTTTGAGATAGTGACCACAACTAAATGATCTTATTATAAATCTACATGTATGGGTGACAGAGTTTTTCACTTGAATTTGAATCTGCAGAAGATTTAAGAAAATAAAAATCGAGAATTTTTTTTCTTGCCAGAGTTGCAATGTTTGGGAAAAAAAAAAAAAAAAGCTCAGTTTTCATGATGGTAGGCCCTGTCAGGTTTTGCACAAGGACTTTTAAAGGCTTGTATTTGTTTTTCAAATGAGATGGAATATTGATCAGAGAGTTTCATGTTAATATACTGTTAAAAATATTCAGTCTTTGGTGTTTATGTCAAACCTTGTCTACATTTTAACTACATTATCAACATTTTATGATACACACTTAAACTCTAAGAGGGAAATTATGTTTGGTTTGGGAACAAATTCTGCAACATTGAGGCAAAACTTGATCAATGTAATTTTTGTATCACTGGGAGTGTTTTGTTGGTTTTTTTGAGAGGGAAAAAATCAATTAAAATCATAAATTGAGTGCTGTGGGAAAAAAAAGTCTGGGATTTTATTTTTAGGCCATATTGTCCAGCCCTAATCTCAGTTGAACACTGAAGGAAAAGTCAAACATTGATGTGGGCGTTGTAACTTAATGAGTCACTACAGCAACCAATTAACACAACTGTTTGATAGATGTAGAGTTACAGCGGATAAAAAAGAATACAAATAAGAAGTGAGAACACACTAAGAGGGATCCTATGGTTGATGCTCTTTTATGAAACTGATTAAAGCAACCAGAATGATTGATGTACAATATCCTCTGAACTGTTTAATCTTGTAAAAATCCAACTCAGAGATTTGGATACTGAAGAAACTGGTCTGTGAAATTCAGCTCATGAAGGAAGCCTGTGTTCAAATTGAAAACAGGATTTCACAGAATTTCAACTCATGTCATCACCCAAATCCTGGCAACGTCCCCTTTCCTGTCCAGACCTCCTCCTTCTTTATCTCACTTCACAGTTTCAACACATATCCTCCCGATTAGGCTCACATCCCACCCAAAATATGTTTGTCATGTCTAGCGTTTCCAGAGAAAGAGAACAGCTAAGGATTACTCCCCATGACACATCTGTCAGTGAAATGAAAACCTGGTTTTGAAAAGTAACTTAACCTGAACGCATCACTACATGATGTTATCTCAGAGTTTCCTGGTTTCCAGAACTGGTGGAAAGCTTTCTCATCAAGCTCGCATCTGGTGCAGAAATAAGTCCGTGGTGGAAACATTGTGCAATATTTCAGTGCTTGAGGAAAAATGTTTTTCTTCACATAGCTGAACTTTAACAGTAACAACAGTGCTCATATTAAGTTGAATTAATGCCAGTTCCTCCAGGCAAAAAAAGCTTTTAGCAGAAAAAAATGTTCTTGGCATTCACTCGCCTGCTGAGATCCTTGAAGATGAGCAAAGTTTTTCTTTCAAAGCAGAAAACATTTGACACCTTTAGTGAAATTAAAACCCTAAAAGCCCTCTTCTTCATTTATACCGAGACATTTTACAGCACTCCAGGTCAGTTAATGGGAAAAAGAAGAAACTCCATGTCATGCAAAAAGACAGATTTAAAGGGGAAAACATAAATTTTAAGCTACTTTTTGCTTTCATTGTGGATACTCTTCTCATCTGTCAACTTTCACCGCCATTTAATATCTCTGATTTCTCGTTGAGACTTGTTTGAAGACCGATAAAGAGCCAGTTTCACTCCTCCACAGTACCTTGAATCCTCTAAGGCTGTAAGTGTTTCTCGACTAAAAACAAAATAAACGTAATAAGAATCATGCATGAAAGAGCCTCGCACCTGTTGCAATGTTGCTTTGTGACATGCAGACACAGGATGACACCGCTGCAGTGGAAATGAAATATCAAAGTGCACAAATTCAAGGTTGCACAAAGCAGGGACCTGCTTCGTGCAACCTTTCCCTGCCCCATCCAAAGGCGAGCTTGCAGATTGTTCCACCCCTACAATCAAACAGTGTTTCCAACTGGGTCATAGAGAGAGCGAGGCCTCAGCAGTGAATAATGCCCTCCTTTCATGTGCAGGATTGATTGGAGATCAGACCAGTGTGGATTTCAGGGATCAGATTTGACGGCTTCACCTCACAGCCTACCAAGAATGGCCAGATGTAAGATAGCTACGGCGACTGATCAAGGGGCCCTCGTGTCAGAGCATGAAGCAAACTGATCTGCTTTGGAGACACAGGAGTAACCGCTGAGGTGATTGCATAATTTTTACCACAATGAAACTATGTCTTGAGGTTACAGTTTTAAATGAAGATGTCATAGAAAACTTCTGGTGGTTGGGTATTTTGAAACATTGATGAAACTGACTCTAAAATTGGGTTGTTGTTAGAAGTTAGCAGAGTGGATATTTAAAGCTCCTATAAGGGATTTTTGGATGGTTATGAAATGAACAGACATTTCTATCACTGGCTCCTTATGGGCTATAAAAGCAAAAAAAAAAAAAAAAAAAAAAAAAAAAAAATCGTTATTATAAAGACACATTATCTCTACATTGTTACTTTAATATCTTATATTTCTTCTGGTGTTGTTTGCATGAGGGAACATGAGTATGCAATTTCTTGGCTAGGTGTAGTAAAAGCTCAACGCTATGACTTAAGACTTTGATAAAACAAACAGGAAATTACTTCTTATCACTGAGCCAACAAATGTTTTAACATCATCACATCAGCTATTTTGTTATTCCAGTTTTATGCTAAGCTAACTCTCTCCCAGAAGTGTCTTCCTCCTTTTTTTTTGGTAGAAATGAAAGAGGTACCAGTTTTCTTGACTGTCTCGCAGCAAAAAAGTCCAGCACAATATTAACCCCTCGATATCTCATAGTTCATTGGGATTGCCGGTTTTGCTCATCCAGTTGAACATTCCATTTATGTTGCCATGGAAAGAACAAAGCTGATGATGTTAGCTTAGGTGTCATACTCGTTCTGATAACCAGCTTTTAAAAGCAAGGAAGCAACAAAATGAACAAAAATCGGAGATGGAGTCATAGTGCGGATGTTTTTAAAAAAATGTTTACACTGAGTCCTGTCTAGCATGAATGATTTCATGTGAATTGTTTTGAGCTAGCTTGCCGGTGGCAGCAACCAAAGTCGATAACCGCCGGCGGAAGTCAACACCCATTGGCTTCTGAAGAAACAGGTGGATACATGTCCAACATTCAAAAAAAAAAAAAAAAATCACTGTTTATATCTCACCACCTGGCCTAAAGGTATCAGTTTTTAAATAAGGATTCGAGTGACAACTTTCATGCCTAAAGAAAGGATGGTCTAAAAAACATACCACTGACTCACGTTCATGTGAAGAGTCAGGTCAGAGGATTGCTGCCACTCCCATGTGTTTGTGGTAATGCTAGTAGCCGGTTAGCTTGATTCGTCACTTGTTGAAGTCTTGGATTTTTGCATTAGGTTTGTGAAAAAAACACATTACAACCTGCAAACTGGGGTGCTTTAAACAGACATGTTAATCTTTAAATGCTGTCAAGCTTATTTCCCAACTTTCTGTTAAGCTAACCATCAACCATTGACTAGCAATCCAATTTTATTAGTTTAGGTATGGACATGATGGCGGTTATTTTTCACCTGCACAGCAAAAAAGTCGCATGGTTAAATAAGAGCATGTTGTAGTATTGTCAGTAACATCTTATCCCACCAGATGGCACTCATGTGTCTACAGACTGAAAAGTGCCCAGTAATCTGAACAAGTTTATACATGTTTATACATGTTTTATCAGCTTCCACAATACAGCTGTGTTCCCTTCACCCACTTACACACTGGTATCTCCAGATGTGACAAATATGTTTGTCTTTCACCTGAAAGATTCAAGGTGGCAAATTAAGAAGCTGCTTAATGACACAGCAAAATTTACAAGAAAGTGCTCTGAGGAAAAAAAACAAACTGAAAATGATGCAGGACAACCACAGAAAACAAAACAAAGTTCCACTAAAATTCCTCGATTTTAGAAGACGTTGTGACTACTAACTAATCACTTTCGGTTTCCACATTCTTCTTCCTGCTGTGAGTACACAGAAAATACCTGTTCCTGCCTTAAACTTTTTGGGACTTTGACACATTTTTGTGCAACATGCTACACTCACACTCCTACAAGCTGTGTTACAACAAAGAAAAAAGTCTGAAATAAAGGAATTCCGCTTTTCTCAATCAAACATTTGAATCACTGGATGTTGTCAAAATGAAACATCATACCACTATCACCTTATGTTTTGTATAGTTTTCATATTTGATTTGTTCTCTTCTGACTTTTGTTGTTCCCTGAATGGGAGGAGAGGTGAAGATAATGAATAGATGGAATAATATGTCTGAATGCCACTTTTTTTAATGAAATTTTATTTTATATTATGGAATCAGGGAAGTTTGTAAAAAAAAAAAAATACAATGAAGTTTACATTTTTAATCCTGAAAGTAAAAAAAAGGAACAGAAAACATTCAAACATGATACAGTACATTGCCTGACCTCTATCTGTGTCCTCATGATCTATCAAACAAATCCAGCATGCTGACTTTGTTTTTTATGCTGACATGAGAGAAGATGAATCAATAACGGGGTTTCCCACTACAAGGGCCTGCTATATATATATAAGTGTACTTTAAATCATGGAGAGTTCTCACTTTAGGTCAATACTTGAAAGACATTCCTCATCAGAGGCCATGAACATCCTGATTGGTGAGTAGTGGTGAGGTAATCTGTGAGATCTTCTGCTTTCACTTCTGCTCTGACACTCTGGAGGAGACAGAAATCATGACATTATTTGAGCTTATTATGATTACAGGGTTTGCTTGAAAGCATTTGGGGTACTTATTGAGGGGAGATACTTTGTAATTGGTTAAATGACACACACTTTAATAGTGTTATCTGCTATTTTTAGTTACTTTTAGAGGTGGGTTTCACATTACAGACACTTCTCTGAACTCATGCAGCTCCTCAGCCTGAGGGGAGACATGCCCAGTGATGCAGCACAGAGGAGCTGCTGAGGAGAGAGCAAGGCTTTGTTCTGCCTGCCACACACACACATTCAGCCACGCATACACACACACACTCACTCACTCACTCACACACACACACAGTTCGTGCTGCTGGATGTATAAAGAGGATTGTTTTGATGCCTTGGCGGTGACGCTGTGATTTTTCTCCCTCCGCCTGCAGTCTTCGCCATTCCCGTCTACATGGCCTCCTTCAGCCGCAGCGCACCTCTACCGGACGGGAGCACACTTGTTGCGGATCCGCGGTCCCAGGAAATCGTGCAAAATAGCCGATCCTTGATACAAAAGATCCTGCTCTCCATTCCCGACGCACACAACTCATGCATTGATACAGAGGTGAGGCAAAGTACAGATAGGTCCTGGTGGCGCATTGTTTGGCTGAGATTGACCATGCGTTAGGCAGAGAGAGCTGCAGCGCGGGTTGGTTTCTGTGCAGGTCCGTTTATGAGCCCATAAAAGGGCTTCTGCGTGACTGAGCCTGATAGTCCCATCTGAGCATGCTTTACACCGAGAGGCTGTTTGGAGGATTATAACTGCAGGGATTGCAGCTTCCGCTGCGCATGAAACACATGAGAAGTTATAAAATACATGTGATGAGAAATTATTGTCGTTTACTTTCATTACAGATTTTTTTTTTCAGAATTCAGATAAAAATGAGCGATGGAGTGATGGCGTAGTTTTTAATAAAAGTATACATTAAAGGTATTTCTACTTGATTATTTTTGATTTCTTATGGTCAAAAATAATCAAAACACGTGCCAAGAAACTGAGGATTGAAGTTAGCATTAAAACATATAGCACTGTTCAGGCTTATTTGACGTGGGCCCTTCACAAACAGGGGCAAGTGAATAATAAAATTATATAATAAATTTATTTCACATTATTAAAGTAAAAACTAGTTTAATTTCAACAACTTTGCTCCAAACAAGGTTGTCTCATTTTTTGTAGCAATATTTATATCATTAAATGAATGACTGTATACCCTGGAATAAATGTTTACCTCTGTTGCATGCCAAGTAGCAATCAGTCCATGACATCTCTGTTTATCTTTCCCACAGACGCTGAGGCTTAATTCGTCAGAGAATGAAAAGTTTGGGACAATGGCGACCAACATCGGCATCCCCTCTGCTCCCGTCCTCAAAAGCCTGTCGGAAAACTTCTCTCTGGTGAGCATCTTAACAGAGAAATATTCTGTGAAGAAAGAAGACAACATGAACTTTATGAATTAATTCACTCATTGTTCAATCATTTTTAGGAGACCGGTTTGACACACATGTCTGAGGGTCTTCAGCTGCACCGGGCCTTACTGGGCTCAGTCTCTCCTCACCTGAAAAATAAAGACAAAGTGATGGAGCTCCAGGATGACATCAGGGACCTCATCATTCAGATCAACAAGGTAATAAATAAATAAATAAATAAAGCATGTTGACCTCTATCTCTGCTGTTTGATGACTCTTACTTGTATCCACATTCTGATGGTGTTCCATGATGCCTTTCAGATGCTGAAAAAGGTCAAAGGTGAGGCCTTGGTGCAGCCCACGCCCACCCCTATGGCTTTAAGTCTACCAGGGGAGTACGAGGTTCAGTTGGCAGCGCACCTGACCCTGGTTCAGCTGCAGTCCTTCGGGCAGGACGTGGTCCGTTTGCTCAGGAGCCTGGACCAGAGCAGCGAGGAGGAGACAGAAAGCTGATTGATGGATGGGACACTCTGAATGCTTTTTGCATTCGTAGCGTAACTTCACCTGCCATTTTTTACTATGGCACTTATTTATTGTTCTATCTGTTAACTATTTATTTTTGATATATTTATTTATTAAACTGAACTATGTTTTATTTATTTAGGTTATTTATTTTTGATAACATTGTTTTTATACCTGCTCTTTTGTTGACCGATGTTCTAACATGTCTATTTATATTGCAGTTGTCGTGCAAATACTGGACTTGTAATAATCCTTATTTGTCCTATAGTTGCTATGATGTAGAATTTGCTTTCTGGAATGTCTTTTTTTTCTTTTCTTTTTAAATGAAACAAAGCAATCCACTTTAAAGATCCGTTTTGATTGAACAGACGCACATCAACGACTAACAACATGTTTTATTTTTATATAGATCACATTTTAAAGCCCCTTTTAACAGCTTGTATTTTCTGATCTTCCAATAAAGACACCTAACAGATGAAGTAATTGTTCCTTTTTCTCAATGACACTTGAGTGATTGGGTCATGCTAGCACATGCTCTGTGCTCTGTTAAATTACACCTAAAATTCCAGCAAAGCTAATACTTTCAGGGAAGTGCAACAAAAAGTGAAATGAAGTCTTTTTGGGGACATTTTTTTTTTCTGTCAGATGGATTTCATCAAGGAAGCTTGTCAAGTGATGAATGACGAGCCAGTTGACCATGAGCTTCAGTCATTCGGGGAACAGTCTAGCGTACCATGCAAGCAGTCATGTGACAGTTAGCATGTGATCACTTAGCTGACTCACGGTTTGTCATTGTGGTTGTTTGGTCCCATGCTGTTCCAAATTTACCCGGTGATGTCACCTAGACTGTGAGACGAAACGCAATAAAGGAAACTCACATTGATCAGGAAGAAAAAAATGGTTGTTTACTTTTTTATTTTGAAAAAGTATTTACAGGAGTTTGAAAAAGAGCATGAAAAAAGTGTTAACAGGAACTTGATTATAGATAATATTCAGTTCAAGGAACTCCTTTAATTGGACAATCCATTCCATTTCACAGCCACTCTCACCTGAAGACAAATTACTACTTTTTTTTTTAATCTTCACTCTTAAACTGGACCAAAAAGAAGTTATCTTAAACCCACAGTTATAAAGCAGAAATGGCTTTGGCGGCGACTCTTCTTCCCAGCGGCAGGGACAGGTCGGTGATGGCTAAGACCACTTTGGGTTTGGACAGAGCAGGAAGCTTTACCAGCTCTGAAACCTGAGAGCAGAAGATGACAGACAAGGATTATTTTGCAGATTTGGTGCAAGTTTGAAACCCCTGATTTATCTTTCAGAACTTTAAACCATGTTTTGTGATGATTTTTTTCAGATGTAGCAGGGTTCTTTCGAGTACTTCATAAAACTTGCACACTAACGGCTCACAAAACTCAAAGAGTCATAAAGAGACTCTTTACAAGCACAACACCTTTGACCCTTGGAGTTTCACTGTGTGGTTTATCACTCTTTACGACTCAGTATAACCAGCACTTCCTGGCAATGTCTGATGCAACAGCTCCTCCTCTACCTCCTTATCTCTACCTGCCTGGCCTCCTGCCCCGGGTCATCACTCACCATCGTAAAGGGCATGAACTGCAGGATGTTTCCGCGGCTCCCCTGCTCCAGGCACTCCACACACTCCTCCATGAAGCTCTGTACGAACTGGGTGTGAGGTCCTGCCATCTTGGAGCCCACGATGGAGGATATGAGGAGGAAGAGGTTGGCTGAGGGTGAAGAGGATATGTGGTGTGAATGGTGACATTTGCCCGAGTGGAGAGGGGTGTTAAATTTGTGGTTCCACCGGTGTATTTACCCAACACAGTCATTTAGTCAGAGCTGTGGGCATATGATGCAAAAGGCAAATGACAGTCAAAGTTTATCATGCTTTCATGGCTGTAATTAGCTTTCTGTGTTTTTCTTTTCTTTTTGGGTTGTGAATTTAATTTTCATTGTCATTTCATAATAAATCAATAATAAAACAGTTTTGATTCTCATAAGTGTTTTTTTTTTGTGTGTATTTCATTTCACCATGCTGTGCTTTGTTCTTAACCCCACACGGCTACCTGAGAGCGGGGCATGACAATACAATCACAGCTGTGTGAATGCAGAATTTGCAACTTTTAAAATCAATTAAAAGAGGGTACAAATGTGAAATTCCATGATTTATTTAGCTGTTTTCCTGAGAGTTCTCGTAGTTTTAGAGATCTTGCCACGGACAACGTAAATGAGGTTTGGTGAAACTCCTGTGAGGAATTTGCGCAGCGTGTCAATGTTAGCATCTCATGTAGCCTCAACAAAGAAGATAGATCTCTTCACCATGATTTCTTGAAGTTGTATGTTTGGGTTTTTTTGCAGAGGAGGGACAGAAAAACCTGGATGACTAGAGAGGGGAAGAGACGCAACAAAGGTTGCAGACAAGAATCACCTGAAGCAGCAACAACTACAGAAGCTTTGGACCCATTTCTGTGTTTGTTTTGTGCTTTCAGAACCCCGAGGATGCAATTTGAAGTTAAACTAAGGTCGTGAAACGAAGTGTAAGTCTCTCTTTGCCATGCAAAAATGTAGAAAAAAATGATTTAGAGGCATGTCTGCTGAGGGATGAACTCTAAGTCTGGATCTGAGGATCTGAAGGAAGCGAAGGTCACAGTCTCCGATTTACACACAGTCTAGTACCTGCATGTCAAAGCCCGTCACTCATGAACAGCACGTGTTGTATTTACAGTCAACTCCTGCAAAGAAAAATCAACAAGGGTTCTCACCAAGGACTCTGTTGAGAGGGTCTCTCATGTTGACAGTGTGGAGCTGGGACGCAGAGAGGGAACTGCTCATAGATCGATCTCCTGAGACACAAAATGTGGATAAAAAAAGTTTGTTTTTATTTCAACACATGAGAAGAAAAAACATCACAGTCCCAAAACAACAAAACTTCAGGAAGGAAGTTAAAATTTCCCCCAACCCCAAAACTGCAACCCTGACTCAAAGTTGTGAAAGTTAGAGAGATCCTTTCGCTGCTGTCTTATATAATCTCCTTCTTTTCCCTAAATAACCTCATTCGACTGCTGTAGATCACGGTCGTTGTGCACCTCATTTAAGCTGACAGCTTTTTTAATTCAGAGCTACAGGCTAAAGAAGAGTTGAGTCTCTGGAATTTTATTTGAATCGGATGACCAGTTTCTACATGACTTTCTTTTTAAAAAGAAAAGGTGGAGCTTCTTTGAATTAGGTTTAAAAAAAACACTTTTAGTTTCAATCTGAGGAGAAGCTTGTACATTTTTTCAACACTTAGATCATCGACACCCACCGTTTAGGGGACTGGATTTCCCAGGGCTGCTGTCTGTATGCTCACCTGGCTGCCCGGGTTGCCTAAAATCAGTGTTTTGGAACTAACTCAACTCAACTTTATTTATAGAGCACTTTAAAAACAACCACAGCTGAAACAAAGTGCTGTACATAAAAGGCATAGAAAAATAAAACAATAGCAATAAAATAATTGTTTCAGTGTTTTTAAAAACAATTAAAACCGATAAATAACTAAAAACAATCCATAAAACACTAAGAGCAGAGACTCAAGCTGGGTTAAAAGCCAAGGAATAAAAATGTGTTTAAAGACTAGTTTTAAAAATGGACAGTGATGAGGCTCCTTCCATAATTTCTGTGCGGCAACAGAAAAAGCTCTCTCCCCTCCGAGCATCCGTTTGGACCTCAGTACCTCCAGGAGCAGCAGATCAGCTGATCTGAGGCACCGAGCAGGAGCGTAAGGGTGAAGTAGCTCAAAGAGGTAGGACAGGGCCAGACCATTGAAAGATTCAAAAATAAAAGAATCTTAAAATGGAATCAAAAATGCACAGGCAGGCAGTGGAGGGAGGCCAGGATGGGAGTAATGTGCTCCCTCTTACGTACTCCAATTAGGAGGCGAGCAGCTGCATTTTGCACCAACTGGAGACGCGTGAGGGAGGAGTGACTGACTCCCAAATAAAGTGCGTTATGGGAATCCAGCCGAGCTGTGATAAAAGCATGGATTACTGTTTCAAAGTGCCGCAGTGCAAGGAAAGGCTTCACCTATGCCAGCTGCCTAATCTGAAAAAAGCTGGACTTAACTACCGAGCTAATTTGCCGATCTAACTTAAAATCAAACTGTTGGCTTTAAAAAAATCTGCCAACAGGAGGTGGTTCACAAGAGCCACTGGGACCAAACACCATAACTTTTGTTTTTTTTTTCTCATTAAAATGTAAAAAGTTCAAAGCCATCCAGACTTTGACGTCTTCAAGGCATGCCAGAATATAACTCCTTCATGATGAAAAATCAACACCTACTCGTCGTTTTATTCTGAATCCTTTGATTAAAGTTCTCACATAAGACTGAAATGCTCAAGTAAGAGCCTGCTGACGGTAAAGACACTCAATGTAACATTATAATCACATCAGTCTATAAAACCATGCTTATTTATCTGTCTCTGCACAAGCTTAAAGTCCCGCAAGAACTAAGTCGACACTGACAGGGTCTTAGAAAATGTATTTGCTTTTTAAAACCATGTGGTATTTGTATAATCCACGGCTCAGACTGACTGGAAGGCCACGGAGTTCATCGTTAAAGCCTGCATTAAAACCCAGACATTAATAGACTGACCTGGACTGGAGAGGGCGACGGGCTCGTCCTCGTTTGAGCTGAGCAGACGCATGAGTTTAGACGGCTGAGTGTCATCCAGGGGAAAGAGGCTGTTGTAGTCCTGTGGCACCAAAGAGAAGCAATCAATATTTCACCTGTTTGCCATTACTGAAAGACTAAATCCCATTCTCTGAACCAAATATTAGCAGCCTTAACTCATTTCCTGAATTTTTCCTTTTTCTTTTTTTTTTTGATTAAACCTTAAATAATTTTATCTTGTCAGGATATTTTGCAGATCTCCAAGCACATTCTCTTTCCTAGCAAAAACTCTCTGCACCTCTTTCATTTGTCCAAAAGACATGAAGAGAACAAACCCTTCACAGGTACTGCAACAGGTACTTTAGATCCGTTTCAAGATACATTACAGTGTCCTTAAAAATCAAAACATTTACAAAACAGGATTGAAATTCATGCATTTGTTTTGTATAAAAGTAATGTTAATACATTTTTAAGACCTTAAAAAATCGTATTTAAGACATTTTAAGATAATTTTAGACATTTTAAAACCCTTTCATTACTGAACATATCATGTCATAAATGAGTTACAAAGACCTGTATCTCATCAACATAAATATTTTCATTGAAAACTTGTTTAAAAAAGATTATATTAAAAATGTATTATATCCCCTTGAAGATTATCAATCCACTACAGGCAGCTGAAATTGTATTTGGCCCTTTTCAAAATCGCTGCTGTCATGAAATCCTCCACACACTTTTTTTTAAGGAAAATCATGGCAAATTTTCAAGAAGTTGTGGTAAAAATAAAGCAAGTTTAAGTATTTTTCTGCATTGAGAGAATGCATATTTACTAAAAAAAAGTTGCCAAAACTGCCTCATGTGTCAAATATGATACAGAAATTATATCAGAAACAAAATGCTATAGAAAATTTTTTGTGTGAATGTTGTTAAAGGGTATACAGAATAATAGAGTTTTATGCTTTTTTGATGGGTCAGGCTTTTAAGGGTTAATAGTTCATGTGACCGATATTTGGAAACAATAAGCATTTGAGGTAAAAATAAAAATCTTTCAGTCAAAATCAAAATTACGAAATGTTACAAACTCTGAGTATGTTTCATCAATACCTTCTTAATTTCATTCTTGTGTTTTTCTTTTAAACCTATTTTTATCTCTATTTACATGTTCTTAAAAAAAGGCATCAGCCAATCAGTCAAAATGGATAAAACCATACGAGAGGAGGATAGAGGAGGAAAAACAACAACAAAAGAGTCAGACTTGGTCTGTGTGTTATCTTTGCAGTGAGTGTAGTCTGATGCACAGTTTGCTGCTCTTTTATTGGCAGACACATCACTTTCTCTGAAGTTTAATCAACCTGATTAATATCTAAATGCTGCAACACTGTGAAGCAATGCAGCAAATCCAGGGATTGCAAGTGCAGACGACAGTGTGCAGGAGTTCTTCTCTCACCTGTCCATGTGTGCAAATGTTTTTCTTCCGCAAATATTTATTTGGGTTTGAGGGATTGGGTCATCTATTGTAATTAATTTCCTGACAACTGTTTTACTGTTCTAAAAATAATAACTTTCTCCTGTTGAGCGATCCCTGACCACAGTAATCTATATTTTATGATGTGTGTAATTCCTGTTCAGTGGTGTTTATATTTTGACTGCCGTGTGTTTGATGTGGAAACAAAGTTTGATTCTGAGCACGGATAAAACAGTCTGATTTAAATCTTTGACTTTGCAGGAGTGTTATTAACGTTGTTGGAAAACTGGGTGCTGTTTACAATTCAGAGTAAAGGTTGGAAGGTTTCAAGAAATGTCTCGGCAACCTTGAAAAACTGCGTCAGCATCAGTCAAAAAGGAATTAGATCACAGCTTCCACGGATGTTTTCAAGTCAGTTCCTATCTGATGAGTGTTTTCACAAGAAGTGTAAAACTCAGCACTAATGACACAAATGCAGCAATGTGCGTCACTTTTACCTCGATGTCTTCTCTCTGTCTTTTTCGCTGGCGAGCTGAAAACGCGCCTTTGTGATGAGAGGAGTAAGAGCTGAGGGCACACCACACAGACAACCTGAGGAGTCATCAGAGTACAGTTAACATCCTGAACATCAACCTTATCCTCCAAAACAATTCACTTCCTCTCTTACTTTGCCAGAGCCTTCCCGGGGGGGTCTGCCAGGCTTTGCCAGTGGGCGGAGTCAGTCAGCAGTTCAGGAAGGATGGTTCCCAGCAGGGTGAGGGTGATCTGCTGAGTGTCCAGGCAGAAGATGCTGTAGAGTAACTCCACCGCACGATTGGCCCACTCCTGTCGAGTCTCTTTGAGCAGCTCCTGAAACGTGATGCAGATTGAACCTTTGTGATTACAGTTTTTACCATTGCTCAAAGTGCAATAAAAACTAATCTTTGTGAAATGTAATAAAATCCTTTCTAACATTACGTATATCCGATTTACTTCCTGGTGCTGCTGGTGTTTATTTTTATCCTAAAGATATTTAGCACACTGTTTCTTTCTTCCTACCTTGACCAGATTCTTAGTAAACCAGAACACTCCTCCCATGTTGAGGAGGCTCTCGAACAGATGCAGGGCCCGGCTGTCCACCCAGCCTTTGCGAAGCACCGCCTGGAACTGCTTGCTCAGGGCCACTTGGATGGGGTCTTTTGTAGGCAGCAGGTTCCGGTAAGGGATCGGCTCCTGGCCCTCCACTGGGGGTCGCAGGGTCGCTGCGGTTTGCTGGAAGACATCGGCGCACATGTGCTCCATGATGGAACTCATGATGATCACACTGTGGAGGAAAGACTTCTTGTGTTAGTGTGGTGGTTTAAAAAGAGTTTTTAAGTACTCAAAGAAGCTCACGTTGATTTAAGAAATTATCTAAGACTTGTTGAAAAAACTGTTGTTTGTTTAATTATAAGTTAAAATAAAGCCCCAACATCTGCCCTATTATGCATTACAATAACACTACACCATCTCCCTAGCTCCCAGACCATTTCTAAGAAATTTTCAACACCATGTACTTTAGAGTGATCATGAACTTTTATCAGTGTGATCTGTAAGATTTCTACATGCATGTTACTGCATTGGAATAGAAATGTAAAGAAAAAAAAGTTGCTTTTCCTGTAATGTGAATAAAATTCTCAAGCCCCAAGTTACAGGAAAGAAAATTAAAGGAGCAGAGTACAGCGCATACGAGGAGAGAAGGACACAGTATGAGATTATGTTTCATTACTTTTCCGGTAACTAAATTTCTCTGCAAAAATTAAGTAACCATTTTGTTCCCTTTTACATTTTTATCTCTCCTTTTATGCCCTTTATTCATCTATTGTCATGCTGATAGAAATTTCACAAATATGTGCTTATTAAAAAAAGATAAATTAATAAACTGTTAATAATACTTTAAAATAGTTCACTTTTAATCATAAATCATTAGACTTGTTTTTTAAATATTTCTTGTATACGACTGAATTTTGATTTAGCAAAACACATCTATGAAATTTTTCTGCAAACAAATCCACTGACGAGAAATCAAAATGATTTTATGAATCACAATCTTTGTATAATTTGTTACTTCTTCATACAGAAATTTTAACAACATAATATTGAAATTGTGACTTATATTCCTTATATAACTATTAATCTATGACCAAGTTCTGGATGTAGGACAGAGTCACTCAGATCATTTTTTTCTTACTGATAAATAAAGAGCCAGTACACTAAAATTTATGCCAGTAAGCAAGTAAAGTGTTACTAAAAATAAATACATTGATTCCACATAAACATTCATGTGCTGTTTGATGGAAATGTCAATGTGCTGTCTTCAAAGATGGTGACATTGATAAATGTTTCCATTCTGCACCTAAGAAACTGATAATAATCTAATGAATTATTATTTCATCATATAGTGGCTCATACTGATGTGTTTTTTCCAGTTCTTATCAGTGAGCGAGAGCTCAGTTGTTTGTTTCAGATGTTTATACCGTTCATTGTAAAACTGCAGCGTGTTCTCCCCATACAGCGGGGTCACCAGCTGTCGGATCATAGTCTGCGGCTTCTCCCTCTCATCTCTGCCCAGCATCCTGACGTGGGCCACCAGCCAGGCCACGGCAGAGATAGCCATGCTGCATACCTTCCCTTTGATGTTGTCTGTAATTTTCTGGGGACAGAGAGAGAAGGAGAGAAAGAGAGACGGGTGGCAGCAGCGAGGAAAGAGGAAGGAAGGATGTGGTAAGATTATTTGTGAGGTCAAAGGAGAGAGGAAAATGACTCAAACTGCATCCTTCCACTTTGCGTGATATGAGAAGTTGCTTGGAAAAGGGAAAATATGAGAAGTCGGTAACATTCGCAGGAGTTTGCTGCTGCGTCACTGCTGTTAAAAGTTATTCACACATTGCTGTACGTCAGTTTCCTTTTTTTATACGCAATCGTGTGTTTAGTAATGGGTCAAACCACAAATGTATGAAAAAAAGAAACCCATAGGCATGTTAGGACATGTTGGGGAGGTTTGTAGTTTAAGGCTGGTTAGAAATATGACCATTTTCATAATGAGCCTAAATTACTAAGTGTCAGTTTCATTTACCTGAACTGCTTCCACAGAAAGAACTCCGTTCTCCCACGCGTTCAGGACTTCCAGGATTGCTGCTGGGGTGCTGAGGCAGATTTCGTGCCATTTCACTTGACTGACCAGAAAAGAAATATAAACATATTTAGAGTGTTTGATGAAAAAAAAAAGTTTAAAAGTACAAACTATTCTCTAGTATTCCTCAAGTTATCAGAGAACTACATGATGAAATCTTGAATCTTGGTTGAAAACACAGATGTTTTTGGTCTTAAAGTAGGATGACATCACTGTGGAGTATGAATGAAACTGTACGCAATCGTTTGAAATGTTGCAATAACATGTAATCACGAGTTTAACACTAAGTGAGATATGAAAGCCTTGATAAATATGACACCTGGACAGGAAGTCATTGTTATTCTATCTCAAACAAGTATCAATTACTATTGTTTGCATGACACCAGAGTTTAAGCTTTGATGGTGTGTCTGTTTTGTGAATTCATGGGCTGCTAGAAATCTCTTGAGTTATTTTTCCAACATTTCTGCATTAATTTTTGCCTAATTGGGAGTAAAATGCAAAAACATGCACAAATAGCATTCATTTTTAACCACATTTACGAGCACTCGACTTACACGAGTTTCATCTCAGAGGAGTTGTTCAGCAGAGTAACCAGACTCTCCACCTTGCCAGGCTCTGGTCTGAAGCAGGGGTGGTCTGGGTTCAGAGTCTTGCCCTCCTCGGGCATGCATGTCTGCAGCCATGTTTCAAAGAAGGGTGTCTCTCCTGAAGGACTGGGGTCTGATAAGATCACCTGGAGAAGGGTAAGAAATAGAAGCCATGTGTTACAAGAACAATCTTCTTTTGAGATGAGGCTGCAGAAAAAGTTGGCAGTGCTGCCCTCTCTGGCCACCTGGTGGCCAAACACTGTAAGCGCAGGCTGTTAAAGCTGTATCTCCATGAGCTTACCTCTGATCCATATGTCTGCACCACATGGCAGAGCATAAGGAAGGATATATCAAACAGCAGGGCTCGTACTGATGCAGACTTGGCTAAAAGAGAGGAGGAAAAAAAAAGACTAAGTATCTATTACAGAAACAAAACTTTGGGAAGGGAAGACAGTCACACATTGGAACATGTCACTCTTCTATTTGAACTCACATCCTTCCCCACTGATGTGCTTGGGAAACTCATTGAGCCTGAAGAAAAAAGCAAAGAGAAAGAGACATCCTGATAAATATCCGTTTTCAAGGCTAACTGGAATTTCCAACTTAGGAAAAACAGCGTCACAGACATTCTGTCAATATACTCTTAAACAGGTTTGCAAAACACTTATGACTGATGATTCTTGGGGTTTACTTACTTAATGAACTTCCGTGCAAAGGATTTGAGTTTCCCAGTGGCTGCTGCCGCTGCCAAAAGCAGATCCAGACTCTTTCCGGACAACATGTGGCCCAGGACACCCAAAAGGCCTTCAGGGGACTTAGAGTGATCTGCATCTACTGTCTATGGAATGAGAAAATAAACAAGCATTTTTTTATCTCAAAAAGTTTTGCTGTCATCTTTGAGAGCTTTTATTACTTTTTGGGACTGAAACAAATACTCCGTACAGGTTACTCAGATACTGTACCTTGAGAATGTTGGTGACAGTGGGCTCTGCTCTCAGGATGAGGCCTGGGTTTGGCTGGATGTTTGCATTTTCTGCTGTCTTTTGCCTTGGAGAGAACTCCCTGTCCTCAGTCCTGAATCAAAAGTGCAGGGGGGTGGGGGGTGGCCAGAAAGGGAGAAGTAGAGAAGACGGAGAGAAAGCAAGAATGGGGACGAGGGGTGCAGGGATACCGTGTATTGTGTGAATATGGTGAACAACATTTCATCCATTAATCATTCAAACAAAAGACGGCATTTTTATTGAACATCTTTTGAATGTTTTTGTTCTCTGTGAATTGGGAACCCGTACCGTTTTGAAGTCAGGCTGGCTGTGTTTGAATCTGACAGCAGACCAAGCTTGTTGCACTCCTGTAGGAGCATGCCGAGGCAGTCACAGCTTTGTGAAGAAGCAGAGCAAACAATTACACAAGTCATGGCTGCAGCATTTCACCTTTTTTTCCCTTCTTGCATTAAGTTCCTTTGAGAGACAAAAGGAGCTCTTACTTGCATCTCTGATCAGCTTTGTCCAGAAGGGGTGTAAGCTTGAGTAAGTACTGAAATGCAATGTTAACATCCTCCATGAAGTCCTGGAAAAAAGGTAATAGATTTTTGTTATAATATCTTTTAAATTTTAAACTCTTGTTGAGCGAGTTTATTTTTCTTTTTTTATATAATTAGAGGTCATTGGATTAATTGTTTACCTGTCCTTTGTCACTCTGAGGATACTTTTTCAGTCGTAGAAGGACTTGTGGAATCTGGCAAAAACACAAATGATGCAAAACTTTAATTAAAGCTAGGATACATGATCATCATCACACTGTTTTCATCATATAATGCAGGAGTAGAGGCGAAAAGATCAAACTTGAGATTATGACATAGGACACCAAACATACTAATCTTAAAGCGTAAACATACATTAACTTTTTCTTGCTGAATGTCAGCACTTACTTTGCTTTGACATTCTGTATTAAGGACAAATAAGACAGCAGACTGCAGCTTTCTTCATATCTGAAATACATCTTACTTTGAGAAATGTGAAGGCAGTCCATTTGAGCTCCTCTGTGCCCTCTGGTGACTCAATCAGGCCAGTGAAGCAGGCCTTCCAGATCTCCAGGACAAACATAGGAGCAGGAATTCGCTGTGTAGGAAAGACAATTCAAGAAAACCATTTTTAAAAAATTAAATGCAGCATTACATCTGCCTAGTAAACCCTACAGGTATAGGTATAACTAAATGCTCACCTGCATTCTCTTAATCATCATCAGCTGCTCCACCAGTGGCTGGGTCTCTCCTGTCAAATTCATGGTTCCTTCGAGCATAATTAAGGCATGGACCGACGGGAAAGAGGAATGGGGCTGAGGGTCGCACTGCAAAGACAGCATCATGGGAATGCTATGGAAAGAAAAGAAGGAAGATGAGTAAGACACCAGCTGCAGAGCATCAGGCCAATTTCGAAGCTCTGAGATTAAATGAAAATCTTCACCCTTTCACTAACGCCAGGCTGTCCTCTAATTTGGTTCTCAGTGTCTGGTTAGGTACGTTACTTAAGCCTTCTGTGACTTTCAGCACTGACTGCTCCACATTGCTCCAAGAACCTGCAGGAGAACAGCAGCAAACACTGTAAGGACTCAGAAGAATCATACATACAACCAAAGTAGAAAACTATTGTTTATGTTTGAATGCATTTTGCACAATCACATGTAAGCACAAAGTAGCACCTTGATCCTCCAGCCTTGCGATGTGGATCAGTGCTCTGTTCTTGTTGCTATTCATCAAATTGTGAAGCCTCTCCTGGCAGGCCTTCAGACTCGCCTCTGTGCTGGCAGACGGACCAACTTCTCTCAGCTTCTCACAGTACCAGGCACAGCCCTGCAGCAGCCAAACAACCACTCCCAGCAGGGCTCGACAAAGACCAATGCATTCTTCTGCTTTCCCATGACAGCTTTGGAGTGAAGAGAGAGGCAGGGATCATTTTTATGGGAGAAGGTTTTAGTCTTTTAATATTAAAATCCTATTTCATTAACATAGCAAACATCTTTAAATAAGGGGGAAAAGAACAGATGAAATTGTGGAGTTAAATCTACTATTTATTCATATTCTGTGTTGCGTTATGTCCATTTCTTTTAGGACTAACTAGTGTCTTAACAGGAAAACATTAGTCGTGATGCATATTACAGAGGTAAAGTAATAAGACTTACAATAATTTAATGATTTACATACCCGAGACGATGGCAAAACATGTCCATAATGTCCAACAGAGATTTGACACACAGCTCTCGAGAAAAATCATCAAACTATCAGAAAAGAGACACAATCATTTTAATCGTTCATCTCTAAAAGAAAAGATATAATGTTATTATTTTCATCAAGAATTGCCAACCTTGCTGATGGCTGTAAGGACACTGGAATAAGACACCATCTAAGAGAGAGAAAATGTTATTCACAACTGGCAAAAAGAAAAACATTATACTTATTTCACCCCGCAGTCTTCTTTCTCTTACCTGGGAGCTGATAGCATATTTGAGGTAAGATAAAATTAAAGGGTTTGGAGAGGGACCAATCATCGCCTGCTCCATCAGTGCCTCTGAAAAATAATTTAAATCCATTAGGGAAAGACAACAACACAACCGGCTTGAGGTTAAATTAGATTATTTGCATGGTGGTTGATAGACTTCACTGTTTATTTCTCTGACCTGCTAGGTTCAGGTAGTCCCATGTTGCTCCTTTAGGAAAGTTTTTCTTGATGTTGATGGCCCATTGGTAATCACTCCAGCGCTCCTTCCATGCCTGCAGAATAGCTTGCTTCAAATTTACGACCTTCATTCTGAAAGAAAGAATTCGCGCACTTGTAGGAGGATAAAAAAATGTCCCGAATACAACCTTTAATCTTTTTCTGTTTTGGACACGATTATATCTGCCATCATTGTGCCAGTATTTCCAGATTGTTCGGCTGTTTAATGATAGCAGCAAGCTAGCGATGCCATTCATTTAGGAATAAACAAAAAAAAATGTAATGACTTCGTAATAGAAACGCCCGTATGCAACAGTTTGTACGTTAATGGCAAAGAACGCTACATGATTTTAGTATTTAGTCTTACCTGGCTTTTTAAGTTTTCAGTTGAAAAAAAAATTGGATTTGTTTTTAACTGCCAAGCTTCACAATACAATGAACGCCATCTTTTCTGTCAATGACCTAAATGGTCATTGGTTAATTTCCCAACACCTCAGTAATCTCCACGTAGATTGGTCTGAGAGAGAACCAATGGCTGAAGCCCAAACGTTACCGTAATGACGCAGTGACATCAAAAGATGGCGCACTTAGTTTGAATGTTCGAGGAGTTGTGACACTGAACAGTATCAGGCATTCATTTAAGACATTTTTCGAACAAAAAAATTAACCAGAAATACTCAAAATAACTATGTAGTGACATAATGATATGTAGTGATAATTTATATACAGGAAAAAAAACTTACGCCACTGGTATTTGCGTTCGTCGAAATGCCGATTTCACTGACAGAAGACATCAAAAAGCAGGCAAGCAAATGTGGATTTAAAATGTTTTATGTTTACTCTTGTGGTTAAAATTCAGATAAGCCTAGCTCAATCGCATTTGTTAAATGTTGTCCACGGATGACATTAAGTGAAATCTTGTTTTATTATGTAACCATCCCATTCACTTGTGTGATTCACTGCCCTCCTGCAGTTTCATCCTTTTTGTGTTGGTTCAGTCTTTTTCAACAGGGTTTTCTTCTGTTATGTCACACCTTGGTTTAGAGAAACAGAGAGAAGCAAAAAAAGCCAAAACAAATTCTTAAGTACTTTTAATACCTTTGATAGAAACAAAAATATGGTATTTGAGTCAGGTTAATTTAAGGTAAGGGTTTGTCACCTTTATTGGAAGGCTGGAGAACAAAGCCACTAAGATAAAACTAATGTAGTTCACTCATCAAAGCTTTTACAACCCACTATTAAGCTTCAAACAGTGGGCCTAATTTTTTTGCTACATACAATCCACTGATGCATGATCTTCAGATTTTCTCCTGTTTGTCGTCCAGATTTGCAAGAAGCATGCTGTACACCTTACCAAAGCAACCACTGAGAGTAAAGGTCCTGCATTGAGTCTGTGGTGACAAAGACTCATTCTGCCCAACAGAAGAGACGTTGTCCTGCCTGGAGTGAGGACTGTACCCAGGGATAGAGTGATTCCAGCCTTGAGATGATGTGTGCATCTTGGCATAGTCAAGGTAGGCCAGAGACAGAGGAGTGATGTGCTTGATAGGTTGGGGGGGGGGTGCTTGGGAAGATGTAGCCCATCTCTGTTGACTTCCAGTGCAAACTGCATTAGCGAGGGTGCTGACAGATTGAAGTCTACCCCTGGGACACTAGAGAGACTGGTTTGCTTCTGTTCTCATGACTTCACTGCTGGGACAGTCCCAGTTTTGCTGACTCTTATTCTTCTTCTCAGTTACCTTGGGATTATTAAGTTTGAGGCTTTTGGCTGTGGCATATCCTATTACAATGAAGCTCCTTGGCTTTGTTTATGATACTGAAAACCTCCTGAAATCACCTTATAGTGAATTCTTCCTCCATTGCTGACAGAGGTTTAAACGCATGTGTTTATTAGTAATTTCATTCTGTTTTTGTAAAGAAATGTTTATCAATTCCTCAAATATCATTTTACAACTGCTTTGAGTGCCACAGAAAACATCTGAGCTCTGTTGTACTGGACCAAACAACAAACCTGAGCAAATACCTCTGTGACAGGTATATATCCTTTTTTAGTAATGTGCACTATTCATCAGATCCATTAAGGGAAATAGTTTGCAAACCCATTACACAAAGACAGGCAAAAGAGGACCATCTTTATGAAATAATGGCGGTTAATGCAGCTATATATCCTGGTTTATGCCTCCAAGCAGCTGTAAGAATGCACTGTTACTGTTAACCTGTTCAGCTTGTTTTACAGTGTGTAACTTCACCATCTTTCCCTCTCTCGCTCTCTCTCCTCTTAAACATACAGTGGCCCTTTGGGCACACAAAGGTAATTAGAAAAGGTTGGGAGTCAGGAAATGAGAGTGTCCCCTCAGGTTGTCCATCCATGTTGCTTCATGATTCAGGATAGACTCGGGGCAACTTCTGTAATCAAAAGAAGATAAGGCACATAATGCCCTGTCATGTTTGAGGCTGTGGACTTCTTCTTTTTTTAATCAGGTTTGAGCTCCCCATGGCAGTCCTGTCAGGGAACTAGAAAACTTACAGAGTACTAACACATGCCTAGTTCAGACCACTTTTATTCTACCATCATCAGTTCATAGTTAAATGAATTAAATTCCCTTTTAACTGTATCTGTGTAGTGACATCTCCTGTTTTGTTCATTTCGAAACAAGCCTAAAGGAGGCTGTTTTGGATTATCTTATTTTATTTTTTTGCCTATATTCTAGTGTAAAAGTATTATAATCTGAGCAAGTTTGACTGTCAGCTTGTAAAGAATGTGTGACACACTCTCAACTGCAAATAAAAATGCTTCACAGTTGAATATTTATCACTCCAAATAATGCTGGGCATGTGGTCAGGTTTTTATCTGTGAGCATTATTAATGTTATCAGAGCCGCAGAGATCACACTGAATCGGTCTTGCACTAGTTAATATGATATGTAAGGTATTATCTACATGAATCATGTGTGATAAATGGAAATAATTGTTCAATCCACTGAAGACGACTTGAAAACAGCTGCAGTCATGCTGATTGCTTGTGATGCACAGTGAGAGGGGCTCAACTTGAAATGTAGCGATGCAAAGAACTGCTGGTCATTTTATTTCTTCTCTTTTGTAGAGGATGCTTCAGTGTCTTAGAATAGAGATAATAAAGAAATCTTCTTTCCTTGTCATTTGGAAAATTCAAACTGCTCTTATCACATCTGACACTCAAAAATTTCTGGTTTATTTCACTCAGTTAGGAACCTTCCAGGACTATACGACTGAAACCCAAGATTGAATCATCTGTCCTTTAGTTTATAATCTGCAGCTCTACTTTCTTTGGATCACAATATTTTAAAAACATGATTTCGTTTGCATCAGTGTGACAGGTTGGGCCTTTTTCACCCTTTTTCCAGTTGGGCAAAAACTCCTAAAGACATATAGCCTGAGGGCTGAAACGCTTGTCGGGTGTCAGCGTGAGGTCCCTGGGAGTGTCCCCAGTGTTTTTTTTTTCTATCTCAAAACTTGATTACCAGTGAAAATCTCAGGAAAACTGTCTTAGAAATCTCATGCGGACATCCCAGGAGTATTTAAGCCCTTAGGGTACGTCTTTTGGAATTTTGATCCAATTGGAAAAAGGGTGAAAAAGGCCCATTTTTTCCTAAAATTCTTACCAAAAATCAATTTGAGAAAACCCAGTGGGGACACTCAAAAGGATTTCACGCTGACACCCTGGGTAATATTTAAACCCTGAGGGTACATCTTTGCCCAATTGGAACAAAGGCAAAAGAGGCCTATTTTAAGTGCTGAACACATTTGTACTATTTTTTAAGTGTACTTCGGACAACAAAGAGCAACGCCAAGAGGCTCTCTGCTCATTACACAAAATGACAAGTGTGGGTGGGAAGACAGGACTGTGGTGTCTGTACAATTTGAGCAACAAAGACAAACCATGTCTCAGTCACTGGATGAAATCCCATCACACTTGAGGACCTCAAAAAGATTGTTTGTGCTTTTTTGGTGACTCAACAACACTGTAATTACATTCCGTTTCATTTTTTTAACTCAAGCCTGCTTTTTGACCGTTTAATGCTTTGTTTTGGAAAGGGTATTGTCTTTCTGTCTTGATGAAATAACTCTGAGCATCAATTCTAGGTTTAGTTAGTTCCCCACTTTACTGTCGTAATATTCATTTCATGTCGGTGTAGTTTATCATCGGATGTCTTAATGTGCATGCAGTGACCTATAAAAGTTATTCTCGTTGACTTTGATAATAATGTGTGATATATAATGACCCATATATGACCAGCACACGAGTACTTATCGACCTACAGTAAGAACATTTGATTGATTTTTTTTCCACAGACTTAACGGGGACTTCTAGCAGAGAGATGTGGTGGACACAGAGGCACATGTGGCTGACACTGCGGAGCTTTATATAGCTCCTTCAACACGATTTCCCCTCATTCTGCCGTCATCAAGGGTCCAGGCTATAGGGAGTTTGTACCAGCATTAATTATAACTGCTCTATATGGGCTGGCTGGCAGAGAGCCCAGCTAAACCGCATTCTTGAATCCTTTCACATCCTTACACTGGCTCCAGTCTGAAGTATTCACAATGCTTTTTGTTTTAGATCATGTAAGCAAGCGTGTTAGTCTAGACCCCAGCTGGGCTCATTAACTGTTCCCTTAGAGTCACAGAGGGGTCATTCCCATGGGATTGTACGTAGGTGTCAACTATAGCTGTGGTGTGATTTTGCCTAATTTAATGACGATGCAAGACAAAAAAGATGAAAATGAAGACCTTATGCCTCCATAGTGCAAACATCTCTGTATACTTCCATATGTCCGTCTCGAGTCTTTAATCAAGGTTGTTTCAGGGTTGTTACCCCAGCTTCACGCCTTATTGCAGCCAGTAGGTTACGTAGCAACAGCCTCTGTGCCTCCATATGGTAATTAAGAGGTTTTATTTGCAAGAGTCATGAGTGTGAAGAAAAAGGCTGGTACGCCCCTGGCACACTCAGCACTGGGATACAAGTAACAATCATAATTGAATTCATTTTCAGACAGAGGTGAAAAAATCAACATGAAGACGCCAAAACCAAACGTTTTGGTGTTACACTTTTTGCTTACCTTTCTGGCAAGTTGAAGCCTCATAGTACATGTATTTTGAGAGTGACAGAAGTTAAAGTCTACCCATCCTACTGAGACATACAATCAATCTATGTTGCATGTGTTTGGGATTACACAGCAGCCGTGTCGTTTACAGGGCACTTTAACTAGATGTGCCCTTAATTATCCAGAACCTTGTCTTGTTTAATCCCACCAGTTCAAAATCACAGCTATTAAAAGATGGTACACTTTCAGAGTAACCTTCCTCGCCTCATGCTGCTCTAATGAAACCTCTATAATGCCCCCGTGCTTTGGGTGCCCATCAACAGTGAACACCAATAATCCTCAAAGCTTTTCTTTTACCATGTGTGAGTGTGTGTGTGTGTGACCAAGCCACACAAAGCCAAACATATATTGCCCCGCTGTTGTTACATAATGAAAGTTGGCACACGCGTCCAGCATTGCCTGTGTGATCCCGGTGTCAGGGCTGAGACCCCAACGCCTGAGCTCAGCACAACCAGTGGCCAGCATGTTAATCCTACATCTGTCACTCACTGTGGGCGACTTAATCACCCCAACCTGATTTTTTTTAGAAAATAAACAATGGCGATCGATGCCATGCAGGGTTCAGAATTCTTCCCTGCTTTGAGTCAAAGGTTTGTGCTGATCAGCGTGTTGTAAATGCAACAGGGTACCTTTATATTTTCTATTACTGACCCAAATTATCCAGCATTACCTTGAGTTAAAAGTTGAAAACAGATTATAATAATGGTATTATTGATATGCAGAGTTGTCGTAATAACATCAATTTAATTATTAAAAGCAGAGTTTTTTTTTTAACTGTGACTTCACAAAACATAGGAAAAGTGTTCATAATGACAGTTAACACTTGTAAGGTTTCTTCATCTCTGAGGTCGGAGTCTTATAATGATCCCGACTGTGTTTCTAGCCGATTGATCTGAAAATGGAGCTGCCGGCTTCTTGCCCAGTTCAGCAGGGCCAAAAGGCCTCTGGTCCTCCTAGTTGTTTGTGTGTCAGAGTGATTAATTGATGAACCTTCTTGTATAATTGGCTCAAGACCAGGAAGTCATCTGACTTTGGTTACATCAATCTTGATCTCTCGTCTAAAACCGTCCCCTTGTTGTGATACATTACTCAGCCACCTCTTCACCTGTTCATTACTGGAGCTTGAGGATGTTTGTATTGGATTTAACAGCTCAATACAGTCCAGACTGGTCGACCACTTTGAACAGAAGAGACAAAAAGAAATCATATTTCACAGTTAGTTTTTAATTGAAATAATTTAAATGACTTTTAATGAAAATCAAAAGCCCAGTAGACATTTTGCTGGACATAGGAAGACTTCTACAGAGGTCAAAGGCTTTTCCCAATTATCCCTTTAAGAGAAATACTTTTAATCTGGAGCATCAGCGCTGAAATCAAACAACAGAAAAGAAATAATTCGAAACAGAGACAAAACATATTTTGCCTCTCGATAGTTATTTTATTATATTACTCTAATAAAAACAGATAACTATTGATTGCTTTATTCTATCAAAAAGTGCTGTATAAAAATAAGCAGGTTCCTCTTTAGCCTGGCTGCTCCCTATAGTATCTATAGATTTGTATTTTAACATCTCTATGCTTTGTACACGACAACCTTTAATTTATCTGAAACCTTTAATCTGGGTTTCTTTCTGAAGGGCTCAGGTGTCATCAAAACTCAAACAATCTCTGCAAAAATTGTCAGTAGAAATGACTGAACTGTGTGTTCTGTTTTTTTTCAAACCAGTGGAATAAACTAAGTAGGTGCAGAGGTGTCACATGTCAGTTTATAAAACCTTCCCAGAAGGCAGTGAGCATCATGAATATTTAGGGTTGGGAAAAGGACTCTTAAATTTGTATCCAGAGAAACTCCTTAAATATCTCCCCATCTCTCAGTTTTCTACAAAAAATCAACTTTTAACCAAGAAGATTAAAGCATATCGTAATATTCAAATGGGTTTTAGGAAAATAATGGTCAGTGTGACCAAAATAACAACCATTTTATGGTTCTCCTCTTTATTTCTTGTTTACATTTCTTTCTCTCCGTATTCTGTATTCAACTTTTTTCTTCGTCTTTTATGAGTGAAAGATAATGGTTCCAAATAGACATGACATCCTTATTGTGTTGAGGTATCAGATAAACCTAAAAAGTAAAACTTGTCACAAAACCTTAATATGCTGAAGTTTGAATGATAGAATACCTTTACTAAGTGGTTGTTTCTGATTGCTGCTGCTGGAGAACTTTGTCTTTTAAAACCAGTGCAACTTATCTCCTAGCAACACTTACGTGATCAGTTGTTTTGTTCTTAACTTTTAAAGGAAGAGGGCTTAACTTTATCATTTTTAATCTTAGCCAACAATCCCTTTGAACTTCAGTCAGAGCTACACGCCACAACTTTGGTATCACATCTCAGAAATCATACAAGTACAATCAAAACAAAAAACATCCGAACATTTTCTTCATACTGAGTCAACTACGTCTTAACTGTGAATCCGTGAATATTTTCTGCATGTTTAGCGTTCAACCAGTGAATCATTATGAACATGCTTGCCAGAGTCAACTGAGAAAAGTAAACTTGAATGATTATTGCTTCCAGTCAGACTTCAGTCCAGTTTATGAATTGATCACTTGTGCATATTGCTTCAATAGATTGGCCAATCTGAACCTTGAGATTTTTGTAAATGTCGTTCAAATCAAACTAAACCTTTTTTAGACCTTTTCTCTGTCTTTTCATAGCATCACTACTAATAACAAGTATGATCCAAACCTCACACACATTCATTTTTAATTGTAAAAGCAGTGGCCCCCAACCATTTTTGCGCCACGGTCCATTTTGATGTCTGACAATAATTTTATGGCCCGATTTGTAAAGGTTCAGCAGATAAATACAACAAAATAAAATGATAAGACCAGCATAAAAACTGTGGTATTTCTATAAGTAATGACAAATATGAATCCATGCATCTAGAGTCATAGACGGATGTAATGGAGAAGAAATAAAACATCATTCAGACTCAGAAAATAAATCAAATGAAAATAATAGAAGTTAATTATTCTTTCTGTGCAGCTCGGTACCAAATGAACCACAGACCGGTACCGGTCTGCGGCCCAGGGTTTGGGGACCACTGTGTTAAAGGACTCCCTTATGTAGGAGTTCAGTCTAATGTTTTCTTGATTTTAGCTTCTAAGTGAGGTTAAATAAACCCAGGTTAAGTAAGAAATGGTGATGAACTGTTTGTAAAAAGGAGTTCAATGTGCCGAATGTTTGTGCAAATCAGTAGAAACAGAACAGGCCTCTGTAAATTGGTGAAAGAATGGGATCCATATGACATTACTTGAATAACAAAGTGTTGTAGTTGAGTATTTAGCCTTTATAACAAATTCTAGAGCTTTCATCCTTCATTAAGCCATTAGACTTTCTGTCCCCTTGTGTGGATCACAGTATGCATAGATTATTCTTTATTAAAGAGTGACCTTTTTTTCTGTGAGTATGTTACGATCCTAATTTCAACACACTTGGGAATAACACTTGTTAATGACTACCAACCTACAAGTTAAAGTTTTACTTAGTTTACTTGAAAATGTTTAAAAGTAACTGTACTCCTCGTGGGGTTATAAGACGTTGGTATTCAGTGTGGTTGATTTGACAAATACTGGCCTAGTTATTGCGAGATGAGTCTTGCAAATTTAAATTTGTGGATGTAAAATGTGTTAAAATCATCTGGTTGTGCCTTAGCACCAATTGTGCTCTAGAATCTTTCCAAAAGCCTCAAAAAATATTTCTCCACTAAATTATTCTTGTAAGCAAGTTGTGGCAAATGATTTTGTCTGTTTTTTTTTATTGTCTTTTAAGATTAAGTTACAAATGAGACTTTGAGACATCTTATAGTGCAATACATTTTGTCTGCTCTGTCTAGATAATTAGTAGCTGGGTTTACACCAGCACTGAAATCAAGGGTTAAATTTGTTGTTCTCAGTGGCTCATGATCAGATGTTTAGTCACGGCTCATTGCATCTGAGTGCTGCAGTGCACGGATTTCACTGTGTCACTGGACGCCTGTCCAGAAAATTACAGCAATGCAAGGAAGGCCGGAGGGACGCCTTGCCATGCTGTTATTTGTACCCAAGAACAAGTTGAAGTAACAAATTCTATTTTTCAGAGGTGTTTTTGTAGAAAGTGAGACTGCACACAAAATATAACTTACCTAAAAATTGTATTTACACCTTAGACTTCACTATAAGTTTCTGTCCTAGAAGTTTTTCTGATGCACTTTCATTAAACACTCACAACTTAAAATGACCATGTGAAAAAAGATTCAAGTTTCCATTAAGGAAGAAGGTCTTTCATAAGCCTTTTCCTTGATTGTAGACATTCTGTACCACATTTCTCTAAGCTGTGCACTGAGTGCTTTTCCCGCTCCTTCCAGTCAGAGTATTATTGTTCTCTTATTTCCTTTCCAATCTTTGTCAGCTTTTCCTATGGCACTTTGCATTGTTCTGCATTTTTACCCTTGGATAAGTTTATGAAGATGACCCTGGGTCAAAAGATAGTTGTCATATTTCAGACTCTCTGCGATAGGACCTTTGATCCAGGGACCTTGTGGCCTGTAGGCGTTCAAACTCATGTCGGCTGTTTCGATCTGGACTCAGGTTCGCCAGTGCCCTGCCTCCTCCACTACCAACATCTCCCTCCTCTTCTTCACGGTTGAGGAAAGCAAGCTCATTTTCATAGCAGAAGGAGTTTGAGCTCGGGACGAGGAATTTGTTTTCCACCATGTCCTTGGCACTGCAGCGGGGGGTAGACGGCACCTCATAGGTTTTGTGAAAGTGAGAGTAATCCACCTTGTACAAGTTCTTCTCCTCAAACAAAACCGGCTCAAAACGATGTCCCCAAAGGATCTCAGAGGCCAAATAAGAGCTGCGAGCCTGCGTGGTCATGGCAGTCGCTTCTACCATCCCTTCTAAGATGACGACGATCTCAAAGTCCGCTGTTTCCAAGTCCTGTTTGCCAATCCCAAACAGAGGGCTCTCCTCATCTATCTCATGGAGAATAGTGATGGGTGAAACCAAGAAAATCCTGTCCAGGCCTTTATCAAAGCCAACATCTATGTCTATCTGATCTAGAGGAATATATTCCCCTTCGTCTGTGATCCGAGGTTTGATGAGCTGTGCCCTGACATGAGCCTCCACAATGTGGCTCTTCCGAAGGTTCCCTACCCTCCACATGAGGCACAGTTTTCCGTCCCTCATAGCAATGACTGCATTGTGGCTAAACAGGAGTGTTTGTGCTCGCTTTTTAGGCCTTGCCATCTTGGCCATGATGGCGCCAATCATGAAGCAGTCAATGATGCAGCCCACTATAGACTGAAAGACCACCATGAAGACAGCCACCGGGCACTCCTCAGTCACACAGCGGTAGCCATACCCAATGGTGGACTGTGTTTCAATGGAGAACAGAAAGGCAGCCACAAATCCATTCACCTGCAGAACACATGGAGTGAAATTGTCGTCTCCAGCTGGGTTATCCAGATCTCCATGCAGCAAAGCAATGACCCAAAAGGCTAAACCAAAGGCAAGCCAGGAGACAACAAACACAAGGGTGAAGACAACCAGCATCCATCGCCAGCGAATGTCAACACATGTGGTGAAGATGTCAGCCATGTAGCGCTGCGACTTCTCGTCCATGTTGGCAAACTGCACGTTGCACTGGCCGTTCTTTTTGACGAATCGATTGCGGCACTTGCGCCGTGTGTGTATCTTGCCATTGCCGAAGCCATTCATGCCATGCATGGTAGTGAGGCGGAGGCCCTCTTCCTCTGATGACACAATGCTGTAGCGGTTGATCCTTCCAACACTCATGTTCCCGGCCGCGCCTCCAGCTGCAGGGTCAGAGCAGAAGGGCAGGCCTGGTGTCCCAGTGTGTGATCGAGGCCCCTCACAGCTTGATCACTGGCTAAGCTGCATTTTAGTGAGTCATAGGCAGTGAGCTGGGTGGGCGCCTTGTGCATTAATCCAAACCCTGAAGAGAGTGTCAGAAGAGAACAATGTGAGCCTCTTATGGTGAAATAATGGTTAAATCATGACATACCTGTGTATGAAACATCACCAGATAAGCAAATATAAAAGCTTTGGCAAAAAATGTTACATAAGAAACACTCAAATAGTAGTTTTGCTGCTGGCCCTAAAAGAAGACCATTGGTATTTATAGAACAGAGCATTGGATGAGCTGTCTGTGTTAGAGCCCAAATGACCAATTCACCATCATCATATACAATATTTTTAACCAAATCCTTTTGCAGTAAAAACATGTTTTTTTGTATAATCAAGATGTGACCGAGTTTACTTTGTTAGATTTTTCTTACTTTGGACCCCAATTTCATAAAAAGAACATCAAGTAAAATGTTGTTTAAAAACACATTTTTATGGTTTGTAAAGACTTGGAGACTAAATTTGATTTCAAATAGTGCGTAGATGACAAATCAAATGTTGAAACTTAAAAATGTTATTTCTGCCAAAAATATTTTCATCCATAAATCTTGATGCCAGCAACACATTTCAAAAAAGATAAGACAGTGACAACAGAGCGCCAGAAATTTTTGTCAGGTAACTTTAACAATAACTCTAACTTGAAGTATAAAGATCATCACAGGTGAGATAAAGTCAGTAAAGCATTGTCTGTCTTTTTTTTATTTTTTTATTTTTTTATTTTTTTTTAAAAGATGCTTGTGTCCTTATGTTAGGATTTCTCCTTTTTTGTCCAACATGTCACCACAAAACTATTCTCCTCAGTAACTTCACTCTCTATATCTTTGGCATCTTGCTTTTCTTTCTTTTCTTTTTTTTTTTTCTTAAACGTCACGACTCTAAATCCATCCGGCTCTCACTGAAGGGTCCTCGTGTCTTTTGATGTCTGCTGGGTAACTGAAGAGCTGGCCTTGCTGTGGAGCCACTTCTGTCACATGGCGTGTCCTGTGCTCTTCTCTTCTCTTTAAAAAAAAATGTGGTTGACTGTGGAAACGAGGTAACTCATCTCCTACCAGGTTTATTATTATGTGATCATTTGAGTCACAGCTCATCTTTAGTAGGCGTTGATAAAATACGGAGAGTTGTCATATTTCAGTCTTTCTGGTAATAGGGAAGGCTGACACATGTTAGCTCTTAACAAATCTTGGTTGTATTTGTAGATTTTCTGTTCTCTTCCACACAACGGACAAGCTTCGCTCTTCCATCTGCTCTGTGTTACTTATTGTCCTTTTACCACAGTGTGGGGCGAGAGGTGTGTGCATGCTTAAAACTAATCTCAAGGGATTTGTATTTGTGTCACCAACTTAGATGCTGTGAACAAACATGTAGAGGGAAGGATTCTTTTTATTTGACCTCATTCTGTACAATTTGCTGTAGTATTAATCATGTTTGTGTGGATGAGGTAAATTTATAGCATCTGCTCATTTTGTCACGCACATGTACAATATGTTGGTGGTTGATTCCTCCCTGGTGCGGTGCCCTGTATTACATATCTATGGTAATTACACACTGGAACTTTGAAACTAGGCATAAAGCAAACTTGGCACCTTAGAGCACTCACTGAAAAGTTTAAATATAAAAGAATTTGCAGTATATCTGAACAGCTGTCAGATACTGTTCTTGGTCAAGCAGCAGATAACCTGGACCTTTCTCTGAATGTTCAGCCTCAGGGTCAAAGAGCCTTACCCATGGGTGCTTAACAGGGTTCCCTGTAGACAGCTTTTATCGCTTGGACACATCTACTCTGGGTCTGTCTGTCTGATTTGGACTCTGAGGATTTGAAAGCTCCCTCATGGGTGCTTCCGAATCCTGTGTGCCCTGCTGTCGGCACATTCACAAACACACCGATGCTTTCCTCACATGTGAAAGTTCTCCCAGATTGGGGCCAAAATACTTCATTCACAATGTAGTAAATCCATGCATACATCACTAATTCTGTTTTTTTAATTTAAGGATTTCATTGGTTTCAGACAACATTGTATGTTTGACAGCTTGTGGCTGACCTGCCACAAGCTGGTTTGCAACTTTACAAACTGAGTGACAGGTCACACCATGAGTGTCAACTTAGTAATTTACTGCCCTGAAACTTCACACTTCGCACACATTTGCATCTCAAATTGTAAGGGCCTTGCTTGATCTATTCAGGGACCTTATGTAATGTTTTGAAGCTGTTTGAAATAATTTGTAAATGTAACGTAAAAAAAAGGAATTCCTTATCTAATAAATAGAACAAATAAACAGCTTAGGTACATAAATATAACAGAGCAGTCCTATCAAAATATTAAAATCAGTGAATAATCAAAACAAACCGCTCTTGTTTTAGTTATATTTAGTGCTTGATGATATGAGAGAGTTTAGTTTTTGTGCTCAGTGGTCTCACATGTAGCCGCAGGTGGACGTAGCTGTGTGACTCTCTAACTACCCTGACTGTGTTACATAATTGAGCTGAATCTTGAGCCTGATCATCATCTCAGCATTTCCCATTATACATCCTGGTCCCTACACCACTCACATGACTCGAGCAGCTCTGTATGGTGCCCCGTCTCTATGTTATGTATTAGTAGTAGCGTGTCAGGTGTCCAGTGAATTGGTCTAATGAAAGTAAAAACCGTCCCTGTGTGCATGGGTGTCATTAGGTAAGTGGCTTTAAGTTGCTGCCTATGCAGGAAGCCTTTAGCTGGAGGTACGAGGGGAGATGTTGAATCAAATTAGCCATTTAAAGGGTTGTAGGTAAATAAGAGGTCTGCACCTCTTACTTTAAACCATGAATTTTAAAGTGAAGCTTGCATTCTGGCTGTAAAATCCAACAGTAGTCAAAGATGAACAGCAATACATTTTAATAGCCTGAACTTAAATCATTTTAGTATGTTGCCACATGTATTACAGTGAACGTATCCTCACATGAATCTAAACAGTTAGCTGTAAAGTAGATCATCTGGGTTTTTTTTGCTCGTTCTCAACTTCTTTTAGTGTTTTTTAAAATAATTTTGTTTTATCAGCACTTTTAGTATAGGTAACAATGTGTTTCATAGAGGCAATAGAATAAAAACAGAATGCAAGCTTTAATTAATTAAACAAATGAAACAATCAGCAGACAATGGAATATTAAAAATGTTTCTTTTGATTTAATAAAAAATATGCTAGCCAAATTAGCAAAAAGTTACTGCTGCTGTAAGTTACAGTTTTTGTTGATCATTAAGGTCAATCATGTATTCTCTGTTTCAATTTCCTCCGGTCACTCAACTTTTTTCTTCCCATTTGAATCTCAGATTGAACCCTTAACAGGAAATGTTAATTCATAAAGCAAAAACATGCAAATCTTGAACTCAAGTGGTGTCAAAGAGAGCCCAGAGGGAGGCTGTTTGCGGCGTCTTGTTGTATTTGAATTGTTAGCTTGTCTTGCAGTTCAAACACTTTAACTCGAGTGTACACGAGTAACTGAAGAAGACGCATCTTTGATTCATTAGGTAGGACACAGAGAAAGATTTGCACTACAGCCAAACCTGTCACGAATAACCTTTTGTGACCTAGCCTGCTGTGTGTGTGTGTGTGTGTGTGTGTAATTGGGGAGTTCAGAGTGGCGACTGGGGGGGTGATAAGCTCACAGCTGATTAGGATGAATGGGGATGAATAATTGGATGGGCAAAATAATGGAAGGGTTTGCAAGGAACAACAAGGTAGAGCTGGAGAGGGTACTTCATCTCAAGACAAGCATGGAGGAAACTGAGCCCAACCACTACGATCTGGGCCTACCTCCCAGGGCCTTTGTGAAGGAAGAGCTGAGGCTCAGGTGTCATTGTATTTTCCTATAGCTCACCATGTGGAACTCATCTCGTCTCAGGTGACCTGCTGGTATTTTCCTATAGAAAGTAACACCCTTTACCACACAGAGACGTCTGATTGACGGCGTGTTTCACAGACAGCTTTATCTGCAATTCAGCGAGTTAACTTTGTCATTTCACTGGCTGCAAATGCTGAACAATGAGACACAAGTAAGAGCCACAGATCTGAACCTGCAGGCTGATCGAGAGCAAGATGCTATGCTATTTCAGGTGGAAAAATACTCAGAAAGAACAGCTTCACTTCCTCTTATTGTTATTACAGCTGCTTTATTCAGTGCTGGTATAAAAATCTGAATTTTTTTTGTGCAAGCTGCACCTGTACCTTTTTCCAGTGTTCAAACACCTGCTTCCCACTGATTGATCATTCCCTCATGGGCTTTTTTTGATCTTTATTTGTGCAGGTTTTTAATTACTTGTGCTCCCTCTCAAAGGCTGAAACACACGTTATGTGAATGTCTGTGATTTCTAATTGTAGGCAAAAAAAGAAAACAACAACTTGAGTTTGTTATTTTCACATCAGTTATGGCACACGTTTAATCACACAGAAATATTTACTCTGACTCTTTATTGTGCCATGTAGATGCTTTATATTTCATAATCCTTCCAAATAATCAAACTGAGCTAAACTGAGATCAAAGCAGAATGATGTCATTGTGCTAACACGCAGGGCGGCAAAATCTATTCCTCTTTGTGCCCTCACACCACTGATTTCTTTATACACTAACAGAAAAGCACAGTACCAGCTCCTGTCTGTCCTTCAGCACCATCATTCGACTACATTTAGTTATCTGATATAACACTCGAGGATTAGAAGATTACCCAGCAGACATCAAAAGTTCTCAAGTGGTAACCAGTGGATTTATTATCGAGGCCTTCGCAGAGCTTGTACCGAGAGGTGCAATGGGAATATGACTGTTTGTTTACAATGACTACACGTGTTATTTTACCAATTATACTCCGGTTTATGCCTTCGATAGTGATCAGGATGGTCAGTTGATTAATTTTTAAACACAAAATCTGTCCCTGGAAAGTTAAAAGCAAAAACAAAACCTTACAGATTTGAGGATGGACATGTGTAAACAGCAGCTCCTCAAAATCAACATTTGCACCTTTACTTTTGTGACGATTTCTGCAAATTGCATTGGATCCCTCAAGATGTGATATTTAAAGCACATACGTTGTCTGGTTGTGCTTTCCTCCTCCCCTTTTAGTGAAAACGATGTGAGATTGACCAAAGTGCAGATTAATCTCACAATATCATTTTCCGTCTAACTTGTTGCTTCCGAATGTCGTTTCCTTTTTGTCAGTTTATTTAACTCTTTGAGAGCTGCGTGTCTGTGGATGTACAGACGCAGCCTCTCTTTTGTCCCTCAAAAGCCAACATGTTGATTATAAACACTTCAGAGGAACAGATCACAAGAATTCAAAACAGTGTGCTTCACCCCCTTCCTGCAGGAAAGCTGTAGTAAAACTATAAACGGTGTGTTATCAGTAACACATCTATTTCCATTTTTGGCTTCACACTGTAGCACAATGTGTTTTGGAATTGAGCTACGAGACTCCAGTCATGACTCTCAGTGTTTATTTGTAGTGTTTACATTTGTAGCCATATTGAGGGTTTTTAGCCTGTTTTACTTGGACTACACTTGGAGGAGAAAGCATGTGCTCGGTTTATAGATTTAGTCTTTATTTGTGTATTTTAAATCTTCATAATGTTCACTTTCTGAACACCTGTTTTAGAATTTATCAGGTTGAATGTATTGGCTGTCTGACAGATTTGCTATAAGATGACAATGGATGTGCACTGAGGGAATGTTCAACAGTCATCCAGTTCCACTTTTCTACCTCTACAAACCAGTGTTGTGACAAATCCCGGTGGGACGTTTAAACCTTAATGTTATTGACACTCTTTTTTTCCTTCCTTACCTTTCTGTTTATGTGTCCTCCTCCTGGCTCCAGAAGTAAAAAGCTGGTTTGTTGTCTTCCAGAGTCCCTGTTAACCAAACTGAGGCATTCTCTGCATCTGCCACCACAGCTGCTCCTCCTCCTCCTCCTCAGCTTCTTCCTCTCACACTGGAGATAACCACTCCATCATCTTCAGCGGAAGGCACAGAACCCCCCCTTTGAATTTCTTCATCCTGGCTTGATCCTGTCCTCTCTGTGTTTTTCAGGTTCTGATGCAGGAATAGGGAAAAAAAAACACACACACACACTTCTGATGGGGGCTGAATCCCACCTGACCCTCACTACAAGTCAGTCAGACTGTGCAGAACAGGTAGGAAGCCTTCTGGTGAGGATTATCCCAGGGAAAATTCAGGTTTTTGTATCTCCATCTTGAGGGGGATTTCTTCAGCTGGTCTTCTGCTCATCCTTCGTCTTTCCTAACCTGAGATGCATCCTCCAAATTTAATAAAAGTGCACATTACTCCCTTACTACTATTCACTGAACAGCTCGCTTTATCAATCTTTTGCAATCTGATCTAGCTGCACTACTGGTCTCTCTCTCTCACACACACACTCTCATTCTCTCTCTCTCTCTCTTTCTCATTCTCACTCTCACACTCTCTCTCACTCTGACTATTTCTTTGCTGTCTCCCCTCTCTCTCTCTCTCTCTCTCTCTCTCCCTCCCCTGGAGTCACAGAAACTGCCATTTGCAGCCTCCCTCCCTCTCTCCCTCCCTCTCTCTTGCTTTCTCCTCCCCTCCTCTCTCTCCATCCCTGGCACTACCAGTCGACAGCAACTTGATGCACAGACGAATCATTCAGAAAACTCCGGCAGACAATCCAGCCGTTGTATTGACTCAGATGTTAATCGAAAGTAAATGGAAGCTACATTATGAAGACAACAAGGCTTCGATAAAGACGCCCACAAAGAAATTAACAGCTGCCTGTTAAGCTCGAGCCCATCTGCTCGGCTTACACTCCAAGACAAATCATCCTACCTTGGTGTTCACATTACAGTAAAAAGAGCCGATTTTTTTCTGAGGTTATTTGATAAGACTGTGAAAATTCCCCCTAGCTCCAGCATCAGGTGACAATACGGACTCTATAGTCGAGATGTGACCGGGGCAGATCTTCATGTGTCTGTCAGACCTGAAAGAGTCTGTGTGTATCCATATATCATACTGCAGGGTGCAGCGTCTCAGTGCGGAGTGATGTCTTTCACACCTGTCACCAACAACTAATCAGCAATATTTGACCTGAGGGTGTGTGTGTGTATGTGTGTGTGTGGGTATGTGCGTGTGTGTCCTGTCTGCCAGTCACCTTGTTAGTCAGTGGCTTCATTTTATAGTATCCGTGACGCAGTCTTTAAAGGAAAACATCCTCTGAAAGCTTCATTCAGTTTTTTATTCTGAACAGGTTTATTGTCCATAAGCATCTGGAAAATAGTTCCTTGTTTTTATTTTTTATTTTTTTATTTTTTTGGATGGAGTCAAGCTGTAGCTTCTACTCCGTCATCACCACCACTGTTGAGTACTCTACCTCCATCCTTTTACAGCTTCAAAGTGTGACATTATTCTCACAGCTGACCGCCTGCTCTCCTTTCCTCACGTCTCTGCAGAGAGACGTTCATCAGTCAAATGCTAAAAGAGATGACAATTAGTAAGGGAGGGGGGTTGAGAGAGTGAGAAGTTTCTAAATACAGCCGTACTGGCTGAGCCCCAGCTTTATCACTAATGATTCATCAGTACAGGAACCCTCTCTCTCTCTCTCTCTCTCTCTCTCTCTCTCTCTCTATTTTTTTTTCTCTGCGCTCTCCCTCGCAGCCTCTGATTTCAGACTTCTGAGGGTGATTTGCCATAGCCCATGTGTGATCATCACCAAGCTATTGTGTTTCCCGGGGTACGTCGACTAATGGAGCTCAAAGCGTCCTTTTTAAAGCGCTTCTGCGTCTGTGTCGGCAACAGGTACCTGTGCCGACTCTTGCATAATGTAAGGCTCCGACGGCGTGGCGCTGCGAGCCCAGAGAACAGTAGATCACAAAGGTTCACACATCCAGACTGTAAACCTTGTTATGTAACTGCGCCATAATCACAGGTGGCAGCTCACATATCTTTTGCATGTGTGTGTCTAAAGAGAGGGTTTGGCCTCCCAGGGAGATGGCTAAGTGGGATTCACGACAGCTTCCATGGCTACAGGTATAACTACTTTCAGAGCAGAATAAAGAGGGAGAGGGGAGTGAGGAGGGGAAAGGAGGAAGCTTTTACAGGTACAGTTTGACACCTTGAGGTTAGAATTTCACCTCTTCTGTTTGGGGAAATTGTAGAAATCTCTTATTTCGGCACGTTATGTACCGGTATCTAACTAGACTTTATTTGCTCCCTTCACTTAACATCTCAGAAGATTCCACTTATCCAGGCGGCAGCACCGTTACTGAAAGAGGAGAGAAAAAAAGATTAAAACACACACAAAAAAAACATTGATTTTCTAAAACATCACAGAACAAATAAAAGCCTCTCTCCAAATATGCTCCTGAAATTAATCATAAAAACAGACGCCCAAAAAGACGAGGATAAGAAATGGTCGACTGAGGCATTAAAACAGCAGCTCGGCAGAGACTCTGTAGAGCAGCGTAGTCTAAGATAGTGGGAACTCTTCTCCTGCCAGTCGTGTGCAGTAAGGTGTAATTTGCATTAATCAAAACGGGCCTAAGAATAAACTTTTCACATTTTTTTCCTGCTGATAGCGGTTGTGGCATTTCATCTTTTACAATGAGGCAGAATCTGCGCTGAGATTTATTGACTTATTGCTGCTGACAGCTCAATCTCTATTCATCATGATCGAGAAATATCATCTGGAGATCTCTGACACACAAGGGGGAAAGCATTTGAAATATGGAACGTGGTCGGAGTTAAATTTTGTTCTTCACTTACTTTATGAATGTATTCCTTATGTTGGGCATGAATAGTTTGGGGAGTAAATGGAAGTGACAGATTACCTAAAAACGACTGGATGATGCTGCACATGGTGAACAAAACTTCCAAATTTTGACTCGTCTTTTTTTTTTTTAAGTCTGTTTTGCAGCATTTCTGCCTTCATTGACAGGTTGGAAAGTGGATAGAGCAACGGGGAGAGAAAGTGATGAATGGGAGTGTCATTGCACTGCTAAGTTAAACCAGCACTTCTATCCTCCACCTTTTATCCTAACAAACAATTTTTCATCCATCAGTATGACTTTAGTGGAGCTCTGAACTACCCCACTTCCTCTCTCCTGGCTCTGCTTGTCACTGAGCACCAGAATTACATTATTCCTGAGCGCTCCTGTCTGAGGCAGCTATTTCAGGCTTTTGGAGCCATTCCTGTTCGTTTCAGTTTTGGAGTCTTCATTTCGTGTCTGCAGGTGTTAGGCCTGAGATATTATAGTACTCACACAGGTCTTTTTGTTCTTTGGCTCAGGAGGTTGTTATTCAGTGGAAAAGCGATGAAGTCTGCACATGTGATGAGAGATTAAATCCCTGTTGGACAGTTAAAATGAAAATCTTAAACTTTTTTTGTCTAGGATTTGAGTTTTTGTCTTTTTAAAAAACATCAGTGTAGCATGATTCCTTACCAACCACAAACATATGGGTATGTGAGAGGAGATTTCTTACATGCTAACTGCAAACTGTCTATCACCAGGATTCAACAAGGCACAGCAGATGATGGACAAATAACCATTTGTTTCCAGAAGTGTGGTGATTCCTTCAAGTTAACATCTCCATAGCAAGCGATGTATGACACTTAACACAACATCTCAGTCATACAGAGAGAGTGAATGCTTTCTGAACATCTCTTTCTCTCCTCCTCCCTTCATCTGTTGGTGATTTAACTACTTGATATTTCTCTCTTACCCGATGACAGCTGCTCTTCATTTGATAAGTCTGCTATGCTGATGACACTGTGACATCTCTTATTACAAATATTGTTATTGTAGATACATTAAGAAATAAACAAATGTAAAGAAAATAAAATGTAAGAATGTAAGAAATAAAAAAATGTTTGATTCTTTCACTTTTGAATTCAGCTGCTCTTAGAAAAGAGTTGAATTGGGAAGTCAGTTTAAAACCTTGACTTTAACATCTGACAGCAGAGACATTCAATAAAAAAAGGTTTCCACACAGGTCTGAAACCTTTATAAACTTTTTACCTCCCCTGAAACTCCTAACCCTGCTTTTCACTACACTTTCATTACCTAAATGCACTGTGTGATGCGATGCGATGCTGGGGGTGTCATTCAGGTATCTTTGGTTCACCATGTCGTCACCTAGACGGCACACTGAGAAAAGCTCCTGTCTGCTTTTTCCACCCAAACCCAGGGGGGGGCGAGAAAATTAATCGGCTCAGGATCCAGTGTCCTCAGAGCCACCTCTCCGTCTGCTGACCCTGACCTCTGTCCCTGCAGAATATCCCTCTGGATATCAAACGCACTCAGCCTCGATCTGCATACACACATTTTTGGAGGTGCTACGACTTTACTGGAGGATTTCCTTTTGGAAAACCTTATGACCTTTATTTCCCAAGCAGATGGGAACGGTGCTCTTTTAACCCCATTATGTAATACAAGTGAATCTCTGTATTAATACCACATAACAGAAATTTACAGAAGTACAAAAGAGCTTGTTTATGGGGCAGTTTTATCAAAGGATCTCTAGTTTACATTTCTCAGATGAAGTGTTGCTTGTGAGATCTTGTGATGTGTTCATTAATTCAGGTTTTCAAATACTTGCTTTCGTGTAAACAAATATGACTCACGGTGCTGAGTGCTGCAGTTATTTACTGAAGATGCTTTTACACATTTAGTGCAAAGAAAGAGCGTTTACTCATCAGCTGATTTTAGGTTCAAGCTCCTTGATTTTATTAGAATGAAACGCTTTTTTGTTTTTTTTTTCCTGCTGGAAATGAGCTCGGACAGATTGTTAGCACCGAAAGGGTTCACGGTTAAACGGAGGGACTGCCTATAACCTGATGCTCGGGTTGTGCCTGTGTGACACCGCGTCTTAGCGAGTTCACTATAACAGATGTTGACATTTGTGACACAAATTAAGCCTCTCTGCTGAGCAGATTATGTCTTTGTCGGACTTTCTCTCAGGTATTTTTAGATTCATTTTTTTTTCCATGTGGTGGTTAAAAAAAAAAGAAGCCTGGCACATTTATTTTCCATCGACTTGACCACCTGCATGAAGGACTGCTCGTCACTCATGCAGAGGATGTGTTATCGTCATGAAACAGCCTGGTCTGTTCTGCTTTCTTCTGCAGTTTATTCATCCCGCTGCATATTTTGCTAATAAGTTCCCTCTAAATGGCAGAACGAGGACGGAGAGAGCAGTTCAGGGTCAGTATCTGTTTCAGAACTTAAATCCCTGCTCCGAGCCTCTTTCATGTTTGCGTGTCAGGAGAGTGTGTGCACGCAGAGCTATTTGTAGCAGGTCTGGCTCCCTCGGGAACTCATCCTCCATCTGTCGGTTCCGAGCCCTGCGAGGCCCTAAAATCACCCAAAATTTACCAGCGGCTGACCCTCATCTCTCAGTATCATGGACCACATTATTCTGAAAGCACCTTTCTCTTTGCTTCTCACACGTGCTGCTACTTTAGTCTCCCTGTCTTTATTTATTTATTTTTTTCTCTATTTAGTTATCTCTCTCACACACAGTCCTTTCTATAATCTCAGCGTGCTCTTTCACACACTCCGGCACAGTCACTGTAACACCTACACACTTGTCTGTAAAGTCACCGAAATAGAACGAGGCAGCAGATTTATGTTAACATGAAGTTGGAAGTCAGGGATGTCTTCACATGTTTTAAATGTCATGCAGTGATGGAGGTTGAACAAAGGCTCAGAAGTGTGATGCGGTGTCTCTGTTAGAAAAAATGGGCCTGTGGCCTTGGAAGAATGAATTAACCAGTTGGGCATATGGTGATTTTTGAGCAGGCATATGGTGCGTTGCCACTTTACCCTTTTGCTTTGGGCTTTTCTGAGAGAGCAGCAACGTGTCATTCATTAAAGAGTGCTGAGATGCCCTGAAGAGAAGCAAACAGGCCGCTTTGTTTTGTTTAACAATCAATGGGAAAGAAAAAGTCTGTCCATCTCCTTCAAGCAGTAAAGGTTTTAGACTACAGGCACTCGTTTTCATTCATACAAATAAATGAATGGGAGGAGGATACTCTGTCATTTCAAACATTGTTCCATCCTTAACTGGAGTCCATTTCATTGTTTTGTTCAAGATAAAGTCTTGTTGTATTCTTTTATTTGCACAACAGTCGAGCATCCTTGGCGGGCCTGTTATGATAGGTTACAGATCTTAAATGTAGCCCTAAAAAGCAGCACATGGATGGCACCAAACTGCAGTGTGACATGAGCCTTTGTTTGTCAATTAAAAACTTTGGAAACACTTCCCGCGTCTTGTACACCATGATTGCCCTCCACATCTCTTATCCCTCAGAGTGCAGTTCAACCATTTCACAACCGTCCATATCTGCGTGCCTCTCACATGGCTGTGTTTTCAGCTCTGTTCCCAGTTGTTCCACGTTGGGCCCAGTGTTGCGTGGCAGGAGCTGATAGCAAGGCCATAGCGGTGCAGTTGCGTCAGCTTAATTCTCGGTGAGGCTTTACACTAATTCACTGCATCCGATCCAGCAGCAAGGCGCTCAATGGCCCCGCTCACCGGCTCCAAAGGCCAAACATTTCTCCCATTGTTCCCTGGAGGGAGGCTGGATTTAAAGGGATGGCCGGTGAGGAGGATGATGTTCAGCAACTTTTTTTTTCCTTTTTTATTTGTGCAGCAGTGAAATCCAACCAAACTTTCAAACGATCATCAATACAGTTCTTCATGTGCTTACATGTATGTATTTGTGTGTGTACATGTGAGTGTTTGTGCTTGTTTTCTGTGCATGTTATGGTGTCGCTGACCAAAGGTAACTCAGCAGGATTCACTTTGGCTCTGTGTGTGATTAAGGTTTTATTTGTGTGTGTTGTTGTCCCTCTTTAGCAGCTCTCATTGTGGGCGTGTGGATGAGAAGTGAGAAATAGACTGAGGCTGTGTGAAAGTATTAAAAGTCAGCCCTCGTTGTAGCCGCATAGTTTTGCAGGAGAAAACACAAACTAAGAGTTTTGTGGATTTCATGTCAGTCACAATGTTGCATCCTGTCTAAATCCTGGTTTGAAAACATAACCACCTTTATAAAAGCTTCATACTAGTTCAGGTTCTCCTTTGAGTAACAAATGACTCCTCTGAATTCAGCTTTTTAAGGCCTCATTCACTTTTACAATCTACATTCCTGTTCGTTGTCTTGAGCAGCTTATCTCTTGAGGTCAGGTTGCTGTAGTTGAGGACACCCCCGGCCTTCATCAGCCTGCTGAAGTCAAACTGGTGAATATGCCATGTTTCCTCTTTCGAAGGGTTTGCGTCATACAGGAAACCAATAAAGTTTAGTCTGACAATATTTGGACAACATCTCCCCCAAAGATCGTACAGACATGTCACATAATGTGACAGATATTTGGACCAGTTCTCGAGGCGAGCAAAAACTCTGGTATTGAGTTACTCATTGATCTATTGCTCATTGATGGAGAAAGGCTCAACATACTAAAACCAATCTCAAGGACTAAACCATGTTTTTACCAGTACTTTTATTATTTTATTTTATTTCGTTTTGTTTATTTTTATTTATTTATTTATTTGTTTGTTTGTTTGTTTGTTTCATTTTTTTTTATCTTATTTATTTTTATTATTTTTTTTTATTTTATTAATTCACTTTTTTTTTTTTTTTTTTGGGAACAGAAATAAACATATACACAAACAAAAACACACAGAACATCTCAGCTGCTAGATTCATATTTTTTTGTATTGTATTAACGCTGTGTGTAAACAGACACAGTTCTGACACCTCCAGGTGAAGTCAGGCTGGAATTTAGCCTGTTTTGTGTGTCTGAATATAGAATTGGATATTTGAATCATTTTTACTTTGGATGCAAATTGTAAAGACATTTTTTTTTTATTTCAGACACCTTAAATACTTAAGTTTGCCTTTGACAAAATTAAAAGATATTAAAGTTCAGAGTAGTCAAAGTCATAAAAAAGTAAGAGAAAGACAGCCATGTGACATATATTTCAGAGAACAATAAACCCTTTCCTACATTCAAATATAGTATTGTTTGGTTTTTAGAGTATGAAATGAACCCAGTATTGGCTGTTTAAAAACTGTGACAGACTTGTTGTCCCCATCCTCAATTAATGACACTTTTCTCCCTCTGGAGCCGTCAGAGATGGAAGACCCCAACTTATGTAACATGTTGCCATCATGAATCTAATCCTCCAGCATTAAAGACTAAAGCTGCTCGCTCATAACATTATCCAACTCAGGAGACAGTATGACAGGGAGCTCCCATTACAGCCCTGAACCTCCTGAGTGAGTCCTCGTGTCACCATCAGGTTCAGACCTGCAGCTTCATGAAAGAAGAGGTGCAAACTGACACTCTTCTCTGTTACACTGATGGAGAGAGGCTCTATTAACCCCACAATACACACAACAGTAAGACCAGGGTCGGAGAACTCCCTCTGAGGTTTTGTCTCACCTGTAACGCCATCCCCCTCTCTTTAAACTCTTTCACCTTATTAGATATCCAACAAATCGATGGGATTTGTCTTTGGAGTTAACTCTAAACAGCGTCTGTTTATAAATGACTGTAACTTTGGGTTGTCATATTTTAATGTAATATACATGTTGTGGCTGTTAAACCTTAAATCTTAGACAGCAGATCTATCAGTGATCCCTCAGACACAGCTCTGTTTAAGTGGCTATGGTAATTAAATGAATAGGGTGAAATGAAAATAGGTCCCAGCACATGTCTTTGATCCTCCTCATTGTGTCACGCTTTGATGCAGCTGCATCATCCCCGAAAAACACAGATCCACGGGTCGGTTTCCCTCAAACCTAAATCAAATATCTTCCTCCTTTAAATTGTTCATTTTCTTCTTAAGTTGTTGCATTAGGGCTTCTCAGAGCAAAAGGACAGCAGGAGACAGGAAGATCCCCAAGTCGTGACGTTCCATGCTCCCATTTTTTAGAGGACAATTTTATTTTTGGCACATTTTCCACACTCAAAGGCTCGAGTGGCTGTTCCAATATCACTGAACAATAACCTCAGCGGCCTGACTATTAATGCATGGCTGACTGAGCCAGCTCTGCCACAAAGTGAGAGTTCTTTTGATGGATTAGCATCAGTGATGATATGCAGTGAGGTTACAAAATAAAACCTTAAAGTGATGGTAAAGGTGTGTAAATATTTTCTCTTTTCCAATGGCAACAAACAAGTTTCTTAATTATTTTTCTATGGAACCAGAAACGAAATTGGCTTAGTTTCATGTTATGATAAATTGGAGGGCTGATGAAGCAGTTTTACACCTGTGCATGGTCAGTTTATCAAGCGATCTCTGGGAGTTGTTGGGAAAAAAGACACCCCATCAAATCTGCAACTCAAAGTAATCTGATAGAGAAATAGAGAGCCAAGTTTTGACATATTTGCAGGCAGCTCATAACAGCTTTCATTTCCATCCTGAAACTGAAACTTGTCCGTTTGGAGCCAGCTCTGTGGCCAGGAAATTGGGCGTTTAATCTTTCAGCAACTGGAGATGATCCTCTAATGACTATAATTGGCTGGTAAGGAAGCGGTTGCGGTGGCATGGTGAAGCCACAGTGGCACCCTGATCACCGGCCTCTGACTGTCTCCTGAGCATCATCGCCTTGGCTGCTCTGTCACCTCAGATCACTCTATCCTCCTGGATCATTTTTCATTGATTCGCCCTTCTCTTTTGAAGCGATGAAGTATTAAGTAAAAAGGGGATTAACAAAGATACTTGCAGTTTTGAGAGTTGCTGCAAAGGAGAGCCGACAGGGACGGTGCTGTCAGCCCATTTCAGTGTCAGCGTCCGTGCAAACCATCTCGCGGTGAGTCTGTGGAGCACCAGCAGTGCGGTGACGCTCTCAGGATATGTGACCTTTTTGCGACTGTCACCCTAGCCTTCTCTCTCCACCAGCAGGAGGAGTCACACTCATAGTTTCTCTACAGAAACTTTAAATTGTTTACAGAACAGTCAGATGCATTCGCTATTAGCAACCCTCTCTGTGATCTCATGTCATATGTCGGTGCCATGTGGGATTCGTGTAACTTTGATCCTAAATGTTCTTTCCTCTTCGTACTGAATAAAAGCTTTCCTGTATTTGCCAGGCTGTCTCTCAGACCTCCAGGGTCTGAGTGTGAAGTCTCAGCGTTCGGCTGAGGCTTGACATGTGCTCAGCAGACAGAGCGAGCTATAATGCGTTCTGCAGTGTGAGATTTTTCAGCCGAGAAAAGCCGTGAGTAGCGTCCCCTCACAGACACAAAGAGCACAAAGTGTCCGTGGGTTGCATTGCACCGCGGTGTCTTGAGGCCTCTGACCAAAGATGCTTTGATAGCTTTCACACCTCTGATAGCTTTCTATACTTTAATTCTGAGAGGCTGACCTTTATGCTCGATGTTCTTTAAGTTCTCATGATAAAATTTTAATGTTGTTTTTCAAGAAAACAGGAACATTTTACGCATCCATAAATTATTCCTAAAGTAGCCTTCCATCCAAACCCTCTAAACCCGTCATTGTCGTTGATAGGCGGGACATCTAATCAACTCCTGTGTAATTGGATCATCGTTAAGGTGATCTGCAGAGGAGGCATATTGCCTCTTATCACACACGCATACACACACACACACACACCGACGTGAACTGTAGCACTCTTGCAGGGGTAATTACTACTTCAGCATTTGTACCTTTACTTGTGGTGACACTTTCTATGTCCACTGAGAGCTCTAATAAGATGGCGAACATTTTCTCACTTCTTCACCTTATAACCTTTAAGAGAGTGCATCGTTAGCTTGACTTTAATGTCTCTAGGTCTGTCTAGTGTGAAGGTTTATAGAAGCCCACATTGGAGATATGTGCTATGTTGTTTCAGTCGGAATCAGAAAGAGATTTTATGATTGTATTTATTTTAGAAACAGCTGAAGATCTACCTTGTACTGTTTATCTGTTTGACGGATGTCAACAGCAGCAATTGTAGGAGACAAAGATGGCACATAATCATTTGTAATGCCTGGGTTTTTCTGTGTCATCGTCCAAGTCTTGATATAAACAGTGTAAATGGGTTGAACAGCTTGTCACAGTCGTCCGCTCCTGGTTAAACAAAATCTTTGCAGAGCTTTGCCTTTCATTTAACACCTCCACCAGACTGTGCATCAGTTGGGGAAATCGATAAGTTTCACTTCCCTGTGTCAGACAGATGTCATTTCTCCCCCCGTTCATTCAAAAGCGAGGCTTCACTTCGTGTTCGCTCTCGTCTCCTCCCCGAGGATCGACAAAGTGCTCTGTGCTTTTATGAACCTCAGCACTTGCTGAGCACACGGCAGCAGTGCAGTCACCAAAGAAGTGAGAGTCCCAAAGTACGACAGGACAGTCGGAGTTTCTCAGGGTCAGATTGTGGAGTCATTTTTCTAAATCAAAGCGGGGTTAGAGGCTAACGGACTGAATCACAGTTATGCTCCATATCGGTGTCAACACGTTTCTCTGGTTGCTATGAGGTGTGCTTTTTTTGTTGTTTTTATTAACCCTTTTTCTACTCGTTAGCTGATAAAAAAAACAGATATACCTCCACTTCCAAAGATGGAGTAGAGTAAGGCATTTAGAAAACAGCTCAGGTAAACACCTCCTGTTCTGTCCTGTTCTTTATTTGATTGCAGATTTCCCACATTTGCCATCTGCCTCTTTGACGCCTGTCGTCTTTTTATGGGTGCTGGTTCTCTCAGCCAACAGCTAAATGCCATTTTGAGCACGAATCTCAACAAAATGCACTGGTCTCTTTCTCTCCAACACTGATAATGTGTTAGACAGGTAAAAAAAACAATGTTTCAGCTTAATTATAAGGAAAATAAAACTGATCTGACTATATTACGTTTTTTTTGTTCAATATGCCGCTACTACCTTAATACCGAGATAAACTTATTCCAAATGGTCAGGTGTATTTTCCCCCTCCATTGATTAAACACCCTTTATGTACCCTTGATAAGTCTCCCTCCGGCTGCTGAGGATCAGCCCTCTCTCCTCGAGCTCCTGTCCATTTTTTTTCTCAGTCATGCGATCTAATCTTATTACTTCACTAATTAACTGCAGACGCTTTTATTTTTAGTATTTAGGTCAGCCTGGCATCCCCCTGACCTCCGCGGACAGGCCGGATTTGTGTGCGGATGCACTAAAGGAAAAAGCTGATTCACTGCGATGTAAATGCTGTTGTTTATTGATACATCCTGTCAGCAAACGAGTTTTTGAAATTCACCAGTAACACTCAAGAGATCCCATCGTAACAGTTTGATTAACGGTGGAGCTGCTGAAGAGTTGCGTCATTTGTTTGTCCCGTGTGTCATTTTCAGCCATTAAAACGAAGCAGTGACCTTCCAGAGGACATCAGTCTCAGACAGCTAAAAAGGCCGTCTGAAGGATGATGGGAGACGACAGTAAGCGTCGAGCTGTCACTGAAGGCAAACAACCAGCTCGCAAAACTTTCCAGTGAGAAATTCTGCCAATCTGTGTCAGTCAAACAAAAATGTTTTTTTTTCTTTTTTTGCTGAAAACATATAAACCATTTTGGTAAAAATCTATGTGCAATTGTTGATAGATTGTATTCCCATTTCGGTTAATGGGTTCAGTCTAAGATATTCCCATTTGAACTGGTGGCTCCTCGGGAAGTTTATTTCGTGAAGAAATTATTGCAACAGGTTCTTAGTTGTAAAAATAAATTGCAAGTTCATTGTAAATTTCTGAAATAATTGTCAGTTTTAGATTTGATCAGAAAATGACTTAATATTTTCTGTTATGAGAACATAATTTTCACATCTTTAACCCTTAAAAGCCTGACCCACCAAAAAATAGCCAGAAAATTCCAATATCTTGGAACTCAGATGTTTATTGAGCCTTTTAACAAAATCCACATTTTGTTTATGATATATTGATTGTGTCATATTTGACACATTTGGGCAGTTTTGGCAACTTTTTTAAGTAAATATGTATTCATTCAATGCAGAAAATACTAATTTTTAAAAAGTGTGACATTTTAGATGTATTCTTACTGCAACCTCTTGAGAATTAGCAATGATTCTCCTGAAAAAAAGGTTAATAATGGGTCAACTTTTTTGTGCCTGTATCTCACTTCCTTCTCCTCTCTCAGTCTTCCCTTGACAGTAGAATCTGTCGAGGTGACATGTCATGGCTGCATGGTGCTTGTTAACACCGAATATGAATTAATGGATGTTGGGCGTAACAATTATTCTCCTGCTTTCCTCAAACTGTGTGGGAAGCCCAATTCTCAAACGTTAATTTTGAATTGAAACCAAACCCTGACCTTAATGTCAGTGAGATTTTTCTGCTCACTGAAGAAATCTCACTTCATTTTCTGAACAGCATCAAATATAAATAAATACAATGACTTGGCTTCAAACATATATGATTATATGATTATATGATTCGATCAGCAGAATGAAGAAGAGCCTGATTCTGTTTAAAAATGCCGTGTTGTGAATCGCTGGTCTTCCTACTCACGCTAAGTGTTTTCTCAACCACGCTCTCTTTGTCTGCTCACAGTGCGATGCAATCACACTCCAAATGAATCATCTGCTGCTCTGAGAGCTCAGATTCTGACCAGGTTAGCTAGTAGTACACCAGCACCAGCTTTGTATGAACCCAAACTCACGGCTCAACCTCATTTATGCCAGCGTCATTCTGTGAGCGTGCACCCACTGCTCCTCTGCCTGATCTCAAATGAATCGCTGCACAGGGAAAGAGACACAAATGAGACCCCAGTTTCTTTTAGAAAACACACTAAAACAGAGCCGCAGCAGTGAAAGGCTTTTGTATATGTAACACCACAATAGACTCAGATGACAGGAGTAAAATGCAGTCGAATTGAGTACACTTCTGTTGAGGAGTGTGACTAATGAATATACAAAGCTTCCTCTACAATAAGATCCAGTGGAAAGTATTGTCCCAGTTCTCCAAAATGAGTGTTTTCAGCCACCTTTTCATCTCTTTATCCTTTTACAAACACAAAACCTGCTCAAATCTTTGCTCTCACACTTGTGTATAAAAATTCTTTGTGACAGATAATTTACCAACAGCTATTTAGATACATTCTATAATTAGCAGAGCAGCCCTGTATCCAGGGATCCAGTGTAATGGATGCGCTGAAGATCACACTCAAGACCTGTGATTATCAATTTTCACTTCCAGATGCTCCCTAACACCTTGAAGAGGGAAGCATGAATGGCTTGGAGACACCACAGTGACAGGCTGGCATTAATTTATTTAGGATGTGTTTGTGTGTATTTATGCGTGCGCTCATTTAAATATTTGTCCTTTTTTATTCCTGACTATTGCATAGCATCAATTTCACATCTACCTGTTGACACTGTGGCAAAAAAAAACATCAGTTAACTTTATTTGAAGAGCCTTAAACTCTAGATTTGGCGTAACTCTGTCAGCTCTAAAGGGCTAACAAATCTAATTCTAACATTTGGTTTTTGAAATAGGAAAGAGGTGGGTGTGCTCTCCCAGTCTTGGATTTTTATGAACATACATAAAAGAAAAAGAGAGTGTGCTCTCCCTACCTTGGGTTTTCATGTTTGGACATGACAGAGAGGGAAGGTGTGCCCTCCCTTCCTCGGCTTTTCAGAAACAGAATACAAGAAATTTTACCCCACTTTTTTTTTTCCTTTTTTCTTTCTTTTTTTCTTGTGTATGTACATGAAAGAGAGGGGAGGTGTCCTCTCCCTGCCTTGGGTTTTCCTCTACTTTTCAGACTCAGAATCTCCTTTATTCGCCAAGTATCTTCAAATGAATAAAAGGAATTTTACTTTGCTTTTTTTTCACATGTATGTACGTGAAAGAGAGGGAAGGTGTGCTCTCCCTGCCTTGGCTGTTCATGTTCGGACATGAAAGTGAAGGGAGTGCTCTTCCCATATTAAACTTTGGCCTTCCATCAAGGCACCCTGGAGGGGCAAGGAGCTCCCAGAGTGCAGATAGCTAATGCAAATAGTGTTTCCTTTCAACAAGAGTGGTTCTGACTAAATTAAGGTTGTTTGGCTAAGAAATCCTGATAATTTCAAAGGAAGAAACAACAAAACGGAAGAAAGGAGGAGATGGTCTCGACATTCAGGAGAAATGGGAACATTGGCAGGTATGGTTATCACACTAAATCACACAAAAATTTCAGCTGCATTTGATGTTTATTTATTTTGGGTAAGAACACCAACAAAAAGGAACTAATCACAGTCTTTCCAATCTTCCTTTATGCATACTTCATCTTTGAATTCCCAAAGTGCATGCAGGACATATCAGACAGATCCTGAAGGAGCCTGAACTCTTTTATTCACTTGAGGAGATTCCAGCTCTGGTTACCACACTGACCATGCAACAATGGTTACCTGAAACCCAGCACCTACAGCTACCTACAACCAGTCGGACTCATTTGTCACTTTCACCACACGGCTGTGCACATAGACTCATGTTAGACTTTACTAAATGTGTTAACACTGGAGGTATGAGACACGGTTTGCCTTCTTGAGCTGCATGATGACTTATGAATACCTGCTGCGAACAGATGACGTAAGTTGTGATACAACCTGTCAGATAAAGAGGAAATGCAGCTCATGTGCCCTTGGCTTAGACAGCCTGTATGTAACAGAGCAGGTGAGAGAAAGAAATCAAAATGTGCATTAAACATGCATAATCACACAGACTATCACATTGCATGAAGCAATTTGCACCCACAGTTTTTTTTTTTTTCCACTCGCTACAAAGAAGAAGCTTGTGTTTCCGCTGGCTAACCTCTTTTTTTCCATTTTTACCTGATGAGCCCGGTGCTGGCTGGGCTTTTCAGTGGAGCCATCTCCTAACTTTCACTGCCCAGTGCTGAGACATGCTGGCTCTGTGCCCTGCCAGCCTCCTACTCCTCCTCCTCCCCCCTGTGGTCCTGCTTCGTCTCTTTGCTCCACCTGCTCAGAACACACAAACCACCTCACCACCCCTCCCCCCGAGGAGCAACAACAGCGCTCCATCCAGCGAAGATGTAAACTAAGCTAGTTCAACACCAACACACCCTCCTCCATTATTCATCTGCCTTCTTTAATGAGTTTTCCATCCACCTTCATGCATCTATCCCAATTAAAAAAAGGCACTTATTGGGTTTGATCACTTTAATTTCACAGTATTTAAGTATCACATGCATGCATACTTTCTGGTGAAAGTGCATCTCTTTGTGTAAAGTAGAAAATTGGTGAGGAGAGCCAGAAAAATGGATGTGAGCTTGAAAATAAAGGTTCATTTTCTGCTCACAAGGTGTCTTAAAAATGCGTGTACACTGTGTTGCATTGGACTGATTTGTTCTTTACACTCACATATCTCTGTAACAAAGAATATTCAGCAATCGTTAGGTTTCTTGCTTTACTTTTTTTGTGTGTGCCTGAAAGCTTTATTACCAAATCAAATCTTACATGAATTATTTTGATAATTAATCCTCCTTTTGAGCCTCTTTTCCTTTTACACTGAGGCTTGGCTTGGCTTTCACTGTCGTGCCAGGCGGACAGATCGTGTGTCAATCACACAGATAATATGTTTGTTTACATACCATGGTCATGAAAAGGAGGCCAGCTAAATATTTGATGGCTTCTTCGAGTTACCCAGGAACAGTCACCCTGTGACCCAACACTAGAGTTGGACCTCAGCTTATCCAGTCATTGTTAAACACCTCTAAAGAGCGCTGGCTCACATTTGTGGGCACATGACTCTGCCTGGCAAACAATCTAAAGCACTCTCAGGCTTTGTGCTCTATCTGCTCTTTGTGTTGGACACTCAGCAACTAGTGGTCCTCACTGAGTTGCATCAAATCAATGCTGCAAATAAAAGAAAGTAAGAATGCACAAGACAAAGGTGCGGAGGTTCTTTTCACTCAAAATTCTCTTAGAAGATTTAGAAAAAAAACTTCAGACATTCTTTCATTAAATCCTAATCATCAGCCCATCGCCCCTGACCTCCCTTTGACTGTGTCACACTTGCATACACTTCACGCTTTTTTTTCCACGTCGCGTCCCAACAGATCGAGTTTGACTGAGCATGAATCAGCACTCTTCTGTGCTCTCCACACTGCAGGCATCCAGCAGCATTCTCCACACTATACACAAACTCAACCCACACACACATCAGGCCTCCTCCTCCGATCTCAGAGTAGCTCCTCTCCAAGCTGAGACAATGTGAAACCTATAGTCCAAACAAAAGCTGAGAGAAACACAAAGAGTGAGTGGGACGGGGGCGAGGAACAGAGCTGGAGATGAGACAAATGTCTGTGGCGATGGGAAAGGGCAATTAAGCACTTACTCATTGAAGAACATCTCATTCGTTTAGAGCTTATTTTGTAACACTCTAAATACAATGTTTAATTATTTTCCTGTTTATTTTCCTATTTTTAACTGAGTGTAATTTTCCAAGGTACAATCAGCTGACTGATATTGCTGCTAGACTAATTAGAGATCACAGATAAATATCAACCAGTGGGCATTTTTTTGATCAAAAAGCTCCAAATACGTTGGTGGGAATACAGTTTCACATTAAATTCTGGTTTTGGATAACACGCTGTCACAGTGGTACTGTTAGCTGTAGTATTGGTTGCTTTATCTTGTATGTTTTGTAATGTGGAAACAACCTGTATGTTTTATTTAGTGAGAGTACAAGTGTTCTCAGGACAGACAATCATGATCAGCAGCAGAGCATTAAGTCCAGCTGAGCGGGTAAGACGAGGAGATGGATCTCCCCATTTACAAGCGTCTAATTACCCGATCATAGCCCGTAAGTACAGCATTACACGTCCAACTCCTGCATTATTCTTTACCCTATTCTCTCCCCCTTTTTTCCCTTCTCCCTCTGTTCTTCCACCACATTTCCCCCAGGGTCTCTCTCAATCCCCTAAATAATGCACACAGAGTGAAGGCTTACAGGGGCTGTATGATGGATCACTCTCCTCTTTCTGGAGCTTATGTATTCTCCTCCCCGCTGAAGCTTATTTATCATCTCCATAATGACACTGCTCTCAGGTGAATCTCTAAATATCTATATTTACATCAGACAACCTTATAAAAGGAGCCCCCTCTCTACTTGATCCACTTTTCAGTGTGTGACATCACATCAAAAATAGGTCGCTCCCTTCCTGGGACTTTTATTTTGAAAGTTTATGCAGGGGCAACTGAAATTGCCTGTGTGGTATTTGGTCAAACTTGGACAAGACTTCTGAACTCACCTTTTTTTAAAAAAAATCAAGCTGAAATCATGAAAATGTGTGAAGATCAGACTCAGAGACAGTCTTACACCTTTGAGAGGATTTTTTGAAAGGAGTCTCACTCGTCTTTGTTATTCTGAAACAGTCATCAACGTGTCTTTTTGTGATGAAAGCGTTCAGTGATACTCTCCCTTCTTGAGATTTTGTAATAGTGCGTAGAAAGCTGCAGAAATCTAATGTACTTTAAAGACATTAACACTAAAAGCTATGTAAGGACGTAGTTTTAACTCAACAGCAGTGAAAAAATGCTGAAAAGAGCAAGGCTTCTTTGCATATTGATATTTTAAAGGAATACGCTCAAAGGCATGAATATTGTAAATGGCTTTTATGATCCCCAGTATCACAACCCAGAGATCCAGTGGGATTAAAATCACATTTTCTATACTTTAAAGCGTTATTTCAGTGAGAAAAAAAACAAACATTACAGCTACACTGTAATTTCTCTTTATCCTGATGATTTAAGATGTTCAAGTGGGCCAATTAAGGGCCTAGTATGTGCTTTATGTGCTTTCTCACCGGAAAGGGAAAAGAAAAAGAAAAAGAAAGAAAAGAAAAGAAAAGGGAAAAAAGAAACAAAAGAAAATTTTAAAAAGGGGGTAAAAAGAAGAAAAAAGGAAATATCTGTACTGTTCCCTGAAAGGAATAAAATATTAACCATTAACACCATTACAGTAACTTATAGAGTTGTAGAGTGAATCATTACTCAGCATTAATGTTAAAATAGAAGTCTACTGCTGCTGCTTCCCTTCATGGGTCAGATATAATAAGAACAGTCATTCATCACTGTTCTAATGTAGTCTTTGTAAGAGGAAAACACAACTACAACAATCCCAAACTTGTATTCAGCAGTGGAGAATAATTAGGTCTGAATTTATGATGAATGTGTGTGAGGCAGAGACCTCAGAGAACCACACAGGGGAAACAAAACTTTTTAAGGGAGGAAAAATTAATTAATAGGTGATTTATTTCAAGGACATGTCGGGTTTTTTTCTACCTGCGGTCGACCCAGTTGGTAAAGTTCGGTCCAGATTTCATGGCCACTGCACTACAGAATAACAGACTTCAGTACTTGGTGTTGTGTGACCCCTTGTGGACAAACAGTGCAAAGAGCGTACCCCCTCTGAACTGCTCTAAGTCTTAGTTTGTCCACTCTCACTTCCAGCACAAGAGGAGTCAATCCAGTGCAAAGTCAAGGTGCAAGGTTTCCTTCTCATTTATTTATAAAGTTTTGTCCTGAATTACTCTTGGAAATCTGACTTCATTCTGTTTAATGGGTCAGCTTTAGTAGACAACCTAGGTCAGCTGCAGGCTCGGCTTCCCTCTCCGTATCCTCATCTGGCCTTCTGTTATTCAGGAGATGACTTAATACATTTTTTTCTGTGTGCATCACTCATTAGTTCTTAAACAAATATATGGTACCTGTCTGTGTCCTCCAAAAGTCTCCAGACAACTCTTCTGTCATGTATGTAGAACATGGTTCATGTGACATCATTTTCCTGCCAGGACACCACTTCAGAGAACACCACAGCCCACATGCCAGAGGCTGGAGTCCGGTGTGTCAACCACTTAACTGATGTCAGCTAATGAAACATGCAAAATTCTCCTTCACTCAATGTCCCGCATGCAGGCCAACGTGATGCTGGAGGACAAAGAAAACAACCCCTGAAAGATATCGAAGAGAGGAGGCCACGTGTGTCAAGGTGACTCAGCCCGGAGTGTAACGTGAAAATAATGTGGTAAAGTCTACATTTAGAGCTCTGGGCTGTTACAGCTGACTTATGTACAGCACTGCTCACCAGGGAACTATACTGAACTGTAAATGCATACCCCACTGAGATCATCTGAAGCCATGCTTTCTGATCTACATTTTTAAAATTGTACTCCTCGCTGTAAAGTGGAGCAGAACATAAAAAACCCAATTTCCCCACAGATTACATGTCATATAAAGGACTTTTCAAGAACACCTGGTCTGCAGTCAACTCACTAAAGTGAAATACATAATTAAAGCAAAGGCCTTTTACTCGTGCAGGTTAAACCTTAGTGAAGATACTTGACACATTTTGAGTTCCTTTCATCTAATCTCTATAGGTGTTGTGATGCCTTCCCCTGATAACATTCTGAAAATGTGCCACTTGTTGTCAAGGTTTCATGTGCTTGTCTGGGATAAGAGAAGAACTGTGCTGAAAAAGGTCCTATCTTAAAAACTCTTATTTTCAAAAGTTAAAGGAATCTGTGTGAACTGGCTTTAGAATTGTCACCTAACTTTCTACATGTGGCTGCTCTAATATTTAAATTAACAGAATGGGGACAATTTTAAAACATGAAGCTTCACAAAATAACTTCTTTAGCTTCTTTGCAGTTTAGTGACATTAAAAAAAACAGATAGTTTGGCTGTTTTTCTTCATCACTACGTAGACTGTGACAGTTTCTTTATTATGTACACAATCATCTTTACAGAAAGGATAAATAAAAGACACAACTCGATCTTATATTACAGGTCACTCCACTCTGACAGGCTTCTGAGCTGAACGGAGGCTGATACTCTTTAAACACAGAACACTTTTTACACAATAAATAAGGAACAGTGAAAAAGTTGTTTTTTTCCTCTGAATGACAGTCGCTCTTGCATCATTGAGTGCTTTACAACAAATCAGCTGATGAGATCAGCTCATGGCTGCACTCTGGTTTCCTGTCCTTGGTAACTTAAACTCTTTGTGGTGGAGTGCATCAGGTCTCATCATGTGACTGTAAGTAAATTGGCTTGGCCTGCTTCCTCAGGCGCTGCTGTGCTCGCAGCTTCCTGCCTTTCTGTGTAGCCAGTCCCAGTGGTGGAAGGTAGGTCTATGGGAAAATTCGGAGAACAAAATAAAAATTTAATGGCCATTCTCTACAGCAGATTAAAAGGGAAGTTGTTTTATGTGAGGTTCTATGAGGTTCTTGTCAATAGGAGAGGAGCAGATAATGCAGAGTCTTAAAAGGAGCTAAATTAAGGTAGCGTGACTCCATTTGTTGTGATTGTTAGTCTATCTCAGGGGTCCCCAAACTTTTTCCTATGAGGGCAACATAATTGCTCCCTTCTCTGATGGGGGGCCGGGGTCAGTTTGTAACAAAAAAGTGTGACGGTTGTAGGGGTGCCTAAATGTAAACATTTATTGTTTTCCAGCCACACATAACCAAATATTAAGAACCTTTTCCAGGATCTTCACAGAAAAAAAAAATCTGGAAATAAAAAATAACAGTATTAATAAAATAAATAAAACTATTTATGAAATAAATAATAACCAAATAACCCTTTCTGGGATCTTCACAGAAAAAAAGTCAGGAAATAAATAACTCCTGAAATAAAATTACACTGATAGGGGCACAGACTGCAGAAGGGTGGGATAGAATGTTATGTTTGGGGACCACTGGTCTAGTTTCTGTTGAGGTTCTCTGGCAGGTTTCTCTATAAAAGGGCTGGGTTGACCAGATAATATATAATACACTTACTACTGACAAATACATCAGTACATCATACAACACAGCCTTAACCAAAAAAAGGGACCTTTAACCCACAAAATAAAAAAGTCCTTTGTCTAACATGCGTGTACTACTTACAGCTCTTGGATATGGGTTCCTGTAATGGAGACCTGTGAAAAAAAGATCATGTCAACTTTTACATTTTTTAATTCATGGAAAAATTAAAACCTTGTATCTTAAGTTCTTCAATAAATCAAAGTATATCAATCCACTGATGTTCCTTCTGAAACACTCAAGACATTCAGCTAAATATCTGACTAAGAAATAATCACAAAAACATATAATCACACTGTTATAGACCTTACATCTTTTGTAAATGATGGCTAAAAGTAACAGCCTTTGCAGACAGTTCTGTTGCATCTTTCCCCTTTTTACCTATTTCTATCCTTGCTTCACATTCTTCTATAGACTTCTTTATTGATTCCTGGTCTGTAAGCTGAAGAGAACACAGAGGGAACGATTACTCAACATAATTCCACATTAATAACACGTTCTCATTCGTGTGAGCACCCTGCTTGTGCTTTTACACACCTGCTGGTTCTGTCTGAAGAGTGTCCTGGCCTCCTGAAGGATGTATTTTCTCTCAGTCTCCGTGTCACCTGTGACTCCACTCTGTGCCTGCCAGGTTCTTGCGATGCGGAACACCCTCATGTAGAGGGATAAAACAGTCCTGCGAGTGGAGGCTGTCATCAGGACTCAGGAATAGTGAATACCTGCAGCACAAAGAAAATTGTTTCATAAATATGTTGGATTTATTTAATTTTAAATGAATTTTATATCAAGTTCAAGAAGTCAAACACTGGCCCTATGTACTCCAATTTGTTAATAGCCTTAATATTTACTGCCTCGTCTGGCAGAATAGTTATAAAATATATGTCAGATTGGACCCTTTAACAAAAATTAAGTATACATTTCTAACAGATCACGAAACGTTATACTTCGAACCCATTATACTTAAAACCCACAGAAAACCTTATTGAAGGTATTGGGCCAACTGCTGCTCGCTCTTGCCCTCAGTGCTCCCACATTTCAACGCTGGATGTCACTGTTAACTTGTTAGACTTGCAGCCCTCTGTAGCTGTTATAAAGGACTGGCACTGTGTGGTATAAAGCTCACGGTACGACATGAACTGGGACTGAAGTAAAGTACACCATTACGTTGCATTTGTACAATTTACAAAGTAAATAACAACGCAAACATAACTTTGGCAGCACATGTCAACATCAAGCTAGCCGTCTTGTGGTCCTGCTCAGCATCTGCACCGTTTCAAAATGAGATTAAATCAACAGAAAATTAATTATGATCATTTGAACTGATTAAATAAAGGTCCCAAACTCTATTTGTCACGGCGATACACCTTAAAAGCATGACCTACCGACGGTCTCTGCAGAAGATCAACAGAGGCTGGAGCTAGGAGTCAGAATAAAAACATGTCGCGAAATGATGACGTAACAGTGTCAATTTCCGCCAGTAAATAATGAAAAGTATATAAAAAGGTAAGTAAAAAAAATAGGTATCCAGTTTTATTGATGAAATAGTATCTAAAAAAATATTACTATACTTACGAATATTACAAAAAGGGTCATGTGTACTTTAGCTCCAGGCAGGAGATGAGCCCTCTCAGCCATTTTAAACATTCATTTCACAACATTGTGTTTTTTTGCCTTTTGAAAGTTTGTAAAAACGTATATAGGTTATCCCCTTTCAAGTGTACTCATTATGATAATGTTACAGCAAGTCATAATTATGATACACTATCTCATGATTTAGACACTATCTCAAATTTCTGATTTAATAACAGTTAATTATAATTATAACTTTTTTTCTGCACTGGCAGAAACGGTCTTCCATTTCTTACATTTTCAATCATAACTTAAAAGTTTTTTTTCCTTTCGCTGCGACCGTTTAGGAAATTGACCTACTGAAAGCGAACTGGCGCGCGAGTAAAAATGCCCTTATGCATTGTGTGTTGCAAGCGGTTCGCTTCGATACCAAGCGAAGCGAACCAAGCCAGGCCGTCACTTCTCTAACATATATCTTCCTTTGTTGTGTCATGATAATTAGTATAAGCAAATAGTGGTAAAATATAAATTAAAAACTCCCCCATGTTAAGCTTCTTGAGTCGAAACGATTCCTCAGTCCACTCTAAGAAGTGACCAGCGAGTCCAGTTGGAGCGAACAGTGGGTCCGCTCAGGGAGAGGAAGATCAGCTGTTGTAGGGCTGTATGCAGAAGGAAGTGATGCAGGAAAATGCCCACAATGTAGCTGCTCTCAATGACTAAAAGGGGGAAGCACAAAGAAATTGGCTGCTTAAGCCTTAGATGATCTTGTAACTCTCTTCGTAGATCCAACGTAGTCTAGAATGATCTGGAAAGCAGGTCCTGGTGGGAATAATAATTTCTCTATTTTTATGAAAGCGAATTAATAATCGACATTGATATCGAAGTTTTTGTCAGCTGGCTGCTAACTAGTTAGCTAGCAATCTGAGTTAACGCGACGAGTTTGCCTCAGTTCGTTTCTTGTCGTATGCGCTACATTGACCAACTTCTTAAGTTCTTAATTTTTTTGGTGGCACATCTGAAGTGATGTACACGATGGTAAATACAAAAGAAATCCTACAAAAGGTAAGTCTTTTTTACGAAGATAATAATGGTTCTTAGTGTTTTAATCGAGAGACCTAGCTTAGCTGAGAGCTAACTTTTAGTTAGATGCTAGCTAGCTATGGCGACGTAGTCGGGGCCAGACAAATTTATGTTAATAATTCGATGTCTTTAAAATCTGTGCCAGTTTTATACCAAGTATTGTCTTTAATTTTATACTGGTTTAATATCAAGATGTATACTGATAATGAAACCCGGCTTACATGGCATATCGAGTGCTTTGCATGTGCTGTTAAGCTCACTTGATCCTGTTTGTGTTCGCTTCTTCCCAACATAACTTGGTAAAAATAACGTTAATACGAGTTGGTTATAGTCTGGATCACCCGTCTGACTTTACAGAGTCCGTTCATAGACGGTGTTATTGAAAATTAAACGCTTTTGTACTCTAACCAAACTTTGTTAGACCACCAGTAAAGCTAAATCAAACTACAATGTTTGCTTAACCTAGCATGCTAGCTTGTTGGGGATGATAATTGAATATTCGGATTAATAAGTAGGCCATCAGACGTCCAACAGATGTTTGTGAGGTGAAGTTAGTCAGAATGAGACAGGGAGACATTTGTCTCGACATGCCCTGAGCAATCAACACAGTGGGTTTACTCCGATGCTATTTTTCATTCTTTCTGCGTTATGTGAGACCAGAAATCCTGACTGACAAGAACAAAAATCAAAGCAAAGGTAGTTTTAGAAGTATCAAGTAGTTGCACATTAATACAAAGAGTTTTGTTGTGATTCAGGACAAAGCGTGTCTGTGCCCCGTGAGAGGTCTGTCATTAGACACCTCATCTGTTCAACCCCAAGTCAAGAGCTTAAGTCTACAGCACAGGTTACATTCCTAATCCAAAACACTTACATCATCAATGCTATAGCCATGGTTCAAAAACTAAAAAACCTTTTTCTTTTTGTGCTGAAATTACATATTGATTGCATTTTGATAAAAATAACTTTACAGGTTTGGGTATAAAGAGCTATCACTTTCTGCTTATGATGAGATAATGTCTTTTCAGCACTGCAGATGTGAAGGTCATTTAGATGGAGCTGAATAGAACAACACTTTGATCCGTGGCCAATGCCATCCGAGGGACTCTGTGTAAGTAATATCCTAAGCAGATACATCATCAGTATTCACACTGTTTATTGACATTTACCTTCACCAGATGTATGTGTAGCAAAAACATTAAAGATACAAAGTACACTCGTTTCATTGATTAGTGCATATATATATATATATATATATATATATATATATATATATATATATATATATATATATATATATATATGTATGTATGTATGTATGTATGTATATATATATATATATATATATATATGTATATATATATATATATATATATATATATATATATATATATATATATATGTGTGTGTGTGTGTGTGTGTGTGTGTGTGTTTAAAATAGTCTGAGTTGCTCATTTCTCATTATTTGTGAATATGTTAAAGTTATAAGTTTTGTGTTAGCAGTTGCAGGGCTGACTTGACCTACTGAGTTTACAGGTGACTACACTGTTGTTGCCACCCATCTGTGGTCCCTGTCACTTTTTTGAGGCTTTGAAACATTTAACATGGGTAAATTGTGAAATGATTGATCTTCACATTAAGCTGTGTCAGATTGCACTTCTAGCTCATTTTCCCCTATTAGGATGCCTGGAGATTTATAATCCTTGTCACAAAACATCAGCAATCTGATCAATGTATTGTCTATAACGCTTTTGTAAATATTTATTGTTCGTTGGCAAAGGTGCACACTGCTGAAGTTTTAAAGAAAAAGGGTCATAAACTCTTGTTCTGCAAGATGAGTTTTTAACTTTTGAAGGCAACCAAAACCTGGAAAAACCAGAAACAGAAACAAAAAGTCTGTGTAATCTGCTATACAGTTGTATTTAAAGGCTTTAAAGTTTCTCATTTGCACTGACGGCAACTTTGTAACTTTACAACCCATAGTCACTAACTGCATTATTTAGTTCGCTGCCCTTACAGCTTGGATGCAGCTCGCTTACCTAAATGTAGAACAAGTCAGACCCTCAACATGTAAGGATTGTTTTGCCTGCTATCACTCAAGCAAAACTGTAAGAACTGCAAAAAAGAAATATTTGTATATATTTTGCACAAGACTCAAAAAAGTAAAAAGATTGGTTTGCTGTCAGGTTAACTTGTACAAATTGTATTGTAATCACTTGAGTTGTGTAGTGTCTGCGTTACTTGAAGAATTTCTCCTTTTGTAGATTAATGTAGTTAATATTGAAGTTTTCTCTGTTTTATTGTGTTGTGCTCTCTGTGGTAGTAGTGAATTACTGTGTTTTGTTCCCTCTTATAGTCTGAAGTCTGGCTGCACAAGACTTGAATCGTGGCAGATTTGGTACAGGTAGCATCATTTCCTTATCCTCAATATTTAAAAAAAAAAAAAAAAAAAAAAAAAAAAAATATATATATATATATATATATATATATATATATATATATATATATATATATATATATATATATATACAGTCAGTGATTGTTAATACTTCCACATTGTTCTTCCCTTTAGGCCTGAGGGTATGTTGAGACGTCCTGCCAGACCAGAGCAGAGGCGTCCAGGTGGTTCCGACGGGGACTGAAGGCGAGGAGGAAAGACAGACGAGGGACCAGGGAGGAAGACATGGGCCAGTGTGTCACCAAGTGCAAGAACCCAACATCCTCGCTAGGCAGCAAGAGTGGAGACAAGGAGAGTGGCTCCAAGTCCCACCACAAGAAAGGAGGCGTTGCCGGCGGTGGTGGCAGTGGCCACAAAGAGGAGCCCAGCGCTCCGTGTAGCAAGGCCACCAATGAGCTGTCCAATGGCACCAAGGCTTTGGAGGTGACAGTGGAGACGCCCATCATCCCTGCAGTGATGACGGAACCACGCAAGAACGAGAGTCTGGATGCTGATGGGCTGTCTCTGACGCGCATTGAAGAGATGTTCAGTTGCTACAAGGACGAAAGGGAGGATGCCATCTTGGAGGAAGGCATGGAGAGCTTTTGTAACGACCTGTGTGTGGACCCAGCTGAGTTTCGTGTGCTTGTCCTTGCCTGGAAGTTCCAAGCAGCTACAATGTGCAAGTTTACAAGGTGAGAAGTGTTTGGGAGGAGGATTGGGCGTGTTCATGTGACTGGTTTTTGTTGATCAGGATGAACTTGCATAGTGACTGCATCACTTGGCTGTAGCTGAAAAGCGATGACTAAATGCTCTGATGACTAAAAAGGAGTTCATTAATAACTTCACAGGTTTAAAGCTCAACAGAGTAACATTTAAGTATCTAAAAACATTTGTAGATTGTGTTAGATAAACATATAAAATCTGTCCTCATGAAACGGCACTTCATTTGTCATTGTGGGGATTACTTAAACAAATCAGTGCTTTTTTAAACACATTCTTTACATACAGTCTCATTCTAGCAAGATCTGATGTGTACAGAAACCAATTCTGTTTGTATTTGCCAGCGAGAGACTTGTGTCCTTTTACCGTAACTAGCCAGAGAAGCATCCTCTCCCCGTTCCTCTCACCACGTAGTGCTCCATCCATCCATCCCACTCCAAAATCAGTTTTCAGCACCTCAGCTGAACACTCATGCACCCACACAAATGGTTAAATAGGAGGACACACAGGATATGGATCCTGCTGTACACGCCCACTCTGCAGCCAGTGTGGTAGATGAATGGGGGCTGTCTGCTGGCCGGGTCGCCTGCCATTGCTCCCTCTCGCTGATTCCAAACTCAGCACTTTTCCATCCAGAGGCTTTGGACAACACTGCACTCTGGTTACCAACATGTTTCGCTGTCAGCTGATCCCTTGTGGGGCTGTTTTTGTTTGGGATGCACCGATCAAGAAAATCAGGGTTAACTGAGTCAGATTTTAAACAAGTGACTTGGCTCTTTGAGTTGGTGTCAGAATTCTGAGAAAAAGGATCTGGATGACTTTATTCAGAAAATTTTGATTTTAATCTCACAGCTCAGTCTCCTAGAATTCTTACATAAAAGTTAAAATGTGACCTTGATGTTAATATGTAAATTGACAGATAAGTGGTTGAAATTGCTGGCCTCACCTCTGAGAAGTCGTCTAATCATTTGCTGATTGGCCGATAGCAGTACTCGGTGCAATTGTGAATTCCCTGTTTCTCTTTCATTTGATCTTAAAAGCTTGTTTTGTAGTAAAGCTCTCAAGATCTGACAGGTTAAAAAACTTCTCTCCCCTGCATTTTCTTCTGCATTATAACTCATATGTGGTTCTGTTGACTGTTTCCAGGAAAGAATTCGTCGAGGGCTGTAAGGCCATCCAGGCAGACAGTCTCGAGGGCATTTGTGCACGTTTCCCCTGCATGCTGGTGGACGCCCAAGGTGAGGAAAACTTCAAGGACCTGTACCGCTTCACCTTCCAGTTCGGCCTGGACGCCGAGGAGGGACAACGCTCGCTACAGCGTGATATCGCCATTGCTCTGTGGCGCCTTGTATTCACCCAGGACATGCCAGCCATCCTGGAGCGCTGGCTGGACTTCCTGTCCGAGAATCCCTCAGGCATTCGAGGCATCTCGAGGGACACGTGGAACATGTTCCTGAACTTCACCCAGGCCATCGGGCCTGACCTGAGCAACTACAGCGAAGACGAGGCCTGGCCCAGCCTCTTTGATACTTTTGTAGAGTGGGAACTTGAGCGCAGGAAAAAGGAGGAGGAACAGGCACTGATGGCGAAAGAGGAAGAGGGGAGGTGTACTGAGACAGAGTGTTCTCCCACCACAGACAGACGTGACACAGAGGGAAGCCGCGGCTCACAGACGTGGGGGGGCCACTGACCAGGAAACATGAAATATTTGTAAAGGAGGGAAGGATGTGACACAAGCGTGAACTGTGCATCTGTGAATCATTGGATGAATATTAGTATTACAATGACAGCTGTTCATTTCGCTCTCCTCTTCTGTCGGGTGGAATTCCTGCTTTGCAACTTTGTTTTTTGGTTTTTGAAAGGGCTCTAAGAACTTATGTTTTAAGCACTTCTATTTAAGTTATTGTTTTACTTTTTTCTCCTCCCATGAGTGTTTTTAGTAATTGGACATGTGGTCCTTTTTAACATATACCTACCTACCATAACCCAGCAGAGTTAGCTCAGTAAAGGCTTGGTTTTAAATACAGTCGCCAGAAAGCCATAATCTTTTCCCACATTTTCTCATATAGAAAGTTAATTTTGAACAGGTAACACTGCTGATGTGTTTTGTGCAAGTTATTAGTGATAATAAATAAGAAGGGAAACTTTGTTAACCTGTGGACAAACAGTTATTCAACAGCAAAACATGAGATTTACAAGTGTCATAGTACTCATAATGACTGATCCTGTCCAGATGGATTGTGTTTTTATCTTGCAGTGCTGTGAGGATTAATCCATCACGCATACATTGCCTTTACAGCTGTTGGATCACAGTTCTATCACAAGGGCATTCAACTTGACATTACTTTAAAAGTTGCATTCAAGTCCGTATTCATTGTAACACACCCATCCTCTCTTCTGCGTTGAGTGTTTTGAGTGCTTCTAGTGCAGTTGGCAGCTTAGCTTGTTTAAGCAGCTGGCTGTGCCCCTTTTTACCTTTAGCATGAACCATTTTGATGGCCACCTACTTTCAAGAAGCAGTTAAGTGTGAACAACACAATGATGCTGGCTTTTATCTGAGATTCCTTATCGATCTTATTTGAGGAGGTTTGGAACTATTAATAAAAAAATGGCTCGAGCAAGGTTTTGATGCATTAACACTGGGCGACATGCAGAGTAACATTGTTTACCTTCAGGAATTTATGATTATTTTTTTTCCACATCTTTAAACTACTATATTCGAAAAAGTCTGCATACTCCACAAATATTGTTGACTGCTGCTGGTGATGGTTGTAATGGATTGCACAGAAACCAATAGCATGCTTAGTGGATAAACTTGCAATGCTTTGCGAAGAGATTGATGTCAGCCACATAATTTCCATTTTAAACCTTTAGATGGATATTCAGTAAAGTTTGAGTTTTGAGATGAGCGACTGAGTATTAACTAGACATGTGGCCTAATCAAGAAGAGACTGGGTCCAGTGTGGCCATGAGGTTGGCCATAATCGGATCTGTTTGGTTTACACCTAAAACGGTTTTATTTCAGACCCCTTTGTCCTTTTTATATAAAATGTATTGATTTATAATAAATAAAGACAGTGTTGATCTTTTGACTGTTGATCAGTGAAATCTTTGCAATGAATCTTCTTTGCTGTGTACTTTTCCCCGATTTGCCTCAGAGGTGTGTGGTTCTGCAGATCTTGTGGAGGCTTGTATGGATACAGCAGCAGAGGCTGAGGAGAGGCTAGGGGCGTGGTTAGCACTGACATGACTCTTCCTATTGGTGGACAGCTATCCTGGTTACCGACCAACACTATACACTGGACACATGAGAAAACATTAAAAACTCGCGTATCACCGATGAAGTGGCTGATAAAACACGAATATACAGGGGAGGTGAGGCTTAATTTGGCATATTTGCTATTTTAAAAAGACGACGTGAGAAAAGCAGAGCAAAAATAGCAGTTGTTTCGTCTAATGTTGACCAGGTAGCTACATGCTTATGCTAACTAGCGAGCCCTTAGTTTGTTATTAGCGTCAATGCTAACGGAGCCGACTGGCTGCTCTTCGGCGTGTTCTTTTCCAGGTACTTTTTTTTTTTATTTTTTTGCAGTTTTAAGGGAAACCTAGAACTAAAATGGAGACATAAACACGAGTTAGCCTTCCTTGTTACGTTAACGTTGTTAGAAACGACTGTCGACTTGCTACAGTTAAAAAAACCCAATCGTTAGCTCCCTGCATGTCTGTATTTTAAGGCTTATTAAATTATTTCCCTGAACGCACAGTTCAGATAAAATGCGCTGCGATTGCCTGAAAACATCGGGTTATTTTCTCATCTTCCTCGAGTGGTTGGGACGACATTTTTTTTAGGAACTGCTTACATGGTAATTTAGGTATCATGTCACAGGTAACCTTGGGGTGCTCGTGTGTTTCCCCCTGCAGTGATAATGAAAGTCAACAGAGATTTCAGTGATCATCCTGAGGAATCTTTGCCCCTCTCCAAGATCTCTATTCGGATTATATGAACAGCATCATCCGCAGGCACACAATGGATAACGAGGTGAGCAAACATCTTTTTTTTCTGTAATGACTCATCTACTCAGTCAGAGAGTTCGCATCATCTGTCATTTTACTTAAACCGCTTTGAGGAAGCTTTCTGATTTCCAAAGCATTAATCGCTACAACGCATGCCATCTCTTACAGCTCTCTCTCTCTCTTTCCCTTCCTACACTATGGCACTAACAAGAACTCTCTGTTCTTCCTTCAATTTTCTTTGTTTCCCTCCTGCTCCTGACATTACAGACGGTGTAGCATAGAGCATGTCGAGAAATTAAGTAAGGGCTTTGTGAATTATTTCTAATGTTGCATGATGCTTTATTTAAAAAAAGGACGGCATGAGCTGTGTGTGACTGATGCAACTTCCAAGACACACTTACTTATTGCATGTAAAGCTGTCTATGTTAATGGTATGATCTGGATGAGATTATTGGGAGCCTGTGATAGATCCTCTATTTTTAGAATGTAGTTGATGTGACAGGTTTCATTTCAATTATATGAAGCATGACTTCCAAACAAAAGTAGTCACTGTTATCTCAGTCTGTGTTTGACCCTGCTAGGTTCTTTGAAAGGGCTGTACTTAATCTATTATGCAGAAACACATTAGTGCACGATGTAATAGAGGTTGTTTGTGTCATTTTGTTTTGCTCCTGATTAACTAGTACAGCGTCATCCCATGCCTTATGAAGTGGATGAATTTAGCAAACATAATAAAAAAAAATGGCTTGATCAGGCAATTTTCTGTCCTTATTTTTCTGCCATTGTTTTGAAATTGCCCCAGACAAAATCAGGATACATACTGAGAAATGATGCACCTTGTTCTACACCTCATTCACTGGCTCACTGTTTTCTCAATGCATGTTCTGTAGTGATACTTTATGTACTCAATCCTGGAGCAGTTTGTTTGCATTCATTTTGTGATACATATGATAAAATATTTGTTGTCTACAGTCTGTGAATGTGAATACTCTTGCTACACATGCTGCATCGTGACAGTCTGTTGTCCTCAAACAGCTGATGTAGGCTTTCTTGACAGTGTGTGTTTTTGTGTGTACTCTTGCTTGTGTTCTTAAAGAAGAGTCCGACGTGCCAAGAAGGGAAACTTGCCTGTGCTGTAGATGACGCTCTGGATGAATATTTAATCAGCCTCCAGTACAAAAACAGGTGAAGTGTGAGCACGGGTCTACTGGGGAGGGACAGATAGGATTTCAAAGAGGTGACACACACACACTTAGAGTGCTGCTCTAATAAAAGCACTGATTGTTCTTTTTCATCTTAGATTCACTAAATAAAAGAACTGAGATCCAAATGTTTCCTCTTCTCTAAGTTCTGAGTCATGAATTTAATCATCTTTTAGTCGGTTTTCTCAAAGTTGTCATCCATTTTTCCTCTCCCTTCAGGATCCTAAAGCGCATTAGAGTCAAAGACGCGAGGGAGATTGAGTTGGAAAAGCTTGAGCAAGGTTTTTCGATTTATCTGAACGGAGCCAATGCTGAAGCCAGTAGGAAGCAGCCCAAGAGCTCCAACCACAAGTCTGTCTCTTCCTCTCATGCCAGAAGGCCCGCATGTACAGCAGGTATGCTGCTGCTCGACCAAAATAAACCTACACTCTTTAAAGTAAAATCTCTTATGTAAGACCTCATAATTCTTTCATCTCTCTGATCTTCAGGGGGAAATGTTGCTCCTGAGTTTTCAGTTATTTTTACGCACAAACAGAAGGCTTCACTTCTTACTCTTTTCTTGCTGCTTTTGTCCTCCCCAGACCATATGGAAGACCAGCAAATAGCCAGCACTCATCAGTTTGTATCGTGCATGGCACAATCTCATGCCCAGTCCTCAGTGAATAAATGATAGTGACAGTTGTAGCTGGCAGCCAGTTCTTAGTTCTTCCTCTCTGTGTGCTGTGGACCATCTGTGTACGAGCCAGTGTGTTCCTTCTCCTCGGAGGCAGTAGTCCGCTGCAAGCTGCTCACGTTCTTTTCTGTGCTGTTACTCATCGGCAGATGTCTGTAGGGGCGCCCACCAGCTAACTGAAGACAGCCGTAATCTGGAGCAGACCCACAGCAAGAGGGGCCACACTGCCCTCGGAAAGGTTCGGAGGAAAGAATGGGTGCAGGTAGCAGCTTGTAATGACTTTAATCATGATCTGAGTGTGTGAATATGGATGTTTTTCCTTTTAAAGTACAGTCAAATACTACTTCCTTTTCTGTCATGTTTTGTAGGAATCTGTCTGGATTCGAACAGAGGAAGGACCGAGTTTGAAAATCTCCCCAGAAGATCGCTACCCTGAGGATTTTGAGCCCTATGAAAGCATAGACATGGAGGTAGAGTGAAGACATAACAATGCCCACTAAGCCTGTGTGTGGGTGTTTTTTCAAGGAGAGGGGCTCTGTGTCAGATGCAGCTGTCTGTACTACTTAGCATCTCTCTATCTCTGCCATTTCTCTGTCGTCCAATCACCTCGTTTCACACAGAGCTCCAGTCCACGCTCGCCTCGTAGCCCCTGCTCTCCGAGGGACACCACCAAGTTGTCACGCTCCTTCAGCTCCAGGCAGGAGGTTCAAGGAAGCCAAACAAACCAAGAGCACAATGAGAAGGTGCTGCTCAACCTCGAGGAAGTGAAGGTAGGCAGCAGATGAAATAATTACTGTGTTCTGTTGTTTCATTTTGTTGAAAACACATGAGATGCAGTGAGTCATCTGGATTTGTTTTATGCTCCAGGGTGTTAATTTATGACATTTTTTCTCAGTGGTGGTCCAACAAATCAGGGAAACACTTAAACTGTCAACATGCATGCGTGTATGTTTCTGCCTGTGAGTGCTTCAAGTGATGACTGCGTGCATGTATGTGTGCATTAACGCTGACATTTGTAAACTAGGTTCTGCGCAGGAGCCTTGAGGTCAGTATGCGGCGGAGCAACCGCGGCTCAGCGGGGGAGGAGTCTGACGAGGAGTGGGTGGAGGAGCAGATCGAGAGGGAGGAGAGCACTGAGAGTCTGGATGAACTGGGGCTGCCTCTCTCGTCCTCCAAGTCCTCTTCCGGCCCTCGAACCAGCGCCTCTCATGGAAACCTTGACTCAGCAAACCTCATTGTCCTGGACTTTGAACCCACACCTAAAGGTTTGTCTCAGCATCCGCTGTAAGGCCTGAATTTATTATTGATTTTAGGGTGAGCCTTAGTTATTCCATTCCCCTTATCTGCCTCATCAGCAGTGACCTGTTCACATGGAGACAAAGAGGCAAGGTTAGCCTTTGTGCACACTGTGACTACTAGTAGTAGCTCATGGAATATAAAAGGGCATTTTACCCTTTCTGCCTGTTAATACACAATGTTTTTCCCTCTCTAAAAAATTTCCTTCACATTATAGGACGCAAACTTGAACGCTCTCTGTCGGCAAAAAGGAAAGAAAGTATCGACAGTTTTATACCCATCAAGCCGATGATGGTGAAGAGCAAAACCTTAGATCGGCCTCCATCCAAAGACAGCTGGGACAGTCAGAGTACGTCAGTGCTTATCTCAGAAACACAAACAGCAGATATCCTGTTTTTAAATACAAATCTTTACACAAATCCTTTAAAAATGTCTGCAAAGAGCTCTATCTAATGCCAGATCGTTGTCAAAACCACATGTGCTTTCTGCCTCAGGGTCATGGAGTCGTGTGGAGAAGCCCCTCTCAGCCGCCAAAAAGGCTTCCATGGAGGAGCGGGACCAGGAGGAGATGGTGTGCAGGGTACGCCAGGCCATCCAGAGAGAGAACGACCCTTTGCAGAGTTTTGAGCTCTTCGGCCGCAACATGGTCTGTCAGCTGTTGTGACTTTAGTTTGGCCTCTCCTGTTTTGAAAGTGTGTACAACAAGAAAAAGTGATTTAGAAAAAGAAATAAGTATTAATCAAGGTGTGCTTTGAATTTAGGGCTTGGCTTCTGGCTTTGTTGAGGAGCAGAATTGTGTATTTATTAGTAACAAAAGTACAGAGTGCTTCTTAGGATGCCCCGATCCAACATTTTTAGTCCCAAATACAAATCCCTGGGTAGATAATATTTGCCATGAGGCATGAGCTTCTCTCGAAACATGAGCGTCGCACATCATGTTGCAGGTTGATGAAAGAAGCATGAGTTGACCATAAACATAGAATAGCAAAGAACAGGTTGAGATTGCGGCATCCATAGTGTCTCTTTATGTTTTTATACACATAAAGTCATCAAGCTGTGTGAAAATCAGGTGATATGTAGTAACTCTCCCTGCTGCATCAGTGCTGAGCTGGACTCTGAATCCTGCCTGGAAATCCTAAAAATAAACTTCTGAAAAAGTCACGCAGCTCTCTGCTTTCTTGAGTACCTTTGAGGGAAGAGGAGGGTTAGATGTTGGTCTATATTTAGCGAAGACGCCTGAATCCAGGGTAGAAATTTTAATTGATGCCACATCAGATGGGTGCGGTACATAACTTTTGGTCGAGGCACGTTAGGCAAATCTACATACGAAATTCTCTTAGACAGTGGTTTGGATGAAAAAGTCACGAACTCTGGAAGATAAGCAGGAAATAAAATGTGTCAGATTATTCATCTGTTTGCTAAAATGCTGAAACTACACTTGTAGTTTTTAATTGTATGTTCTATTTGAAATATGCTGCTTTAGCATTTCAGGTGGCTCTCCTTTATTTTTCAAGTCTACCTCACTGGACACACACTTCTCTCATTGCAGAGATGTTATCATGGATTTAGCTTACATGTAAGCCCTTCCTTTAAAGCTCATGTGTCCCTGACTGTTTTATTTTGCCTCTTTTTATCTAGGGCAGGGGACACCAGATGATGAATGGCTTAGCGCGCCACAACAGCCATGACAAAGATGTGAGCAGTGTCACTATGGCGATGAACAGAATCACACTTATGGGACCGAGGTATGCTGATATAATGCATATACATCCTGATCTCTGTGTGACAAAGAGACGCCTCTCTGTTATTGATGGTAATAGTGAACGTACATCCTGCAGTGTTAGAATAAACATCTTAGTGTTTTGTAGAAACTAACGCAAACAGAGACTTATGGCGCTCACACCCTCTGACCGTGAGGAACAATTTGTCAGCCTGGATGTGCTCGGCCATCAATCACCATTAAGGGCTGAAGGTCAGAGATAATAGAGCGAGCAGCAGAGCTGATGCTGTCATGCTTCTGTTCAGGCAACAGCAGAAGCTGCTGAGAGCTTTGGAGAAACTCGAAGCAGGCCCCGGCAGCGCCCTCACTCAGAGTGTCAAAACAGACTCAAAGCAGCCGGTGAGTGAGTAACTCGTCTCACACTTCAGAATGAATTATCGCGCCGCGCCGAGTGCGATTGAGACATGCACAGACTGAAGCACTGAGTTCTGTTTGTTGTTGTTGTGGCTGCAGAGACGGCGGTCCTCGACTGAAGTCACCCCTGCGCTGTACGTTACTATGGAGATCCTGTCGAACTGGGGGAGCGCTCTGCAGGTCGGCCTGACTGAGCTGCAGTTCTTCTGTCTCAGAAACAAGAAGCTGTATGTGTCACCTTATGACCTTGACATTAGGAATGCTGACTATCCTGGAAATCTGGGAGCACTCGTCAACGGAAAGATGAAGGTCAGCATCAGCAGCCTCTTGTTTGATTAAGACATGAATATGCATCATAATTGGCCCTATTTGGAGATTAAACATCATAATGTAGAACCTTTACTTTGCTAGGCCTGTTACGCTCGGGGCATTCTGATTTTGCAGTATGTTCAGTAAAACTAGGTGGGTTATTTGTTTTGATTTTGCCTCTCCTTCTGGATCAACAGACCACCAAAGAACGTCACATGTGGACGTGTCCGTTCCACCCACCCATCCAACTCTACTTCATCATCAGAAACACGGAGCGCTGCCTCGACTTCGGGATATCTCGCATCAAAATTTGGAACTACAACCGAAGCCTAAATGTAAGTGGCTTTGATTTTTCTTTGTCTTTCATCAGGCTTCTGTTCAGCTCAAGTGAAATCCACTCCACAAATCATTTGATTTATCCCCCTTTTGGGCAAAGAGTTGATTAATTCTCCTGGATGCAGAACAAGATCTCATAAATCCATCACGCTTATAAGGTTGTCACCACAATAGACTCTAGAGGCGCGATTCTGTCAGAGAGGGGGGGTGTGGTTTGTTTCTCTATGGCTCACTGATCTGCCGGTCAGGCCGTCCAAATGTAGAACAGCGAGAGATTAGCTCCAAAGGATTAGCGTTAGTGGGAAACGTGGGCTTCTGCCTCTCATCCTCACTGCTGCTTGCACATACAAAGACCCCCTTGTTTCTCTGTCTGTGCGACTCCAGCCGTCTAGAATGACTTCATGTCTTGACTCTGGAAGGTAAGGAGCTCTTGATGGGGAAATATGATGTAGTTAAACCAGGGTTAAAGTCGTTTACTTCAGAGAGGATCACACAGATTTCAGTTGGACTCCAGCCACTTCTTTGCAACCGCCATGTCTGTGAGATTGCTAATTACTATTAGCTTCCAGAGCGCTAATTCTGCATGTAAGAGACAGAAAAAAAACTTCTGTGAGTTTCTGAAGTACTCTTTATTTCTTATCTGCACATAACATTTTCAGGTCGGCAACTCGTGTCAGTTCAGGTTCTGTGCTCTAAATATTCCTCACTGTACAACGACATTGTATGAGATGCTGAAAACTACCCTGTGATTCTACTTATAAGCAAATCAATTTTCTGGTTTCCTAAAATGTACTGAAATCTTTTTTTTATTATTTAGGATCTGGACATTGGTGCACGGCACATAAAGCTGTACTTAAATAGCACCTTAGTGTTCGAAGGCGAGCTGGAGAAGGGCTGTGGAAACCAGGTCTTTGACTACAGCACCAACATTGACCTGAAGGATTTCCAGCCCTCGGACTCTTTGTTTTCCAGTCCTGTGGCTTCAGGACACAGTTTACGAGGCGCCAGCCCCCAGCGCCATGAGGACAGGAAGGGTGGGGAGGGCAGCAGCATCCAGAGACACTCAAGTTTAAGTCGGAAGCCATCAGATGCTGCCAGACATGGTGTGATGGACATGCAGGAGAAATCACACACGCCTCTACCGCCCATCACTCCTTTGACCTCTGCTCGCCACTCCTCCTCTTCCTCCTCACACAGAAACTCTTTCGACTTATCCAAGGAGCCCCTCTCTCCCCTCAGGCAGCAGATGGAGCAGCCCGCACCGATGGAGCAGACGGTCACCACCCAGCCGTCCTCCACACGCGTGGCCCCTCAGTGGCTGCAGCCTCTGAACAGAGGAGCTCCAGAGGGCTGCGAGGCCAGCAGGGAGAGGCCCCGGTGGCTGGTGCCCCAACACTCTGCAGAGCCCAAATCTCCATCACCATCCTCTTCGATGCTGCCCGAGCTGCCCTGCAATCCGGGGCGGGTGTGCAGGGGGGCGGAGAGGACGCCGAACGGGGGTCAGTGGAAGGGGAACTCCTTGGATCTGAATAACCCGCTGGATGAGATGGGAGAGCAGAAGGCTGACCGGCCAATCAGCGGACGCAGGAGCTCATTTCGAAACACAGCATCTGGTGCCAGGATGGGTGAGGAGCTCCGAGCTGCAGGGCTGACAAACCAAGGTAATAAAAGACACTACCTTTAAGTAACCATAGTTAGGATGGACGATTTCATCTGCTATAACAGTTATGTCACCATGGTCTCAGTGAATATTTGACGCTGGCTGACTCATGGGTGTCAATGAATTCTTGAGATCTGGTGAAACTGCTTCTGCTTGTGCCAAAATTAGTAAAACACAACACCAGGGAAGCAGTCTGCCTCTGTTTACGGTTTATGCAACTCGTCACCTCATCTCTAACCATTCTGGAGATTATAAAATGGATGATAGCTGAGGTGCAGCTGGTGAAAAAAGAAACAGAAAATAAAAGAAATAATCCAGTTATATACAAGCGTAGTTTTTTATCGCCTTCACCTCCTCTGAGCACGACAGAATGGTGACAGCATGCACAAGCAGCAGAGAGTAAAATGACTCTGAATCAACCATTTGTGGATCACGTCATCTCATATCATCACTTTACAACTCTCTACTTCGGGCTCCTGCTGGCAGTAAACAGCTGATTAGTCATTCATGAAATCTTGATATTGATTCAAACATTTTTTTTCCTATTTGATGAAAATATAATAGCAGTTTTTTTTTATTTCCTCTCACTGTCACCAATTAAAGCAAATCTTTGTGTACTCCGCAGAGGAGCCGATCTCTCTTGTCAGCACCAGCAGGAGACAGAACAGTGCTCGCTCTCAGCTGCACAGCCAACAGGATGACTCCCTCATGGAGTCCTGGGACTCTCTCACTAAGTTCAACCAGTGCCAGCGTGGACGCATCTCCAACATGGGCTTCGAAGGGGATGTCTTTGATGAGTTCCTCCAGCGTCAGGGTCGTGGTGCTCCCACACTCGCTGTTAACGCCTCCACAGCACCCAGGAGCCCACTTTCCCCTTCGATGAATCAGGGGGCCTCGTGTAAAAACCCTGATGATGATCCCTCCATGGAGCGGGAGGATGAGTTTGAGATCCCCGTGCTGCCTCAGGGTCAAAGGCTGGTCATCAACATCTTCTCCACCTGGGGCGACCGCCACTACGTCGGCCTCAATGGGCTTGAGGTGTTTAGTTCCAGCGGGGAGCCTCTGCAGCCGGCTCATATAAGCGCCGACCCTCCAGACATCAACATCCTGCCTGCGTACGGCAAAGACCCTCGTGTGGTCACCAACCTGATCGACGGTGTGAATCGTACGCAGGATGACATGCACCTTTGGCTCGCTCCGTTCACTCCTGGTCGAAACCACACCATCTTCCTGGACTTTGGAGCTCCGTTTCATGTGGCAATGATCCGAGTGTGGAATTACAACAAGTCACGTATTCACTCCTTTCGAGGGGTGAAGGAGGTGGAAATGCTGCTGGATGGTCGGTGCATCTTCAGAGGAGAGATCGCTAAGGCTTCTGGGACCTTATCTGGAGGTAGAAGAAAGAAACAGTGAACTACTAGCCTCACAAATCTGTATTCTTCTTTATGTGCTTCTTGTAATCCATGCCTCTCACTTTTCTGTCACTTCAGGGCTGGACCAGTTTGGCGACACCATCCTGTTCACCACCGATGATGACATCCTGGAGGCCATGTCTCGCTATGATGAAACCTTCCACACTGAAGGAGAGGGTCCTGAGGGTCTGGTGTACGAGGAGGAGCTGCAGAGACCACGCACGGCTGATGGAGAGGGAGAGGAGAGGCCTTTCACGCAGGCTGGTTTCAGAGAGGAAGACCTCCAGGTAAGACGATCATCTTAACCTTGAGCCCGCTGAATTTTAATTCCCCCACCTTTTCCCTACGGTGTTATTTTTGTACAACAATTCTGAGCACAAAAAAAGGAGTTGTGAACGCTTCTACTCTCTAAGCAGGTTCTCCGCAGTCATCGCTGTCTGGATCATTTCTCTTGCGCCCATCACACGCTTTACAAATGAGTCGTCCCTGCTTACGCCTGATTTATGCTTGACACGTCTGCGGGGTCCACGCAGCTTTGTGCGGACAAATGACGTCATTTTAACAGCCTCACCCTGGCACAGTCACACACCTCTAAAAATTTCTAACTTCTAAGTAACGCGGAAACGCGCAGAGGAGCAGGGGCTCCTTGTGTCTGAAGTACAGAAAATGCTGACCTTTACATGATTCACCACACACGGATCACCAAAATTAACAATTCCTGGTGTGAAATTGGGCCAAATTTGGCAGAGAAGAGGAATTTGTGAAAAAAATATAGTAAACTGCGTGAATAACCTCTTCTTTTCTAGTTTAGCAGTGGTAGACATGTGTTTGTAATAAAAGCCACACGTGGTTTCTCGTGCAGATCTCCACACATCACATTTGTGTGGAAAACATAACCAGCCCTTCATCCAGACTAGAGCGTGCTGGTTGCGGTTTTAGCTTACGTCATCAAAACATGCTGTTACTGCCATGTTGTGCACTTTTGGTGCATCTCTAACAAAAACCAAACATTCTTGGTTTCAGCGCTGGTGGAAACGAGAGGGCTGACGAGTGCTCTCGGTCATATTTTCTCATATTCTCGGTCAGTGCACCATAAAACAGTTCTAAAGTCATTCATCTGTTTTCTCAGCTAAAGCTCCACCTCAACCCCTCTTTGAGCCAGTCTGAGGAAAACATGGAGCATATCCCCGGCATGTACACAGGAAAGTGTGAGTAGATAATCAACACCTTCTCATCATCACTTCCTCACATCCTTTGTTTGCTTGAGTCTCACAACATCCATCTCTCTCTCTCTCTCTCTCTCTCTCTCTCTCTCTCTCTCTCTCTCTCTCTCTCTCTCTCTCTCTCTCATTTTCCACTGCAGGCCTTAGATTAGAGCTGATGTTGACTTGGGGGGACCCTCACTACATGGGCCTGACAGGTCTGGAGGTGGTGGGAAAGGATGGAGAAAGCTTACCTTTAGATCTCAGCATGATGGCTGCTTCACCCAGAGACCTCAACGACCTGCCTGAGTGTGGACACGACCTGCGAACACTCGATAAGTATGTCAGGCGGCGAATGCTCTGCGGTGTCACTTTACACTGTTTCCATTCACACCTCGATTACTGTCCCTATACGTTTCACGCCAATTTCCACTTTCACCTTTCCTTCCAGAAAAGCAGAATCTGATCATTTTGAGTCTGTTTTCTTCACTCAGGGTTATAGACGGCCACAATATAACCACTGAGGACCAGCATATGTGGCTGATCCCTTTCTCCTATGGAGAGCCCCACATCCTAAACGTGACGTTCAACAAGAGCCAGACCATCGCAGGGCTCCGTATCTGGAACTACAACAAGTCTCCTGAGGACTCTTACAGAGGGGTGAGAAGTAACATCAATAAAAAGATCAATCAATTCACCTTAATACTAAAGTCTAATACCTCCTCTATTTAGATTTATTCACACTGAATTTATTCCCAGATAGAATTTTTGCTTCTGTAACTTCAACTTTTGGATTGGAAGTGCATCAGCTGAGCCAATTCTTAAATGTTAGAAATTAAAATCATTGCGACAAACACAAAATGAGCTTTTTATCTCAACTCAATAAATTAGTCAAGACTCATGCATGAGTAGGCTGAGTCCTCCTCTGCCTGTTCCCTGATCCAGGTCCAACCAGTGTTTGCTGTGAAGCTGCAGTCCGAACAACAGAGCAATTCAAGTTCACTCTAAATAATTTAAAGTAAAGTGTATTTAGAGATTACCCAGCAAGGTTTTAAACCAGAACTTCTTCTTTGATCTAGGTGAAGGTGATGCATGTTTTCATGGATGATGTCGCCATCTCCCCGTCTGAGGGCTTCCTGATCAGGAAGGGACCGGGCAACTGTCACTTTGACTTTGCTCAGGAGATCCTCTTCATCGATTTCCTCCAGGAACCAACCAACAACAAGGGTGCAGAGGACTATCACAAGTAGGAGCCACAGTTTGAATCAGCACATGCTTTTATTTTGTCAGATAGTTTCAAAAGTTCTTCATAAACTTGTCATGTTGTTGTTTCTATTTCAGAGGGAGCTCTAAGAAACAAGAGCAAGCCAGCATGGACTATGAAGCTCCCATCATGCCTTGTGGGTGTATCCTTGTCACATGGGTAGAACAGTTTTAGATGACTGCAAACGTGTGGTGAGTTTATGGCAGATAGTTTTACCTCATGTGATTGTTTTTTTTTAAGATGAGAGGTGTGTTCTATGTCACTCTTTCATTCTGTTGATCCACTACAGGATCGCACAGCTTTTGTGCTCGCTACGAGCTGAAAAGAAACGGTCTCATTCACAGAAAACACTTGAAGAGATTAACGCTTCAGTAGCTGCACTGCTGTGTAAATAAGAGTGTTGTGCCAATGTTGTTTGCATAAATTTAAATGAGCCTTTTATGCATTTATTTGCAGCAAAATGTGATCCTTCTTATGCAGACAAGCTTAACACATTCAAACGCTAATGACACCATGCAGAGAGAGTGAGACTTTATCGTCTGCTGGTGCTAACTCTGAGCAGACGGTGGCAAACAGTTCCACCTCTTGACAAAATAATGTACTTGTTCCTAAAGTCAGCGAGTAATCTCAGTCAGAATTCAAGACAAAACCAGAGCAGACTGCACATAGCTGTAGAATTTTTTTGCACTTAAACATGATTAGTGCAATTTGTTTTGCAAAGTAGATCTTAAAACAGCAGATAGAGCAGCGCAGTTCTGTTTTGGCTGTTAATTGCTAATGATGTAAGTCTTGTAGCAGCCAGCAATCCTGATTTTTTTTTTTTTATAAATAGCTTATAATTTCAATAATTGCAAATTCAGAGTCCAGTTTAATTATATAGAATGAAATTACAGCTTTATTTAATAAATATGGAGTCACTCCGAGCATCAAATGTGATTTATGTGTGTTGTTTGTTCCTTGACCTCCACCTGTCAGTCATTTTCCAGCTGCAGCTCCTAACAACTTGGGGAGATCCGTACTACATCGGTCTCAACGGCCTTGAATTTTACGACCAGAACCATGAAAAGATCAGTCTCAGCGACAACAGTATCCTGCCTTCTGTCTTGCATTTTCATTTATTTCGCTTGCAGACGATTTACTTCAAAATGTAACCTTGCACCCAAGATAGCTTCAAGATAATTTATGATTACATCATCAAAGCCAATATCCTTTCACTCAGTGATTTATATTTATATTAATGACAGGACTTTTTAAGATCACAAATGATGAATAATTCATTTCTCCTCTTACTAATGGGAATGGATGTTTAAACCAGAGGAGTTCTTTGGTTAGTCACTCAGTCATATTTGATGATATTCAGAGAGAAGCTGTTCCTTCAATCGTAATTTAATTAGTAAATTTCAATTTGTGTCCGTTCCTCAACCTTTCCTCCACCAGACATCGCTGCCTTCCCAGACAGCGTGAACATGCTGGACAATGTGAGCGGTGACGTGAGAACTCCAGATAAATTAATAGATGGAGTCAGTGGCACTCATGATGGAAGGCATATGTGGTTAGCTCCCGTGCTTCCAGGGCTGGTGAGGACGCAAAGAGACATTAAGTGGCCGCAGTGCCGTCCATTAAGCAGGCTCAGAGGATGTTGTTCCAGAACAGTTCTTCATAAGCGCACTGATTGTTTCCTCTCAGGTGAACCGAGTGTACGTCATCTTTGATCAGCCGGTTACAGTGTCCATGATCAAACTGTGGAACTACTCAAAGACGCCTCAGAGAGGAGTGAAGGAGTTTGGGGTGGGTGTCTTTATCTGCTCTGAAATCCCTGTTTTCCTCTTGTTGATGTACTTCATCTCCAGTCTGTGTGTGTGCGCGCAGCTGCTGGTGGACGACCTCTTGGTGTATAACGGCGTCCTGGAATATGTGAGCCACGTGGGGAGAGGAATCCTACCCACCTGTGATCCCGTGGTGCCGTATCACACCATCCTGTTCACAGACAATGCTTACATTGCACACAGGGAGAGGAACACTGTCATCAGGTAACCTGGATTTTAAGGATGCACTGATATTATGAACTGCCAAACAAAAAATATGCTCACTCACCCTGCATCCTAAAAACATGCTTCATTTCAGAGATGTTGCACACTGAAAAACCACAGTGGACTCATACAAGGCCAGAAGTCTTGATCACTTTGTACTATAGTGTGTACCCTAATAACACAAAATGAATCATGTATCATAAACTATTATTTTACTGATTCTCATGGCATCGGGCTGACTTTAACCCCGTTAACAGAAGACTTGCCCTGGGATTCTCTACTTTAAAAATGACTGATCTTCAAAAAAAACAGATTGATGTAAAGTAGTTGGATTGAGCCTTTGTGTCCAAAGTAGTGTGTTGTTTTGAAAAAGGGATCTGCTCTTCTCCATTCAGCCCCCGAGGCAGCAGGCACCTCAAACAGTGAGTAACAGAGCCTCTGAAAAGCTTGTCAGCGCCTCCCTGTGGTCAATCCCTGTAATGAAGATTCCTCCAGTGCCCACCCTCCTTCCTCCCCTCCCTCTTCATCCCCCCTCTGTCATCCCACACCCTCCCCACCACATGCCTGACTTGTGATGTCCCGGTCCCTCCTTTCTAGCCTCATCCCTGGTGTCAAGGCCACAGACACGGTAGATTAACTTGTTCCTGCTGTGTCTTTGTTTTCTTGCCATGTTTCAGTGACTACGTGGAGGACCAAGATGTAAAGATGATCAATGAGAATCAGATAGTTCATCATATCAAGAAGCAGCAGACAGCAGATCCAGGTATGATGACTTTACAACCAGATCTGGAGATGTGCTTTCTTGCTGCTTTGAATGTCAGTCATCAGTCTGTATAATGAGCCAGTTTTGATGCTCTATTTCTCGACTTATCTGCTTTTTTTCTGCCTTGATGCAGCTCTGCGGCCTAAAACCTGCATGACCGATGGTGGAAAACATGGAAAAAGGAGGTACTAACAAACAGGAACTTAAAGAAAGGAACTACGGCTGACTTTCTTGGTTCACTTCGTGGCGGGTCCTGAAATAAACAGATTATATCTATAATGGTGATTTATGATCCCCAGAAGATACAGCTCTTACAGATAACACTGGGTTTGCACACACACTCCTCTCACTTGCTATGATAACACACCCGCACAGATATGTCAACAAGTGGGAACGTGTACTTTATGATTGCACCCAGTTGCCCCTTTCCACAGTGCCAGGATAGACCTGAGGCTGTGATTGATCAGCCTGATTATTGTGCCTAGTATTAAACACTATATCTGTGGCTGCTACTTGTGAATTTGTGCTGCATATTTAATGCTGCTTGTGACGTGAAAATACTGAAACAAAAAGCTATAAAGCCACATGAAACACTGTCACACCAGGATGTGGCCTGAGCTACATTTATATAATGATTCTAATCCACAGATGAGCCTATAGGATCAGAGCTCTGCCTAATGGGTATGAGATCTGACTCACTCTCCAGCCAGTGCACACCAACCAATCACAATGCTATGCAGACCCTTATATTATTCACTTATATACATATATAAATACAAACACATCTGTGGTTTTACACCAGAGAGGTTTTCATCTTTAGGAGATTTCTATCAAAGGCTTGAGTAGTTATCGGATAATTCAAAGAAACCAGAACAACTTTTGTAGATTTCAACTTGAACTAAAAAAAAAAAAAAAAAAAGTAAAGCTTCAAAGTAAACGCTCAATTCTTTACAAATATATTTGGCTTCATGGATTTAGCATTGGCATCTTTTTTTTTTTTTTGCATTTTAGCTTTTAAAATCAAACTCGTTTGCAATCCAAGTGACCTTTACTGAAGTTGCTGTATTGGATAGTTTTGGAGGCAAACATTTCTTAAAGCAGCTTCAGCTTTTTCGCTGGAACCACAAAAAAAAGAGAGCGAGAGAAAGAGAAAAAAAGAATCTAGCTTAGATGACGAGTAAATTCAGCGACAGGCAACTTCTTATATGCAAATACTATAATCTTACCTCAAATTAAAAAAGAGCGATCTTTAAAAAGGGATTTAACTTATTCTACCTTCACTATAATATCTGTGTTGTGTGATATACTCAGTTCATTATTCCCTGTACTGACTTGTTGCATGAAGGTTCCCTCAGCAGTAGCTGCTGTTGTTATCCTTTAATATTCTGTTGGAGGAGTTTGTACTGCTGCTTTGTTGAACCCTGATCTAAACTATTTCATACTCCTGACTTACGACGGGAGTTACATGTAAATAAAATGCAGTTTTATGTATTTAATTTCAGTGCGTCGCATGGCAACGATACTCATCACCCTGGTGGTGGCTGTTTTTGTACGTGCAACTTTAAGTGTTTTAAAATATTTGATTATTTTTCTAATCTTTATTAAATATGTATATTTGATGTAGGTTCATTTGAATGAATAAAATTTAAAATGTATTTCACATTTTTAGATCTTTTCTTAACTTCTTGAACCATTTTCCCCTCACATCCTCACTTGAACCCAAACTGACACAGAAAAAAAGAGCTGGTGTTAAGATTAAAACACTCATAAGACAGGTTAGTGACTTAAATATATCCTGAGATCCTTTAATACAGACTCTGCTGCACATTTCACGGTATGTATAAGGAATGATCATTCAGTTACAGAGCAGAGCATCAGTAGTTAAAAGGCGGTGATGGGGCTACATCATCTCCACCCATTTAAAGGTTACATTCCTGCAGAACCACAGCTTTGTGAGATACAGGCTCAGATTTTCCCCGGGAAGGTCCCTTCTTCCCTCTGGTCGTCCCATTTCTGGATCTAATTGGAGATAAAAAAAAAAAAAAAAAAAGACTTGAGTCCATTTTTAACTCACACTGGCTCCAGAAATAACATTTTCGACATGGCTGAGAGAGATTTACAGTGAATTTTTAAGCATCCGTCCTGAGGCTCATTTTATTTTGATTCTCAGGATGGAGCAGACTCACAGGAATGTAAGGGACTCAAAGTTGTTTGACCCCTTCTAAACAAACAGCACATGTTTTCTGCCATTTCTGTTTAACTCTTTAGTTTTACTTTTTGGGCTGTTCTGTTCTTTTATAAACTATGAAATGTAATGTTTTTCTTACCCAGGATAAGGGGCAGAGTGATTTGTAGACCCTCTTGTACCAATCACAGGGGGCTACGTCCACTCCTTTGGCATCCAGAGCTTTCTGGCATCTGTGATAGTCTGTTGATAGAGAAACAATAACAACTGTTAATGTTTTAAAAACCCCCCTAATAATCCAGGTTAAAAGAGGGCAGGTTGTGAAATCCCCCCCCAGGATTACCCGCAGAGGTCAGGGATCAACATGTGTAAAGCCCTCAGGTGGGCTGTGGTGGGTTTTCAAAAAGGTAAACAGTGTTTGACCTGATTTAGCATGTTAATCAAAGGTTTTATAATAAAACATTTTATAATTATAGCTGAAGTCAGTCTTTCTTATTTCTAACAGTTTAAAGAAACGGGAATCCCCACCACCACCACCACCAATAGACTTTTTTGACCTTGACCCAGTCTTACCTAGGTAGTTGGACCAGCAATTCCTGGTCTGGTTCGAGTTGGGGAATCTGGCGTCAAAGGGAGCAGTGCGGTAGTTCTTAAGTTTGGTCTGAATTTCATCGGCCATTTTCACTTCTGTATCTGTAAGAGAAATCCTGAATGGATTCGATGGATGTCAAAATGTTAAATCTTTCTCATCAGGTTTTGTAAATGAACCTCTCTAGCTGTAGCAGGTGTTTAACCCTCTAGGTGCGCACTGACTTCAAGTTGAAGCCAAACCTGGAGATGCGCAGCAGCGACTATTTTGGGGAGCTTTAAGTGCCTGCATGCAGCACTCCAAAGATGTTTCTAGAAATGTTTAACACCCTGAGTCCTATCCCTGAGCCATTCTTTTTCTTTTACGTTTTAGCAGCTGGCGGTCATCGAAAAGGCACCTAATAATAGCAACAATGCTTCAAAATATGCGATCACCAAATACGGAAATAACAATGTCGAATGATACGGAGACAGCTCATCAATTTCCTCATTCAGCGGGTCTAAAACACATTTCTGTCAAACACAACCCAGTTTCTGTTTCTCTTTTTGTACGATAAGCTTTAGGCTATTCATTCATCAGACTGATTTAATCCATGAGAGAGGAAAAACATAATAGAAATATAATTATCAAGTTTTGATAGGTGTTTTCACTTTCAAACATGCGGAGCCTTATATCACATCTTTTCATTTATCATTTAAATGGTGTTATAAATTATCAGAGAAAAGACAAGTTGCTGGTATAGAACAAAAGGAAAACATGCGAGAAAACGTTACCTCTTTGGCAGTGGCTAGCTCGAGCTCAGAGTGACTTTTATCCCGGACGGTGTAAAGTGTCTCGCTCCTCTGATAAGGACTGTGCGCCCCACGCGCGCGCTCCCCTATGAGGATATCGCAGCCGTGCAGAGCTATCATAATGGTATGGCGGACTCAGGTCACATTGAAATGTGGGACAGACAGACTGTCACAGGACTCAGAATACCTACACAGGTATGCACGAGTATTGTGAGGCAGCTGGGTTGAATCCAGGCAACACACGAGCAACATGGCGCAGCAAATAAGTGTTAATTCTGTTTCATTCATGTTTTTACATTTTCATCTGGATGCGGAAGTATTCAGTCCTACAGTGAGACAGTTAATCATTACAAGATATTGGCACTCTCACTTGGAATATGACAGTTTTTGATGGACTTCATTGTGTGTACTTAACAAATTTATTTTATTTTTTGTCTTTTAGTTGGATAAATGTGAATCGGGTAGCTTGATATCGAAGTCTAGAAACCCAGAGCTGTCTAGGAATTGTTTCAGCTAGGTCATGTGAGGACAAAGCAGTGTTTGAAACTCTCTACATGTAGAACATCTCTAATAACTAAGCTGAGCAATGTCCAGGTTTAAGTAAAGTTGCATCTGTAGTTTAAAAAAAAATCTATCAACTGCAGTCGTGTTTTTTTTTTTACAGCGCTGGAAGACATAGTTGTCACTTTTTGGGATGCTGCAAGACCATTATTTGAAATCCATCCGGTATCTTCATCATGCCACAGAAAAGTGATATTCCGCGCCTTCCCTTTTTGCAGACCTTATCCAAGAACCCTTCGGGGACCATTTTCCAAATTGATAAATTAAAACTCAAGAATCAGGTGTCGTGATCTGCGTGTGTTAGCCGGTTTCGCGATTCCAAAATAACTCAGGAGGCCGGGAGTCTGCGAGCAGATGTGCGTCATGGTTAATGAACGACGCGCTCCAATTATGCGGAGTGAACTGGAAGATACAACTCCGTGTGGGACGTGACTGCCTCCACTACATGAATGGACAGCGTGACAAACATGAGACTCCGCCAGCGCGTCAGCAGCGCACATGGCTGCTGTGACATGTTAACCAATGCTTACCTTGCAACACAAGAGGGCGGACAAGGTTCGGTTTCACATATTGATAATGACGCAAGTGGTTTGTTTTCTGATAAGAGTTGATTTACAGACAGTATGACAAAATAAATAGAGACGACGAAATAAATAGAGAGGAGAGAATATTTTAAAGGATTAAATGTTCTCACATATTTCGTTTTTTCTTTCACTCTAACATTACGTGTTGAAAGCATAGACTGTATAATTAAAGTTAAGTCACGTGATCCGATTAATAAATCTGATTGGAGTAGAAGTAATGCAAGAGTGTTCTGAGGCTGATTATTCGCGAATATTCTGTTTGTATCACTCCGCCTCGACCAGGCGTTTTAATACAGATGATTAATATTACTTTTGACAACATATCAATAAAAAGCACAAGACTGTTAACTGGTTGCCTGATGAATTCAAACATAAAACAACTGCTGAGATCAGAAGTGCTAAATGTGGGATGGAAAATCAACTTTTACACATCTGTGGTAAATAAAGTTATTGAAGAAATGTCTAAATCATTGTTGGCACCCCCTTTCTGTAGGAAAAGGAATAAAAGAGGGGAATAATGCCCTGAATTTAAACTGTTGAATAAAGAGCTTGCTTCGAGTTGTTTTTAGACTTTTTTTTTAATTTTAAGAACACATATCTTAGAAAATGCAAAAACAGCTCATTTAAAATATTTTAATATTTCTCAAATTCAAGAACAGTCAGAGTATTCAGATTAAGTCAGAAAGAAAAGCCAGCTCCAAAAACAGACCAACAAAAGCCACAACGTCACTATCAACAGTCCAACTATAAAATCACTCAGAAATAAAACCAGCGTTATAAAAAGGCGCCGTAAACTCACAGCAGTAGTTATCAATACTCTGCAGAACTTTCAGTAAGGCATACACAGTGTGCATCTAACAGAATCACCAGTTACAGCATCTTGGATTGAGTAAGTCAGAAACATAAATCTCTTATCAACAGTACTAATGACCAAATGAGAGTCCTGGAAGTACCCTTAAAACAGAATATGCAACAAAAAAATGTGTCACCACAAAGTGTAAACCCTTAACCTTTCAAGTTACTTTTTACATCTCTTCTGTTTTAGTGTACAGTCTAAGAGAGAGAAGCCCTTTGCATCATGAAGCTATTTTGTTAAGGCAACTGAAATATTCAGATCATACCAAAATATCCACCTGTGGGAGCGTGCATGTGCTACCCTTTATAAACCAAATGTGATATTAGATTGCATAGATCTAAATGATAATCCAGCCTGTGCATTTAAAGAAAGTTTTACATCAATGCATAAAAAAGTGCTCGAGATAATAAAGCAGGGCGGGCCCTCTCTATGAATTCATCAGCAGGAGAAAAGCAACCTGTACCATGTGATTGTCAGAGAAGAGTAGCATTTGGACAGGAAAGCATGTACACAGTAGTAGGTCAGCAAGTTAAAGGGAAGAACCCTGTCACATCAAGTATAAAGCTTTTTTTCCTTTGATTTTCAGCAGTCAGCTAGTGTTTGCTTTGGTTTGTGGAGTTGAGTTAAGCCACTAAAAGTGAGAACATTCAGCCTATGTCGCAGCTTCACCAGTCACTGAAGCGCAGACGAATGAAGGCCTCCTTGATGGTCTCGTTGGTCTCCGAGCTCGCCTCTGTGCCAATGCGGAGTACTCTGCTGATGGGGACTTCCTCCTTCAGCTTGCGCTTGCTGAGCATAATGGTGCCTTCAGTACCCTCTGTTCCAGGACCCGTCAGGAGGATGTAGGCAGCATGACGTCCACGCTCCAACAGTGTAGCTACAAAAAAAAAAACATTCAATCAATAACATAAACATACACATTAACTAGCTTACTTCTGTTTACAGATTTGTCTTCAAATGTCTGGATTTCTGAATGAGAAGGGATCTAAAAATCAGGAAGATCTGCTTGTTTTCGGGTTCACAACTTTGAAGTAAAAAACCTTTTGAAAATAAAGGAAGAGATTTTAAAAAATCAGTTTGAATGATTTTCAGTTTGTACAAAATTTTATCCTTTTAGAAACTTTTTGTAACATATATCAATGTTGGTAAATATCGGTTATTCACCATAACAGAAATATTAATATCAGATATTGGCCAAAATTTCCATACCGGTGCATACCAAGAAGAGACCAATTTCTCGTCGCTTTAATTTAAACAAATCTCAAGAAACCATCTGACCTATGAACAATGCAGCTCACAGAATCATTCCTTCAAACATACTGTATATCTCCATCAGATGAGAGCAAAGCTTGTTAAAAAGCTAACCGTACCTTTAAATGTTATGATGTGGTCCACACAATTGTTCGATTCAAGGAGGAATTGAGAATACAGAGGATGGAGCATGTAAGAACATGGCACATTACTTTGAGGTACCTGTGAGGTAGAAAAGGAGCCAGATTAGAATTTTCAAAAAAATCTGAAAACATGCACGACCAAATAAACATTGCATTCTTACGGATGGGTTTGTCTCTGAAGGCATCCGGCCCCAAAACACAAAGATGGAGAAGGAGTTGGTGGTGTGAAAGGAGCCGGGTCTCGGTGAGTTAGGAGGGGCCAAGAGGTTAACTTCCCAGAGCACTCCGCCGGATTTTCCATCAAGTATTACAACCTATGAACATGACAAGCAATGTTTAAGTTCACGTGTGATTCAAATGTCCGACACATGAGGCATCACAGCAGCCTCACCCTCTTTGTGTTGTTGCCCATATCATCCTCCACCACAACATCGAGTATGTTGTCTTTGTTAAAGTGACCAAAGGAGGGCTCGCTGAAAGAAAGAACATAAGACTCAATAAACACTTAAATATTGATATGCAATATCAATGATTTAAAAAAAAAAATAGAGAAGTGTATTAATTATGTGACGTTACACTTCTACATAAGACTGTTCCTGTGTGCACGCTGTAACCACTTACTGTAGATTTTCGATTAAAAATTAATGGTTGCTAATTGGTTTTCTCTACAATACTTCATCAACCAATCACTTGCATTATAAGTTTAAAAAGAAAAAGATGTTTGTAGTACACACTCAGTGCAACATAAGAGAGCTCTTCAAAGCTCTACCTGAGGACTGAAGTGGTATTCAGTCTCCACAGCGTCTTTAAGCTGTTCCCATCAATTAAAGCCACCTCCTTCTCCGTCACGATCAGCAAGTTGGGTGGATCACCTGTTTCTCCAACTCTGAGAACTTGTTTCACTGAGTCAGACCTAGACAGTAGAAAAGCATATCAGTAAAAGACGTCAGATGACCAACGTTAGAAACTACATGGAGGCTATGTAACATCTAAATACAGGACCCTCCTTGTAAAAGTTCTTTGTGTTAATCTCAAATGCAAACTGCTTCTTACACATAAACAGGCACAAGGCCAGTGGTTGGGTTGGAGTTTTTCTCCCAGTGTTTGTCTTTCGTCAAATCTGCTTCCATCCCATCCTTAGCCTGAGCAGCAATCCTCCACAGAGCCAGCCCGTACACACCCGAGTCTGAATAAATGAAAAACTCATTAATATACCGCCATCAGATAAAACAAAAAGGATTGTCTGTGTCATTAAAAATACACACGCAAATATATATACCACGTTCTTCATCAAACACGATTCCTGACAGAAAAACAATCCCACCACTGTTTAAAACCAGCTTCTGCTTGTTCTCAAACAGCTTTTTATCAATTCCAACAATTTTGATCACTCTAAGCTATTTTTGTTCTTCCCTTCAGAGCAGCTGACCTGCTTTGTAGCTTCTGACACAGGAATGACTCTGACAAAGGCCAGCTGCACAGTGGCCCTCAGGGAAGACTTGCTGGTCTGGCTTATTTACAGAAGTTAGAAGTTACACAAATGCAAATACTTTGTCGGTGTATTTATGTAGAGTTTCACCGGATCACCCGGGCAGTTATTCTTCTGACTGCTTCTTACACTTACCCCTGATCATTTAACACAAATACCAAGATTTTCTACTTCTTATATTTTTGAAAACAGCCTTGTTTCTTGAGCTTGGGTTCTACTTGAATAAAGCACTTCTGCCACCCATCCAAGTGTTTAATACAAACCTTTTTGTAGTAGCACATAATGAGAACCTCCTGAAGTGAAATGAAGGAGATGGCTGGCGGTCTCTGAGGGGTCAAGTGTCACCGTAGTGCCAACCTGCATGCCCGTTTTTCCTGAGAGGAACACCAGCTGAGTCTGCAGATATGACATTAAGAGTGGCTTAATTCTGTTTTGCTTGAGTGGTGAACAAATTCTTTTCCAAATACAACACAACTGCAGTAAGAGAAAGATATAACACACTGACAGTATTTACCTGTGTGTTGTCAGGGGCCACCAGGGCTATATCATTGACTTGGTCTCCATCCAGGTCTGGGACACTTAAAACAGGAACAGTGCTGGGCAGACCGGGGGGGTGATGCTGCTGCCACCTGATTTCACCTACACACACAAGAAAAAGAACCTCTGCTCTGATTTCGTAGCAAACACGACAGCTTCTAATGGCATGCTGGTTCATGCTTGGAAATACAGGCAAAATTATCCTATGCTGCAAGTTTATTTAAAAACACTATAAAGTTATTGCTTTGACTTTTCAACATATCGAGTCACTGACCACTATTTTTGTCAACAGCTGTGAGTTTGTCAGAATGGTACAGCAGGCAGTCCCAGTCTCTGCTTGTGTCTTTATCCAGACCGCACTGAGCCCAGTGATACTCTGGAGCCAGCGGACGCTCCCATAGGCTTTCTCCATCCGTCCCATCCACTGCTAATACAAACACACACGGCGAGGGCAGACCTAAACAGAAAAAAAAGGAAGTGTCGCTATCACATGGCAGTGTTATTACACAGCGTCGGTGTACAAACGACAAGTTTATACCTGCATCAGCACACGTGTTGTTCTGGCTGCCTTCTGTGTTTTTCAGAACAAACAGCACATCCATCACCTTGTCCTTGCTTGCATCTTCAATAGCAATAAAATCATAGGCAGCTGTGGCAGAGGAGAAGTAGAAAGTAGTTAGTTCACATTCAAAACACTTCCAAGGAGTGAAAAAACAACACTAAACTGTAGACACACCTGCTTCAGAGAATGTCCTGTTCCATGTTTTGAGATACTGTGGTCTGACAGGACAGGGGATGATGAAGGAGAAGGCGAAGACGATAGTGAGGCAGAGGAACAGGGAGAAGAAGAAGACTGCAGTTCTCCAGTGGGTTAATTTGGACAAACCAAAGGCTTCTTTACAACTCTTCTTCTTCAGCTCTGTTGTTGGAGGTACTGTTATGGTCTCCGCCCCATCCTCTCCTTGCTTCAGAGGGTCGCCTTCAGTGGCACTGCCTGTGGTCTCCATTATTGCCTCAATGCATTACAGGCCTGTAGATCTACTCAAGAAAAAAAAGATATTACACTTAAATCTTACCTCTTAACAATGCTGGTTTTCAGTCAACGCCCAGTAGCGTCTTTTTTCCCTGCAGCTTTCCTCTGTAACTCTCCCACTTCAGAGTAAACAAAACGCCTTCATATGTCACAGCGGGCCTGTACTCAATGACAGTTCATGAAAAAAATACTGGAGGCAGCAGAGTCTGTCAGTCCAGCTTTTTCTGCTGCATCAACCTTTGTGGATCTGAGCCTATTCAGCCGTGCCAGCTCTGACTCCAGAGGTTTCTACGCACAAAACAACAAACCCTGAATTAACAGCCCTCTCACAAACAATGATCTTTAAGCCATAGACAACACTTCATTACTTTGAGATTAAATTGTAAAAAATGTGTAATTTAAACGAAGGATTCTGGCTACAAAGACCTAAGGGGCGTTTTCACTGTTACTCAATGTCGCACTGCTACCATTGTTAGCTTGATTTTGTTTGTGAAGTTTACGGTCAACACTTTGTTAGTTTGCGAACTTTTATAACAAGGCATAGGTTCATAAACAGAACATAAGAATAACACGTATCACTCAAACAAACCTTGATAAAAATGTAACCGATTAAAATTTGTATTTTTTTTCTTACTTGTACACTCCACTGTCGTCTTTAATGGCCCCCTGTGCTTCAGGTAGTAGGCCTGTCACACTCACGGAGCTGCCAGCTGCAAAAACAAATCAAAGGCAAGCCCGCAGTTGTAACGTCAGGAAGGTTTCATTGCCTCCAGTTTGTCTCACTCGTGGGGATTTGTGTGTCACGGAAAGGTAAGCTTTCGTCGATTCAAATACATGCCGGGGAGCCCAACTACAACGCTAACATAGAAATTTACCTTCCTTAGAGTCTCCAGTATAACTGTTTCGAATGAGGCTACCAGAGGACGACAGCCTGTCAGAAGGAGGTTGCCTGAAATCCAAACTCAGGGCGAAATGAACATCTAACGCACACCGTGAGTTCTTCTTCGTTTAGGTTTATTGACGTTCGACAAACAACGCACTAACGCAGTTCCGCCACCTATTGGTATGGAATTTGGATCATGTTATAACATCAACGTTAATGTATCCTACCCTTTCAGTAAATAAATTAAAAATCGAAAGAGGGGGAAATGGATAGACAGAACTAAAATTTTAACAGAGCTGCATAGCAATACTAAATCATACTCTCTTACACTGTCTGAAGTACAGAAACAAAAAATTGAGCTATTATTTCCGAGATTAAGCACATTATCTACATATATAAATATTTTCCAGGGTTGAGTTTTCATCCCGTGAGTTGAAGTAACTGTGATTGGCTAACCTATCTGTTCTCAATTATTTTTGATTGGTCAGATTTAGACAAAGGCCCACCCTCTGGTTTTTTGAAACAACAGGCCGTGACGTAATTTCCCTGAAATAAAACGGAAACTGTGTAGTCCACGAAACAGAAAAAGGCATCGAGAGGTGATGCTTGGACGAATTCAGAATCAATATTACTACCAACAGCTATAAGGATCGGCTTGATTTTATACAGCGCTGTCGACTGACGACCTCCAAAAATGTCTGCTCAAGCTCAAATGAGAGCTTTGCTCGACCAGCTGATGGGAACAGCGAGGGATGGTGAGTTACTGTAGCAGGCTAGCTGTGCTAACTAGTTAGCCAAGATGGAGCCACTGCTGAGGCTGGCTGTGTTGGTGTGTGATGGACAGAGCTGCATGAATGGATTTACTGCAGAGGGTTGCTTAATTACTGTTACGTTAGTTACAAACAGCATAGACGGTTATAACTTTAATTATAATGTCTGTATCCAGTAAGGGTCAATTTAAGTCGGAAACGTATGACTTTTTAGTTTTGTTTTTACCACTTTCGGCGTATATATCACGCCAGTAGCTAAGTTAGCTCGTGCTATTTTTAAGGAGAAGTTGCGGACGAGCTGTAAATTACCCAGCATTGAGTAATGAAGTATTGCAGCTCGTTATTTCATAAGTCCCGCCTTCAATCCAATTTAAGTCCGCTTTGTTGATTAAATCAAAGTCATTACGGTGAATTTGTAGAACCACGGTGCGTCCGCCCTCGTAGTTCACGTAGGCTCGACGTCAGAGTAGGCCCACTGGTGTATTTTATTAGCATACTGAAACTTTGCAATATGATGATCTATTTCACATCATTTTAAATAAAACTTCAAAGACAGTGTTTTTAAATCATAGACTTCTTATGTTATTTAACAGCATGTTTTTTTAATTAAAAATGTATATTTTTATATGTCCAATACCAACCATGCGTAATGCGCGTATTACCTTAATCGGCGAAGAAAACTGTAAGAACAGATCACAAATCAAGATCTTTTTTTCATTAAATGGAAGAACAGAAATAAGATTACCTAAGTTGAAGTACCTTTAAAATGTAATAGGTTTAACTGAACATGCTAATGTAGAGTGTAATTGTTTCTAAGTATTTCATTGTAAGATAACGTCTAATGCCCTTTGGATACAGATAAAGTAATTGAGCTGTCGAGTTTGATTGTCATGGGCGGTAACAGGCAGCTTATTGCTGCGCTGCCTTAGTTGAAATCAGAGGCTCATCTTGATGCATAATAAAGCATCGGCCCCATTGATCATCCTCAACCAGTTTTTGCTGTTAGAGTGAACTTGTGGTGTGAGTTTGTGGGTGAATGTGTAATGAGATTGATATCAAATTCTTCCCATACATGTGTTGCATACAAACTGAACAATTGTGGCCCCTTTATTTTATTCATTAAGGTTCAGTGTATCTTTGCCAGCCTACAACAATCTGCAAAGGAGTTGCAGAAAAGCCTCATGTTCATCGAGCCGTGAGTCACACATAATTTTTAAAGCTGTTATGATGAATATCCAAACAATTTGTTTGCCTTCCGGAAGTTACTGTAGCCTTTTTTTTTGAAACACACAAATGGGTATTTCTTCAGTGGCAATAGCATTACAATTTGGAGTAGTTTTAAGACGTTTGGTCGCGCTGAATCCATCGGGGAGTTTACCATTAGACGTCTGTTTTTTTGGAAGGCAATTTTCATGGTCATCGAAGAAAAAAAAAACACTTTGCACACATTATTTTCAATCTGACTTGTGTATGACTCCCAACTTCTTACTACAGGTATGGGCAAGAAAACTGTTCCCATTTATACTTTTCTGCAGCGGGTTTAAAATTCTGCAGCTGAGGTCTTGAAGATGCAGAAGGGTACAGTATGTGGTGCAGATCGCAGTGTGTATAAACAACTTTTTTTTCCTTGGATTTCTTTTTTTTTTTTTTCATTTTTGTTTTGAATTTCCTGTCAATGTTTTTATGTATTTTGTATAGAGGCTTGGCTGGAAAAAAATGTGCCCGAAATGTTTATATTTGTCATCACACTCTTAACTGTAGTTGCTTGTCGATTGCAAAAGTTATTGAAAGGAAAGCAAAGCAGCTTGTAGTTGTTTTGTCAGTATGGTTCCACATTCGGTGGACATTCAGCCTCATTCAAAGTTAATGTGAGATGAGGCTCTAAAATTTATGATGAGGATTGGGAAAGGTAAGCACCAAGCAAAACAGGAAATACACGATAATGCATTCACATGAAACTTGTGCTAATTCTGTCTCTCGGAGACTGAGTATCATTGTTACTGGTCAATGAAGTGACGTAATGAAGAAGACCACTTTGACAGCCAGAAGTATGATGATCAACTCATAAGTGGGCACAAGTTGCTTAATGCAGCTGAAGTGATTCGTTTCCCATTATGTGTAGCTAATAAAGACTTGTGTTTAAAACCTCTGGATACTTCGACCCGTTAACAAATATGTAAGGTCTTTCTCAATGCCAGTTTTTTTGGACTGTTTCAGGTGATGAGACGCGACAGAGGGTCAAGTTCACCGACGAGCGTGTCTGCAAAAGTCATCTCCTGAACTGCTGCCCTCATGACATCCTGTCCGGAACTGTAAGTTGCCTTTCATTTCATGTTTGAAAAAGGACTCTTACCCTTCTGACACACTTAATGTCTGAGGTTTTGCATTTTAACTAAAGTCTTGTCTTTTTCAGCGTATGGACCTTGGCGAGTGCACGAAGATCCATGACCTGGCACTTCGAGCAGATTATGAAATTGCATCCAAGGAGAGGGATCTGTTCTTTGAGCTTGATGTAAGTGAAGTGAGCTTTAAATTACACCGGTGTGCTTTAGGGCTGGATGACAACATCCGATTTGTGATTTTAAGTGATTTTTTCCTTCTCAAAAAACAAAAACAAAACACTCCCAGTGATACAAAAATTATATGAATCAAGTTTGGCCTCTGTTGTCAAAATATTTTTCCAAACAGATTTTCCTGCTTAGAATTAAATTGTGTCATAAAATGTTGATTATGTATTTCAAACATTTGCAGGTTTGACATGAACACTCTAGGCTCAGTATTTCCACTGTATATTAACATCAAACTCTGTGATCAATATTTAATCTCATTTAAGAAACAAGTACAAGCCTTTAAAAGTCTTCCTGCAAAACCTGACAGAGCCTGCCATCATGGCGACTGTACATTTTTTCCAAACATTGCAAAAACTTATAATCGGACTAAAACAAGAAAAAAATCTTGATTTTTTAATTTTTTAAATCTTCTGCATGAAATAATTTGATTTAATCAATGTGCCCTATTGTGCATGTCAATGTACTCTACATTAAAGTGACATGTCTCAATATGACATGAATCCTCTTTATGCAATTTAAAGTCAAGAGTAAGGACAATCAGCCAGTAGATCCACTCTCTTTTCCTACTTCTGCAGTGTTTTCAAATACTAACTCTGTCACTGCTAAGAATATTGACAGTTTTTATGCTGATGTAGAAAAGAACATGTTGATTTGTCCGCATGCATGCAAATCCCTCAAGTAAATATTTGTAACTTCTGTCAACAAATGCTCTCACTCCTTCAGGCAGTGGATCACCTGGAGTCTTTTATCGCCGACTGCGACCGGAGGACAGAACTGGCGAAGAAGCGTTTGGCCGAGACCCAAGAAGAGATCAGCGCTGAGGTGGCAGCAAAGGTGAGCGACGCAACAAGCTGAAACAAAGACATTATGATGCTCTGTAATCACGTTCACGCTCCGTTTCTTAATGTGACCTTTAATTTCGTAAAGCTGCACTCAGTCAGTGTTACAGTGACATGAGTATCATTCATTTTTTGTGTTTGCAGGCAGAGAAAGTTCACGAGCTGAATGAGGAAATTGGAAAACTCCTGGCAAAGGCTGAGCAGCTCGGAGCAGAGGGCAATGTGGATGAGGCCCAGAAAGTCCTGCAGGAAGTGGAGAAAGTACGCACAAGGAAGAAGGATGCAGAGGTACGGAAGGAGAACACTGCGTGTTAGCCGTATTAAGGTGCTTTTCCTTTTATTAAAACGCCCATGTGCTTTTCATTTTACCCTCAGGAGGAGTACAGAAACTCTATGCCGGCCTCCAGCTTTCAGCAACAGAAGCTTCGGGTGTGTGAGGTGTGCTCTGCTTATCTCGGCCTCCACGATAATGACCGTCGGCTTGCCGACCACTTTGGTGGAAAGCTTCACCTGGGCTTCATCCAGATCAGGGAGAAACTGGACCAACTCAAGGTGGGTGCATGGAGCTGTTAAGTAGATCAAAACAGGCCAAAGAAAACCCTTCAACAGATACAGAAATGTGAATAAACCCCTGACTGTTTACTTTTATTTACTTTATTTTTCTTAGAAAACTATGGTTGACAAGCAAGAGAAAAGGAACCAGGAGCGCCTAAAGAGACGGGAAGAGAGGGAGAAAGAAGAAAGAATGAGGAAGAGGTGTGTTTATACATTGAATGCCCTGCTGACAGTTTCCTTTAAGTGTGCTTTTTACTGATCAGTCTTGTAATTTTTCTTTTTTTAATCTGCTCGCTTCATAGGACCAGATCACGCAGCAGAGAGCATAGAAGGTAAGAAAGCTGCTTCATCAGCCTGCTTCAGTCTGTTCGGCTGTTGCAGTGGGGAGTTAATTATAACATTGTTTTGCGTTTTCATCAGGTCCCGTTCTCGTGACCGCAGAAGGAGGCGCTCTCGCTCCTCATCACGGGACAGGCGCCGCTCGCGCTCACGCTCCAGGGAGAGGAGGAGGAGGCACCGCAGCCGCTCCCGCTCTCGCAGCCGAGGACACCGTCACAGCCACGAGCGGAGCTCCAAACACAAGTAAACACACCAACAAGCTAACACTGATCACAAGAAGCTTCTGCAGAATTCAGCATCTGAAAAACACCTCAAACATCTTGTTGCAACAGCAGACAAAAACAAGCATGCATTTCTGCAGACGGGAAGGTTTTGACCAGATATAGATGAACTAGGAAAACAAATCAGCGTGGATTCCAATCCAATGCAGAGATCTAGGAAACTGCATTTCATCTTCAGTCTTCTGCAGATCATGAAGACTTTGTCTTTAAAAGGGCTCACAAATGCGACATGAATCCTCTTCATCCAGTTTAAAACCTTCACTGTCATTAGTCTGTTTCTGTTCTGAACTCTTATTAACATCTTTTATGCTTCTGTCACTCAGGTCATCCAGGGACCGAGAGCGCTCCTCCAGAGACAGGTCACGGGAACGAGACAGGCGGGACGGGATGAACGGCAGGTCAGACTCCCGCCGAGCAGACGACAGGGACATGGGGGACCTCTGAAGACCAAACTCCCATAAGTCACTGCACACATCCTCCTCTTGTCTCTCTCCCTCTCACACCTGTCTGTCCATTTTTGATAACCTGATGTCACACACAGTCCTCGCCTTGACTCCTCTGCTCTCCTGCCTGCCTCCTGTGTTTGCTTCACCAACCTGATGCTCTTTGGATTACGTCTTCTAGCATCCAGTTTATCAATTTCAAGTTATTGCAGGGAGAGCTGGTTAGTTATGGATCAGTAGTGGAGTGGATCATTATACCCACATCTGTAATCTGGTGGCTGTTTGTATCCAATACATCCCACATCTCGTTCTAAACTACCTGAAAAGGGTCCCAACAGGAGAAGCAAAAACAAAGTGAGGGTCTGCTGGACTGATATGTTACCGATCCATTTTCTTTCATTTCTCACGATGTTCTTTGAGACAGAATCTGTCTGTAAATATGATTTTGGCCGATTGTTAGTCTGAGAAGTTTTGTTCTATCAAGAAGTTGTTTTTTTTTTTGTTCCTCCCCCCGATTTTATAATCACCAACTCCAAAAGTTCTTTAACGTGTGTCCATTTATTTCTAGTTTGATGAAGCCCAGCTAAAGTTATAGGAACCCAATTCAAAACCGGATGGTTTAAAGTTGTGATCATCTCTAATCGTTTGATTCTTTGCAGCTGTATCTCACGCTCTGTAGTCACCCTGTCAGATAAAGAGTTTGACCAGAAAAGATGAATTCTTGTTTTAAATTCCCTCCCCTTGTAATGTTTATTATTAAATGATAAAATAAAATAAATGGTAACTTCAAAGTCAGTGTCAGCATGTGACCAAGAAGGTCCAAGTGAAACATTAAATAATTCAGAGCTATAACTGTACATATATTTTCTTTTTATTAGTCAAGTTCTTGAATTAAAACGGTGCCCAAGTTCGAAACAGATTCCTCTGTGTGTAAATTCATCATTGAAAACAGACTTTAATAGAGGCATTGCTTTACCTCATGTGTGAAGTCATTTCTCTTTCTGTTTGGCTAAAATATCTTTCTTTAACATCTCGATTAAAAACAAATCCACCATTTGAATTTCAGGTGTCTGCTTGTCTTGTTTTTATCAATCAGTTATTTTACAAACATGATAAATACATTTAAGTTAGTCTCCACCTGGTCGGCCACTGTGAGCCATAAGAAAACTATTCACAGGAAAATGTTAAAAATAGATATTTTCTGGTGAAATATTCAACAGTCGGTGCCTGCTTGCATCAGAATATGAAATCTCAGCTGTTTTGTCACAATCTTTTTTAAAGATGGAAATCATGACTTTCCACTGATGCATGTAACGATGTGAAGTCCTGCTTGTATGTTTGCTGGTGACTTTTTTTCTTTTTAAAAAAACAACTGAGGCGTTCACTCTAAAGTGACTCCCTGATGAACACATTTCTCCCTCTGGAAGTCTTTCTGCTGCTCACAACGTGCTGCTCTCCAGCTTCAGATCCACCTTCATCTTCTGTTTCTCCATCACGGCTTCCAGCTCTGTGGCTCTTCTTGCGTCCTGTAAAAAAAGGCAACGAAGGGCGTGTGAAAACAAGCATAACAGAGTTGATAACTGCTTTAAAATTATCTAAGTCGGGGAGCTCACAAGATGGACTCGAACTCTGTCCTTTTGACATATGGTTTTAAAATTCATCCTGAAGTACTGACGTTTGCACTTAAAACATCTGTGCTGCATGTAGTAAAAAGTACCCCACACCTTAAATATCTGTCATGTCAGAAACCAAATCCTGTCAAATCAAACAATTTCACCATCTTTCTTGCAGCTTTTTCACTTAAGACATCTACTTTTAAAATCCTTAGAAAATTCTGTCAGTTGAAATTGTTCTGCATCACTTATTAAAGATATACACACCAAAACATATCTCTGTGAAATTCAAATTTTGCATCTATGCACATGTTTTCAGTGCCCTGCCCAAGTCAGATCCCAGTTGGGCCAACCCAATCAAAAAGTCACAACACAGCATAAAGCTGCTTAATTAAAAAGTCAATTTTAAAACAGTAATTAATGAAAAGATTTTATTTTGGTTTAAACAGAACAATATAAATCATGAGCATGTTTTATTTTAGTTATATGCAAAAGAACAACTTTTTATGAAATAAAATTTGAGTCTGAACAATTTAATTGTACTTTTTAAGATATAACACAGGATGCCCATAAAGTCTCTTTACAAGTACAAAAATGTTACATCGGCAATTGGTGAAGTATCTTAATCAACTTTGTTCCATGTACTTAGTAGTTATCAAAGTTTTTAATCACATTATATTTATGTATTTCAGGCATCCTATTGATCCCAGAAAAATGGCTACTCCTTGAGAAAAGGCTCAGTATGTGTCACAGTGTACTGAGACAAAATCAGATATGCAGACTCAGCGGAACTTCACAACTAAGTATGAAACCCTTTATGCATTCTCCTACAAAATTAGTTCTCTACTTCCCATTTAGTAATAATTTCCACATATTTGTCTGTTCATTTGCTTTTGTTATATTTTCTTCTTTAAATTGTAAAGAGACTTCAAGGACACAGTGTTAATCTTGTTATTCAATTTATGCTCACTTAATACCCCTGTCTTCTGTTAGCTTTGTTAAACAGACAGCAGAGGTCCGCCTTTAAAGTCGCCATAATTGTCCTTCAACTCACCTCCAGCAGTGCTTTCTGCACGGTGAGCTGGCTGTACACTCTGGCGCCCTCCTCTGGTATCACCGCTCGTAGCTCCTCCTTAGTCAGAGAAAAGAGCTGTGCACCTGTCAGCACTCCCAAACACGTCACCGTCCTGGAGGACAAAAGACACAAATAACTCAAAGTGAAAATGCAGTGTGAGTTTTGTTTGATGGATGCTTTAAACTCATCCAGGAAATAATCTGTCATTTTAAACCATTAGTGATAAAACAGTAAGATCGGTATTGTACTTCCTCTAAAGGATAAATAGCATTGTGCTGATTGTGCTGGCGGAAAACCTGAGAGATCAGCAGCTGTGTAATGTCACTCACGGTTCACTGAATCCTTTCCCTCGCAGCCACTCGGCCACCTCGTCTGGAGGAGAGTGGTAGTCCAGAGGGACGGTGGTCTCTGTGGAGCGAGGGATGTGAAGAGGTTTGTTCAGGTTGGTCTTTCCGTTCGTCAGCCTCTGGAGCAGCTCGTCGTTCACCAGCATGACTGAAACATCCAAAATAAATAATGGGGAAATAAGAAATCATGAATGCAAAAATAATACCTGAGAATCTAACATGAGTGTGTTAATTATGTTAAATCTTTCCTTTTTAAATAGTTCAACCTTGTGTTTGTCTCTTTAAAATTTATGATTTTATTTATTTATTGAAACTGGACTTTTACAAATTTCTTTACTTAAACTTTATAGCTCAGAGCAGCCTGATCCAATCAAATTAAATAGAGTTGTAAGTAAAATGAAACTGTCTCTTTAAGTTAAAAAAAAACAAGTGTTAGATGTCCTAGTATGACAGCCCACTCCTTGTTTTTCTTTGTGCTTTATTTTCTGACATACACACACACACTTGGTAACTATGACGGAGACAGTCTCCTGTATCGTACATCAGTCATCAGACACCGTCACACCTCCCACACAAACACAGTTTGTGTACCTTTGTTTTCTGGGTCCTCTGCAGCAGGTGTGTGTTGATTGTACGGTGGCAGGCTGCGTGGGTGCTTGGGGGAATGGGTGGGGGCCGGTTGTAGAGCAGGGGGACTGGGTGGGACCGGGGTGAAAGTCTTTGCGAGGGGAGGCGGAGCTGGAGCCTGTGGAGGAATGTGGAGCAGACAGGAAATGGGACTGGAATTCAGCCAGGTATGTGCAGGTGGAGCATTCCTCTGTGCTGTGTGCATGTGAGTGTGTGTTTGTTTTTGTGTCTTACACTGGGGGGTTTGGGGATGGCTGGGCTGTCTATGTGAGCCAGGGGTTCCAGGATGTTGAAGGGGACAAATCCGATCTGGTTGAAGCGATTACGGACTTTCCACCAACGCTTGGATGATTCAACCACCTGTCAGCCAGCAGGTTGTGAGACCATTTATTCAACAAATAGATATTTCATCTTAATTTCTAATTAACAAGCATCACAACAGGTCCTTTAATTCACACTGAGTGACTTGACATGCACACAAATTTGCTCCCTTACCTCGAGTGTCTCCCCCTGCTGCACCGACAGCTCGCTGCTGTTTCTGGCGATGAAGTCGTACGTGCAGCTGTAGAGTCTCTCTGGGTCTGTCGTGAGTCCATCTCTGAAATGAAAGTGAGTGGACAAAGTTATCATTCAGCCTGGCAGCTAAAAAAGTGTTTTTTTTTTTTAATCATTAAAGGTTACATACATTTCATCCCCGATGTGGGTGTCTGGAGCTGACTACATTGGGCAAAAAGGAAACAGTATTTTAATGAATTTGGAGCACACAGTGAGACTGAAACACTTAAACTAAAGCAGCGTGCAACATCTGATGGAAAAGTTGGAAACCAAAGCCTTTAAACTGTCCCCTAGTAGTGCATGCATTGTCTAACATAGGTATTCATGAAAATAAGAGCTCATAGTAAGTGTTGTACAGTTGTATGATAAAAGTTTCAAGTGCTTTGAAAAAGTAGCAGAAACTCAGTAGACTAATCAAACTGTCCCCAAGATATATAAGAAACTAGCTATCAATTTAAATATTAGAAACCATAATACAGGTTAGGTTTAAGAGGTTTAGTTTTCCTGTGCAAGAAAAACTCACATGTAAACCAAAAAGAAGTGTGAAAATCATATTTGGATCAGTTGTGAAGAAGATAAATCAGAAGTGGTGAGAAGAGATTATGAGGTGACACTAAGATTTGTAATGACTTGATTACTTTTAATTGCCTGGAGTGTTAAACCTGCTCAGCCCTGACCACCAAAGACAGAGAGTGAGATCATGCATGTTCACATTGTGGTTGACACCAAAGGAATGCAAAGCAGTGCGAGAGCTGCTCACTGAAAGAAAACCAATATCCATAAGAGGTTTCGACATTTGTGTCACATGAAGGTTGGCGAAAGGAAAGTTTGCCTCTTCTGTTTGTTGTTCTTGATATTTAGTTGTTAATAAGTTCAACTGTTACGTCATGGTTGCTCTTTTCATGAGCATGTGTATGACCCATATCGCTCTCACGCAGGTATTCCATACCTCTTGTTTTGCTAGGAAGTCTTCAAGCTTGTGCTGTGACTCAACCGGATCCTCCCAAACCTGCCCATCTGCCCTCAAGGTTTCCGGCTTCCAACCGTCATGAAACACGGGGGTGTATGGCGCTACAGGTCCTCTGAGCTGAGAGCTGAAAGAGAGAGAGCAAAGTCACTACACCGATCCTTGGGAACAAAAGTGTCAAAAAAAAACAGGCTGACTCAGCGATGGTTATACTGACCGTGGCAGAGTCCAGTTGGGACCCAAAGACGTCCACAGCTGCTTCTCTCCCTCGCTCAGGGTGTCTTGAAGCAGGGAGACAGCAGAGGTGGTCATGGCCGGGCTGGACACTGAGGCACCCAGACCTGGACCCCCTGTAGTCTTCACCATCTGTGAACACCATGATAAGAAAATGAGTGTTATCACATGAAGAATGTGAACACAGAGTCCTGGAAATATGTGACTGTTTCCACTCAGGTGTGCCAGTGTACACAAATTAAACACACCCATTAAACCCTTTGATTCTTTGATTGGCGTTCTGATTCATGGTGAACATGACACACTTGAAATTCCTCATTTGATTGTTAATTTTTTACATTTATTTGAGTTTATCAAGAGTTAGTATATTAAAGCTATAAACATTATGAGTAACAATAAACGTTTCTTAGTGATATTTTAATGAGAAATTATACACCTGGCTTTAAATCAAACAGCACGGTATAAATCCCAGTGACAGATAGTCCATCTTAAATCTAAACCAAATGTTTTACCCATCTGCAACAAGCCAACATAAACAAGATCAGATACATAAACTTGATCACACAACTCTCATTGATCACGTGTTAAGAATTTCAACAGTGACAACACAGTTTGACCTCTGTGAGGTTTTTCTTTGTTTTTACATGACACATGTTTACAAGGTGTTTTTTTCCCACACCCATGTCTAAAATCAGCTCAGAGAGAGACAGTCTTCTTCAACCCATAACTTTCAGGTACAGTAATGACTGGTTATGAAACATGGACTGTATGCAAAGATGGATAGCTCAACAGCTCCCCAAAAAAGAGGCCAAAACTTCCTGCCTCCTCGGTGTTAGCATAATAGTTACTATGCTAGTCTGTAGAGCTGCAACTAACAATTCTTTTTATGATCGATTAACCTATCAGTTATTCTCTTGGCAGAGAATGGTGAAATGGTAAATGGTGAAAAAATGTCAGTTTCTTGGAGTCTATGATGACATCATCAAGTATCTTGTTTGCAAACCAAAGATATTCAGGACTGTCATAAAGATGCAAAAAAAAAAAAAAAAACCCCCCCAGAAAATATTCACATTTATGAAGCTGAAATTAGAGAATTTGGACTTTTTTTTCTTAAAAAAATACTTAAAACAGTTATCAAAATAGTTGATGATTAATTCAGTAATCACTTAATAATTGATTATTCGATTAATTGTTGCAGATGTACTAGTTTGTTAACTATATTCTAATTGGTGACTTGATGTATAAAGAAAGGCTGTGATGTAATGTCTTGGATTATATCGACCTGAGAGATCCTGACATTTTATGCATAAATTAAATGTTTGCCTTGGTTAGCTAAAGGAGCATGACGTAAATCCATCAACTTATGTCTCACCAGTCAAGTTGAAGGGGGGCAAGTTTGACTTCTCTTGGAAATCTTTATGAAGAAGATTTGAAAGTTTTGGCTTCACTTCAGGGAAATATCACACCATCCATCATATGATACAGTCAGAGTTTCATTGCTACACTGAAAGATAAAATTCTGTCTATATTTTAGCCCCAGGCCACATAACCAGAGCAATATGCCAGCACCCTGTGTGGAGGTGATGGAGGGATGTCATCTATATTTATGTGAATTCTGTAAGGAAACATATAAATGACCACGTTAGCTGCGTTAGCAGCATTAGCTACAATAACCGCTGTAAGCTAAAAGGTTTGTTACGATGCATCCAAATCAAGTCAATCATTGGGCAGGGGCCATCTTGGATGTGACACAGACTTTGTGCTTCTTTTGTAACAGCTATCGAGCAGTCACATGAGCTGAGCAGAGTCTCTGATTGGACAAACCCGTCATCCAAATATCTAATAAACCACTGAGTTAGGAAAAAATTAAGCCCAGTACAGTGTGTGCCGATAGCTAAATTAGCATTTCAAACCCAAGCCGTTTTTTTGAACCAGGCTGTAAATATGTTTTGTTAAAGCTGTAAAAGTCTGTTTTGTTTTTTGTTTTTTCACTTGATGTGTTTTTGACTTCCAGTCTTTCTGCTGCCAGCCTCTTGCGGAATCTCGAAAACAGCAACTTTTAGCGCTTCTGCATAGGATTCATTTTTCTCTACCGGATGTTGCTCCTTAATCCAAACACATCAGGTCCTCTTATCTATCCCAGGAGCTTTTGTTTTTATGCTCTTCAACCGTACCTCACTATAATTTCAATCACTTCTTCTCTGATTTTGCTTAATTTTTTCAAATAATTGCTTTTCTGGTTGTAAGTTGACGTTTCAAATTAACCTTTTTCTCTATTTTATTATCTTGTCTTAATGTTAATGTACTGAGATGTGAAGATCGTGGGTTCACTCACCATATCCAAAGGTTTGAATACATGATGCACAAGGTCCTCTGATGAAGGGTTGCTGATTGTTGATTTCAGACGAGCCTGTTCAAAAATACACAGAGAAAAATGAAGAAATACATTGACTTTGGAGCATTATTAAATGAGTAAAACAAAAAGAACATGATCTGAAAAAAAAAAACACACCAGCAGGCTGAAGCAGTATTTGAACTTCTGGAAAACATCGATGAACTCCTCCTCTGCTGGGGGGCGAGCCTTCGCTGTGAGTAGATCTTCTGTTTGGTTGGACACAAAGTTTAATCAGTAACCACAGGTGTCACATTTCCACTCCCAAAGCCCTTCATTGTATTCTCACCTTCAGCATTTTGCTTTTTACTCTTCTTCTTCTTCTTCTTTCTCTGATTCAGAACTGTCGCAGCCTCTGCCGTCTGCTGCAGCTTCCCCATGAAGTTCTCGATGTCATCGAAGCAGTGATTGAGGATCCCCTGAAGAGAGAGAGAGAGAAGCTCTGTGATTACACCGTTTGGATATCAGAGACGACTGAATGTGTCAACATGAGGTGCAAAGGATGCTTACCACGTCTCTTTCTGCTCGTAAGAAGGAGATATCAGGTCCGCCATTGATTCCGTTTACTGTTACAGGAGAGAGGAGATTCACTTCATCCATTTCATACATGGTCTTACTGCATGTGGAATCCCTGCCCCCATTTTTACCCCTGAAACCCACTCTCCTCCCCCTTAAACACACAAATACACAAAGCAATCTCTGTTCTCCAGTGAGCCTTACACCTCAAATACCTTTCACATCTCACTTTTCAGCTTCTCACCACTAAAACACCATCAGATCAGACTTTCACTGCCATTAACACATGAATTAAGTTTTTTTTTTTTTGTCTCACCTCTGAGTCCTGGGTAAGGTGGAGGGTTGACTGGAGGGGGGTTTGGTGCATGTGCGATGGGGGGATTTGGGATCTCGTAGGGGTCGATCATCTCTCCACCACTTGGAGGAATCCTAAAGTGGACAAAACAGGAGTTAAAACCTTGCTCTCACGTCTGCTCACTCAGCAGGTAACACCCTGTGAGAGGTCAAAGAGAACAGCTGAGAGGAGACAGGCGCGACTTCATTCTGAGATCAACAGATGGGGACATCCACCCGCACGACACAACACAACACAACACAACACACACAATGTGAAGCCTCTGAAGCCTCTGAAATTTAATCCTGCAGCCCTTATTCCACCACAAAGTACTGTCAACATGCTTAGTCATGGCTACACACAACCAACTTCTTCAGCTAAAGGTCTCTTTTAGACAAATTACAGAAGCAACAACAGGGAGGCTTTAAAAGCAAACAAAAGATCACTCCTAAAGAAAACCTTTCCTAGTTGGCCTCTCTCATATGAAAAAAAAAAGCACCTGAATGCTGACCCAATTTTTCCTTTTGTTTTCATCACCTTGCATCTGAAAGAAAAAAGACTGAATTCATCTTACCACAGGTGTGTGTCCTTCACTTCTCCTTTAGATAGAATCCTTCTAAATTTAAATATTCCTCTCAGACCTGCACAGCACCCGTGTCATCCCTCCTCTCTGCTCTCCGTCACAATGGCCTTGTGCTCTCTGTCACACCTTGTTAAGTTATGTACAAACTGGTAGAACGAGTATTTCCCTCTCTCAGCTGTTTACACTGTCCTCCCTCTCTCTCCAGTTCTCTCTCTCTCTCTCTCTCTCTCTCTCTCTACAGGTGCCACTGCTTTGATTCAGTGGGAAACAAATCATGATAGAAGTCAAATAGAGGAAGAAAAACAGATCTGTTCTGGACTGTTATGTAATATATGGGCTTGTCTTCAGCCAGACCGAGTGTTTTGAATAATCTGACAGTCCATTAAGTTCCTCCGCAATAAAATGAGAGTAAACAAACACACCTTCTAATTGAAATCTATTTAAAGCACAAGGCAACAAAGAAAACAGGCATTTAACAATCTTACATTTCATAAAGACCTAACTTCTAAAAGTTTCCATCAGAGTCTTTGTGATTGTATGTTCTGTGATCATGATATTCACTTTACCCAAGTGCATCCAGGACTTTTTGACTCTTCGAGGAATCCGAAACTGCGCATGCGATGTCATCACAGATCTGCTCAGCCTGTGAGTGAGTAAAAAAAAAAAAAAGACTCTGGAAGTGGCATCACTTGTAAAACCTGAACCAGGCTAATGACAATTCCAGGCTGAGTCAGGCCTGATTGATTTAGAAGCTGCTCAGGTGTCAAGTCTTTTACTCACCTTCACCGTCTCACAGTTAAAGAAGTGAATGTCGGGCTTCTTCTGATCTGAACTTTGGCAGACTAAGAGAAGCAGGGATGGGAAGTGTTTCTCTGTGGTGACTGATTCACAGCGGAAGATGGATTTGAAGAAGTATTTCTCCAGCTCATCCTGCACGAGAGGATGAAAACAGATTTATTGTGTGGCTTAAAGATCAGCATGCATGAATAAAATCTCATCTCCCACAGTCTAAAAAAATAGACTGACTGAAAGGGCGTCTTTTTTTACTTTTCTATAAATTTTATCTGTTTCTATCAGGACTTTTTATTTTTTACCTCCTTATAAAAGAAAAGATCCTTTATTCATTCTACAACTAAATCGCTGAACACTCCTTAGCTTTACTTTTTTTTCTTTATTCCAAGAGTAATTCTTTTTATTCTTTTGTAGTTTTGTTCATTCCTTTTTTGTCTAGTTAAAAACTCTGCTAAAAGCTTGTTTCATTCATTCATTCATCTTCTATACCACTTATCCTATTCAAGGTCACAGGTGGCTGGAGCCTATCCCAGCTGTCTAAGGGCAAGAGGCGGAGTACACCCTGGACTGGTCACCAGTCAATCAGCATACTTTGTCGTTTTTCATCCTGGGGTGATGGGAAGTTTGGCTTTTTTAAGAGAGTCTGTTCTTTTGACTCGGCTCCCAAGAAGAGATGGTTCTTTTGGCTCCTTATCAACTATTATTTGTAGCCTCATATTTTAGGCAAAAAACCTGGCAAATACAAATGATTTGTGTATAAATAAACCTTTAGCACGCAGGGTTTTTATGAGAAGCCTCATAATTTCCTCATTTTCTGCATTTGTTCTGGTCCAAAAGCAGTTATTCTTACTTTTGTTTCATTTCTTAACCTTTTTTTTTTTTTGCACTAAGAAGAAATGAACAAAAGATGCTAATCCAGAATGCTGCTTGTGGGATTTGCTCATATTTATGTGTTCTTGCAATACAACACACTCTCCTCCTCACTGCTGTCTGCTGTCTTACTCACTGTGTGGGGACAGGACGCTACACCTGTGTCCCCCTCTCTGCTATCACATAATGGTATGAAGCTATAGCCTCACATGTGATTGGCTGCATGCCTTCTATGGCTTCTGATGTAAGACGTGAAAGCTGAAAAGTTAGCAATGAAAGGAAAAAGTTCGGAACCGGCTCTCACACGATGGAAGTTGGCTCTTCTTATTCATTACAAAGCATCGGCTCTTGGAGTTGCATCTTTTGAGGTTGACACATCACTATGGGGTACAAAAAAGGGGTTACCCCAAGAAACTTTTGTAGTCATTGTTTCCTTTATACCGCTCAATGGGCTCCATTAGTTTATGTATTTCCTTTCTTAAAAATAAATGATCTCCCTCCTGCTTACTTGTTACAGTTAAACCTGTTGTTTAACTGTTGTGAATATTTGCTGCTCACGGGTATTTGCCATCATGACTATTTGCAGTGGAAAATGCAAAAAGTTGTTCTTTAGTATGTTGTAAATTATATTGCCTGTCAGCTACCCTGCAGCGGTGGTAACAGACACTCAAAAAATACCAAACAGAAGTGATCAGTCATGTAGGTGAAAGTCTTGTTGGCTTCTGCAAGTCATATTAAGGTTTAAGTATTTATTTCTGTTTGTCTCAACACTGCCTCAAAAAATTCTTGTAAAGATAAAAGCTATTCAGAGTCTCCCACTTCTGCATTTATATTACTTTAATGACTGTTCTCACCTGGCTCTGTATGTCTCGCAGGTGGATGGCTTCTGTCCCAACATCCAGAAACATCTGTTGACTCCACAGCTTCTTGCTCTGAGCCAGGAAGGACAGACGAGCCTGGGCTTCCTCCACACTCTGCACTTCTCCATCCTGGAGCGAGAACGTCAGCAGGTGCTGCAGAAAGGGAGGGAAAAGTGGATGGTGAGAAAAGATGGATCTAAAGTAAGCATAAGTTGTGCAGCTGATGTGACTTACGTTGACAAGATACCGTGAGATGTTTGTCATCTTTGCTCCAGGAAATGTTTCAGGAGCTTTCCGTGAACGCACAGCTGGAGACACGGGGTGAGAAAACACAGACGTTGCAGCTGAATGACCTTTTATTAATCCACACAAATGTAATTAATTCCTGAGGTTTCACAGGAAATTAGAAATTTGTTCACAATCTTCTTCTAAACCAACAAGTCCCAGCGGGTATGCCTGCTTAAGCAACACCTGCATTCAACTTTGTGAGAGTTTACGTCAGCCTCTCTCTGCTTCACAAACCCGGGATTACGCTCCCTGACACAGCCAGCAGCCCAACCAGTCTGACCACAATACAGTCTATCTCACCATTCAATCTTTCTGCTCTAAAGAGACCCATCAGCAGAGGGAGGACTGGTATCAAGACAGCAAACAACCAGTATCACTCTTGCTTCCTTAGGATAGATGAAACATTGTTGCATTCATTTAGTGTCTATATTTAATATATTGAAGTATTTCAACAAACAAATCTATGAGGGTTTGGAGAAAAAAGTTAGCACAGCAGTTTCTGCACAAAAATCTTGAGTTATAAAGGCTAATTCATTTGTTAGCATTATGTTTCTCATCTCAGCTAATTGAAACTAAATTTACTACAAATCAGCCACACATTTTTTCAAAATTTCATTTTCTGGTGTAGTTTTGGAAAAAAAAGTACCCAGATTTGTTGCAAAAAATGTAGCAAGCCCCAAACTGTTTGAGTTCAGCAAACCAACATCAGAAGTTTTAAACTCTCACAAACACACTACAAAAAAAAAAAAAAATACTAGACAAGGAGTGGCAACATGTTTTCCCAGAAGCACAAACATTTACTACGCATCACTTGTCTCATTAAAAATCTCACACATGGCGTTTCACATCATGTGTTTCAGCACAGCTTCATGCTGATCTGTTTTTTTTTCTTTTTACATAGAATCAAACCAAAATTAATAAAACAACTTCTCGCTTCAGATTCAACTCACCAAGGTTGATAGTCCTCCAATATTTAATTCCTGATGTTACCAGCTGTGTGTGAGTCTGTTTACCTTGAAACCAGTCCTGTGCGTACCTGCAAGTATCTCACGCCTCACTCTCCCCTCTGTGGTATTGAAAGCTTTCATAAAATAGGGGTGTGTCACCCATTGTCCCGCCCAGACTACGAACCCTCCTTAGAGATAAAAGAAAAAAAACAAACCATTGACTCATTCTCTCACCTGTGCACCTACACACTATCAACTACACACATTTCACAATGAGACACATTAGATGAAAATGAAACTTTATGGTAGCAGATATTACAGTGGTATGGAGATGCTAAACTGCCCAAGAGCCCATTGTGCTAGACTGTCCTGCCTGCAGTCCCAATTTGTGTCTCTGAGCTGTTGAGTAGCTGAGATCCTGTATATGGTAAGAATGGGATAACATTTCAATTCCACTGCTCCAGAGTCTCTGTGTTCCAAAATGTTCACGAGTGTTTTTAAAAAAGATCAGATGATGCAACACAATGATAACAGGCAAATATTTTACACAAATCAATATTTTTTTAGTTTTTGCATTTAATACTTGCAAAACCACCAAATTAAACTTCCATCAACATTTTCCAGCACCCCAACTTGAAAATTTAGTTAGAGTAACTTAATACATCCTCTTATCATTCTTATATGTATATTTTAGTTCTCCACATTGTTGCTAGTTTTTTTTTTTTTTTTTTACTCATTGTTGTTATGTTGATTTGGTTAAAATGTTTTGTTCAAATAACCATTATTATTAAGCAAGAAAGCCCAGCATGCACATCAAGTTAAACTTATTTACGTGAATGCTATGAGGGGAAAAACTAGAAACACTTTGTAATGGAAAAAAGAAAAATCTGCATTGGCATTAAGACTACTTTGTCCACACGGGGGCGCTAATATCCACACAACCTTAAAGTTCCTAACAGGAGCTTTAATTTGATCTGCATTTAATCAAAATAAAACAAAATAAAAGTAAGGGTATGGGGCAGTGAAAGCATTGCCAGGATATAATTATGGGAAAGTGGGGTGTCAGATTTCATAATACAAAAATATGGAGGTGGAGAAGACACCTTTTTATCCGCCAATAGAGGAGATAGGCGGAGTCAGGTGGAGTGGCAGCGAGCGAGGTTCCCACTTGACTTTCTTTGGTGTGAGGACATTTGGAAAATTTCTCAAGGACCTCTTCAATTTAAAAGCTCCTCAAGAGGTATTTATCAGTTATTCTTACAGACATTCCTTCATTTCCAAGCGCGTGGGTCACACTCCAGGCAGTGAGTTTCAATGTGTTGTTATTTTCTGTGCTGTTTGCCTTCAAAGCAGGCATACGTGGCAAGAAGCGTGTCTGTGTTTGTGTGTGTGCATATGAGTGTGTGTGTTTGACGATGCGCAAGGGTCCAGAGATATGTCACTGTGTCCGGTCAGTTCGACTCTTTGGGTGTAATATTAAGTCTTTTGGATTGGTAGTTTTTGTGCAAGATGACATATTTAACTGCTCAAAACTTTGAACATTATGTTCTGTCATAACATCTCCACTATGAAATCTTCATCAGTGTTTCATCCTGAAGGCATGATTTTTTTCTACAAATATGGAGCTGACTGTTGCATCAGCTGAGCGCCGCTTTACCCCCCCCCCCCCCCCCCCCCAAACTTGAATGAACTTCGTCAATGATGGCAGTGAAGTACGGTGAAAAGTGCAAATATCTGCCACGTGTTGTGTTCACATTCTAGGAGGACACGTAGATGAGAGCAAATAAAATGATCAAACTTGGTTGTAACTCAGACTAGGTTTGTAAAAGGTAGACTAGGTTTGTCAAATTCCCAATTTCAGGAGTTGCCAATAAGCAAATGAGCAGGGAAAAATTATAAGAGTTGTAGCTCAGCTGTGAACTAAGTGCTCAAACTTGCATTATACGCTCATACGTGTTGGGAAATAAAGTAAGAGGATCAACGGATGATGCGTTCACGGCCTCTTATGTGTGAATGATTGCCAGTGGGACCAAACTGTGCAGATCATTAGGACTACAAGCCTGAAAATCAAAGTTAAAATATTTTCCCCCCTTCCAATATATGCAATTTATCATTCTGACTGTTTCTTTTAACTCCTAAGTTGAGAGTATTGTAAGTCCATCGCCTATTATAACAAAACTGTAGATCTAGGCTATGTAATTTATGGCAAAGTCTGGTTAACGTCTAGGCGTCTTATGCACAAAGAACTTTACAGACATGTAAAGAATATTATGAAAATGTGATGTCTGTGTAATGATACTGTAGGACAACAAGTAGACCTGCTGTAAAAAATAAAAAAAAAGAAAGAAAGAAAGAAAGAAAAAAACAAAACAAAAAAACTCCGTCTTAATTGCAGGGAGCAGTTACTCAGCAATGTGCCATAACAACTCCACCTGGAAATAACCTGAATAGACCCTGTCCTGTCAAACATCAGATACATTGCCAGTGGGCATAAAGCCTAACTGGAGTGCATTGCTGTAATGGTTTGCTTGTTTGGAAGGAAAATGTGCTGCATTAAAATAAAAGACAGTGATGAATAATTAACACTGTCATACAACTACAATGCAAATGCCTCACACATAATAATTTAAAACTCTCTTTGAGAATAAAAAAAAACCTGGAGTCAAATTCATTGTATTCTTTGGGAAGAAGAATGGAAGTTACAGTACAGCCCAAGTTGCCTACCAAGTTGATAGTGCCTCATTCCCCACCTCTAATGATTAAAATAGTCAACCAGTTATATTTTTGGGTGGCCAATCATACGTCAATGGTCCATGGCCACCCCCCAGGATCCGCCCCTGCAGTCACCCTCCTGGTATGCTGATATTCTTGTGCCCGTGGCTGTGCCTACTGTAATTCTCAGATATCGTACAGCCCCTGAAAGCAGCACAGTAGTAGATGGGTGGGGTTCATTGTATTGCATCACGCGGAAGAAACAAACCTACGGTTGTGCCGATAGAGCGCGAGAATGAGCGGATGAGGAGATCATTACCGCGTTAAATGCTTTTGTGTTTGTATTCGTGCCTTTCTGTGTCGTTAAATCTCGACCTTAAGCTTTTTATATCGAGTCAAATTTAAATTGGACGGATGAAACAGAAGAATACTTGAGCTCGCGACGTGGTTCACGACGCAGTGACAGTCACACGTGCTCGTTTCAGGTTTGGAAGTGGCTTTAAAATAAACGAGTATCTCTAATTTTCGTCGTCTACTTCTTTTTCTGGAGTTTTATTTTTCTTTTTTAAAAACTCTTCGTTGATCAGGTCGGTTGTTTTACCACTAAAGTCTTTTTTTCTTTGACTTCTCTCTTAAAGTACACACAAAGACAGACTGTAAGGTTCATGGACTCCACCACACCGTCTGCCACTGTGGTTTGTTTGAGCTGAAACTGTTCAAACATGTCATTTGTGGGTTCATTTCTCTGCAGGACGACTTTTTTCCCCCCCTGAAAGTTACTGCTTAAAAATAAAGATCAGGATGAGATATGTGTGTTAGCTCTTTCTAGTCTAATCATGGATTATTTTGCACCCTTGTTAAAAGGCGAGTAATTAACCACCTGGTGGGATAAGGTCAGCTGTCTGCTTCTGTGTGTACAGTAAACCTTGGTAGGCTAACACTACTCAAACGAGTTTAAAATACACCAATGAGATCATGTTTATCAAACTTTTTGCTTTTGCACCTGCATGTGGGTATAATTTTACTGCTGCTTGGTGTGTATTCCCTTAAGGATCAATAAACCCTTATCATGTACATATTCGTAGTAACACATTGTGGATTAATCATTAACCTGAGTTATCACGTAAATGTTGAAAAGTAAAAGGGGTTACCGGTGTATATCCCTGTGTTGTTACTGTTTTGTATCCCCTTGAAATGAGCCTGTAACATCTTTGTATAACAGCATGAATGCATTTAACCTCTTCACAGCAACAGTGTGGAAATGGACACATTAATTGAAGAGTTGTCATCAGTTATGTTGGCTCACTAAATTAGCAGATGAGAGCACACACACATGCCTCTGCTCTCTGGAGCCATTGAAAGCTAATCTCTATGCCACATATTGACTTTTCTTTGGAACACCTGTTGCGGAAAATCCTCATGTTGACTGTTTCACGTGATGCTGTGCATTGTTGATGTACTTCATATTTTGACCTTTTATCTTTTCTTCCTGTTATTTCAGATGGAGAAGCAGCCTTTGCCAGCTGATGATGAAACAACAGGAACCACGGAGGCAGATGTCGTTTGCTATGCCGGTGCAGAGAGCCAGCAGGGTTCGTCTGAGCCTGCTGCCAGAGCAGGGTGGAACAGTAAAATAGAGTATTTCTTAGCACAGGTGGGATTCAGCGTCGGTCTGGGCAACGTCTGGAGGTTTCCGTATCTGTGTCATCAAAATGGAGGAGGTGAGTTCCTGCTATGATCATGAATTTCCTGTGTGATTACCTTCCAGATGTGTTTTAAATAAATCATTTATAGATGAGTAAACTGAACTAAACAAACTTAAAACTGCTACTTTAAGGTCTGATGATCCAGCATGGGCTTCCTTTCCATTTGCCAGGAAAAAAAACAAGATAAATGAAAAATTAAACACATTTACAGTCACAGTCCTCAATGATTTGAGTGATTTTTGTCTCCCACTGTTGCTGCTTTTGTAACAGTTGACAGCTATCCTGCAGGATGGAAAGGACTAATTTTCTAAAGAACAAAAGAGTATTGAATTTAAAGCTATTCTGGTGACTGCTGAATGCAACACAAGTCAAGAACTGTCGTCTATTTTCCCCTGTAAGATTTTGTATTTTAGGGAATCATAGTCGGAGGTTAATCTGCTAACTCTGTACTCATGACCTGTTTTCCTCAGGGGCTTTCCTCCTGCTGTATGTCATTCTGATGCTGCTGGTGGGCATCCCTCTGTTCTTCCTGGAGCTGGCAGCCGGTCAGGCCATCCGACAGGGCAGCATCGGAGTGTGGACGTACATTTCACCGAGACTGTCTGGGATCGGATACTCCAGCTGTGTGGTGAGAAGATAAATGTTAAATGATTGACCCAAGAACCGTTACACCGTTCATTATATGTGATGTTTGTTTGGATCAAGTTGAGTTTGTTGTCTCTTATCATTTGAGCGAAGCAGAAGGTCTTATTCTGAATGACCGACTGTCTAACTGTACACATAATTTCTCTCTGACTGATAACATTGCTCTTTGATCTCAGGTGTGTTTCTTTGTGGCTCTTTACTACAATGTGATCCTGGCATGGAGTCTTTTCTATCTCGGGAACTCGTTCCAGTACCCTTTACCTTGGGAACAGTGTCCAAAAGAAGAGAATGTAACGGGTAAGCACGAAGCATTAAAAGACAAAATCAGTCATTAACTTTTTAAAGAGTAAAAGCTGTGTTTCTTATTGTTAACTAATCTTTTTTTCCTCTTTACATCAGTAAAAGAATGTGAAAAGAGTTCCCCAACCTCCTATTTCTGGTACCGCAAAGCCCTGGACATCACAGATTCTATTGATGAGACGGGCTCTTTCAACCCATACATTGTCTGCTGTTTGCTCGCTGCATGGACCATCGTGTGCCTCGGGATGTTTAAGGGAATCAGGAGCTCCGTGAAGGTAACTGTGATGTGTTCAGGTTCCCCACTGGATTAGAAAACTGATGTTAAATAGAAGCAGCTGTCAGACATGGTTTAAGTGCAACAGTTGGACCGGAGTATTTTCTAATCAGTTGTCCTTGTTTGAAGTTACTTTATCTTCTTAATGATGTGCAGGAATAACAAAGATATTTAAGACTGAACAAGAAGAAGGGCCCCGTTTTAACTGAGAAACTCCTGCTCATCGAAAAAACTGTGTCCGTTGGTATTTTGTTTGGGTAATCTCACTTTGGTCAAATCCTAGTCATGTGTTTGGGTTTGGATTTCTTTGTTTTACATCACTGGAATGTCTGGCTTAGGTCTCGACCTACTTCAGTTATCCACATTATGTGCTGAGGTAACAGCGGAAGCATTGTACGTTTGCATTGTTCAGTACAGTTTTTTTTTTTTGGTCCCCTCGGTCTTAAAATCAATCAATTGGAGCCTTTCAAACAAACCTTTTCCCTAAGGTTCTCTCATAATGACGAATGTTTGACCAAATCTCTGCTGTTGTGTTGTGTGTTGTTCCAACAAATCCCTGTTCGAGCAAATACGAACACCGAACGAGGCGAAGAAACTCAAACTTATGGTCAACATAACATCAGAGAACAGGATTTCTTTCTGCTCTGGCTGATCTTGAGTGGTTCTCTGTCAGTGTTCATTTTGACAGCAAATTCTGTTTTAGTCTTAATCCAAGTCTTTTGAGTCACGAGCTGTTTAGTAATTATTCAGTGAGTCAGATATAATTTAAACATAACTGTTGTGAAAATGTCCTGCAAACTGTGAAGTTCAGCAAACTGGTCTCAGTTCTCCTCCTGTGTAACTGCTGCTGCTGCTGAGGAACTAGATAAAGATGTTTACCTTATGTGGCATTGCATCATACTGTTTTTAAATTGTATAATGTTATGCTTTATCGATACACAATTCATAACCCTGCAAGCTTGGCACATGTGTCCACGTCAGACTGTAAGGCGTTTCTTTTGTTTTGTTTTTTTTTTTAAATTTTCAGTGCCACCCTCGCTCTTCATACTGTCCATATTCTTATGTTTGTGCCATAGACTGTGAAACAAAGATTTGTGCTTGTTGTTATGATCCTCTGACAAGTACTGCTGCGTGTGAGCGTGCACAGACGTGTTGTCAAGGTAACGTCCAGCTGCGTATGAGAACAAAAAAAGCTGCCAGTGCAGGCAGCCCAGGGACTACCTTTATTTTATTTACTCGTTTTTATTTGTTGACTGAAGTGTCAGTTATATTTCATCATCATGTCTGACTTTTTATTTAGTTTTTAGTTAATTTTCCTTCGTAATGTTGTATATTGAGGAACATTTTTCGTCAAAGTCTGTCATTGAAATTTACACTGGTCTCTATAGTTCTGACTAAATCACTACACTTGAGATACAATGAAATATATGTGGAGATAAAAGGTTGTTTAAGCAGCAAAAGTTCACAGTTACGGGTCTGATCGGGCACAGCTTGGTCAGAAGAAAACATGCTTAAAAAGAGGCGTTTTAATTCCTGTAAACACATTGTGGTAAAGGATACTCTGCGGCTTTAGGAAAGTCATATTTCTGCACTCAAGTTCAAATAACCCACTTTTTCAAAAAGCTGTCCAGATTTCCTTGATTAAAATAATTCCTTGTAACTTTCCAGGTCATGTATTTCTCCTCCATCTTCCCCTACGTTGTGCTCTTCTGCTTCCTGGTCCGAGGACTCCTGCTGGATGGGGCCTCAGAGGGAATCGCCTACATGTTCTACCCCAAGGTATCTGCACAGTGATTCTAGAGGAGTGATGCAGATGTGAATATGATCCCTGACACTCACCTGTTGTTCCCTCTGTGCTTTCCAGCTGGAGATTTTGGCAGACATACAGGTGTGGAGGCAGGCAGCCACTCAGGTCTTCTTCGCTTTGGGTCTCGGCTTCGGCTCCATTATCGCGTACTCCTCCTACAATCCCAAGGACAACAACTGCCATCGCGATGCCTTCACTGTCTCCACGATAAACTTCCTCACGTCCGTGCTGGCCACTCTGGTGGTGTTTGCCGTGCTCGGCTTCCGAGCCAAAGAGAAGGTCACGGCGTGCGTTGTGAGGTATGTGATCAGAAAACGGAGTACTGCATTTTTTTTATCATACATTCACAACTCTGAACACCTGTAACTGAGGTTTTCGTCTTTTCACAGTAACATTAAGGAGTTGTCGGAGCAGTTTCGCAGTGGTTTTGTAGACGGCGCCCTGATGCCAACCTTCGAATACTCTGATCCCAGTTCTGTAACTGCAGAGAACTACAGCGCCTGGTTTAAACAGCACGGACACATGGTTCCTGGAAATTTAACAGCGTGTGACCTGGAGAAAGAGATGCAGAAGGTAAACATTTGTCTGCAGTTGACTTTCTTGAATTGTTTTGTTTGTGAAGACTAAAGCTGGCTCGTTTGTGTTCAGGGTGTGGAGGGCACAGGACTCGCTTTCATCGCCTTCACAGAGGCCATGTCCCTGCTGCCCGGCAGCCCCTTCTGGTCAGCGCTCTTCTTCCTCATGCTGCTAAATTTAGGACTCAGCACCATGTTTGGCAATATGGAGGGCATCCTTGCACCACTCACTGACCGTTTCAAAACTCTGGCCAACAACAAGACCAAACTCACAAGTAAGCCTCTGTTGTTACCTGGTTCACCTTCACCAAAGCCTCAGCCTGACTTCACAGAGTTATTCAAGTGTTTAGGAAGAGCATGCTTTTCCTAACGTGTCCATTCTGTCTTTATTATACAGTTTTCACCTGCATCATCGGCTTTTTCATTGGCCTCCTGTTCACACAGCGCTGTGGGAACTACTTTGTGACGATGTTTGATGATTACTCGGCCACTCTTCCTCTCATCATCGTTGTGGTTTTTGAGACTTTTAGTGTGTCTTGGCTGTACGGAGCTGATCGGTGAGGTTATTTTTCAGCCTGTGGAAACATGTTAATTCAAAAAACCTCCTTGATGTCAGTGAATTATTTTAATTATGCGTCTTCATAATGTTTTTCCTCAAAAAGACACAGCTCTTCTCTGTTTCTAAAGGTTCCTTGATGACATCGAGGGAATGCTGGGCTGGCGTCCAAGTGTGATTTACAAATACCTGTGGAAATACATCTGCCTGCTCGCGATGCTTGGTCTGCTGGGAGCCACAACCATTCGAATGTTCATCAAGCGGCCCACTTACGTGGCCTGGAACGAAGACATGGTAGGAGGAACAAAAATCGTTTTTCACTTCTGCACTATTGAAACAGTTCCAGGAACTTTCAGGAGCTCAGCCCGTGAAATTTCCTGAAGTTGCTTCTTCACGTGTCCGTCTGTGTCCTTTCACGTGGTGGTGAAACATGTAGTCAGAGACATGCCACAGAGGCCACAGTGTGTGGATGATGTGTCACAAACATTTTTTACCTCTTTCATTTTCAGGGTTCTGAGGAGACCCTGCAGTACCCGGGCTGGGCTCTGGCAGTTTTGGCTGCCCTGATCATATTTGCCATGATGCCCGTCCCTCTGGGCCTGATCCACGCTGTTCTGAAGGACCGAATGAAGAAAGCAGCCCGGGACTCAGAGATCGGTCAGTACAGCATTGTTAGCGCTGATGAGAAGTGTGACACCCCCATGACTGACATGTCAGAGCTGGACCAAAAGAACGGCACCGCTTCCTCTTTTTAATGATAATAATTTCACTTGACTCCACTTAAAGAGACAGACGTGCACTCAGCTGCCAGGATCGCAGTAAGTCCAGAGCTTCCAGTGCTCATGTGGTGACAGAGCCATGCAGCATGTGACAGAAGATCCTTATTTTAAGATTAGAAATCCTTTTTCTACTTTTTAAAATTTGATTGTCCAAATATATTCAGGAGATTCAGGTAATACTTTGACTCTTCCAACGACTACATGTTGTAAAAGTTGTTACAGAAGAAAAAAATGAAGCTATGGAACAAACAAGTTCTGTTTTATATCAAATGTGCAGATTTTTAACAACTCTTAGTGAGTTGTTTTATGAACGAGACAATTTTTTTAAAAATCACATCCCTTAATTATTATTATTATTATTATTATTTAATTTCAGCTCTGTCCATGCTTTACATTTAGCCCGCTTTAATTTAATTTAAAAAAACATCACAATCCAAATCCTGTCACTATTTTAACACCAGCAAATTGAACTGCCGGACTGTTGAGTTTTTAAACTCTCCCCAATAAGCTCAAAGCTCTCCTGTGTTTTCATTTGGAGCGGCTGGACTGATTAAAGTTGGGGTCAGGTCTAAAGACGAAGAGATGGGGAGCGAATGAGGGAGGCAGTGCCTGGATATAAGGTTGGTTAACGGCAAAAACCACTTGATATGAAACTGTCGCCAGTCGATGCACCACTTCACAGTTTCACAGTTTCACATCACATTACATGATATGTGTATGTGGTGTTCAAACGGTTTGTGATGATCTTTATCATTAGTAAGCTAAAAGAACATGAACATATCCTGTGAGAACAAAGGTGTTATTTGCACACAAACAATCCAGAGCAGAACAAAGATCAGTACATTAAGTCAAAAGTAATGAGGTTAAACGTTGCAGGAACAGGGTTTAAGTACCGTGGATAAAATCAAACCATCAAGTCCATCCAAATAAAAAGTGAGTGGGAAGATTTTTTACCTAAACATGGCACTGTCGTGGCATATGACATGCTACTTTTGTACACTTCCTGGTCAAATACTCCCTGTGACCATTACATTAATTGCTGGTTATCTAGCAAGCATTAAACATGATCCTCCGACACTTCTTTTTATTGTCACAGCAGGAGTTTGAGTTGTCATGAACCGATTGAAGCGAAGCTTGATGTTGGATTGCAGTGAGCCGAGTTACGACTGAAGAGTCGAGCCTGAAATATAACAAAAGTGACTGTTACCAACAAACAAAAGTTAACTGTGTTTTTTATGAATTAAGTCTTTTTGTTAGGGAACAGTATTAATGCTTTGCACTACACAGAAGCCATTCAACTGTTTACAGCTCGACAAACCCTGAGCCTCCGTTTGGGACTTCAGATTAACTCACTACACATTCACTGTACTGTAAAGTTTACAGATGTCATGTGTGGCTACAGTCATACTGTGTATGCATGTTAACACTGCTGATGTACAGTACTTGAAAATTCAGCTGTTGGCTTTGTGGTTGTTGTTTCAGCCTCACTGTTTTCTTTTATTAAGTTAAAAAAAACAATCAGGTCAGACTCAGAAAGTTTGAATCGTCCTGACGGGTTGATTTCTATGATGTCGGACGTGAGTGAGGATCCTCCATCAAGGTATGAATTAATGTAAAGTAGTATTTGAAATGTAAATATGTATTTAATGCAAGAAAAAACAGAGAGAAGATGTGTTTAAGATGTGCAGGACTCTTATATTTGGTATTATTACTGGATTTTTTTTGCATGACACATTTTCTGTGGGGTTTTATTTAGGAGGTCGTCCCTCTTATTCAGATTCCAGTGTAATATAATGTTTATACTGTTAAATATATTTTTAAGACTTAATTGGTAATTAGTGTCTACTTTATAGCCTTTCATTCTAAATAAAAGATGTACTTTTTACCATTTCAGTGAGTTTCTATCAAAATCAACTGAATGTGAAAGCTGTTTTGTGCCTTCAGACTGAATGAGGCTGATCAAAGTGTTTATTGTAAAGATTTTTCAGTTTAGTGTCATAAAAGGCTGTGTATTAGTCATTTGTGGAAAAACTGATATAATGACGATGTAATATATTTTTGCTGTTTTAATAAAACTTTCTTGAAGCTCTCAATGCTTTTTTGTTTTGACTTCTCTAATGTTGCTTTGATAAACCTTCAGAACTTTCAGAAAGTAATTTTGTCATTTTACATCCCTGCTTTAGAATACCAGCAGGGATAAAGAGCAGTTCTTCAACGCTGATCGTCTGTAAAACTGTGCCTGGAAAAGATGAATCAAATCTAAACTCCTGCCAATGGAAACATCTGCGGAGCTTTATTTCAGGACCCTTAAGAAACATGCAGCTCATGTTTGAAAATAAGTTCCAGCGACCTGGAACAAAATGTTCGAGGCTATCTGAAGCTTTGTCAGAACTGTTGTGGCTGCAGGACTGTGAAAACTTGGCACTTTTAATTATTTATCTTTACAAGGCCATGCAGGCCACGCAGACTGTGAGACTGAGACACAAACCACGCTTCTGGAAAATGTTCCAAAGTGGCCCAATTACAGGCCCAAGTATCCCATCTCTCATTTTTTTCTCCAGAACGTTCTTTATAAATGAAAAATGATGGTGGCTGTGGGTACGTTTTTTGATCAATGGATTTACTGTGGAGGTAATTTATCATCCTTTTGGGCTGAACATAAATCAAATGTCTGCAGTGGGAACTGAACTGATGGAATGAACAGTAATTATTGTTGCATGTTACACAAAAAAGTTTTCTCAATTTTCATACAGAATTTTTACAAAAACATGCTGCGCCACATGAAATTAGAGACGTATAACTTTGTTAATCGTATCTCCTCTGTTTTGAAGTGATTTAAATGCAAAATTTACGGCATATAATTAAGATTTCTCACCAAACGCTTGACACTTCCTGTCAGGAAGTTGTGTAAAGCTCAAGCTGTTCGTTTTGTGTCAGCAGGGAGCTCTGTTGCTCTCATAACAGAGCATCAATGTAACACATTAACACTTCAAACCTCTGAATGCACTATCTGAAATAATGTCTGATCTCACATCTTTGATTATCTATTGATTAATCTAAATTAGAACTTTGAACCACATATTTCCTACTGCTTCTTTTGTAATTTCTGTCCTACTTTTGTCCGTCTCACTGTAGCTCTTGAGTCAGCTGCTTTGTGTTGAAGTAGGTGTGGAGGAGTACTCGCAGGTGTCCCCTTGGAAACAAAAAGTGTCTGGGGAGTCCAGTCGTCTTGGATGCAGTCTCACTTCAGTCAGCAGAGAGTCAGAGAGGACCGGACCAACACCCAGCAGAGAGAGACGCAGCACCTTCACTTCCACCTCAGGTAAATAAAACTGACAGATTTTATTAATGACATTCGGATCTGACTTCAAAACATTAAAGCTGTTTGTACGAAGGACAGGGAGTTCAGTCTTTAGGATGAAGTTTGCTGAATACAATCTGGTAATTGCACCCTGTAGAGTTCAACAACTGCATTCATGTTTGACTTTAAGGAAGCGACAGAGCTAAGAGTGGTTACCAAACTTTATTCCACTGAACTTTCCTTCTTTTTTTTTTGTTTTAATTCTCTTTTTATTAAATGTGGTATTACATCACTCTTCCATACATCTTAAACTTAATCTTTCCACTTTCCCCCATTTTTTAAACAAAGAGAAAGAAAAGAAAAAGATACATAAAAAAAAAAAAAAAAATAACATGGACAACAACAGGACAATTTGACAATTACCGTATTAAAGTATTCATTCACTCTTTAAAATATGTCTTTAGAACTTGGTCAGAGGACAAAAAATTATGTCTATTTTACTGAATTTTCAAATTATGAAATCAAACTTGAATATGCAGGTGAACCAGTGGATGATTAGCATGTCGGGCCTAGCAGCTCTCTGCCTGCTGTTGGTGTTTCCTCTGAGCAGCTCCCAGAGCACGCAGGAGATCCACGGGCACCAGGCCCCGGCAGCACCTCCACCACAGATACGAGACCTGCTTCAAAAAGAGGAAACCTCTCATTTAAACACGAAACATGCGTGTGAGTCTAGTGCAAAGAAAACCCCATCATCTGTCCTCACATTGATCTGAACTTCTCTTAAAATCTCTGAATTTTTGTTGTGTGCCGCCAGACGCCCATGCAGACAAAGATAACGCCAAAGTGGGTCTGTTCATCGCTGCAGCTATAGGCACCTTTGCTCTGATGGCTGCCGTGTACTGCATCTACAACAAGTTCTACACCAAACAGCAATACCTGCACACCCAGCTCAACGATGACTCAGGTAGGTCCACTGACTCCTATCACACTAAATTTGAAGCCTCATACTTGAGCTTGAGCTGCATCAGAAACAAATATCAGCATTGTATTTGTGAAATCTTTATTTCATCTGATAAACTACAAAGTGGCACTAGCAGAGAAATTTTAAAGCTTTGAAACTCCTTTAAGAGTGACAAAATGAGGCGCAAGACAGAAATAGAAACTGCTTTCACATCAACCGATACAAAAATAGACTTCTATCCAGAGGGGAACACTTGAATCATGTGGCTCACATCTTTTTCTTGTTCTTCTGTGGTATAAGACGTTCTGGTGCATCACAAACTGGCTTGTAGATAAAACATGAGCTTGCATGTGGTGTGTTTTGTTCCTGCACTTCCTGCTTCTTCCATCTGGAGGCACTACTAAGTAATGTTTGATGGTGCTCCTCAAATTTAGAAATAAATAAATTAATTAAAATCAGCAGCTAATGCTAAATGTGGATTATATCTTCTGCAGATATCCAAACTTCTCTGTCAAATACTCTCCTGTCTTTGTGTTCAGATTTAACCACAGACCCCATGGATCCTCCCGCTGTGTTTTTCCACGCCTCTGCCGCCTCCAGTGCTGCAGATGTGCGGCGGGCTGGCTATGGCTCGCTCTCTGACACTCCCTCTGTCATCTCTGTGCCACCCAGCCTGTCCCCTCCTCCCTCTGCCATGCCTTTCCCTCCCCTCTTCCTCTCCTCCCACTCTCTGAGAACTATTTCAGCCAAGGATCTAGAGAGGAGCTGTATCTGATACTAGTGAGAAAAATGTTGACAACACCAAGTTTTAACATTTCTGACACACTTTAAAGACAGAATCTTACATGTTTTATCATCAGTTGTAAAAATGCAGAGGAAAAAACAGGCATGTCTGTCCATTCACCTCATTAGAATAGCAGCTATTTTCTCTGACATCAAACCTCAGGTGACAATTTCGAATACTGTTTCAATATTAAACTTAATCTTACTTTAATATTTCAGGAACATATTTATTCTGAAAAGTCGTTTCTAGTTCCGGGTGACAGGATGGGTAAACATCACCAGCTTTTCATCATGACTGATCTGTGGAGTCTCCCTCTGCTGGTCAGTTGAGATTATGCAGGTCCAAATCCTCTGCTTGGCTTCACTTTTAAGCAACAGCTGCACATTCTTAACAATAATCTTCCTCATCTGTTTTCTTTTCACTGTCTTTCTAACAGTTGCTTTTACTCCTCTCTGCACTTTATCTGACACCACTCATCCTTTTTTTGTAGCCCACCGGTATGAAAACAGAAAAAAATAAACTGTCCAAAGGAGGAAAAAAATCACCTTACTTTTTTTTTACTCTTATTTGCTGATAAATTCTTGGGGCTCTTTCTCAGCAGTAAAACTGATTTATCATTTCAGCAAGTTTCACCATTGATATTTGTACTTTTTCCAACTAAGTTAGGTGTCAGTAATGTGTGTGCGCTCCCACTTTACCATAAGTTATTCTGAATGAAAGTGTTAACTTTTAAAAATCCTGTTAAAGCTCCGTAAAAACAGAATCATTTTCACCACAGACATGCTGACTGGAAAAGCACAGGTGCTGCTTTAACAGATTGAGATTCACTGATGGAAAAAGGTGGAACCCTTGCATCATTTTTTCTCCTACTGTGACATGTCAGAATGTATCAAGTGAATCAAAGCTTTTATTTAAGCGGCACAAAGTCATTGTAATTGAAAATGTCTCCCACTGCATTTTGTATCTTTTGTAGCTCGTCTATTTTAGTTCTTTCGAAGTCACATGTCTGAAATAACCGTCTCAAATTCCGGGTATTGCGCACCCACATGCAAGGGGGTGCAGTGATGATGCGTAATGGCAGCTCCGCCACTGTTTGACGCACAGAGCGCGTGGCTCAGCACAACAAGAAACAAACAAAAAAAAAACTCGCACTTGTTTTCCACAGACTGTTTGATCATCATTATTCTGATCGTATATTTAAAGGCAGCAAAAGGACGTTTATGGTCACTCAGTTAAAAAAATATGAAGAAGAAAAAAACTTGCAACAAATTGGCAAATAACAACAAAGGTTATTGCAGGGTCCTGGGACCAGCCCGCCCCTCCCGTCCAACAAATACCTGGGATCTCTGTTAATATGCTTCGATCGGACAGTGTTTACTCTCTCCATTCAAGGCTTGTGCGCTCCAAGAATAGCCGTCAGCGCTTAAAACGCCGGGCTGCGGGGAAGGAAGTGACATGCTACCTTCCACTCACTACACACACTTGGGGAGATTAGCGCGCGGGCAGCAGTAATCTGGTTTCAGGACCACGGCCAGAGACACCGTTTGGCCACGAATCCTGTCGAAAGTTGCCCCCTGCGCGGTGTGAACATATGAAGACACCAAAGAGAGAAAAGAAGTTCATTAGGACGTTCAGGACGCGGGTGAAGTGGATCTGAAAATGTTAGATCGGTTGGTTTTGTTCAATGAACCTAACTAATCTCTGGACAATCAGGGTTGCTGGTTCCGCCGCACAGGTAACTGCGCGTTTAGAAGTTTGATGATCATCTGAAATCGAGTTCTTTTTTGGAAAAAAACAACAACAAAATCATTTATGTGTGAGTGAGAAACACGAGGCGGAGGGAGTAAAGCAGAAGGCTGTGCGCTCAATCGGGAGCGCGCAAAGACTGCACATTGGTCGGATCCTGGACTCGTGAGGATGGAGATCCGGCCGGACAGGTTTAAGGCCGTGGCAGCCAAGACTCTTGGGAAAATATACGGGTACGTAAGAACTCTCTGGGAAAAATAACAAATGGGAAAAATGTTTAAAAGCATTAATGAGTGCGGGTATTCTGGTGTTAAAAATAAACCCATTTTCACTTTAATAAGGATACGAGGCCAGTCTACGGATACTGATAAAATGATTCTGGGTCGAGTATTTGTCTTAAAAGAGAGATAAACTGCTCATTTAAAGATCAAGCAGTCCAGAGGCCTGGATTAGTGGGCTTGGAGCACCTGGCACCCCACATCTGTCCCTCTATGGGCTGCTGAATCTGACTGGTATATGTATTATTTCTCTTTTTATGAGCAGCTGCAGACATGCTAAAGGCGGTATTATTTAACTGAACCCAAAACATCCTGAAACCATTCGTCGATTTCAACGACAAGAGCATCTGAAGAACAGCTAAACAGATTTCTGTTTCATTTCAGTCTAAAACTGTTCCATCAGTGTAAGATGAAGCTTTGGATCAATAGCTAGATTCAATCCTTTCAGGCGTTTCTGCTGTGCTGTCACATTGTCAAATTACTGAAGCGCTGTCGCACTTCAGTGTCTTCCTTTTACTGAAAAACCAAACAGTATGTTTCACTCTCAACCATACTCCATGCATGTTCGATAAGGTTTCACATTCAATTTGCAAACACAGAGTAACGGTGTGTTACATGTAAAACAGACCTGAGCGCGCTCTCTGCCACACCTGTCACAGTGTGGCACTGAGCTTAAGGAGACTTTGATTAACCCTGATTCTAGGAAAGGCTCCAACTTTCCAAAACGAGACATGTCTCTTCGAGTGTGGGTGAGACGTTTGCAGAATGACAGATTTATCACGTGGGCTTTTGGACTCAATAGAAACGTGCGTAAAGATGCAAGGGGTGTGCGTAAAAATTCTATTCAGGAGTGTTTTCGGAGATTCCTCAGCCCTACAGTAGATCCTCAGTTAGCTGCATAAAACTGCGTGACACACCCTCCCCGCAGAGCGCAGGTGTGGGAGCCAGTCAGAAGTCTGGTATTGATGGACTCCCCTTTCTTTCTCTCTCGGGATTTGATGGAGCGTCTAAACACTTAAATCCTCTCCACAAATAGCCTCTCTTCGTCCAAGCTGTCGGCCCACGTAAATCCCTGCAGGCCGTACACCTTGGCCATCTCTTCCTCTCTTTCTCCCCCACCCCCTTAAGTAGCTCGATAGCTCGTCAGCGGACCCCCCCGCCCCATCTCCTTCCTCATCTCACAGCCAGCCAGGATTAGGCCACTCAACCTACGACAGAGCCCACAGCAGCCTATGGGCTCTCGTTTCCGCAGAGCGCACGTGCCCCCAGGTGCTCCCTTGGTACCTTGCTGCCGTGCAGCGGTCCGTTCCTGTCTCTGGTGCCTGCACGCAACACGCTCACAGAGAGGACAGTACAAATAGCTGAATGTTAAGGGCAGAGTTTAAAACTTTATTATAATGTCTTTTCTGTAGGTTTTGAACGCCACTTCCTTCTTCAACTTCATGGAGGCCTAAGCTTTTTAAATCTACTTCTGTGCATTTGGTGTTTTTCTTCTCTCTTTAACTTATTAAAACTACTTTCTAGATTAGTATGCATTCTATTTTGGACAATCCAAATGCTGATGTCAGTATGTCCTCAGTTTTTTAACCAGTTCATAATTTATTGCTCTGACAATTCTCTGCTTTTTTTTTTTTTGACAAAACAGAGTCTCCTGTCATTCTAATGTGTAAGGACTGCAGCTAAACAGTCGACTCCATGGTACCAGCTATGTTCACAGTTCTCCAATATGGCAATTACTTCTGCCAATTTCCCCCAAACACAGTTTTCTGTTTTTAAAGCACTAACATAAGGACTTTAACTAAAAACTGCTTTTTTTTCCATGTCTAGGATTTTTTTCCATGTCCACATAATCCTTGCTTTTGTGACAAAACATTACTTTGAAAAACCCAAACATAGTCTCCTGTTATTCAGCCGTCTGTGTTGGGACTGCAACTACCTTTCAAGGTCAGTTACCGGGCAAAAAAAGGATCCCATGATCACTGCCTTCTTGACAAAATAGATTCAACCATACTGTATTATTCATATTATTCAACTCATGGCCTAATATAAGCTCTACTTGATGAATGTAGGACCCAAACAAAGAATCCAAAAAGTACAACAGCCAGTGACAGACATTTAAAATAGAAGCATATTTAAGTTACTAAATGACTCCTCAAGAAATCAACTCATTGTTACAGGTCCTCTGTAACAATGAGTCCTCTGAGCTCAAGCATCTCATTCATAACGCCTCATTACCTTTAGGAAAACTCTTCCAGTCTGAAATATAGAAATGTTTAAACAGCATTTTTTAGACATAAACCTCTAAACTTCTCACATTAGATGTATTCCAGTTGGTCATTTATTAAGGTGTGATGTTGACTTTTTACTTTTCAAACTTTCAAATGATCTGCACAGGATGCTCGACTCAGTAGAATAATATCAATGTTCCCAGACAGCTCACCTAGCTCAGATCAGAGCTGCTGAAAAGTCCAGGCATTTGCCCTTGGTGTATGAGTTGAGAGATTAATTTAGAGAGAGAACAGGTGTGTGAGTACATCTTTCTCATGTGCGGTCAAGATTCAAATTTTTGCTCTTTATGTGGAATCAAACTGGTCCACAGACGCGTGAGGTGCTCTCCTCGTAGTTTGCAGAGTGTGACAAAGCGAAGGTCAGGTGGCTTGTGAGGATTACAGGGGATTTTCTCAACTCAGGGTCACTCCTGAAAAGTCGCTACAACAGACAGAATTTTTATAAGGAAAATCTGAAACTTACTGAACTTTCACATCTGTTAAATTTAGCTCATTTTATGTCATAGAAAGACTCCTCCTGTGGGGTATGAGAAAATAAACAGAGGTTGGAGGAAAAAACTGTTGTGGACTGTTTTTCACAAAATGTGAGTCAGGGGAGTTGGCGATAAAAGGCAGTTTTAAAGATAAAGAGGAGACAGGAAGAATGAAGAGAGAGACAAAAATAGTCCAAGAGAGCAAGAGGTATAAATAATTCAAAAAGGAGAGTCATTAATACTTGATCAGAGTCAGAGACTGTTAGAGCCCCTGCTTACAGTAACTAATAAAGTATGTATGTTTTATTAGTGTGTGGCCTTTATTTAACAGTTTGTTTACCACTCAGAGGGTGTTTGAGGTTGAAGTACAGTCCGAGTCCTTTTGATTGCTTAATGTTTGTTTTCACTTCATCATTCATTTTCCACAGGAAGTGCATCAATCTCGTAAGCAGCAGTGATGATTGTATTAAGATCTTTCTCAAGTGCTTCATTATTTAAAAAAAATATATTATTAAAAAAAGGGGGGTGGCGGCTTCTTAGTACACTTGATGGCAGAGTACCATGGCCCAACTAACTTGAAGCATTTCTTGGCACTTCATAAAATTTTTCCTTCTTGTTTTAATTCTTGCTTGTGTTGTACATCGTATTGGAAAAAAACGTCTGCTAAATGAGATTGTAGAATTGTAGAATTATCCTGTGTAAATTTGAAATGTTTTTGGCTGTCCTTAATCCTGGTGGTCTGATGACACTGAAGTTATGGGTGAGGTTTGTACACAGGGAAACTCTCATGTTTGGCAGAGTCTGGTTTATACTTTGACTTAGTGGTATGAACAGTAACGAGGGGACGCTTTTATTTAAACTGACATGCTCTTGGTCTTGACCTCTCTGTTTGGATGACACCAAATTTTTGTACAGGCAAGGGATTTGGTGCGTTTATGTTTGTAATAGTAAAGCTCAACGCTAAAACCACCTAATCATCTAACTCCATGTTCTTGACATGCTTTTGGCTCGCGCACACTCATTGCTGACTCTGATTGGCCAAAACACACTTAAAAAACATCAACTTTGAATGACTCTTTGTCTTTTTGATGTATTGGTCCAAAAGGTTAAGACCAGTCTTTTGGTCACTGTCACCGTTTGCATTTTGTTCATTGTTTGGCAGAACTCCTGTCGTAGGGGCAGGGGTGTGTCTCAATTTTTTTTGGCTGGGGTGGCCAACCAGGGCCCAGGGTGGCCAGGGTATGTGTGCACATGCACAGGCATTTTACCCTACTCTGTCTTCACTATCTACTTTAAGAGCAATAATTTAGGCATCAGACAAATGTAATATTCCTGTTCAGACCTTTTTTTTACTAAAAATAAAAACCCAAAAAACAAAAACAAAACAACAACGTATCAGAGACATATTTGCCAAAAACTAGAGTTGAAGGAAAAATGTGTAACATTAGGACAGAAAGAGAGCTCCAGTTAGTCCGTTAACACATCCCAAACCAATTCCCAGCTCTGGCAAGCAATTAGCCAATCATAGTTTGGGATTTTGGAGAGGCACCTGGGTTGCCACTTAGTTTTCAAGGGGGTTTTGCCAGCCTTGGCCATCCCCCTGGATACACCTCTGGACAGCAGATCTTCATCTCTGACTTGCATTTTAATCGGTAGCTTGTTTGACCATAACACCCTGACTCCTGCCCACATAACTTTGCTCAACTGGCCACCAGGGAGCTGTTGAATATTTGTCAGTCTTTATTGATCTAAACCCAACAGTGTGCACATACTTGACCTGATCAGCATTATAGACTGGATACACAGCATCCAGGCTGTAATGATGATCAGGTCAAGTAAGTGCATCTGCTAATAATGGAGCTTTGGTTCACTAAAACTATGACATTTATAACATTTCAACATCTGTATTCTTTTTTCATATCTTCAACACATCACCATCCCCCACTCCAGGCTGTATTTATGCCCTGCACTCTTGGGAGACGTATCTTGTACTCCATGTATCTCTTGACTGTGGCTGTAAATTTCATTTACATGACAAAGGCATAGATTTACTTCACTTTACGATATCGAGACCTTGAGTTGTCCAATAAAGAAAGCAAACATTAAAAAAAAGGAGTTTGGTGCTCCATCATAGCACCTGCAATGCTGGAGTCTGCTCTGAGAACTCAGTGTTTCACTTGTCATGTTTAATAGATGATGTGCTGCATTTAGATACATATTTGATGTGTGTTAGACTGGAGGCTGGCAGAGGTCATAGTTTCTCAGGGTTTCTCAGCAGGCGGTTTGAACATAGATTCAACACAGCGGCAATAAAAAGAGGAGTAAGCTTTTCGTGCTTCTCTGCGTCTCTTTTACTCACACTGCTTCTTCACTGCCGGGCGATTCTGTCAGATGATGAATGTCTGCAACGGAAAAAGACCAAATATAATAACACCTTGAGAAGACAGACTAAGACAAAGTTCTGCCAGTGAGCTCCGGTTGGTGTAGGATGACAGACGATTATGTTGACAGTCTTTTGTTAAGATGCTTATCAAACAAAGACTGTATACAAAAGTGGACCTCGCCACCGTGACAGCACAGATTAGAGTGAAAACCCCGCTTTTGTAGCCTGGATTGTGCCTTTTGCTACAGCAATCTTGTTTGTTTTTGGAACCAGAAGTGACTATATTTGGAAAAAACAGGATACACATTAGTACGCCTCAGTCTTGGCTGACAGATCAGCCTGGTATAGCTTGTCAATCAAGGGTAGCCCAGCCCATCAGTGTGTCATAAAGTATTGTTTGTTTTACTCTTAATACTACCATATTTTATTAAATCCACATTATTTCTGGAAGCAAACTGAAAAGCAATTTTTTACATCTCCTCCTAACCCCCTTTCTCACAGAGCTCTAGAGAAGAAGCAGGAAAATGGCGAGACCATTGAGCTGTCTGCTGAGGGCCGGCCAGAGCTGGTGGAGGAGAAGGAGCCGCCCGTCGTGGACTGCACGTGTTTTGGCCTGCCCAGGCGCTACATCATCGCCATCCTCTCTGGCATTGGCTTCTGCATCTCCTTTGGTATCCGATGTAACTTAGGCGTGGCCATCGTCAGCATGGTGAACAGCCACAGGGTCTACAGAGACAACAAGGAGGTCATAGTGGTGAGTGGTGCACTTTACTCTATAGTAAAAAATGTCAACAGCAAGTCAAAAACCAAATCCGCCACAGGTTGTAAAAAATGTTTAAAGGCTTTGACCTCACATGTTTTTCTGCACCTTTCCTATGGAGTTACTTGGAATGATTCAGTTTTTCTCTATAGTTCAAATAAAAGAAGTAAAAAATTCTGAGATTTAAATGAATTTCATGAGTTTGGGTCAATTTTTTTCCTGTAAAATCTATGGGGTAAGATTTGTTGATGGACCTTTGGATGAAAAAAGTATCTCAGCTAAGATCTGCCATGCTTGTGTTTATTTTTTAAGCTATTATCTTTTGGTTACTGTGTTTAGGCCTGTCATAATAAAAATATTAATATTAAAATTTGACACACCCTATTTGCTTACAGCTAACCCTAAAACTGGGGGTAGCAGAAAATTGAACACAAAAATTAACCTTGAGTTCTTGAATTAACAGAACTAAAATGGTTTCAATCACAGCTGTTCCAAGCGTCTGTACAAAGCTTTAAAGCTACTGTGAGGGAGTTTGGTTTGTAGTGATTTTGGTGAACCCTGTGTTCAAAGTATGGTTTACCTCTTAGATAATCTTACTTCGTTCATGAAGAAAAACCTCATCCATCTTTATTCAAATGATGCATCGTACAACTCACAACCGATGGTGAACATTTTGGCAGCGTTGTGTAGTTTGCCTCGTGTGACACCTACCATCCAGCAGGCATGACAGGCGTTTAGAATAGCTTACTGAGAATAATTCAGTCTGCTCTCTGATGGTCTTATTTGGTTTTGTGGGTCATAAAGAAGTATTAGATTATTTTTAAAATTTGGCAAAAAAAAGTCCTCACAGGAGCTTTAATATTCTGAATATTTTATGGCAATAGAGGGAGTATTGGTTCAAAGCCAGTGGTCAACCACAAAATGAATCACTTTATTTATCTTTAAGTTAGACTACATCATTTGAATCAAACTTTTATTCATTTTTTTTGTCTGCAGACTGATAATTTTCCTCACATCTTGCCTCCCTTCTGTCTCAACAGAAAGCTCAGTTCGACTGGGATCCAGAAACCGTGGGAATGATTCACGGCTCCTTCTTTTGGGGATACATCGTTACTCAGATCCCTGGAGGGTTTATCTGTCAAAAGTTTGCAGCCAACAGGTTTGTGGGATGACTTCTTACAGTATGCAAAGGATGTTTGCACACTCTTTGTACATACTGATTTTTTGATTGTTTCCTTTTCCAGAGTGTTTGGCTTTGCTATAGTGGCCACGTCTTGCCTGAATATGCTCATCCCTACAGCAGCACGAATGCATTTTGGCTGCGTTATCATTGTCAGGGTGTTTCAAGGACTTGTGGAGGTGCTTGGCTCTTGTTTGTAGCTTTCTCTCAAACAAATGCAAAGAAAAAAAACAAGACATGTATTTCTACATTTTATTTGAAAAATTTACAAAAACTGTGATCTTTCTCCTATCCTGCAGGGAGTTTCTTACCCTGCCTGTCACGGTATTTGGGCAAAATGGGCTCCACCACTCGAGAGGAGCCGCCTGGCTACGACAGCTTTCTGTGGTGAGTCATTGTCACAGAAGCTGCCTCTTTCTGTCTTCAAACAAAGGGATTTTTTTTAAACACATTTGAAACATGTAATGCATAACTATAGCTGAACTGATCAGTATATTCCCCAGTTAAGTGTTTATCCCTTTAATCTATATCTATTTTTATTATGGATTTAACATTGAATTTATTTTACATCAAATTGTTGAAGCATTGTTGGTTCCAGCTTCTCAAAAATGAGGAGTTGCTGCTTTTCTGCTGTTGACAGTGATTAAAATATCTTTTGTGCTGGGCTGTCAATCAGGACAGGAGAATAAAGGACACAGTTTTTCGCTATTTTCTGACATGCTATAGACTTAACAGTTAAGTGACAAAAAAAAAGAGGGTGATAATTTATTAAATAACTGTGCGTTGCCACCCGAAACACAATGCGTCTCCTTTTTTTAGGTTCTTATGCTGGTGCTGTGATTGCCATGCCTTTAGCTGGAATCCTGGTCCAGTACTCAGGGTGGTCATCAGTCTTTTATGTCTACGGTAAGATGCTATTATCATTTGGGCTCAAGGGAATCAAAATCTCCCTTTTCTCAGTTTGAATTAAATGGGTTTTTTTTTAAATGTCATTAACAACAGTTCTGGTATCTTTGCTGCTTGTTCTTTGAGGACCTTTAAATTCTAGTTGTGGCACTTACATATGTAACACCTCTTCTTTTCTCTATCCATCATCTTCCTTCCACCTCTCAGGAAGTTTTGGGGTCATGTGGTACTGCTTCTGGTTCCTGGTGTCATATGAAAGTCCGGCAGCCCATCCCACCATCACTGAGGAGGAGAGAAAGTATATAGAGGAAAGCATCGGCGAAACAGCTCAACAATCAGTAACGGTCAGTACAAATCAGTAAAAAAAAAAAAAAAACGTTTTTATTGAAAACAATATCATATCGTTTATGATCTATTTTGTGTTTTGGAAAATGTTAGCATAGCTACAAAAGAAAAGTCGAATATAAATCTGGTTTGCAAATTCAGACGCTTAAAAATGGAATGATAAAGTCGCTAACATGACATGTTTTCGATGTATCAGAAATTCAACACACCATGGAGGGCCTTCTTCACATCCATGCCAGTGTACGCCATCATCGTGGCAAATTTCTGCAGAAGCTGGACCTTCTACCTGCTACTCATCAGCCAGCCTGCATACTTCGAAGAGGTTTTTGGGTTTGAAATAAGCAAGGTAAAAGAAACCAAATAGAAATACATCCACAAGCTTCAAAATATAAAGACAAAGCATTTTGAATTCTGCTTACCAGCTGTAATCTGATAACCTCACCCTCCAGTCTGAAATCTGCCATGTAAGAGTTTTCCTTTCCCTCTCATGCAGGTGGGCATAGTTTCTGCCCTTCCTCACCTTGTCATGACCATTATTGTGCCCATTGGTGGCCAGCTTGCTGACTACCTGCGCTCAAACCAAATCATGACCACCACCAACGTCAGGAAACTCATGAACTGTGGAGGTAAGAAAAACTCTCATAAATCTCAGCACATCTGAGTAAGGTTTGATCACATGAACCTAAAGAACTACACAGTGGCTCATTGGCTTTCTCTCAGGTGAACACAGGTGTTGAGTTAGCTGTAGTGAGAAAACATTTGCAAAGGAACAAGGTAAATGATGACTCAGTGTAAAGCAGAAACGCTGCCTCTGTTGGCTATTTTTGGACTACAGAGAGAAATCGATAGCATTGAAATGGAGAAGCATACGGTGTGCGTATCACTCTGAGAGAAGCTGTCAGTGCTGGTGTAACAGCAGATCTGTCAACAGCACTTAATAAAAACGAAGATGAGCTGGGTGCAAGGAAAGGTCTTCATCTGGTTGAAACGAACATCTAGCACTGACACTTAAAGTAACTCTAAGTAAGTTTGTTTCTTAATTGCATCATCGTCTGTTTCAGGCTTTGGGATGGAGGCAACCTTGCTGCTAGTGGTTGGCTTCTCCCACACGAAAGGTGTTGCCATTTCGTTCCTGGTTCTTGCTGTGGGATTTTCTGGCTTTGCAATTTCAGGTGAAAGCATCTTCTTTTATCGTTTTAAAAAACAGCAGGACACACAAAAGTTGATCTCCTATAATTTTTCTTTGATTACATTTCTCCTTGTGTGAAAAGGTTTTAATGTTAACCACCTGGACATTGCACCACGCTATGCCAGTATCCTCATGGGTATTTCCAATGGAGTGGGCACTTTGTCGGGCATGGTTTGCCCGCTTATAGTTGGTGCCATGACCAAGCACAAGGTGAGGACTTCTCAGTATGTTGGGAAATCAATAACGTGCTGTGCTGTTAGTCTACTCATTCTTGTCTAAAGGTATTTTGATTACATTGATTTGCAAAAGTCTGTTTGATAAGTTTGACAGTTTGTTCATCACATCTCTCTTCTTTATTTCCTTTGACTTTCTCTTGCAGACCCGAGAGGAGTGGCAGGGTGTGTTTCTTATTGCCTCGCTGGTTCATTATGGAGGTGTCATATTTTATGGTGTGTATATCTTTCGTAATTTCTGTTTCTGTCACATATTTCTTTGTCCAGCCCTCAATGATGCATGATCTTCATGATCTTCAGATCAGATGCCCCAGGTCTAAACACACCTCTGTTTCCTGTGTTGTAGGCCTCTTCGCATCAGGAGAGAAGCAAGCCTGGGCGGAGCCGGAGCAGACAAGCGATGAGAAGTGTGGCATCCTGGATGAGGACGAGCTGGCCAACGAGACAGAGGAGCTGTATCGCACGAGCGGCGGAGGAGGCTACGGGGCCATGAACCAGGGAGCAGATCCCAACGGGGGTGGAGGCATGGGAGGAGGAGGAGGAGGTGGCTGGGTTTCAGACTGGGATAAAACTGAGGAGTATGTCCAGCCAGCTGGGACCAATAACTACCTTTATGGAGGAGGAGGGGGGGACAAGGAGTTTACATAAAAACCAGGAGATCGTCTTTAGTGACGCAGAAACAGCATGTCAGCAGTGTGAGGTTTCACCTGATGGCGAGAAGAACTTTGAAAGAGCGGATTTAACATGCAACATCGGAGGGGACACTTTTGAGAAAGTCTGACTTTAATATCATAAATGAACTGATTTTAAAGAGACTCCACAGTCGAGGTGAAGGCACTAGTTTTAAAATATGTGTTTGTGTGTGATTGAAATTGTGTACTGTGTGTGTGACAGACAATCTAAGTCAGAGTGTTTTAGGACCCCTCAGCCTCCTTGTTCTCACTCTCAGAGGAGGGATGGGTTTTAGGCCTGGTTTGGCTTTTGTTGATGTTAATTCGTTCTAATAAATGTAGAAAATTTCTATATAATCTGACAGGATTTGGCTTTTAATCATATATGCCTCTCATCTATACTTCAGTCATCCAAGATTATAAATACTTAGGTGCACATATGTCACGAACCCATTTCTATTTTTGGGTAAACCTATAGAGTTTGTCAAAGTGGTCTCATAAATCGTCTTAGGTTGCACTGGAACTGAAGCTGTAAGGTTTTCACAAAGTACTATAAAATATTTCATTTTCTAAGTAAAGAGGAGAAGTTTTTTTCCTTATGTGCACACCTTGAAGAAGAAGCATGTGACTTGTGCCAATATGAGAAAATATATTGCTCTGTAGTATTGGTTTACTCATCAACCAAAAGAGTATTTGGACACCTGCAAGTATGGCCAGCTATATATGTTTTTAAAGGCTGAATACTCCACACTGAAATTATGATTTCATGCAATCAGGTTTGACATACAAGGCCTGGAACCTGCATGAATGTTGACCACCTGGAGAAGGAAAATGCCTGGAAATGCACTGAGAGAAATGTCACCATGCAGGGTAAAAACAGTCCCTCGTCGCCCCTTATCTTATCCTGGAGCTACGCTTGGCTCCTTCAAAGACCTCACTGATCTATCATCCAAATGCTTTACACAAAACATGTGCTTCTTTTATGTTATTCTATCATGTTTCTATTGTGTCCAGGGAATTCATGCATTTAATGTTACCATCTGCAAATGCACTTTGCTGTCACCTTATAACCTAAGAACCCCCGACACATGCCACTCTGCTCTCTGTCACGGGGGGCATTGTACAGCATCTGTCAATATTTAAAACTCAAAGTAAAAGTATTTCATGTCAATCTGCTCCCATGAAGAATAAAACAACAAAGCAAAAACACCTCACTGTATATGAGCGATTTGTTTCAGTATTGCCCGTAGATGCAATAGGCATCTGGCTAGCTCAAAATCAAAGTTTCAGACTTTGTAACAATCGGTGTTAGTTTCATGGAGCAGTATCACTCACGGGTACAGTTTCACTGAAAGCTTAAATATAGAATGTTAGGATTTTTACTGTTTTTTGACTTTTTTTCATTCATTTCTTGTTCAATGTTTTGTTCTGGACTGTAAACCCAAACAGTATATGTAAAAAAAAACTAAAACAAAAAAGATGTACATGTGGAAAATATTGTATAATAAAATCTAGAGGTAATTTTTCTTGTACAATTTTAAATATCCTCAGGAGTTAGTGCTTCCACTGTCTAAAGAATGAGAAAAGCTGAGTTTTATTTAAGTTTGGTTTTCACTTTTAAAGCATGTGTTGAGTCCTGTTCAAGCCAGCTGTTCTCTGCTTCATGTGTGATTCAGAGACTAATACGTGGGTCTCTAAACCCTTGACTACATTGGTTTCATGTTACCCATAATGCTGTACCCAGTCCAGACAGCTTATTGATCACTGAGCTAAAGTACAGGAGTGCTGAAATGAAGAAGAGTAATAGATTGTTTTTGGCACCAGAGGAGGGGACTCACCGGGAAGACGCTGAGGCTCAGGCTCTCACCCTTGAAGTCCGACTCTGGTCTCTGGAATCAATGGGATTATCCTGCAACCATCTGTCAGTGAAAGAAACAGTAGTTACCTGGAAGTAACTCCAGTTCTGTGAGGACATGCGTAGAGTTTTAAAGGGCTTTGCTGTAGGTTTGCCCCATTGAAACTCTGCTTTAGCACCCTGAGAAAAATCTTTGCTCACCCCAAATTACCTAATCACACTGTCTGGGCAAGGAGCTAAAAAAGACCAATCAGCTCTGGTCTGATTCAGTTTTCTTCAAGTATGTTGCACAAACTACGAAGTGTGACAGTCAGTCCTCTTAAAATAATCCAGAAAGGTGAGTACACCTTGCAGGGAAGACAAATTGCATAATATCACTCAACAATAATGTGCTTAAAGCACAAGTTTATTTTTTTTTCAGTCCTTAATACGACTATAAACTGTCAGTCTGTAAGTAGTTGATCTTTTAAGTGTTAACAGTTAATGCAGTACACCTGAAAAAGGAAGATAGAGTGTTCTCTATGTGGGATTTTTATTTCTCAAATACTACAGGAAAACTATGAACATCAAAGATGTCTGGAAGTGATTCAGTCTTTGAAAGGGGCAGCAACATTTCACAAGGCTTGGTCAGGTCAACAAAATAGAAAATGTAATAATAATAATAATAATAATAATAATAATAATAATAATAATAATAATAATAATAATAATAGTAGTAGTAGTAGTAGTAGTAGTAGTAGTAGTAGTAGAAAGACGTTAATACATGCCTTCACCCCTGTTTTGAAAGCTCTGTAGAGATTTATCTGCCCATCACACCAAATTCTTCACTTCATGAGTGCTAAACGGACAGCTGCTTTAAACTTCTCGGACTCAAAACAGACATTTGGCCGGAATTTCCCTCTGATTTCTTGGTAGGAAAAAAAAGCTAGACCCCTAAGTTGGCCTCTTCAAAACCCTGTAGCGCCCCCTACTGGGCGTTATTCCTCACATATCACAGTGATAACTTTTGATGTCGCATTTCATGCATTTTAATGATAATTTAATTGAATCGTTACTTCATATTTGCGGATATGATTTATAAATTAGACATTAATACAATACAATAAATGAAAAAAAAAAAAAAAAAAAGAATTAAAAAAAAAAAACTGAAACCACGTGACCGTAATTTCCCCCCAGCATCCGCGTTGACCAGGTGCACAGATTTCATAGGTAACGCTGCTGTCCAACAGTGCAGAACCTGCTAGAATTCTAACAGAGCAAACGAACAAGGTAATAATAGCTGTGAACGGGAAATGGCGTGGAATATTTTGTACTTTCCCAGCCTTTGAGGTCTCAGGTAAAGCACAGATGTCAAAACAACTCGTTGGTTTTGTCGTAAGTGGAGAAATTTCCGTAATTTCGAAGTTTTTTTTCAGTATAGTTTTTCTTTCTAAAGTAGTCAGTAACTTTTGCTTTATAAACAAAACTTACTTAAATCACTTTCGTAGTCCTCGAAAATTTGATTGAAACATTGACTTGTAGGTGTAAGGAAAGTTGTTGACTGTATTGTCGTTCAAAAAGGCCCTTTCTAGAACTAGTTTACTGTTTCAGAGCAGAGTGAAATGTTTCTCGTTAAAAAGAAAAGGTCTACTTAGTTTTTCCTGTTGTCTTGTTTCAGAATGAAGTTGGAAGAACACTTTCTTAGGGCCAGAAGTATAAACTTGACAGACGGTTACGTGTCACCGAATGGAAAGGAAGGTGGTGATGGTAAGTCTCTATAAACAAATACTCTCAGGAAGGTAAACCAAATGTTTTGTGCACGTGCATTAACTGACCTTTTCTTGACTCACAGTTTTTATAGTTTCATACACTAAGAGAAATTCTTTATATGATTAATTCATGATAAAAGTGATTGTTGTACGTCAAGAAAAACTGTGCATGTGAAATAAAACAGGAGTGCCAATCGTTCCCAGGGTTATGCATTGTCATCGTATTTGGAAGTGATATATCTTTATTATAAACTTGCAAGCGAGTGAAGAAAACTGTGCTCAAAGGAATAAAAGGCACATTTACAAACAACATAATTTATGACATTGAAAAAGATTTTAAATTATAAAAAAGTGCTGATAATACATTCATATTTCAGGATACAAAAGTGAAAAAAAATATATACTGTGCTGTGAAAAATAAACTTATTTAACATTACGTGGAACATTTATTTAGGTTTTGCTGGACAAAACTTACTTCATTTGATATTAGCACATATTGCATAGATTTATTTGCCACGCTTTCAAATACACAGGGTGGTTTCTCTCCTCCAAACCTGAAAAGCCATTTTTTTTTTATTTTCTTGGACTTACATGTTTTTTTATGTTTTCAATAGAATATTTTTTGTCAATCCCAGAATGTTAAAAATGAGACTTAGACATCATCTGACTTTGCTGGTTCCTTTCATTGCTAAGTTATTGTCACTGCAGTCTCCTCCTTCTCCTTCACCGTCTCATAATCTTTGTCACTCCTCCCTGATATCTCATTCCCTTCCTGTCCTCCACCTGCACCCTCCTTGTTCAGGGTTTGATACTCTGTGCCTTTCATCTCCTCTTTCTTCAGCGCCTCATACCCCCCCTCTCCTCCAGCTGCCTCATGCATTTGCACAGTGTTGTACACTCCCTCTTGCATCTCTTCTTTCCTCAGTGCTTGATATTCCCTGTCCTTCCTCTTTGAGCCTCGAGCCTCCGGGTGCAGGGTGTCGTACTCGCCATCCCCTTTGGCACCATGGGGCTTTCTCAACATCTCATATTCATTTTTTGCGCCTGTGTGTTTCACATCCTCGTAGATTGGCTCTAAAATCATAAAAGAAGGGTTAAATGGTGCCTCTAGGGTACTTGAAGAAGTACACATGTAAGTAAACATGTTTCCTTACCTGTAGGTCTCCTCTTATATCTCAGATAAAAAGCCAGAGTTGTGATTGCTAAACCCAGAATCAGCAGCACAATGATCACAGCCAGGATGATGGATTTGAGCGGAGATTGATCTGAAACATAATGCAGTAAATCAAGACTCTATGAAATTCTATTTTTCTTTTCTTTACATTTTTATTACTCTTCTGATCTTCTATTGCAAGTTTTAATTTCTCATACATTTTCCCCATTGCTTAATAAGTCGTTCTTTCCCTTTTAGTGACAGTGAAACTGAGTAGCAGCTCTGCTTTTTGGCACTTCTTGATTTTTGTTTCCTGGAAATTTTAAGATTTAAAATTGTGTGAGATGAATTTAGCATTGTTAGCAAAATTATTATTATTTTTGTAGTTATGGTTTATGTTGACAAAGACCTATTCTTCAGTTTTTGGACTCTTAGTTTTGGATCTTTAAGACACGCTGCAACGGTAAAAACAAGACTTATCAACACTTGCATCACCTGATTTCATGGTGGAGTCGGCGGTTATGAACTTCTTAAAATATTGTACATAAACAATAACGATGTATTTTGGAGCCCACATTTAAAACACCAATATCTCCTGTTTCTTTAACCCTGGGATGGCAAAATCCTGACTCTGATTAATAATGTTAAAAATTAACAGAACAGCCCAAATCCCCTTTTCTTAGAAATTGTGTCAGCACGTCCAAGTTTCTGTTAAGTATTTAAAGTCTCTGAGCGGAAGCTGAGACGGCCCAGACAACAACAACAACAGCATTAAGATTATTTTATCAGACCTTAAAAGCTTCCTCTGGAATCCCAAACTACATCACTTCCTTCTCCCCTCAGGCTCAGTCATACTTAAGATGAGGTAAATAAAATGCTTATTGATATATCAGGGGAAACATAGTCCATTAGTGGGAACTCACAAGCGTAGCCGTTGCTGAGAAGAGACCTCCCGTTGTTCCACACCGCTCTACATGCATAAGTACCCCCCTCCTCTGGCATAATGGATGCTCTGCCAGAGTTCACAAGTACCCATGGCTGACCATCACTACCTCTGTGGTACCAGCGATAGCTGCTCTCACTGGGGCAAAGTGAACAAGAGCATGACATGCCGATGTTTTCAGAGAGGGACGCTCTTATCGGACGTGCTGAAGAGAGGAAATAAGATGACAGCTTTAGGAGAGGTTTACTGGAGAGAAAAACACGGACATGCAAAAGACAAAGTAGCTCACTTACAATGAATGAGCACATCTTGGTTATCAGACTCCAATAGGTACGGGGGCCCAGCAGTCCGGCCCCTGTATGTGAAGGTGGACTTGCACTTGTAGCTTCCCATTTCAGATAACGACACATCAGGGATGTTGAGGGTTGGACTGGTGCTTTCACGAAGGAGTTTGTTGTCTTTGTAGAAAACAGTGCGACTGATCTGGTCTGTGCCCCAGACGAGACACCTGAGAGTCAGAGTCTCCCCAACGATAGCAGGCAGAGGGTACATCTCCAGTGATAACTGTTTCTCTGAAACACAATGAAGATTTTTGATACTTCTTTTGTAGTTGATTGGTTTTTATAGTAGAATGATTGTAGCAGTATAACAAAGCGTTAATGAACAGTGTGTGCTCACCTGAGGTCCTGACTATGACTTGGTTGCTTCTGTGTTGTTTAGTTTCGTCACTACACCAAAAAATGGTCTCATGGACAGTGAATCTGCTGGATTGAAAATCAAAACTGACTTCATCCCCCTTCAACATCAACTTGATCCTCTTTGTCTGGTCTCCTTTGTACACCCAGCACCTCCATCCCTTCAGACCGTCTTCGTTGTTGAGCTGCAGGATGACGGACGCCCCAACCTGCATCACTGGCTGGCCTGTCAGGATGGTGAGCGAGGCACTGGGTAGGTACTCTGAGTGGATAATAAATACAGTTTTTCGTTATGAAATCCTGATGCTGATCCCTGACTTTAAGGTGTAAAACATTTTTTCAGGGGAACATTTACCCAGAACATTAATGGTGACGCGGTTACTCTCTTTACCGTTGCTTTCACAACGGTAAGAGCCGGAGTGCTTCTCAGAAGCAGCCGCTATCTTCCAAGTTTTGTTTGTCATAGTTTGTTCCTCATCATTCAGGTACCATTTGACTGCATTCCCACTTCCACTCCCATCACAGCTCAGGTAAAAAGAGTCCCCACAGAATATCTGGTCAAGAGGAAGGTTTGGGGACACAGTAACTAAAGAAGTAGGAGACATGAGAGGAGAATTAGTTCAGTAAAGCACTTTAATGTAGCTGCTCTGACAGGATTCAAGTCAAGAAACAGCAAAGAGGCATCGTGTGTGGGTGTTGCTGCCACCTACTGACACATCACAGAAGAGATGGATGGAAGCCTAACATCTGATGTAAAACATGAATGATGATTACCTTTTAGACTTTGCTGACATGTGGCCTGGACCACAAACACTGAAACAGAATGAAGGAAATTTTAACTTAATTTTAAAACAAATCATTTGACACATATATCAACATATCTTTGACCCAAAAGTGAGCACTAATCCCTGACTTTTATTTTTTATTTTGATGATAGGTTTTTAGCTCTCTTATACCACTTTTTCTCTTAACAAAACGATCACAGCTGCTCTCCACAAACTCTGCAAATCCATGATGTTGTTTAATCCCTCTTGGAGACATTGAATATTGGAGTTTTAGCTCAGTTTGTTTGTGTGTAGAACTACATTTAATCAGAATGTTGAAAAGAAATTTTTAATAAGCATCTAGCATATAATCTATATATCATGGTCACATTCATTTCCTATTAATGAAATGCACAGTTTAATTTTTAGATCGTCTGAATACTTTCATAACCCGTGATTTGTGAACGGCGGCGCCTTTCAGTATGTTTGTCTGTGCTTTAGTGTTAAAGTGTAAATTATCAACTTAAACATTCATTTAGCAGCTGTTTGTAATGGGCTCTTCATTCTTTATTCTTATTAGGATCCCGATTAGCTTCTACAAAGTGGTTTCTATTTTACCTGCAGTGCAACAAACCAAAGATAGCAATGGAAAATCTGCTCAAAATTACTCAGAATCCCCCAAAAAATGCAATAGAAGCTAAAATTATAAAGATAAAAATTAGATATGAAAATAAAAAAATAAATAAAAAAACTCAAAGAAAAAAATAACTTTAACCTTCAAAATAGTGGAAGCAAAAACACAACTGTGTAAAACGCATGGCACCAAAAATACATAAAAACAAAAAGTCTCAAAACATTTATTACAACACATCTGTGATAAAATGATCAGTTTTTGTTTCACATACTTTTTCAAAGAGCATTTTGATCCATCTCCTGTGTTGATGCCTCTTAAAGGATAAGTTCTCATCCTACGATTTGTTAGTGGACCTGCTGCTATCACATCGTTTTTCCGTTTCTTAAATTTCTCTCATATTTATAAAATTGCTTTTGCCTGCTGTGAAGGGCATAACGTTGACTCACACAATCACAGCGACAAAAAAATTACTTTGCAAAAGTTAATAAAATGTAAAAAAAAAATTCAGCCATGGTTAGAGTGGCGTCAGTTAATCTGCTGGTGACTAGAATTGGAGGATTATTGAGCTGTAAATGAAAACATCACCATCACAAAGTGACTCACCTGCCAGGAGCAGCAACATCTGGGTTCCTCCCCTCATTGGAGTTACTCACAGAGCTGGAACAGAAAACACAATGATTCAGGCCAAGAAGTGACCAGATACTGAAACTAACCATTTAGATATCCAGTCAGTGATGAGGAAGTTGCTTCTGGTGTTTTGTTTGTTTTTTTTCACTGGGGTGGTTAAGAGGTGTTGCAAGGAGAAAAGTAGTGCACTCAGCTCTCTGCATTCTTCACCCCAAGATAATACTTCCCATTTTCTCTCTGCAGTAGTTCTCCTAAGCATGGATCTAAGTAGTGCACTAAAGTTAATCTCCACTGAATTTGAAGGGCACACTGGAAGTAGTGAAAGGTTAAAAGAATCTTAAAGGACGTGATATAAAGTGACCTGTGTTTAGTGTTACACACCTACAGAAGATATGACGGAAATGATTCAGAGGCTGGATGAATTCAAAGAAAGCGAACAGAAAGTGAAAATCGTCCTCTGTGACACAATGTAAGACTTTCCATCAGACAGTGCACTGTTCTTACAGTTATACTTCGTAACTAAGAGAAATAAAGACAGGTTTACGAACTAAAGCATCACAGTTAAAAGAGAAGCTTCTAAAGAGGGTCACTGACCATGACGCATACCAGTATGACTCAAAAGCAAACACACTCAGGACTGATCGATAGCTAAATATGGCAAACACCACACCAATCACAAACCACAAACTAGAAACTGTGAAAAGACTAAAGGCGAAACCCCTGATACGTGTGAATCAACAAATTCACTCAACAAGTTGAGCAGGCTGGTGCAGAAAATCTAAAACATTCGTGACAAAGCGATTCCAACCCAGGGCCTGAGTTCTTCCTACAAGAATTGGGATAATATTTATGAATTCATTTTAAAGACATTATTGTACCACTTATTTTTAGCTAAAGAAAAAAAAAAACTTCAATGATGATTATAGAAAAATGCACCGATTTCTCCAGAATAAAAAATAGATGGCAATGGTCTTATCAGAGCAGGTGAGGCCTCAGAGAGATCATAACCACTGGTCCTACCATTTAGGTGGGAAAAACCACTAAATTTATGAAATACATTTTTTAAAACTTAAATTTTTGTGAAATAGTCAGTGAGTAAAATTCATTTCTTATTTATTTTGAGAGAACTCTCTACCTTAACCAATAGAATCTAAGTTTATTTCTCTGTCCTCTTAATAATAAAATTTAATGATTGCCCCATAGAATGACTGACTGCTCATAAAGTGACTCATGAAAGAGTATTTATTTCTGACACACAGCTGTTGAACAAATGAGGGTCATGCAATAAATATTTTAAATGCTCACAGCTGCAGAAATACCTGAAGCTCCCTCTGTAAGTGAAGACGTTCTTTTTCTTAAAAAATAATGTAACATTTAATTTTTTAGTACTAGTTTGTGCAAAACTTGTCATTTCAGATACATAATGTCTAAAAGTACTTATAAAAAGTTTTTTTTTTTTTTTTTTACTTCTTTAAGTTCTCATATGATTAGAGTTGTTGTCATGAATATTCAGAATTAACCCGGTGTACTGTTGGGTTTCTGAGAAATGAAGAAGAAGCTGTGGCGACTGCTGTGGTTCCTCATAAAACAGTTCAGCCCTGATGTAAACTGAAATGAAACCAGTTTCTTGTAGCTGCTGACCCAACAAAGAGGTGTGAATGTGCTCAAAGGCTAAAATATGAAAATGTGGGGGGGGGGTTTGCTTTCAGATAACACCAAAATAAAAACAACAAAAAAAAATCTATCAATAGTTATAAGAAAAAAGTGACGCAATCTGCACATGTTAACAAGCAGCATGTAGCAGCAAAATCATGATGTAACGTGACAAATGACTTACTGCTTGTGCGACTCTTTGACATCTGTCATTTTTGTGCACAACATTTCAGGCCACTGTGGGCTCTGGGTGAGAACAAGATACTGCAGATGTCAGAAAAAGACTCCAGTAAAGTGTTACTCTGGTCAGCAGCTTCTGCTTTCTGATGGTGTTGTAGGAAGAAAGGACTCATGCTCTAGCGCATGTAAATATAACTCAATCTGACTGTAATCCTGCATCTAAAAAAAAATGCATGCATGCCAAACATGCCTGCATGACTTAAACATCCCAAATCCTGTAAGAATGGATGCATCTGTCTCAGAACTTCATCTGCTGAAAAAGCTAAACAGGATCTGCCCATGATATGACACATGGCAGATCATATGCTGTTTCTGTTTATTTGGCTTTTTTTCCCCAGTCACAAGTGAAAACTTCTATCATAGTGCAAAAATGTTCAGTATTACTGAGCAACACTTTGGCTCAGTTATGAGTGGTGAAAATTTTGGGAAACTTCTTTTTTGAAGCTAAATTTAAATAAGAGAAAATACGTGACTGGGGAAGTCAAGATTATTTACACAGCACATTTGTAAAACAGAAGCTGACTAAGCTGACCTAAGCTGTCCTAAAGAAAAGGAAAATGAGAAAAGATCAGCATCAAAGATGATACAGTTTGGGGTAAAAGAAAAAAAACAAAGTGAAAGAGTGTTGGGGTGGGTTACAGAGCCAAGGGGCCTTGGAAGCAAAGGCATGGTCTCCGCTGAGTTGAACGGTTGAGGGACTGCCATGAAATGTGTTTTTGACATGGCATCAATAAAAGAATTATGGGGAACACATTGAGACCAGTGCTTTGATGATTTTAGTCTTTGGAGGTTGGGTTGTCAGTTACATGAAGCTGCCACCAGAGTCCAGCAGTGCACCAGTTTTTTATTCCAGTACATGTAAAGGAGGCAGATTTTAGCCCACATCCCTTAGCAAGATGACCAAACTGTATGTGGGTTTAAGTTTAATGTTTTAAATGATTTTCATGTTAAAGCTCCTGTGTGTGTTTTTTTTTTTTTTTCTGGGCACAAAACTGATTGCTTGACATAAAGATGCCTTTGTATGACCAAGTACAAAATATATGACCAACAGTGAGTTATTTTGAATGCCTGACACTTCTGCTGTAGTGTGCAAAAAGCCTATTGGTGCATTTTAAACAGCGAATGATTTAAATCAGTGACAGATTTCACTGTTTAAAGCAGATAATTGAGGTTCCCTTTTTGGCCATAGGGGGCGTCAAATTCAACACAAACTCAGCGTTTCCCACAGGAGTTTAAATCTAAGTTTAGTTCTCATATTTTTTTAATTTTTGTTTGAAATTCTCGCAGTGAAATGGTGAAGACATCCCTCCATGTTTTCCCATCTCTTCCGTGGCGTCTCCCCTCACCGCTCGCAGACGGATCTTCAGCCAAAGCAAAGACACCACACTCACGAAAACACACAGAAAAAAAAAACATCCATAGCCTGCATAATCTTACTACTGTTTGCTCCATCTGCCCGTGACCCACTTTTCTCTCCTTGCCTTTGGCATGAGAGCAGCTAGCACAGAAAGCTACAGGAACGCCGGTTTCTCAGAATAAGGATAATGAGCTGTAAATGGAGAAGTACATGGAGAATGTACATCGTGCACCATTAGAGGAGAGCACCCACTACAGCCCTCATAAAGTGTTTCAATGCAGGTATCCTCGAAAGGTTTGATCCAGCAGGATTCATGTACAGCTCCTCTTTAAGGATGGCACTTCTGTGTGCATTAATGTATTTTAGGCAAGCTCGCCTTCCTCTGTGCTCCGGTCATCTCTTCAAGAGGCTCTAAAAGCAAATATAAAGTGAGCACAAGGACAGATAACACTCAAACTGCGTCAGAGTTGTTCATTGAAGCTAGAATTTTACATCGACCTGTTTGATATCGGCACAAATGTCCAATATCCTCCTCAGCATCTTTGTAGGTTTTCAGTCGTTTGGTTTAAAATAATATTTAGAGGATTGGTTACTTTTTTTTCTTTTTCAACATAATGAGAGAATAAGAGTGAATGAAAAGATGGTGTATGAAGAGGCTGTGACATTGAAGGGAACTTCCTCAAAATGTTCTGACTTCCTTCAAGATCACAGCCTCCTGGAGTCTTAACATTGATTGAGAATCTTACAACGTATTATGCTCATATTACCTGATAAATTTTCATCTGTTGCTGGTAAAATATAACTTTATGTCATACAACACAGTTTTTCCTTCTGTATGAAATTACTGAGGGTGCAGTTAGGGTCTTACTTCACTGTGTAACACGTCCTGCAAGATGGATTAAAGGTAAACCGATAGAATGACCTCAAAGAAAAAGTGTTGTGTCACTTTAAGAAAGCATTAGACTCCAGACCAGTTACATTTAACCTTAAGATACAATTATTCCCTCTAAAAACACTTCACTTTGCTCGTCGAAATGAAGAATACATTTCAACCCAAGCTTAAGTTTCATTCTCACATTTTTTTTTTTTAAGCTCACAGCAATGTCAGAGTCCTAAAACAAGCCAATTGCCCAACTGTCTGAGATTTAACATCACAGCTTAAGAGTGTGGTAGTGAGAGTGTTGGTGTGAGAGGAGAAATCAGTCTCAGATGGGTACAAATTAGAGGAGAGCCCACACTGGGAGCAAAGTTCAACTGTGTCTGATAAAGAAAAGTAAAATAGTTTCCAGTAAACAATCGTGGGAGAAAACAAACAAAAAAAACTAAACGGCTTAAGTCTCGGAATCTGATCCATCCAGAAACTGGTTTCTGAATATCTCTGAATGGCTGTAATGGAGGCAACAGCTCAGTCTCTATGTTTCGTCAAGATTTAGGAGGATAAAATAACATTTGCTGTTTCCTCAGGAGAATGAATGGATTTCTGGATGTGCGGATCAAGATGTTCAGATGTCTTTTTTAACTTCCTTCCTCACAATTTAGGAATAGTGGTTATGTATGAGGAAAGTAAAACAAGCCTTGAGATTATAAAGAGTAACTCTCATTATCATAAGTTTTAAATGTTTTTTTCTTAGCCTTAAAATGCCATTCAGCTCCACTGTACACAGATAAACCTCGAGGGGTGACAGTGATGTATGTGTACGGACTCTCTTAATGACGGTGCATCATTCCTCCAAGTTTGTTCAAAGTCAGAGCAGTGGTCAGCCACACTTTCTTGACAGATTTGTGAACAGCTTGCAGCGCGTACCTGCGATATCTGCCACCATCTTTTATTTGTGCTGCACAGGTGATAAAGACTCATTTTATGAATGGAAAAAAAAGCCTGCGCAGTTTTTCTTAGTTTATGGAGACACAAGAGGGGAAGTGAGACGACCTGAATCCATCCAGTGACTGTGAGAGAGAGGGGAGGATAAAAGAGGGTGAATCATATCATGGGACAAATGTGTGTGTGTGTGTGTGTGTGTGTGTGTGCGTGTGTGCGTGTGTGTGTGTGTGTGTGTTTGACTGATAGAGTGACGGAAATAATGAGCAAGAGCCGGAGAAATGTGAAACAGTGAGAGGCAAGAGCGAGTGGGACTTAGTAATGAGAAAAATTGGGGATAATTGAGTAGAAGAGCACTCTGGTGAGTGGAAAAAAGGAGCCGTCACAGAGAGGGTGAAGAGTTGGAGCTCTGTGGAAGTACAAAGAGAGGACGAAGCGCGAAGGAGGGAGATCAATCTCACAACTGAGGCAAGAGAGAGAGAGAGTGCACCGCGCTGGAGCGAGAGTCCATGAATGTGTGTGATAGAGAGCGAGAGAGGGAGAGAGAGAAGGACGACTCCACCAGGGCACGGAGTAGGTGAAAGTGTGTGTATGTGTGTGTGTGTGTGTGAATGAAGCGGAGAAAGAGAGGCTGCACAATAGAGTGGCTCAGGCTGCCTCACACCGTTCAGAAGGCATGAAAATGTGATTTTTGAAAGAGGAAAAAGAAACAACTTTTCTTATTTTCTCATCTTTGTTTCATGACCTGGATCTTTCCTCTCATTTTATATCTTGATTCCTTTTTTTTCTTCTTCTTCTTTTTTTGTGGCTTATCAAGGAGGTCACTGCGGATAAAATGAGGAGCAACACAGCCCGACCTGCAGACTAAAAGGTATTTACTTTTTGATGCACGTTAGTGTTTTGCTGTTTGGTGAGATTTTACATAAAAGAGATGAATTGCTTTGTTTTTTATATTGATGGAAAGTTTATTTTGCAAACATGAAGGTGGGGAGAATTGAAAATATTTTGAATAAGTGATGCCTGAACTGAAAACGAAACAATTTAGTCATGATAGAGAAGGGTTTGCACAAACAAAAATAGAGGGCTTTTTTTTTTAGTATGACCATGTAAAAGGGTGAAAGCTGGAGCTTTTTTTTCAAAAGGGGCTTCAGTATCCGTTACAGAGGAGGGGGGGGGGGGCTTGTCCTCTGGGGTCCCGTGTTTTCTGTAGGTTGGGAGGAAGACCAAAGTGGGACAGAGAGAATTTAAAAGAGCACAAAGCCTACAAAGACGAGTCAAAGCTAATTGCACATATCACTCCAAAGCAGCTGAGCAGCACGCTCTTTTAGAGCAAATAAGCTCTTTTAGCTCTGGCTTGCAGTACGAGGCAGCTGTTAGAGCGACTAAACAGATGTGTTAGCTTGTAGGTATGAATTTTACATCATAAAAACGCACATTAGAGGTGAAATTCTCTCTTAAAGGATTCATCCATACAATTTCTACCGGTAATGACCGTGGAAAAGTTTGTTCATCTGCATAAAGCTTACATGCTAAATCCAACTTTATGGTCATAATTAAATCTCCAGGGACTAGTTAAGACCCTGTTCTATGCAGATAATCCCATGTTCATGATGAACTTTACATTGCAGCATATTAAAGCTGCTCCTCTAAAGTAGGTTATGACCTGTTGTAATTCAGTGATTCGTGCACAGGAGAGAACGAGGGAATCATTGATGTAAAAGAATAAGTTAGGAATCCCTCGGGGAGTTAGGCTGGGGAAAGTATGCTCATGTAAAAATCTACTTTTATGTAATGCCTATTTAAATACTTTCCAGACACTCCCAGCTTTGTTTTAGATTCCCGCAGAATCAAACAAGAGCTCATCAACACCCACATTTCACACACTCCTCCTGCTAGGAGCTGTCAAAATCGTTACCTGTTCGCAGTATTTACGGTGTCAGCCGGTGGAAAGGTGGAAACCCTCTAAGGACTCCAGAGAACTGACTCAAGCACACACACACACACATTCACCTACACAGCAGCGTGTTCCAGCCCTGTTCACTTTCATCTTATAGATACAACATAATTGACTTTGCACAGTCTCCAAAGACCAGCCCCACACAGACACAGCAAAATGCACAACAAGCAGCACAGGCTTTTAAAGTAGATTTTGCTCCCGCAGAAGAGCACCTGAGGGATTCGTTTAGGGGAAGAGAGGAAAAAAAACAGGCAATTTAGAGCAACGGGGAACACCAAGATTAATGGCTTCCCAAACAACAGAGAAGAATTGATCATAATGGAACAAAGACCTCTGACGTTATCACTAGAGAGGGGACTGGGTGATTATACGTAATCTGTGACTAATGCCAGAAGAGAATGTGATTATGAAACAATTGAGCGAAAGATGAAAGACTGGAGGAATACAGCGAATTGGCAGGAAAGCTTGGATGTGTCTCTTCGATTAAGGAAAATTCCTGCTGCGCTGATCACTTATTTCCTACCCATCCCATCTTGTCAAAAGCAGCTCCCTCCTGCCCGTTCCTGTTCTGTCCTCTCCTGTCTCAGCAGGAGGAGCAGGAGTCGATAAAAGAACAGGCCAGTTGTGTGTAGCAGATGTGACAATACTATACGGTCCAGTTATTCCCCAGGGGTTTGAAGACAGTGCGGGACAAAATGGGGCATGCTGAGTGAATATCTCCAGCTTGATGTGGTGGAGCAAACTAGGCAGGCTCTATTCGTTACAAGCTACAACTGTATTCATAACGTGGAAATGCAAAACCCACAGCAAAATGCTCCTTTAATAAGCCCCATGGGAGTATTGAAGTAGGCTACAGCTGTAAGAGGCAAAACAACACAACATATAGGGATAAAAACCCACACATGCCAAACACCAACTCACACAATCACTCAGATACTTTTAATCAAGGACAGACGCTGAAAGATCTGAGCAAATAAATGCCACAGACTCGACATTTGAACCAGCATCGATAAATAACCTTCAGCTATAATGTTATTTTTAAACAGAAGTTATCATCTCGTATAGTTTTAAAGGAAAAGTTATTTGTGGTACTGAGAAAGCCTCCTTGTTGTGCTCATTATGATGCCAGAGAAGAGCAGTTTCCCCTGACTCTGCAGGCTTTTCATTATTACATAGAGAGAGATTTCCCCCTGGGGAAAGATCTGGAGGATTGCCGTGAGCTATGAAAAACAGAAGCCAACAAAATGTAACACATCCACCGTTATGAAGAACTCAAAGTTTAGCTCCAGCGTTACTATTTATGAGCACAACGTGAAGTTAATGACTGAAAAGTGAAGTCATACTTTGTGCACAGATGGCTCAGAGCAACAACTGGGATGCACTGATTACAGGGACTTCAAAACACGAGTATGCCGCTAGCAGCTTTTACATCAGCCAAGTGTTTGGGAGTGAAGAACCAGCCTGATGTATCACAGCTCCTTCAGTTAGCCAGAGGGGTCTCAATATCCACTTACGTATGTTCCCACTCCATTACCCTCCCTGTTTGCTGTGCTGTGACTAACTAATACACTAACTACCAGACTAACACACTAACCAGCTCTACCAGCTTTAGAGTCATGTTTCAAACCCTCAGGATCAGATGGCTCCTTATCAGGTGATTCATCAGGGGTCTCAAACTCAACTCACCAAGGGGCCGCTGGAGGTAGTGTCTGGGTGAGACTGGGCCGCATCAAGTGTTCCACAAAAAATAAGTACAACTGATCCAATCTTCTCAGTCTTTTCAGTCCAGGTCAGAACATGCAGAACATGAACAGTTCTTCAGAACATTTGTCTTGAGGGAGGAAGCAACTGAGACCTTTCTTTCTTTCTTTCTTTCTTTCTTTTTTTCTTTCTTTCTTTCCTTTCTTTCCTTTCTTTCTTTCCTTTCTCTCTTTCGAAGATGAAAAAAAATTGTTATAATTCACATAAAACAAAATAAGAATATGAGCAAAAGTAAACAGAGAAAAACAACAACAAACAAGGAGCCAACTTGCATGATCAAAAAAGGAGAGAGAGGAAGTCAAAACCATCTCGTCCCACCCCTTCACCTTACAAAAGTAATCTATAATTAACCTGCTTCCAACTAATGATAATAGAATAATCACAACATAAACAAAATATACCAAATACTAAGGTTATGATAAAACAAATAGTAATCAGAGAAAACTTAATAAATAAAGAAAAGGATCAAGAGAAGTTATAAGACTGTTTTTCTGTCAGGTTCATTAGGTTACATCCCCTTAATGTCCTCTTTCCACTTATGGATTTGAAATAAGGTCTCTTTGTCCAAAGTGAAAAACAGTTTTCATCTTTCTGTAGAGTTCAGTCAAAAGTCTATTATAAGTTTAAGTGCATATTTAGGATTAAAGGTTGTTACTAATTACACCCTGCTACATGGGAGGTGGATGAACTGTAATGGGGTCTGACAGGCGCCGACATGGTCCTCACTTTGTCAGCCATGTCTAACAGCGTTTATTAGTTTCTTGTTGACTTTTGTCTCTCAGTATTACCTTTGTGTTGATGGACGTGTCAGGTAAGTGGAACTGTCACGAGCGCACAGTCAATTTGTGCCTCCTTATCTGCCATTAAATCCACCTTAAAGCCGTGAGCCTGCCCTCATATCCCTGTCTGACTACTTTGTCTGTGGCCTGCTTTCACTGTATTTGAGGCCTGCAGCCGAGAGCTTTGGGACGAGTATAAAAAGTAAAACGTGGAAAAGTTCTCTGATTCCAGGAGCTCTAAAGACTTTCTGTTTCATTAGAAGTGTTTCAAACGTGCATCTGTGCTTCTGTCCTTCTTATGTTGTTGTGCGACAGAAGGGAACCTGCTGTGCAGTCCCTGTTTTCATGACATTTTTAACACTCTTCCTGTCATCGTGTTTACTAAGCAAAAGGGAAGTTAGTGTTTTAAGAAATCCAAAACACTACATTTGAACCCACAGGATTGCACTAATTTTATCTTGCACTGTCACAAACCTATGTTGCACAGTTCAGTTTGGTTTCAGAGAAACAGACGTGATAACATGGGCTGAATATAATTCATTACCCAAAGGGATGAGCTAATAACTAAATGAATAATAACAAGAACATCATGTCTGATATATTGGCCCCAATAGATTGTCTCATTACCTTGCAATAATAGCCTCCAATAATTCAGGTGAAATATTAAGTTGCTTTACGATATTAAATGTGCTTCATTAACATTTTATTAGGGCTGAAGGTGAAGATAAATTCATGTTCACTCAGTTCAGAAGATCATTTTTTGGAGGTAACGGCTGTCTCAGCTTCAGTATTTCACATCTGGAGAGGGTGACATGACATTTTCTCGCCCAAAGTAAACGTTAACTGATGATAACACTGTGAGAGGTTTCTGCTTTAAAAGGAAGAGAGGGATAGAGTAGGTGAAAATGGACAGATGACTGTACGTGATATAATACTTTATCTGAAGCTTTATGGTGCTCTAGAGTCTGTGGCTCATCAGGATTGGTTCGTGAACTCATCTGCAGACTTGAGCTGGCACTATGGGTGAAAAACCAGATGAAGTGATCAGTGCGATACACCCTCATCTCCTCCATGAAACACTTGTCACTAGATTTCATTATCATCAACTGTGAAGAATTGCGAACCGGTTACATCTTTAAACCTTTCTCTCCTCATTTCCTTTTTCTGCATGGGAGCTTCCCATAATGAAAAATGAAAAAATACCATCTCTCACTGAATCAGAGTGCATTTTGTCCTGCATCTCATGGAAATCCATTTTATAGGCACTCCATACAGAGGCCATGATACAATATATTTCATATGCACTGATTTTTAATTACTTGCATTAATTTACGATGCAAGAAGATTTTTTTCTACTTTTTACGTTACGTTTACGTCAAAGATGCACACCCCTTCTCTCTGCACATCATGTACGCTTATTCAATCCCAGATGGTTGATCTCTCAGAGGGTTAAAAAGCATCTGATAAATACATAGACTGTCCAAAATTAAAGCATTATATTTGCAGACAAGTCACATAATCAAGTCTTTGAGAATACAGCACAAAGTACTTTGCTGCATCTGCAGGGAAAGCACACTCTGGCCTTGTGTAGCTCACACACCTGTTGTTGCTAGCAGGTGATCGGGACAGCGTCTCATCATGTGTAGAGGGAGGTTTTTCGTTTTGCTGCAGTAACGCCGCGTGACTCTTTCACAACTCCTGACTTCCTGGTGTTTGCAAAAATCCCCCCAAAAATGCTCCCATATCTTTGCTTTCAGTTTACTTTAAGATGCATCATGTGGTTCAACTTCCTCTGCAATGTCTCAGCTTTTTTTTTGTGTACTGCATTATAGGTGATATGTCCTTTAAAACTATCACTGCGGTTCTTGCTGCCATATCGATTCTGCAACATGGATTGATTCTCATATCGACAATGAGAATGTAAGGTGGATTCAGGAATTATGCAGGCACTTAATGTAGCCAGAGATGCATTTACCTGCACTCTGCCGGAGGGATTTGGACATATTGTTCCAGAGCAGCTCTAAATGTGTCCAGAGTTATGAGACTGTAATGCATCATCGAAGCATTGTAGACTTTAGAGTGCATCTTAATACCGGGTGTATTCAGGGCTCCAGTGACTGTACCAAACACTGTTGACTAAAAAGGGGGGGATGTCTCAAAGAAAAGCACAGGGGATGTTCATTCCTATATCTGTGCTGCATTGAGGTCTCCCAGCCCATCCAGCCAAGTTTAGCCCAAGCCAGGCCCACAGCGCATGCTCCACCTGACCCAATTATATCCAGTCTGAGGGGAAAGATAGCCCACTTTGATTTACACGAGACTGGCAGCCAAGCCCAGGCTGAACGGTCTGCCACTCAATGCTGGTTTCTTCTAGACGTTTTTCCAGGACAGGCGTGTTCTCGAGCTGCACAGAGAGTCAAACTGTGGGTTAATACGATATCTGGTGAGCAGGGTGTAAACTGTAGATCCTCAATGGTGAGATTGAATAGGGAGGATCAAACTGGAAAACAAATCAAAAGAAGAGGATGTTTGTTGCAAAACGTGGAGCCGGGAGAAATAATTTTAATCATCTACTTTATCATGGATTTGCATGGTTATAATGAATTGTTTGATTAAAATCAGATATGTAAATCAGTGGGAGGTGTGTATTGAAGGATGAAGGATCCGCCCACTGTGGACAGAAAAGCCAGAATCTTCTCATGCATTGATTGAAAATCAAATGAAGATCTGTTTCGGTCTGTAAAATTAATCAAGGAGGCCAAGATTGTCAATGAAGCTCTTGAATTATCAGTTTTAATAAGGGCTTTGAAAATGCCAAGCCTTGTTTTCCACTACAGAGAGCATTCAAATCACTAAAATTGAACATTTATTCTGCTTCATTTCACTGTTTTAGAGAGGACAGACAATGAAACTTGAATGATTTGTCCTTTGAAGTTAATTTATTGACGACTGGTGCCAACAACAGTAGGCTGACCACTCATCGAAGTCCGTCCTCCTACGTCAGAGCGCCGTCCCCGGACCTGTGAGCTCATGATGCACCATTCATATAAAAGCCACGTTACTCTCCACTCTACTCCCTGATTTAGTGACTCATCCCATCCATGCTGTGTTGGAGCCGGTTTAGAGAGTTCTCGACTCTTCCTGTCACTGGCGGTGTGAAAGAGGCTGAAGGGTGGAGACCCAGTGAAAAGAGAGGGATGTAGAGGACAGAACTTGGCCGCTCCACTTTCGCAGGACATAAAAGTGGGACAATCTGTTCCTTGGATGATTTCCAATTCTACTTTCTGGGGACCGATACACTGAAAATATATCTATACACATGCTCTGTCCTACATAGGGGGAGTTTGAGTGGCAGCAGGGAGGAGATGGAGAGAGAGAGATTAACAAAAAGAGAAAATACATGTATCTGTTGAACAATGAGGTCTTTCCTTTATATTTTCTGGCACTGTAAGTATTCATCTGGGACTCTCCAAAAGAGAGAAAACACCCCTGAAGGACAGAGAGGCTCTGATACAGCACACTCTGCGCATACATTAAATGTAGTGACGTTGTGACGGTTGTGCAGAAATAATTATCCTAAATAATTGAAAAGTAATGACGCAGGAATGGGACATTAAAAACTCTCAGGGATCCAACGTTGTTTTAAATTGTGCAACTTTTTCATCCCAGGAAAATCCAAGCTTGACTTAATATTCAGCCCATGCATAATGTTTGTTTACAAGGACCCCTAAGGACTGAAGAAACCAAATGAACCACCAAGTCATTATAATAATTTTGCCTTGCTTTGCAAAAACCAACATGCATAGATAATATCTCTGAAAAAGCCAAAACAAACAGAAAAGGAAAGACCTGTGATGGTTCTTCAGAACCTCTCCTTCCATTACTCTTTGCGCTTCAGGTGCCCAAGGACGATATCCATCTCTGTCCTCATTATCATGACTAATCAACTCCTGATTCTTCATCTTGCTCTTTCCATTCCCTTACCGGTTGTGGAAGCAGATCTATCAGAATCTGCTCTTTGAGTCTCATCGTAGCCTCTAATCATGAGAGTCAAAGCTGCTCATGGGTGGACCGACTCAATAACTTCTGAACTCTTCAGATGTCTCTTCTGCTCATGCAGTGCATGGACACTGAATAATTCATCCAAGGTTGGAGTTATGAGAAGACGGCCAGTGTGTGACATTTAGTGTCATTTATCTTGTCCTGGAATGAAATGAGAGATTTTCATTAACATCCAGCTTTTACATGAAAATGTCAAACTGCACTGAATGGGTTGTGTTAGATGTTGAAGGATAGGTGTACATACACTGAGGTTTGCTTTAAAACAGTGGCCAGGTGTCAATATGAGCTTTTCATTGTATCTAACAATCTAAATTCATCTGAAAGTAACTGCACTCAAACATCTTTGAGGTAAAGGTACCAATGTGTCTCACGTGATCACCGCTTATCTAACGCTAAAGGAAACCTTTTAAACATCACATTTCACCACAAAGTGAGGACAGAATACAATTACATTAGACGAGTGGAGAAAGTAAACTCAATTGATTTCACATCTGGGAACCTTCATTTGTTTCAGCAGAGCCCAGACAGAGAAGAGGGTGAATTATATAACGGGGGGGAATAATAAAAAAGAAAGTTCTCTGCACTGTTCTTCCACTTTTCACTTGATGTATGCTGCAACAAACTAATTTTCCCCCTCAATAAAGTCTTATCTTGTCTTATCTTTGTGAAACTTAAATTGCACCACGTTGTTGTGCCCAATGATATATTGAAGAGATAATGCTGCAGATTGAACATTTCACATGGGAAAACAAATGCAGCTATGAATTGGGTGATGTATGAGTGAGGTGTCATAAAATGTAAATTTGATGAATCGCGTCGTTTGTGAAAGTCATTTCTCCCATCTTACATGAGAGTGATTATCATCAGCAGTGATCGTTGTTGAAGACATCAAATCCCATGATCCCATTATGGTGTCGTAAAGCTTTTATCAGTCAGGGATTGAGAGAGTCCATTTGGAAGATTTAAGTATTGTGCATTAAAGAAACTCTTTCCTATTCAAGCTCCACAGTCGTCATTCTTTTTTCAAAGTTGTTTAATAGTTTACCTGGATCTGTACCTGTACTGTACTGTACTGTACTCGCAGGGACCAATCATCAAACAAGCCAAAACTCCAAAATAGAACACTTAAAGCTCCTGTTGGGAGATTTTTCTTTTCTACTCGTTTTGAAATAGATTGAAATAAATACTGATTTCTTCACATTGCACAATAAAAAATACCATGAACAATAATGTTTATTCTAGAATTAATTTTTTTAAATGCCTGAAACTGACATCATAGAGGTAGGTGTCAATTAATGACTTCTTCATTGCACCGATTCCAAAGGAGTGACACATTTGACCATTAAAAGATAGTAAGACAAGATGATTTTGCTGTAAGTACGACCTGTGAATTTACGGTTTGAAATTTAAAGAGACAAGAGGCCTCTGTTCAACCACAGGGGGCGCTAATAATTGATCAAACAGAGTTCCTCACGGGAGCTTTAAACCGTATTGTATTCCAAGCATTACAAAAACATTCAGATAAGCTCAATTACAAGCAAACCACTCTTAGGTCCAATGGGTGTCCTGACTGGATGTCTCTAGCTTGAGAAAGAGATCGAGAACAAGAGGAACAAACAAGCCTGTGAATCATATTTAAAGACAAAGAGTGAAAACTGTGTTTTTTGCCTTTGACAGAAATTGCAGACAGTCTGTTCTATCAAAGGAGTGAAATTTGTTCCTCCCCTCCTCCTCTTCTTTTTTCCAAAGAGAGAAAAGTTGCTGGACAGTACAGGGACAGGAGGGCCAAACAGCTGGAAAACGGAAGCTGACAGCGTCTGAGTTATTGTTCTGGCACAGCGTAGGAGTTGAGTGACATGACGTGGAAGGCTAGGATGAAACGAATTTAGACAACCATGATGGCGGAGGAGAGCGTTTTAGAAGTTGTGATTGGATAAGCTATAGTTAGAATATAAAATCTAACTGCGTGTCTCACCACTCAAAAACTCTGAACCTCCTTTCATCCAAACTTCATCTCAACATTTCTGCTAACATTGGCTTAGTTGTGCACTCTATCTATCCCATTTTTCCTCTCATTCTGATTACTCTGCTTTATGCAAACTACAACTCTCTCCATCCTCTCTCTTGTGTATTTCCCCTCTGCCTTTGCATCCCACTTATTAGGCTCCTGTCTTCTCTCAGCCTGGCCTTTGAGTTTCTTATCTCGCCTTGTACAGACTCAATGTTCTTCAATATTTGATGAGACTTTGTTCATAAATCAGCCTCCTCTGTTGTCTCCTGGTGTACTTGAATGATAGCGTTAATCTCTAAAACACACAGTTAACACACTTGTCTTTGTCAGTTCTGATAAGGGAGGCGTTTGGCCTAAATAAGACAGATACGTTGAGAATATATGGCTCATACTAACAGCTCTGGACATTAGTGGGTCAGGTAGTGGGATAATCCATAAAAACAGTGTTGGAGAAGCAGAATGTAGGTTTCTCTCTCTTATGGCTATTTAGAGGCTGTGAGATGGGTATATTTACTGCCAGTGGAAGACACCCTTAATGAAAAAGAGTTTTATATATGCCTTAAAGCTGCTGTGCTGAGCCAACCTCACATGTTATCAACTTACTTTCCCCTATTGCTTCCTGAGTGCTTGGATAGAACTGCAACCGTCCCCCAGATAAGCTTTAGAAAATGCATGGATCGATGTTTTTCTCTCATGATTTTTAGTGGAATTCCTCAAGCAATCCTTATTTTCTTTAAGGGCTCTTTTTCTCTATTGAGACAGTGTCTTTGGGTTGAATCACCCACCTTGTCACTCTCAAAGCATCCGAGGGAACTGGCCACACTCACACCTCTTTCCCTCTTTCAGCCAGAAATGCTCAAGAAGCAGACTTCCTTTGGTAAGACATAAATAGATCAGTTCTTATCTCTTGATAATATTAGCTTAGCTCAGGGTGTCTTTAAATTTGCAGTCAAACTCTCTTGACTCATGAATATTAGGCATTAAAGTAAGGGTGTGTGACATGTATATAATATTGTAGGTTTTGCCATTTGATGATACTTTGCCTTCTTTAAAAAATGTGCAGTCACAAAACTTAAAGGCTGCTGAATGCCGCACCGAAACTCTTAAATCAAACTCTGATCCCTAACATTTAAAGTGAGACATTCAAAGACATGCCAGTATACTCTAAAAGACTATAAAACCATTATTTTCAACTGTGCTGCCATCGACTGTCAATCAATCGGTCTCTATTAATATTGCACTTAAAAACTTATCTCCAGATACTTTCCACAAAGAGCAAGGCTAGAATGTACCGGTACTTGCTGGTTATTTAATAAGACCCAACATTAAGCTAAGATAAGATTTAATCTCTGCATAATCCACCATGAGTGGAGCACTTTGCAGCATTTACCAAGAAACAGAATGAAGAAAGGCTTCCCTTTTCCAGGGAAAAACCCTGTGTAGAGACAGACTCATACTGAACAGCCTCTGCTGAAATAATGTCGGGCTCGAAAATTAAGTTACAGAAACAAGAGAGTGGTGGGGACAGAGAACAAGAACACAAACTGCGGCTCAAATGAACCTGTGGAATCTGAAGCTGCAATGACTAACGGTCATGCAACTCTATTTATCGAGTTAGTTTTGTGATAATGGTAAACTCTATGGCCTCCTGGATAAATGGTTCAGTTGGCTCTTAAGCTGCTGCTTCATCTCCATCTTGATCTGTTCATATAAGTGACAGAAAACTGCTCTAGACACCTGTTGATGTCTTGGTAATAGAAATTGGTTGATAAATCAGTGCTCATAGATTGCTTTGTGTCTGTTTAACCTCCATCATAACGTTATAAATAACTTCTTCACTCTTAAAGTCTCAGCATGCATAAATATGTGAGTTAAGGTTAATGAGATTATGTTGCTGTTTTATCATCAGATATTTTACCTACATCCATCCGTCCACCTGAGTGTCCGATCTATTTCAAATGACTTTCAGAGCACCAGACAGACAGTTGGAGATTCCCCCTTACACTATCACTGAGACGTCTGTTGGCAGTAGTTCAGATCTGCACGATAGCAAAACCCCTCCAGCTTCACTTCACCACAGAATAACCAGGACAGAACATATGGAAGCACTCGTCAAGTCTGCCAAATCTGAAGCAATAAAACAATCTTTCACCAAAAAATCCACCCTGGAGCTGTAGGTGAAAGATGGGTTTGAGAAGGTTGCTGGTGATTAAAGCTGTGTATTTCGGGACAATCTTTGTGCGATTTCAGTTGGTTTTTGTATCAGGAAATATTTCAGCTTTTGAAACCTTTTGAAGATGTTTTCTTGTTTTTTTACCAAGCCCTTGAGAGCAAAGAGCAAGGTTATCTTTGATAGAAGAAATCAATACAGTTTTTCCCACTCAGATAGACCAAAAACGTTGCCATTCAGGGTCATTAGTGTTTCTTTTCTCTGCTGAAAGACTCCGAAAACTTTTCAAGATGCTTCAAATTTAACGTCCGATCAGGTCCATGTCTTCAAAACGAGTAAAGGCAACAATTTGATTGAAATTTTATTTGCAAGAAAAAAAGAAAGGCAGAGTAGAACAAGAAGATAGTGGTTGTAGGTAGCAAAGAAACCCGTTGGTACTAGAAGTAATCCAGGTGACTGAAAACACACAGGCTAGATACTTTGTTTAAAAAGCTCCTACTTACAGAAGAGGATTAGGGCCACTGAAAAAAACCCTCCAATAAATTTATTATTGTTATTATTATTATTTTTATTATTATTATAATTTTTTTTAAATCTTAGAATTCTGCCTTTTTTTCTCAGAAAAATAATAGTAATAAAAAAGAATTGGAGTTTTCTTTTTTTTACAGTGCCCCTTATTCTCTTCTGTACCCACCAGCGACATCCGAGTGTGAGATGTGATGCATTACAGTAAGTTTAAGACATTGTACAGGGCTGCTACCAACAGGCCTTTTCCACATCTGACAGCCATTTAGTGTTTTATCACAACTGGGGCCCTGCAAACTTTTTTCCCCTCTCTAGTCTGACACTTTTGCTTTTTGTGCCTTGATTGTTCAGTTTGCTTTGAGTATCCTGCCAGCCATATTGTTCCAGTTAAGAGCGTTAAAGCTGCACAAAACATCCCATAACAAGTTCAGGCAGGCGACTTGATGCTGTCATTAGGTCTTGTGAGAGAAAATATCACTTAACTGAACCTTTGTGACAATGTCAGGAATAGTGGAGGGACACTGAGTCGACACAGTACCTGATTAGAAAACAACATCTAGACAACAACAAAGGTTAAAATGAGCGATTTGAATAAAAAGGTGCATTTAAGGGGAGAGTTTCCTTTAGGGAGCTCACATTTAGCCGTCAGCCCTGGATTGTACCTCAGCCATACATAGGTCGCCTTCATTACGACTGACTTGCAGTGATCTTGACCTCATGTGAAACTAAATTGCACATCCAACTCACTCTCTGCACAAAACCTGTGATGCAAATTCACACAGTTTATATATAGCCTGTCTTTCATCAGCCTGCTATTCCCCCATGCATTCCCAGTGGCTAAATGGAAAATGTGGACCAGCTCTGTGCTCATTCACACATGTGGACTTGTTAGCATTGCTGCTGGCTGGTTTTTCTGTCACTGCACGTGTCTTTTTTTTTTTTTTAACACACACTGAATTAAGAGTTCTATGACCAAAGTTTACTCCCCTCTCTGCCTGTTTCCCACAGCATGTTTCTTAGGATGAAGCCAGTCTCATGGGATAGCCATGTTTTGTCTCCATGACAGCTATGTCACTCAGCCCTCTCTGCTGTGACCCCCTGCACAGAAAAGGATGCTGGGAAATAACGAGCACTTTTATCCCGGTCAGGATGAAAAAGATGGGGAGGATGAGGAGGAGGAAGAGGAGCTGGGAGGAGAAATCAGACAAGAGGAAGGTGGACGTGACACAGAAGATGGAGGGTTAGAGGGACTGGAAGAGAAGGAGATGACGGGGGGACGACAATCCTGGGAAGGGAAAGGTGGCGAGGTGATGAAACCGGCAGCCATTGTGGTCGGCAGACAGAGAGTGGAACGCCCCATAAGGCCGGGGAACCTGGGCAACAGGGGAGTCGCCTACATACTAAACCAAGCCCAACTACACCATCAACCAGTCATCAAGCAACAGAATAATCTCATCTCAGCCAATCAGCAGCCTCATCATCAGGGCCTGAACGCGCTGCAGAGGAGACGAGCACTTATGGAGCGCAGCATGACCACCATGGCCCCGCTGGAGGACAGCTTCCTGACCATGATGGTGTTTCGGATCGGCATCCCGGACATCAAACAAACAGTAGGTGCATGTTCTCATCAAAAAAACGCAACATTTCAGAAATCACAGAAAAATACACATGGGCCAATTTATTTAAAAGAATTCACTATCATATCTCAAATCCTGGAAAAACAGATTAACAAAAAGACCAAGGATTACGAAATAGAATGAGACCAATCATCCTGTCCAGATCTGTAGTAATCCTCTAGTTTGTGCTGTTTCACATGTTTTTAGTATTTTTGGAATAATTTAGATCCAAGATGTCAGATTACCCTGAGGATGGAATCAGAAACAAATACTGAGTTCAGAGGGATTGTGTTCATATATTTCACAGCCTATGGTTCCACTACACAAATACTGGATTTTAGATGAGTAATTTTTTTTTTTAAATCTGGTGACAGAGATTGTTTAAAACTGCAAAAGCATTTGGGTTCCCACTTTCTCCAGATGTGTTAACCCCCGACCAAACATATTGACCAATCACTTTGCCATTTTATGACCATTTCTCTTCAAGGATTTTCCTCATTTAATCCAAGTGATACAAACGTGTTTCCTTCTCAAATTCAGACACGTTTTAGTCCCTCATTGAAAGGATTTTCCTGCAATGTTTCTCTACATCTGATTCAAATTACCTTAAACTACCTCTGGAGGAACCCATGAGACCTTAATGGAAACATGTTTAGATGAGCCAAATAGCGTTTTCCACCACTAAAGAACATTTCAAAGTGTGTTTTTATTGGCTGTCCCAGAAGCCCGACATCAGGTCCCAGAAGAAAACAGGAATAAATGCAGAGCTTGACTTGTGTTCTGTGAGGGCAGAAATATTCGTCCAACAACTTGAAGTTAGCATCAGCCAGGAGTCAGGTTTGGTCATAATTAGTTTTGAGAACTGAAGGTAGTATCAATTCACACATGGAGTATCACTCGTCACACGGTGGCAGGAGGTGAGAATTGTCCAGCCCACACATATCATATCCAGGTGAGAATGGGGGGCCTGCACTGTTACCCCTCCCCCACCTTCCTCCTTCCATTTCCAACTCCCTGAACATACCGATTGTTCTACATGTCAGCTAATCTGCCCTCAATATAACGGTAATTGCTAATTATCTAATACGCTTTTAATGAGTTTTGGGAGAGCTGTGGAAGTGAGTGACGCTGGAAAGGAAGGAGTTTGTTGAAGACATCTGTGCTGTACTCACGTCTCAGCTACAGGCGTCACAGTCGTCTCTGCACACCGACAGAGACAAACACTCTACGACTCAAACCTCATGGATAAAATGTTATCGAGCTGAATTAAAGAGAATCGAAAAGCAGGTGTGGAAGTAGAGGAAGTCGGGGATGATGTTAATGCTGTAAAAAAAAAGAGGAGAGGGACATAAATATTCAAAGAGGGTGAGGTATGCGTTCACAAAAACAAACCTGCAAAGTGAAGATGTGAACGCAAGAGGGGTTGAAGGCTTCTAGAAAGATCTCAGAAGACCAGGACTGTGTGAAACAGAGCGATGCGGAGAGGAGTGTCACTGTTATATACACTATACATCACATTGGACTTCTCTCCCAGGGCTCAGCTACTCAATCTCTCTTTTTACACACACACTTTAGATACACACAATGCAGTATTGCACTCCCCTGAGAACACACAGATGTACACACACTTACTTTACAACTCACTTATACGCAAGCGCATTAACACACACACACACACACACACACACACACACACACATTTCCTCATCCTGTGGTTTACCTCCCAGGGACCACCAAGACATTGCTACGGCAACGGATGCCTGCCTTCACTAATGAACTGGTTGCCATGCCAATAGAGTTGGCTACACTATCAAATAGTGCAACCGATGGAGGGGGGGGGTGGAGGCAGAGGGGATATGGGAGTGTGCTGAGCTGTGCAATTTCTGCTCACAGTTCTCTGAAATGGAACAATAGCATCGATGCATACATCTCAGGCTGTTAAAGCCGGACTCCTGGTCAGCTCGGCCCTCCCTCCGGCTCCACGCTGTAATAAGAAAAGGACAAAGAGAAGATTGGTCTTTCAGAGGAGATGCAAGAAAATGGAACGATGTGAGGAAATGGGCAGCGCACAAATCACTATGAAATCGAGTTAGGCATGGCGCACACGCATAAAACATCCAAGGTATTTTTTCATTGTGCCCAGTGAGCCCCAAGTGTATCACACACAGACTTACAGTAAGAGGCAAAGAAGCTTTTCTCTGCTGCTGGTTTGCTCTTCCTGCTCTGTATTGTGGCGCATCTCTGGCATTATGTATTCAGAGATCAAAGACAAAACAACCAAAGGGAAATATTTATCCCAGAATGAGATCTCTGTTTTATCAGGGGTAGAGAGAAAACCAGTGTGAGTGAAACCTGAGCATCCTGATAGCTCTGACTGTGAGGACAGCATAACTCATCTTATTTCCATGAATGTGGCAGAAGATTAATTATTTAAAGTTATGAATTTATATTCTGCAGACACCATCTCATGTCTTCATCATTCACCAACTGATCTCAGATCTTGGGGTGCATATAAATCCATTATCAAATTCTACTTGCCTGATTTTAACCAAATGAAGAACTGGAGCTGGATTTGTGAGCAGCAAGTTGAGCACAACATGTATAAATATGAGAAAGATCATTAAAAAAGTAACTGTTAAAAGTCTTTGATGGCCGTCCTGAAACAACTGGGAAATTGACCTTGGTTTTGAAATTGAGATTGAATGATGAAATGATGATAAAAGTAGAGCTAAGAAATGTCCTCTATCATAAGGGGTAAAATCCAGATGTACAATAACCAAATGACACAACATATTATATGATATGAAATGATACAAAACCACACCACAATGGTGCACGTCAACTTTTCAAATTATACACGTTTTTGTTTTTGTTATTTTTGCCATTAAGAATAATCTATGACTGGTGCCTCTGACCTCCTCTCTTCTCTCTGCCTGTATTTCAGAGATGTGTCCAGTTTGACCAGGACTGCACGGTGTGGAATGCTAAACAACAGATCATCTGCTCCCTCAGCGAGTCGCTGTGGGACGCCTACAACTACGGCCTCTTCCAGCCGGCTGGAGATGGACGGGATGCTAAGTTCCTGGAGGAGGAGAGGGCTCTGCGGGACTACTCCCACACCTTTGAGAAAGGGGTACCTTACCTGGAGGTAAGAAGAGTCATCACATGGTCTTTTTTTGTACAGAGCAACTACTGAGTCTCTGTTACAGTACGGCTTTACCAGCTGGTTCGGCAACTTAACTGTTAAATCAAAAACTCAAATACTCAATCTGACAAAAACAGCGGGAAAAGTCATCGGTATGACAGCAACTGCAACTCCCTAGGACCTGTTTGGACAAACAACCCTCAGACTTGCAGACAGTATAGACAACAGGCAATATTTTGTTCCTTGATGTAAACATAGCAGATAGAAGCACTCGTTCATCCCGCTGTCAGTGGAGCTCCTTAATGAGCAGGTTGCTCAGGATGGACAGAAAAGAGAAACTTTGGTCATGTGATGATGATTTTGAACTGAAATGGCACTGAGGTGCTCAAATGCCCTTTTTTCAACATATCCTGTGGATGCATGTAATTTCTATGTGTTTTGATTTATGATGTAATTGGTTGCTTATCCTGGATACGATTGGTATGTGATATGAGTGTGTCCAAGACAAATTTCTCCCAAAGGGAGACAAATAAAGATCCGTTGACTTTGATGGCAAAGGTTGCAGATTTACACAGATTCTCTGTAGTATTATGTAGGACTAAATATTTAAAGAATCCTTTTGTTGGAAGCTACAGCTAATGATTTTGCATTAGTTTTTCATTTAATGTTGAATATTTACTCTAACAGATAGCTGTTCAGCTACAGGTGCTGTGCTGCTCCACATTTGGGAAGCTTCAGAGAGTTTAATCTTTTGTTTTAATAGTTTTGCATTAGATTAGTAATAAAAGGATTAGAATGATAGCTTCCACTTTATGGCTCTAATTGCATTTTATAAATTTATGTACAAATGGTACATATTCCTTTTTATGACGTGTGCTATGGTGTGTAATTTTTTGTTTCACAGTGCCCTCTGGTGGGCAAACAGCTGTAAATGTTGATCAGCTGGGTGGGGCAGCAAATATTTCCCTGCACTCAGGATTTGGCTCCAAACTAGAGCGTTTACATTCTTTGCAAGCTTCCAGAGGAAGGCAAGTCTGTTTACTGATGAGGCTTTGTAACTAAACTCTGCCCCAGAGCTGAATGTGTCTCCCGGCTCCATGTGAGCATGTATACCATGACACTGTTGGGCTGAATTATATCAGTCTTTACCAGAGAGAGCAGTTTATGGATACCAGTGGTTCTTAATGTCTTCCAGCACTCACCATAAAGCAGTTTTGTTTTTTGTTCCTGTAAATACGAAGCTAACTCTTTGAGCTGCATTAAGCTTATTCCCTCACCAAACACACTGTCACTGCTTGAAATAAGCAGCCGCTGTCTGGCTGCCTGAGGTGCAATATGAGACGCGTCTCATCCGTCAGATGCTACATAAGAGCTGAGACTTGTGTCATGTCGCCTCCACACATCTTAACTTGTGAATAGGTTTCCATCACACTACAGTGAATTCCATGAGAACCACCTGACTGGACATGCCCCACATGATCAGTCAGAGGAGAAAGACGAAGGAGGAAAAACTTCCTGTGATCTCACTTTACTGATACAACAATCACGTTTTTACTCAATGAGGTTTTCAGAGATTTCAGGGATATTTGTAGAGGACTTGGGTTGCAAAGTGCTTTACATGGGGAGCAGCATAAAGACTTTTTGACAAAAAATTTGTTTTAAGAAGGGATTTAATTCATTCATTCATTCCAGAGTTTCAGACCCTTCACTGAATACACGTCTTCTTTAGAGTGTACTTGTTTACCTTTTGTCCGGCTGAACAAGGAAGCTCTAAAACATTTATTCAAACATAAAAACGTTCTGCAAAACACTTCTCTACAGTTGCATGATTAAAACTTGTACAAAACGTGTAAAAACTTCTCTAAGGACAGAGTTTGTTGGATCCTGTCATGTATAAGGCCTCAAGTCGACATGATTTTTTTTTTTTTGTGGTTAAAATTAAACTGCCCTACATACCAGACCATTGTCCTTTATGTATGTCAACATAAGAAGGTATAGAACTGACCGTATCAGGAGCTGTAACTTAATTTAAATGCTTGTGATGAAACAAAGCATCATTCATTTTTATTTAATGATCTGTTTGTATAAATCAGATTTATATTTTTCAAAATAAGGAAAACTAATGTTTTGAGAAATATGTTGCGTTGTGGCTCCATCAACTTTGATTCAGAGTTAATTTCTCCAGCGAGTATTTTATGGACAAAAAGAATAACAAATATGTTCCTACTCCTTTTCCCAGTTTTCCTTTCTTCTCTAAAAACAATACATTGTTTTAATAATTCATGAAGGTAACAGATCTATAGAACAGACAGTCTTTTCTTTTCCCTCTGTGTATACTGATAAACTGTTCCGCAGTGTGATGAATCATAGTTTTCACACGTCTCTTTTTCTGCTCCTCAGTTTAGGTACAAAACCAGAGTTTATAAACAGACAAATCTGGACGAAAAAGCTCTCTCCAAACTCAGCACAAAGGTATTTTTCCTCTCTTGTCTTATTCCACATTTCTGCTGCACAGTATTTCTCTCCACTCACTGATGTCCGTCATCTGTTCTTCTCTGCACTTTTAAGGCCAGTCTGAAGAAGTTCCTGGATTACATTCAGACTGGAGCGATAGATAAAATGACAAAAGTCCTTGATAAAGGTCTTGATCCAAATTTTCACGACCCTGACAACGGAGGTGAGTTTGCACCAACCTTGAGATTGATTCAGTGCTTCAAATAAAACCTTGGACGGGTGGTGCGACAGGATGTTATGAAAACTTTTAGAGCAGCTGAATTTTCTCTTAAACTAACCTTTTTTTTCTTCCTTCCTGTACCCTCTCTCCTCTCCTCCGTGTGTCAGAGACCCCACTCTCTGTTGCTGCACAGTCCGGCCTGTCGGTGGAGGGCATCAGGGCGCTGGTTCAGGGTGGCGCTCATTTGGACTTTAGAAGCAGAGACGGCCTGACAGCAGTGCACAAAGCTGTTAGGGTTCATAATCATGCTGGGCTGGTGGTGAGGACCTTGAATCAAAGTCGCATGCTTACAGTTCACAAACACTTTGAAGAAGCACCAAATGAAAGTACTGATTTTCAGAAGAACTTGTGTACTTTGGTCGTATAAACTCTAATAATACACACTTTTAATTGTAATTCTAAAAAGTACATGACCACTTTAGATGCTCTAAACAATAAGGATATAAACAGATCATAGCGCCTAAAATACTTAGTGCTAAACACTAAACTATGTTACTTTTAAGAGATTCATTTTGTGAAAGATCTTTCTTTTTAGGATCCTTTTAGCTTTCAAAAAACAATATTTAAAAACCTCTTTAACCAGTTTTGACTGCTTCTCATGACACAGCTGTCTTCATGTGTCTCCGTGTGATGGAATATTAGAATTATTTAGTCTTTCCCAGCTGCAGCTGGATCCCACAGTATAAAACTATCTGGTTGTAAAAGATCAGGTTTTAATCCATCAACTAAATCCTGAAACGGCAAAAGTAAGGCCCAGCTGCCTTCCCTTAAATCGGCATCCTTTTGTTCCTCTCCATCACTGTGTGTGTTTGTTTAAATTGTATATATTATGCAGTGAACACCCACACATACTGTATGTGAAAAGAAGAGCTGTTCTTCCATCTCCTCTCGCCAGGCTCTCTTGTCCCTCGGAGCGTCTTCAAATTACAAAGACCGCTGTGGCCTGACCCCGCTGTACCACACTGTACTGACAGGGGGCGACACCTCCTGCTGTGAGACCCTGCTGTACTACAGGGCAAAGATGGGGACGAGAGACGAGAACGGCTGGGACGAGTCCCACCAGGTATCAGTGTAGAGATGAGTGTTAGTTTTACAATAAGCTCAAAACATACAGAAACAAATCTTCCCGTCCTCATCCACTCCCTCGTGGTTTCATGGTTTCCTTTCATATTTTCATGTGAAGCATCTCCGGTCCCTCGTCTCTTTTTGGTGTAAATTCCAGCAACACACCTTCACGTCTCTCTTATCTCTGTGGTTCCTGTGCCATCGACCTCACCTTCCGTCTCCTCTGCGCCTCCCTCACTCATCTCTCCATTCTCTCCCCTTCCTCCCCTCCTTGTCTCTCTCCATAGCACATGGATGAAGAAGAGTTTGGAATGGAAGAAATACATAAGGTACCCTTCATCCTACCATTTCATCATCACTGCCAGCCTTTCAGAGGCAAATGCACAGAATAACGTGATATGAAAAGAAAGCAGATAAACCCCAGGGACCGTGTTTTCTGTACAAACGATGGTCACCTCAGACTGAGTCCAGTTCAGAGAGAGCTTCAGATTTTATCTCTTTCTGAAGCTTCGGTGCATTGCCTCTCTTATATCCCTGTGACATTCTGTTAAATCTGTGTTTGTGCTGCGATCCGGTTGTCATGGCATTTTATTTTGGTTTTGCCGTGCTGTGTGTTATCTGTCTTTACTTTGTACATATCTTGTGATATTTTCGTCCCTGCAGAAAAGTCTGAAGAACCCTCACAGGCTGCTGAAAACTCATTTGTGTCGTATTAATGTTTTATCTTTCGTTTCCTTTCTTTCCCACCACGGTGCAACATAATTGGCTCCGACCTGTTTTTCTGTTGAAGCAATAATGAATCTAAAACAGAGTATCAGATGTATTATTTCCTTTTTCTTGCTCTTGATGTCTCTGTTTTAATATCTTTAATCTTTCCTTTTTCCTGCCTAATTCGATTGAACAAAACAGGCAGACACAAAATCACTTTAACGTCTCTTTTCGTATTCTCTCATACTTATTATATGTCCGTGTTTTTATCACACTCTTGATATTAAAAGGCGTGCCAGAACGGCTATGCCCAGCACTTGGAGCATCTGCTGTTTTATGGGGCAGACACCTCTTCTCAAAATGCCTCAGGGAACACTGCTCTCCACATTTCTGCCCTGTACAACAAGGCGAGTATGAAAACAGATCCCCTGTATGAAATATTATCACTATAATAAGTATCTGCAAGCTCTCCAACCTGCTGGTGTTAACCTCTCACTCCCTCTTTATGAATTACCAGGAAAGCTGTGTCCGTGTTCTCCTGTACAGAGGAGCAAACAAGGAAGCAAAGAACAAGCACGGACAGACTCCTTTTCAGGTAAATGGTTCAAGTTAAAGGAGGAATGATATGTCTCCACCTTCTTTTGTACCAAACTGAAGCTGAAACACCACTGGGTGCTGACATACTGTGCTGGTGGAGATTTTAAAGCCAGATTTCAGATGTCTATCCCTGCTCTGTCAGAGCGACTGGATCGACTCAGTATGTTTACTTCCACTGGTTCCACTCCATTGCGCTCCAGCTCTGTTTCTGGTCTGGCAATCTGAAGCCTTCTGGAGCAGATGTGCAAGACTTCTATTTCTGCTGGAGCAATCAATCACGGCAGATCGAGGACAGGAAGTCGGGCACCTAAATAAAATCAAAAACATCTGGTTGATTTTCAGAATGTAACACTCCATCTTCACACCAGATCGCTCAACTACAACAACAAACCGTCATAATTAGCGGAACCAGGCCTGGATTTTGTCTGAGAGTTTCAGAGGCCAGTGAGGACAACATGGATGGGGAGAGGCTCATCATGGAGACTGAAAAACATTGATTCAGTAATTATTGCTGGGAAACCTTCTGTCCAGTGGTCTTGTTTTGTGCTGCTCTCTGGAAATGCAGTCAGTGGAAGCTAGCAGAGCAGGGAGCCAGGAGCCACATAGGAGCAGTGTGGAGACGGTCTGGGCCTGGATCTGATAGAATTTTGGCATCAGGATGTAAAACTAATAAAAGTAAATAAGTAAAACCAAACTTCCTTGGAAAACCAACACTATGGCATTAATTACATCATATTTTATTTTGGTTTTGCCGTGCCGTACCACAACAACTGAATCCTTAATTGATCAAAAGCTTTTTGGTTTGTATTTTGACTTTAAAGTCTTGCCCATGTTCCATCTGTTCATATGGAGAGCTAAACAGCAACAGGTCAGTCGAAGGGAGCGTCAATCATTTTGTCTTCACTTTGTGGTTGTTGTCATGTCGTCCTTTTTTGTTTAAATGAATTCTACGGTTTGGTTAAAACCCCTTCTTGCTTTTACAAAAGAAAGATTTTACCAACCATTTTTCACAACAAAACAGTAGACAGCACAATGATAACACACATTACAGCTTTAACATCTTGTGTTTTTGTGTTTGCAGCTAGCTGTACTGTCTGGTCACTTTGAACTTGGGGAAATCATCAAAAACCACAAAGACTCTGACGTAGGTGAGCGTTTATTCTGAACTGTCTCCTCTGATGGAGCTATGAATTGTCGCAGCCAGGCCACACCTTGCATGTTACATGTGTTATGTTTTAGCCCTTACAGTCACCTTGTATGCTCCCTACAATCTACCTGACTTCTCCCTTATTTCACCCTCTCACCGCCCTTCCCTGCTTTGTCTCCTCCTCTCCTTCTGACTCACCCACCGCTGCCTCTTCACTCATGATCCTCGCACTCATGTCCTCAGTGCCCTTTTTGGAATCACCAAAATATGTTCCCAAGCGCAAAGAGAGCGCCTACACCCTGCCTCTCCCTTTACTTCAGTCTCACCCCCTCCTGCGTGCTAACAGTGATAACACCATGACCCAGTCTGACCCCTTGGCCCAGCCCAGCAAGCCTGCAGTCAATCCCAATCCAGGACAGGTACTGCAGCAAATGAAGTGGATACTAACAGCTGATTTGTCTTTTCATTAAAATGTTACAGGATCAGATTTAGTTCTGTATTCATGGGGCTTGATGTCGTCCCACAGGGCCAGCGCAGAGCGTCTATTGGCATGAGAAGCTCCAGCAGCCCCAGAAATCGCACTCGTTCTCCGTCTCGAGGAAGAGGAGGCCAGAGTGACACAGAGGAGAGGCACCGGCAGCCCAGAGGCAGACAGGGGTAAAGAGACGATATCGGGTCATTTAAGGGCTTCTAATGCCAGGGATCACTAGCACCAGTTAACATCAGCTTTATTCAAGAAAATTACCATTTGCCTCCCAGCTGCGTGCTATTTTAAACTGCAATAACACCACACATTTTATGACCTGCAAGGCAACAGAGATGGATGAGTTAATCATGGCCTCAACAAGATTTAAAAGGGCTAAACAAAAGCTCCAGAGACACTTTGAAGAATTACGCAAGACTTTGAGGGAGTCCACAGCCCATGCTAGCAGTTCTGTGATAAATGCAAACATCAGCGTGCTAACACTGCTTACAGTGACAAGTTTAAGATGCTGATGTGAACCTGATTCAACATCTCAATCCAGCACTTTTGTAATACCATGTTTCACATGGGAAAGAAATTAGTTTTGCTGTTATACAGACGAGGTACCAGTCCCTGAAGCTCTAGGTCACCGTAAACAAGTGAAAGTATCCTGAAGTAGGAGCTTATTATTTCCAATTAGCACTTCACTACTGCACAGATTCCTTGCATAGTTAATTACATCTCGCAAATACCACTTGATTTCATTTTGTGCCGACTGCCAAAAACTTTTTAGAGTATTACTGCAGCACAGGATGGAGGCACTTTGGCTTTCTAAAAGACACACAGTGTGCATTACATGCGAGACACTGTCAATACACAATAGCAGCATGAATTTCTGATCTTGGTATGACTTGTTCGTGTGAGTCAACGGCTGACTGTCCCTGCTGGTGCCTGACAAGCTGTACGTCGTCTCACTTTGTCTAACTTGTTTTCCACAGTGTGCAACACTTATCTTATCTCTTTCTCTGTCTCTCTCTTTCTCTCGCTCTCTGTAGTGCGACCTCAGCGGGCAGCGGCGGAGGTCAGATGAAGCGTATGTACAGCGCTGTGCCGGGGCGAGTTTATGTAGCTACTCGCGCTCACTCTGCGAGTGGAGACAGAGAGCTCTCACTGAGCAAAGGAGACAAAGTCAAAGGTGAGATGGAGTAATGTTAGAATATGAGAGAAATCTGCCTGCTTGAACACAGGCATTCATGCGTTTGAATTAGCCGAAGGATAAGCAGGTAAACTGATCTAATCTGAAGATAATCTGATTGACTGTGAAATTATAAGTGCATCTGAAGTGAAATAAATATTAACTACTTCAGTCAAAGTCTCAACAGAAATGAGAAGTATCATGGTGAATGTGCATATACTCCGAAAATTAAATTCTGTCCATTTTTCTTTTTCCGTTTATCCGTCTGTGTGTCTCAGTGTTAAGTGTAGGAGAGGGGGGATACTGGGAGGGAACAGTGAAAGGTCGCACAGGATGGTTTCCTTCAGACTGCGTGGAGGAGGTGGGAGGTCTCAACAATCGAACAGGTAATATAAAACTATCAAGAATTTCATCTCGATTATATAAATATAATTTTCTTTTAAACATAAATATTATGAATTTGTTGTTGACCTACAGTGTGGTTTTGTGTCTGACAATATATTTGATATTAACGCTGAATTGATTTATCTTGAATATTTCTCTCATGGAGTTCAATCAATCAATCAATCAGTCTTTATTTATATAGCGCCAATTCATAACAAACGTTATCTCAAAACGCTTTCCAAGCGTTAACAGGTCTAGACCTGTAAATGGTAATAAAATTTTATTAACAGAAACCCAACATCAAGACAAGATAAGAAGCCTTATCTCATCTTAACCCACCATGAGTACAGCACTTTGCAATATTTAGCAAGTTACAATGGCAAGGAAAAACTTCCCTTTAACGGGCAGAAACCTCGAGTTGTCGAGTCAATAAGTCGGTCAGCAAAACCCAACAATCAGGAGAAACAGCACATTAGATTAGAAAAAAAAATCAAGCTGGAAAATGGGTTAAAATCTCCCTCAGGCTGGAATTATCCTTCAAGTCACTGTAACACACAACACATGTCACCCTCATGTTCACCAGCAGGCCCTCCTGCAGCACATGTATAGCACTTCTTTCCTTTTTTTTTCACAGCTGCACTGTTCACGCAGCAAGAAAACCATATGCCATGCACCAGACAGGGGAAAAAAAAAAAAAAAAAACAAGGTGTTAACATACTTCATTCATTTGCATGTTTGCACCGAAGTCTCAACACTTCTGCAAAAAAAAGAAAGAGAAGGGTGTCGTGACAGAAGCTGAAGGTTTGAATTAAACATATGCCGTGCTTTGCAGAGACGCGGAGCGAGAAGGCAAAGAGGAAGCTTTTCCGTAACGTCACTGTCGGAGCTTATGATGGCACGGATGGGCCGAGGTAAGAAAAGTTGCGGTAATCCTTACAGCCTACTAACCTCTAAATCCTGCAGAAAACCGAATCTGCTGCCTTCAACACAAACGATGAAATCCTTGTGGGGAAGGAAATTTTTAATTTACTATAAAAGCCGAGGTGATAATCTACCCTGACCTCTCTCCCGATGCATGATGGAACAGACACCAGTCCCTGCCCTGAACAGGATACCATATTTGAAATAGATGCGACTAATAAAGCTAAAATAATCCGGACCAGCCGCTGCCTCTGATATAGTTCTAGCTGTGGATTGTCACATGAGTGTTGGCAGCAACTGAGCTGTCTGCTCTCCGGTTTATTACTGTAAGGAAACACAATGAGGCCACTGGAGGTGACTGAACCAGCACGTACACACATTTGTTTTGTGCATACGTGTGTGTATGTGCTTTATTGTATCATCTATTGTGCCTCCTTGTCCCCCTTTGTGCAGCGTGCGTGTGTTTTCTGCTGATCCTGAGCCGTGCTTGTGTTCTATTGCTTTTGAACACATTAGCAGTGAAGAGCAGCCATGTCATTTTCAGCTCCGCTCCTTTTTGGCTCCACCACATGAATGTGCTTGTCACTTTGATACCTCCATCCACATGCCTCTCTGTCTCCTCTCTCCTCTCTTTTGTCATGTTTTCACTGAACACAATAATGTCATAAAGAAAAGGTAGAGCTGGGGTTCTCCTCCTGCTCCGGAGCATCTGTCTGAGGCTGCAGCTCAGCCTTAGACAGCTGCAACTGTGTATTAAGGAGCTCTGCATGTTTGTTTGGGAGTTAGGGTGGATGTGAAAATGCCTGAGTGCATCTTTATACATCATCCTGCTGATGAGTCATAAGGAGGCTGAGACATCAAGCGCTGGTTAGCTCCCGAGGCTGGAGAGAAGGACTTACCAGTGGCCACCCCGGGGTTTTACAGGCTCTTGCACTCTGTAGCTGACATTAGTCGTGCTTTGCAGCTCTGACTGTCATTCAAACAAGGCATTTACTTTAATGCATCTGCACTTGTGTTCTAAATGCAAATAGCAGCCACCGGGGTTATATTACCTGAGCTAAGTTGGTTAAATGTAATTGCAGCAGCATGGTGAAGTGGTGCTCAATTAAGAGCAAGGTGATCCGGAGTGTGTTCCCCTCACTGCAGGGAGAATGTCAATTACTATTTCAGAGAGAGAGAGAGACAGAGCGAGCAGGAGTGTTTGTCGGCCTGTGTGCTGATGGCAGCTCTGCTTTAGTGGAGAGGAGGGAGCGGGAGGAAAGTTTGCGAATGTGTGTGTGAATCAGGGAATCAGCTGTTGGTGGATCTGTGATACACCAGTCAGTGGACGTGCAAATGCAGGCTCTCTCCTGGTGTCGCGTTACCCATCCCCCGCATCACCACGCTGCAAATACAGTTCAGCATCTCCCCTGTTTTCACCCAAACCCTCTTTCCAGTACCAGCGCACTCAAACACACACACACACACACACACACACACACACACACACACACACACACACACACACACACACACACACACACACACACACACACACTCTCCCTCCCTGCTGTCATAATGGCTATTTGTCTGTCTTTCCCTCGCATTGTCATTCTCTTGTCTGAAGTATATGGGGTGCAGACCAGCATGCCGTCTCTCTCTCTCTCTTTCTCTCTCTCTCTTGTGCTCGTTCCCCACTTCTCTCTCTCTCTCTCTCTCTCTCTCTCTCTCGCCTCCTCCGACTCTCTCCCGACTCTCTCTCTCTCTCTCTCTCTCTCTCTCTCTCTCTCTCTCTCTCTCTCTCTCTCTCTCTCCGACTGAGCTCTCGCTGGCGGGAGGAGGGTGGAGGGAGGTGGTGGTGGTGGAGGAGAGTGCGCGAGAGAGAGGAGGAGGGGGGGACATGGCAATGGGGGGATGCGGAGAGAGAGATTTCTCTCTCTCCCTCTCTTCTTCGTGGCCGTCACTGGGCCCCAGAAACAGGAGCGTGTGGTTCATTTACAGGTAGCGGCTGTTTCCTCATTCATTGGCTGGCTATGGATGTGAGGAGAGGACAATGGAGAGAGGGGAGAGGTAGATGATGCTATTGAGAGGCCGTGCCTTTTCAAAGATAGACTAATAAGCTATGTATTCTGTGTGTGCGTGTGTGTGTGTCTCTGGGCGTGCGTGTGTCTTAAATCTCTCTTTTTCCTCTGCATGTGAATAACCGTGGGACGGACGTGGCTATTGAATGGAGACTCTGCAGCATGTTTGTTTCCGTGTCTTCCTCCCGTGTGCCTCTAAATGCTGTGTGCGTGTGTGTTAGTGCATGAAAGGGAGCACATATTGATGCATTTCAGTCAGACAGTGTGGGTGTATTTCATTCTCTTTGACTCATGATGTCTTTAAGCAGATATTTTCCATTCACCGGCACTTCCCATTTATATCTGCTCCTTTAAATATGCTACTGTCACATCCCATTTCTTTCTGTGTCTCCTGTTGTCTCATCATAAATGTGACGTCTTTTGACTGTATAGACGGATGAAAGTGGATAAGTCAATTGACAACCACAGTGCGGTTTATCAGCTCCTCTCAAGCTGTAATATGAGAAACCGGTCATTTCTGTGCATGTCAGTGTGTGTGTGTGTGTGTGTGTGTGTGTGTGTGTGTGCATGCAGTTGTGTTTGTGTGTGTGTGCATGCAAATATATACACTGACAAATTTCTATGTGGTTCTCACATCCGAGTGTATACGTCACAGTGCTTGATGCTGTGGGAGTATCTCTCTGTACATGTATTAATGAATGCACTCTGCTCATCCACCTTCCACATCTCCATCCACTAACATACTTCATGTGCTTCTCTTGTTGTGTGTGGGTATTTTCCCCACACGAACAGTCTATCTGCATGTACACCCAGCACATGAATGGTTAAAAAGCTGTTTTTTTTTCTCCCTCAGTAATTGTGGATGGAAGAGAGGATGACTCAGGAGGGAACATAATAACTCTGGTCTCTAGTAGGCTTCCAGCTTTAATGCAGCCAGTTCAAAGAGATTGTGTCCTACCAGCCAACAGGGATTAAACAGGATGTTTGTGCTTTTTATGGCTTTAATTGGCCAGGCAGCTGTGGTCAAATCTGCTTCCAGACATGTGGATGACTTTATGTATGTAAAGGACATCAGGAGTGTTACCTGCAGCCAGGAGCACAACTTAGAATCACCTGGAGGGGCAGACCAGCGCAGGCCATGTCTGCCCCTGCTGAAGAGCCCAAAGGATCGAGCCACCCACTCCGTGTTACTTTGATCCTGAGAGAGGGAAAGCATGATGGAGGACAGGGTGAGAGAAAAAAGGAATGAGGTGTGAGGAGCAGATGGCTGGAAGGCGGCTGTGCGTTGGCGAAACAGTAACATTGATGGAGAACTCACAAGGGAACGGACCTCAGTAGGGGGAAACTAGTGATCGTCTGTTCGGTGCTAAAGTTACAGCTTGGTGTCGAAAGTCTGGATCTCCAGGCCTGCAGGCCATCGCTCATGACTCTGCTGCACCTCTGTGGCTCCACGGCCAAACTTCATTACATGCTCTGCCGGATTAAATACACAAAACCTTTCTGGGTCTCTGTTGAAAGAGAGTGTGGGCTATAATATTATAGTCTTATTATTTTAGTTCTAGAATACACGAGGGGGTTTCAGAAGTGGCAGAGGCAGAATGAAGTCGCCTCTGCCAGACACTGGAAAATTTAAGTGGGCCTTGTGCAACCTAAAAGTAAGTCAGAGTGATGCTGTTTAAAAAGAGTGACTTAATGTTTTAAAAGAAGTTTTCTAAACAAAACTCTTGATTCAGACATTTTTGAAACACAGCTGACTTATTAAGGGGTGTGTGACAGATAGTAATTAATCCTGAGAGCAAGCAGTGTCTATGAAAGGATATACCCTGCGACAAAAAGATCCCATGAATGTGTTCTTCCTCTCATGACATTTCAAAAATCCAACTAAACTTCCTTTTTTTAAGGAGGAGAGAACAAAACAAACAGAAGTCCCAGTTGAAATCATATCCCTGAGTAAACCAAGAGCATTCTTACTGCCTGCTTTTGGCAGTCAAACCATAGATATAAATATAGACCAGTCTTAGAGTATGACTCCCATCCAGAGCTCAGCCTGTCTAGGAAATCAAATACTTTGATCTGTCATGTGTCAGTTTCTCTCAAGTTTTTCGAGAAACCAACTTATTCATGAGACACCCAGGGAAGAGATATCTGGAATTCCTTTTCAAACGTTCGGCTCTGCTAAAGCTGCAGGATCTCCAACAAAACCAGTGTGAATTGACATTGTTAGAAAATTAGGTCCAGAAATGAGTCATGAGAAGTGGCTGCGAGTGTGGAGTCCATTTAACCAGTCCTATATTAGAGAAAAGGTTGTAAAGAGGCTTGGCCAAAAGTCGCAGACACGGTAATGGAATAATGAAGACGCTTGCTGGGCCAGCTGTTACGCTACTCCAGCATTGACATAATAAGATTGCATCACCGTTGTCTGTGATCCCAGGGCTTTGAGCAAGAGGAGCTGTTTGTTGAGGCAGATTAAAGGCCCGTCTGACTGTTTCTTGTACATAATTTGAAGTGTCATGTATGACCAGTAGCGGTACGCTGGAGTCTGTACTGCAGCATCCTTGCTAAAGCTGCCAGAGGTGCTGAAAGCTAATGTAGCGATTTAGGTGCAGTTGGAAGTTTCCATCATCAGTGCAGAGTGTGTGCACATCTCTGTAATGTACACCCCATCCTGGCCCACTGCTTGTCAGCTCTATGTGGATTAGTCCATAGTAAAGGGTGTCATCTCATATCACACACTCCTCCTTCCATTGTGACACTAACTGTACTCCTGCCATCAGCCCTTTTGTGCACCAGCCCCTTGTCGTATGACACTCAAGCCAACCTTTCCTTTGCTGCAGTGTGATTTCATAATGTGATGCAGTGTGGCTGTTTTCCTCATTCATAAAAATGCATTATTTGCATGACAATAAGACTTGTCTCTTTTTTTTGTCTGTTTGTTTTATAGATGTCACATGACTCTCCTTCACTCTAATTCCCGTTTTCTCTCTTCCTGTCTATCTTCAATATCCCTTCCCCATCCCCTCTGCTCCCTCTTTAAGTGACTACATCATTAAGGAGAAGACAGTGCTCCTACAGAAGAAAGACAATGAGGGATTTGGCTTTGTGCTTAGAGGAGCCAAAGGTAAATGAAAAATTGGACTCATACTATCCTGTCTCTACAGATTCCTCAGTTTCATATCCTCTCTTTCTCTCTCTCATCTCTCAGTCCGACCTTCTTTCCGAACTCACTTTTCTGTTTACCTGTGTCTACTCGTCATTTCTGCTTCTTCATCCTCTGCAGCCCAGACTCCCATAGAGGAGTTCACTCCGACGCCGGCGTTCCCCGCGCTGCAGTACCTGGAATCTGTCGATGAGGGGGGCGTGGCCTGGAGAGCGGGTCTGAGGATGGGGGATTTCCTCATCGAGGTAAGGACAAGATGTGGAATGGAAAACCTTACAGTTTGTACACATGCTCAATCAGGGAGGGGCCAGACATTCCTTTCATTCTTATTTTTCACTAAAATAACTGTTTTAGAGTTACAATTATTAACAAAATCAGAATAATAACTCAGTAGTAAAACTGCCACTTTAAATTTTCCTACTGTCAGAGTTTTGACGGCTGCTGCACTCTAAGTCCAAGAAGCAACAGGAGGCTAAAAATGATGTATCGAGTTAGGAATTCTAACATTACTGTTACAGCACTCATGATTTTTCTGCCAACAAATGTGACAAGTAGAGGAAAGTTTCTCTGACAGTTTTATAACTCAGTCTGGGAAATGTAGGAATTTAAAGGACATAAAACCGGCAGGCCAAAAAGGAGAGAGTAGGCCAAAAGAAACTTACGTTTCATTACACATAAAACTCTTCCTCTGGACTCTCGTATATTTCATGTGTGTGTGATGTTTATCCTGCTTATAAGAGACAGAGAAATTTCAAAGCAATGCCCACAGTCAATATTACATAATCCACAAACACCTTCTGTTGACAGGTCTTTGTTATTTGTGTTATCCTTCATTAAATGCATATGTACATTGTGTATTTAACAGGCTGTAGATATCCTCTCTAGGTTTTTTTAAATTATTATTTATTTTACCCCAGTAGTGCATTATTGTCAGACTTAGTGATGGATCGCTCTACTTAAAGCAGTTTTTCTCCATCAACGAAATATCAGCAGCACAGGCAGCGACTTTCAGGACATTTTGTAATTTTTAAAAGCTCAAATTGGTGATTGTCAAGCCTCCATTAAAGCTGACACATACTGCTCATTAGTATTCAACCTAATATGACTCACTTATGTGGCTGCCCAGGCTTTTGTGATTGATAATGAACTGTAGGCTCTGTATGAATTCCTGGTGCACCTATTTTAAACGCTTCAAGTATAAATGTTGGAAGGAAACCATATAAAGCTGTTACAGCAAAAGTAAAAAAAAAGGACAAATTATAAGATTATAGGAGTAAAATCTGAAGTTTGGTGTTGCTTTTTTTCACCCTTCTCCCTCTTTGTCTGCACCCTTCAGGTAAATGGCCAGAACGTGGTGAAAGTCGGCCACAGGCAGGTGGTCAACATGATCCGACAAGGCGGCAACAGCCTCATGGTCAAAGTCGTCATGGTTGCTCGAAACCCTGAACTGGAGGACACAGTTCGTAAGAGAGGTGAGAGTCGAGTTTTCCCTGCAAGTCGTTACCATCTCATGTTTAAGATCTAACAATCAAACTGATTGCATGTTTACATCGACCTAAAGCCTGCTGCAATGTGGTCGTCATTGGTGACCGTATGTTTATATGAGAATACTAAACATTAAGTCTGCATTTGGCCTGCTTCCCTTGGCAGCGCCGCAGCAGACTAAAAGACTGACTCCTCCTGCCATCGCCCTGCGATCCAAGTCGATGACATCAGAGCTTGAGGACATGGGTAAGATGATAGAGGGGGACTAAGGGCTGAATGCACAGAAGAAAGAGACGGGAGGTCTGGGTAGAATAAGTAAAAATAAACTGGGTTTGCATCTTTGGGAAAGCTTTTTAGGTTGGTTTGCAGCTTCTCTGCAGGATTACAGTGGAGCTCTGGCACTATTAGTGAAACACTACATAAATTATTAAACAAGTTGATGTAGCGAGCTAAGAAATGATTCAGTGTAGGTGTGATTACATTGCTTTTTTCTTGGAATGAGTTTGATGGAAAAGCTGTATTACTCACTTTTATTGCCTTAAGAGAAGACACGCAGCATTTAAACAGCTTAGAGATATCAAAGCAATTAATATGATACTTGTCTGAGCCGTCACAATCAGTCACAATTTTACCTTGTTTTCTTTCCCCCCTCTGAACTAAATGTGCTGCACACAGTGGACAAAGGTGGGACACTCATGGACTTGTGTGCTCTCATTATCATTTCCATCTCCATCCCTATCATCACATCAGTATTCACACCATCACATGTTTCTCGAGTATGTATTTCACCCTTTCATCTGCTAAATACACATGACTACGCAGCACTTCTTGTCACAGCTAATCCTCTGTTTCCCTGTTAATGTTTCGCTACAGCTGCATCTCCTTGGAAAAAGAAAGCAGGTGAGTACGAGCCTTTATCTTTACCCCGATCAGCCCCCGAGCTCTAATTAAAAGTCGGCCTGTTTGATCCTCTTTTTTTTTTTTTTTTCTTTCTCCTTGCTACTCAGAATACGAGTCCTCTCAGGGTCCTGATAAGAAGAGGACAGTCTATCAGATGGCTCTAAGTAAGAAATCACTCTCGCAGCTCTTGTCAGACTGTGAGAGGGTGTTTTTCAAACCTTGAGGGGACAGGAGTAGGCTCACCCAAATCCTCTTTTCATGTTTCTGCCTTATTTTCAAGCTCCACCTCACTACTTCTCTGTTTGTCCCTCCTTCTGTCTTTGTTTCAGATAAACTGGATGAAATCTTGGCTGCTGCCCAGCACACTATTACATCAGACAACCAAGGCCAGAGAGGTCACGGAGGCAAGAGGGACCGGAGCAAGAGTATAGTTCCCAACATCTCCACGGAGGTACATCTGGGAATTGGAGGGAGATGCTCTCAGTTGTTTATCATATCTGTTAGTCCTGTTAGATTTTTAAAACTCTGTTTTCTCAACCTGAAAAACACTCACAAACACAGACACCTCTGTAACAGAGTTTTTTTTAAGTGCTTTAGGATGTAGCACGTATTTAGTCATGGAAGTGACTAACGCGAGTGTTCCGATCTAGAAAGCGAAAAAGGTCTTCAGCTTTTTTTTTTTTTTTTTTTAGCTATATGTGTTCTCCTGCTCGCACAGCACTTTACAGAAATGATTGACAATGGACCACCCACACCAAAACATTTGTTAAGAGTGAGTCAGGGTGAATCCATTCATCTATGCTCTCCTGCCTGATACACTTATGCTTAGACTGACTGCTTTTTCTGTCTCTGTGTTGTGTATCATTTCGATACCAGATTAACAGCTGCATCATTTTGATTGGATTATATCTAAGGAAATGTTTTACCCCCTCCTTATATTCATTTGTCTTCTGTTTCCTTTTAAAAATGTGTTTGACACACGAAGCAACCCTATGAGCAGCAGGCTGCAGTTAGCATGGTGCAGCCAGGACCGGGCTTTGGCTACAACCAAGCTCATTTCCAACCAGGACACAGTCAGCATGCAGTCATGATGCGACAGAAATCTATCGGTGAGCCTGAGCTTTCAGCGTAAAATTCTGCCCTCCCTGACTTTATCTTTTTAACAGCTTATTTCTGCTTTTCTCAGGTGTAACCGAGGAGGAGAGGCAGTACCTCCACCCACCTGCTATGAAGCTGGCTCGCAGCCTGTCAGTGCCAGGGCCAGAGGAAATCCCCCCACCTCCCAACACATCTGCCCCAGAACCACCTTTATCTGCAGGTCCTCATCCTGGAAGAGGGCCAGCTATGCCCATCCCACCTGTATCTCAAGCCCACTATCAGCTTCACTCACAGCCAGTTCAAGCAGGCTGGGACAGGGGAGGACCAGGTGGTGTGAACCAGCAGGTCATGGTCCCCACCCTCCGAAGACAATCAGAGGGACTGGTCGTCAGAGATCAGGAGGCACCCAGGAGGGGTGGAGGCAAGATGGGAGGTTTACGTCGAGGCTACAGCAGCGCTACACCTCCAACAAGTGCTAAGCCTAAGACTCCACAGGCGCCACAACATCATTCACATGCACCCAACAGGGAGCAGGGAGGAGGAATCAGCAGGGGTGGCGCCAGGAGAGGCGGTCGAGGAGCTCTGATGAAACAATCAAAAGTTGAAGATGGGTTGAGACAACACAGAGGAAAAGGAGGCGCTGCAAAAGAGAAGAGCTCCATCCCTATTCCTACAATCATCGTGAAAGCGCCCTCCACCAGCAGCAGCGGGCGGAGCAGCCAGGGCAGCAGTATGGAAGCTGAGGCCACACAGGATGTAGAAGACCAGGCCGCAGAGGACGCCACCACTGACAGCCCCAACACGAGTTTACCTTCACCCCTCAGCCCCATACCACCTCAGCCTCCAACATCCACGACTCTGCCTTCATCAGCTGTTTCTCAGTCGATTTCCTCGCAGCATAACTTGGAGAACTTGGATTATGGATCTTCAACATTTAGTTCAGCCTTCGGAGAAGGAAGAGGAGGAGCGCGCAAGGAGAGGGAACGCTTCCGAGAAATGAGGAGAAAGAGCGCTTCTTTCTATCTGTCATCTGAAGAGGACATCATAGGAGAGGCAGGAGGAGGAGGAGCAGGGGAGGCCGGTGTAGCATTAGGGACAAGAACTCAGCTCTTGCAGGGGTCACAAATGGAGGTACCCACCCCTCGGCTTCGGCCTTCAAAGTCTATCGATGAGGGGATGTTTTCTGGAGACAATTATGTGAACTATTCCAGCAGCATGCCTCCAGCCTTTGGCCTCCCTGAGTATTCCTCCCCAGTCCTCAGTCAGGACGGCCAGCCCAAGTCAGCTCCCTCAATGTATGGCTCCCAGCCCGCCACCACCTTCATCCACCCACTAACAGGAAAAGTTCTGGACCCTTCGTCCCCACTCGGCTTGGCACTAGCTGCCAGAGAACGAGCCCTCAAAGACGACCGTAGGACTCGCAGAGAGGACAGACACTTTGGTCGGCAGCTGTCCACAGTGGGATCTTTCCCCACTCCTGTTCAGACACCGACTCCTTCTCTCTTTGCAACTCCAACACAATCAGCCTACACCTCTCCAGTTTCTCTCCACCTCACCTCCCCGACTGCTACAACCTCCCCTGCATCTCTGAGCCGACCACAGTCACCGAGGATTTTACGCCTGGGAGGAGGAGGAGGAGGAGGTGGAGGCGGAGAGAGGATGGAGAGAGAGAAGGAGGGAGGATCAAGGGAAGGTCTCAGAGTTCGCTTCTCAGAGGACCAAACCAATCATTATTCACCGCAGTATTACCCTACGAGCCCCAGAGAGAGAGAACGGGAGAAGGAGGTGTATGACACCAGACCTGTTCCACCCATACAGCCTCCTCCACCACCGACTCAACCTGCACCCCGCAGACCTTCCTTCCTGCAGATGGAGACCACTCCCAACACCACCTACATCCCTCAGTACACTGTTCCTTCAGCCCCTGCACAGACACATGATGCTATGGAGGAAGCCAGAGCAGCAGCTGCAGATGGAGGTCTCGGACTGATGGTTCTGCCTCCACCTGCTCCCTCAATAGATGTAGACGATGAATTTGTCTTTGCAGATCCTTTGCCTCCTCCGTTACAGTTTGCAAACGGTAAGAATGAGAGACTCCAGCAGCATCAACAAAGGAATCAACACTCAGCTGCTGCTCCACCTCCTCCTCCACCTCTTCCATCATCCAAACCTCCAAACGCCCCTCAGTCCTCATCACAGGGCGGTGACTCTGCTGCTTCCAGCCTCACATCCTATGACAGCGAGGTGGCGAACCTTACTCAATCTGCTCTTTCTCCATCATATCCATCCCCGCAGGTTTTTCCCCCGTCCTCCAACTCTGCAAACACCACCTCTTCTGCAGTGCCGCCTGCCTCATCGCTGCACAGACCCCAGCCCATGCCTCACTCTCACCCTTACTACAGCAGCTCCAATGACTCTTCAATAGGTGGTCAAACTCCAGGACACGACCGAGGCTCCGCTGCCCTCACTGCAACCATGACGTACGCTACGACAACTATGACAGCTTCAGCGACCGCCTCAACCACCACGACATCTCCGTCATCCTCTGACTACAGCGTGAGCATGGCTGGGCCCAGAGCGGGTCACAGCACAGGGAGCAGAGCTGCCGACCAAACTCACCACTCTGCGATTATACCTAAAAGTGGAGACTGGCAGGATGCAGTGGTGGATTCTGGGATTGAAGAGCTGGACAGTCACAGCAGCAGTGACCACCATCTAGAGATGCTAGGACTGAGCGGAATGAGAGGAGAGAGAGGAGGAGGAGAGGGGGAGAACTTAGGTGGGCAAACATATGAGGTGCACAGCACCAAAATGGCAAACCCCGTGTTTCCAAAGATGACTCACTACAAGGAGGGGGGAGGAAGGGGGTTGCCTGTAGCGCTGCGAAGACAGAACAGCACCAACCCCGCTCCTTTGCAGCTGCACAGACAAAGCAACCCAGAAGATCCGAGGTTAGATGGAGCTTACGTGGACGAAAGGAGGCGCAAGCCGAGTCGATCCAAAATGGAGGACGGTTTCAGCACCGCTCTGGCTGCTTGCTTGGAAAGGCCCATGGATCCTCGGTCAGTCAGCTGGGGTGAAGTTGCAGAGCATGAGATGGTTGGAGGTGGAGTGCACAGGGAGGCTATGGTGTTGGAGGGCCGCAGACTTCACTCACCTCTCTCGGGTGTGAAGGCGAGCATCATCAATGAGCTGAGCTCCAAGCTGCAGCAGATGAGTGGTATGAAGAGCATGGACGAATGGAGCCACACTCCAAAGTCTCCCACCATACACAGGTTTGCTCATTTTTTGTATGGGGCTGATTTTATAAGTTGCTAATTGGAGTGTGAGGAATGCAGTGTGTAGAAATGAAAATATTGTCTGGAAATCTTTAACACTAACTGCTGGAAATACTAAGACAAGGTACCCATAATTCCCAGATCATTGTCAGATGATATCTGTTGGGTCTGGAGATTGCAAATCAGAGGTCAGCACTTCTGATTGTTTAAACTCAAAATGTTCTTCGGCTTTGGATGACATGTTCATGTTTTTGTCTCTCAGGTATTCTGCAGACTTCACAGATGCCTTTCAAAGCCCCCCCTCCGGACGCTCCACCTCACCACTACCCACCTCCTCCCCGCAGCATCGACAGATCCTAACACCGAATTTATCCGCCACCCCTTCTGTCTCTCCTTCCCCTCACGTCCCAGTTCAGCGCAACTGGACCCGCTCCCCGTCTCCGGTGATGCCTTCCTCCCCGGTTCACTCTCACTCTCCTCACTCCCCGACCTACTGCCCGTACCCAACATCTCCGAAGCATCGTAAGATGCGCAGGCAGACCTTTGATTTCCAGGGTAGCCCTACAAAGGAGATGCGGTCTTCAGTGTCCCGCCGCCGTGCGCCTAGCCCGCTAATATATAACACTGAACAGCAGAGCCCCGCCCCTCCCAGACCATCCTCTCTCCCCATCCTTCCAAGTACACCTGTCTACAACAACCCCTTTGAATTTCCAGGACCCCTCACACCTCCCTCGCCCGGCCTTCCTCTTGGAGATCCGTACTCCTCTTCAACTCCTCCGCTCTTCTCTCCATCTGGGGTGCAGAGTCCAAACCCTCTACTCGTCTCTCGCTCTCTCTCCCCCACTCATTTCCTCTCTGGCGCCTCCTCCCCGATGCACCTGCCCCCCAGCCCGTCCTGCCTGAACTATCCCCATCTCACCCCTCCTCCCCCAGCCAAACCCTTTGCTGTCAAGCCTTTACCGTACTGGACCAAGTACGACGTGGCTGACTGGCTTGCTTACCTGAACCTGAGCGAACACAGGGAGCGTTTTATAGACAATGAGATCGACGGATCACATCTGCCTTCACTCACAAAGGACGACTTCTTGGATCTGGGTGTGACACGTGTGGGACATCGAATGAACATCGAGAGGGCGCTGAAGAAACTCACGGACAGGTGAGGGAGGACTGATAGACTGTGGAACACGTAGAATCAACGAGGTCAGAGTTCAAAAGGAAGCACCAGATGGTGAAGGAAAGTCAGAGTGTCTCATACCCCTAATATAAGTTAGCTTCCCCATCCTTCTTCTGTTCTTAAGACATTTATATTTCCGGATAAGTTACCCCACCTTATCTCCATCTCCTTCTCTTTATTAACCTTCTTATCAGCCATATTAAGTTCAATCCATCTTTATTTCATTTCCGCCCATTCTTATTCTTTGATTTGCCCTCCCTCTCTCCCCAGGCGGCTCTCCTCTCCTTTGCATGTCTCTACTTCTCCTCGAGACACTGACTGAGGGAGAAGGGGTGAGTCAAAGATGAAAGAAAGGGAGTGAAACAGATGGATAAAGACGAACAAAAACAGAAGATGTGCAAGAAGAAAAGTGGACATCAGCAGGCTTTGTTAAAAGGACTTAAAGCTTGATGTTTGAGGGGAATTTTTTTCTTACAAATCTACTATACGTGTAGAGAATTGTCGAATTTGTGGATGGAGAACTTAGGAACCATACGGAAATGATGCTGATCAACTTTTGACAGACAGGCATTTAATTAAGACACCTTTTTGTGCTGTAGAAGACAAACTCATACAGAAAAACACACACTCTCGAACCCTCACGCACACCGACAGATGGATTCTCACACCATCTGCTGACACGCAGCGCTGAGGAAAGTTCACAGAGAAGTTGAAAAGTTGCTGCTTAGAGGGTAGACCTTGAACAAAACGTTGCTGGTCGTGTCTGAGCCAGATGTAAGAGTCACATCCTCATATGAGTTTTGTAGCTTTAAGCAGACCGGAGCATCAAACAGCGGTGAGTATCAGAGCCAAAGTCTGAATATAGGAGAGAGAAAGAGGATAATAGTTTCTTTTTATATATTTGCCATATTCCCCCAGATGGACGCTCTAAAATGCTTTGTATGTTTGTTCTTTGCGAGCACTTGATATATCTTATATGTTAAACAGATTCACAAACAGTAGAGCCATTTGTTTTGTACCGAGTGCTAATCGCAATCATTGATTTTAAACTGGTCAGGGTATTTATAACTGTTGAATTCAAGCTGTGCATAATGAGGACATACAAATATTGAAAAAAAAATCGCTATGTAATTACCTTTTAATATTTTCCTGATTATCGGATTGAAAGAAGAGGATCTGAAAAGAGTTTGTGTGTCACTACAACAGCGAATCATCTTTCCTCAGGCTTTATTTGCGTTCACGGCCATAGCACAGGCGAAAGGACGGCTACCCGTCCTCTTTGATGCCATAATGTTGACCGCTCTCTCTCACATAGCAGGTGCAGTGATCAAAAAAGGGCTTTTTTACTGCTTCTCTGTCTGCCTGACCTCCTCAGCCTTCAGCCTCTGTGAGTCTGCGTGTCTGATTTTGTGCGCGAGTGTTTGTCAGCCTGCGTCTGTGGCCAAATGCTTTTCCCTGACCTACACCTTTCTCTTTACGATGCCTTTTCCAAAACATATTCACATCAGTTAGAACACTTTTTTTTTTCTCTTCACTAGCAGACAATCCCAGTGTTACCCTGTTTCACAGATACACCCCTAAAAAAAGGAAGAACCACTTTATAGAATATTTGTTTCAGATGATTAAAAGTCAATTCTGTATATGTTAAATGGAAGTGAACGCCCTGGATTTTTTAAACACATCATACATACCCTGCAGTGAATTCAACTGTGAGGCAAACACATCATTTATAGATCTATATGTAATGATGATTTCAAAACTGATGAAAAATATATATAGTATAATAAAGATAATTATATTAAGTATGTAAACATTTTTAAGAATCTCTGTCTTCCAAATAGTGTGGACAATTAATTTGAAGCTTTGTTTTGTTCACGTTTTTTTTTTGTTTGTTTTTATTTTCTGTGAATGCTTTCTATACTGCTGACTGTGTGGTGACCCCCGGTGAAGCTGACACACGTTAGTTCATGTGTGCTCTCAGAGTTATGAGTGTGTGTTGTCGTGCTGATTTGCCTGAGTGCTGTTGAACTATCTGAGGAGTGAAATGACTGAGCAGTAGTGTAGAAAGCATTTCATCCTATGATTTAAAGAGTATTTTTAGGTCTAGTGAAACGCATAATGAATATGACTACATACAGTATGAGCGTAAGTATGCAGAGATAAAGGTATATATATATAAAAATATACATATATATATAAAGTTTTGCTTTTAAATAAAATACAGTATATACTGATAAACTATATGATAGAGGTACATCTAAGGTGTTGAAATAAATGCTAAAATAAACTTTGGCCCTGTCGTGATTCTCATTTCTCCTCCAGCAGATTCCCATAATGATCCAATTTAAAGTGCTGTGTTTGGATTGAGTCATTTGGCAGCAGCTCGTCTCAGCCCCGCCGTGCTCCAACACAACATTGTTTTCAGGTCCAGGATTATTTTCCCATCAGGCTGGGTGAGCTAATAGGACAACAGAGAAGTGCTCACGGGGAGGGAAGGAGATGAGACGGCTTAATTCAAAGCAAGCGGTGGCTGCGATCATGCGGCAAACCCGAAGACGCCTGTAAGGCAAGAAAACAATGAGAAACAACTTGGAAGGAGATGAATGTGACGTTCCCTTGCCTGATGGCTACTTTAAGGTTCATGGTGGAAAACTGTAAACATGATGCTTTTTCATCTTTGAGCCCGTAGTCAAGGTTGCTGCTTCTTTGTGTTTGCTGGAGTCTGCTAGTAGTTACCAAAATGAAAAAAAAAAGTCAGGGATGTTTTTCTCCATGGAGATAAAGAAAACTTCTTCCTTCTCACAGTGTAATGAAAACTTTCACAGAATGAAAAACAGAAGTCCTCCTAAAAATACTCCTTCAACAAGCATTGTTTTTTAGGGTTTTTAGTGCCTTATTAGGTGAAGACAGGACAGTGGATAGAACAGGAAGTGAGGACAGTGATGAATGATCTGAATCTTTCATGGGTTGCAAGTTGGAATCAAACCCATACTGCCTGCTTGAGGACTATAGACTATTTTCATGGACTGCACAACAAAACTTCAAGACCAAAGATAGATTTAGAATTAGACATTTTTCCTCCCTGAACACTACATTTTTGCATGTTTTAAAAGACCCATTTCATTTTTTTTTTTTTTTTGTGCAGCTGGTCTTCAGTTATAACATTCTACTGATGCTCTGTTGCACTAGCTTACTTGTTAAATACAACATCCCTACTTGGAAATGAAAAACAAAATGCCTTTAACAGGTCACTAAGGCATTGTGTATAGGTGGACAGTCTCTTAAAGTTAAAAAAAAATGAGAAAAAAAATCCCTCCTTATGTCAATGCTTAATGGTTCAAAACACCCTCACAGGCTGTGAGTCCAGCGGTTGGTGGTAATATGTAATCAATCTGTCATGCCATCACTGTCACCACTTTACTGAGTTTTTGGAGGCTGCTGACTTGACACTTGGTCATTGCTGGAAAGACTGGCTTTTTCCACAGAGTGCTGGAAGTTAACTCCAAGGAAAAAAGGTGCATATGCAACTGGCATGACCCCCTCAGATGGAGTGGACTGAGGCTGATCTCAGCACATCAAGAGTCACCTCGCACAGATGTCTCCAGGAGGGGAGCCACCACATTCCCAAAACAAAGATGGCGTCTGAAGTATCTTACCTGGGCTTAGGAGAAAAGAAATGGACTTTTGTTCAGTGATCCAAAGTTCTCCCAGGTGAAGGTAAATTTTACATGTCATTTGGAAAACAAGGACCTAGGTTCTGGAGAGGCACAGAATCCAAGTTGTTTGAAGTCTAATGTGAAGTTTCTGAAAATGCCATGCTAGTATTTTTCTACTGTTTGATCAGGTTTAAAGTCAAAGCAGCCATCTACCATGAGTTTCCAAGGTGCTAACGAGCTTTATAAAGATGCTGATTCCTCTCCCAACAGGACTTGGCTCCTGCCCACAGCAGCAAAATTTTCACCAAATTCTTTGCTGACCCTGACAATACCATGTTTGATTGGCCAGCCAACTCACCTCACCTGAACCCAAAAAGCTCTGAGAAACCATCAATCTAAAAATACAGATGAGCTGAAGGCCTCAATTAACACAACCTTGGCTTTAATAACACCTCACATATGAACCTGCAGCATGGAAAGATTTCAAAGGATGTATTAGCTCACACCAGTTATGATTAGATTTTTTTCTGCTAATCTGTGAAAAACTCCCCACAGGAGCTTTAAGGTTCGGCAGCTTAAAGTGAGAAACAAACACGTCTTGTAAGGCGAGTGGGTGCAGAGCAGTGTTTGAGATATTGGCTCTTAATGAGCTGTTAGGAATAAGTTTATTGAAACTCAAATAATAAGCCGCATTAATTCCAAAGAGACTGAAATGAAAATAAGATGGAGGCAGCTGATGTTAAACTGTTGACAGCAAAAGTGTCCTCCTCTGGCTCCAGAGGAGTAAGGCCTAGAATAAGTAAACACTGAGTGGGAGAGCATAACACACCATCCAGTCTTTCTAGGCCCGACCACACAGAGTGACAGGTCACAAAGGGGGCACAGGGGCTAATGTTGTAGTTCACAGGACCCCCCCTTCTCTGCTGTCACACTCTCTCCCTAATAAGCTCACATGACTCTGTGGCACGCTGACACTGTTCTGTGACCGATGTACAGTCAAAATGAAGGTTCAGCATCTCATTAGCACCATATTGAGAGAGAGAGAGAGGGAGGGAGGGAGGGGACGGGTGAGGGAGGAGGGGGATTCTTCCAGCTGTTTGTTTCTGATAGCAGAGTGGAGAGAAAGTCAAAGAGGGGTAGAAGCCTGGAAGAGAGGAGGCTGGTGAGTTCAGAGAGCAAAGGATGGGGTTAAAGTAGGAGCAAAAAAAGGAGGAAGAAGTTCTCCCTGTGAGCCAGAACAGCTGAAAGGGGAGGAGAGAGACAAGGTAAGTCTTCCTCCCTCTTTGTTTGCCCTGAAGCCAACTAACAGCCAAATCATTACCATGCGAACGCTCTGATTTGATTATGTTTTCTCTGGGTGTCACACGCCCACTTTCAGATCAACAACTCTCTGCCTGTGTGTGTGTGTGTGTGTAACTTTAAGTGCCAGGGGAAAATTGGGTCAGTGAGAGAGGGAGAGGAGCATGTGTTAGAGGAGGAGAGAGAGAGAGAGAAGCACACCAAGAGAGGGGGAGACGGACACAGAAATGGAGAGAAAGCCTCAGCGAGCCCTTGAACTACAGTAACAAGTGGTCACTTGAGTAATCACTGGTGATTCAGACAGAAATGTAAGTGCGGGTTTCTCCCAGGCATGGCTGCTCTGTTGCCATTTACTCTTTGCTTCTTGCTGCCTTGTGGATGGAGATTTCTAGTACTGAAATCATATGAATGCTTCTTTGAGATCAAGGATGGGCTGCTTTTTCTCTCCTCTGTGTGAGAAGGATGATTTTTTGTCCACTTTGAGGAGCTTACTTCAAGTGAAACATGGGAGTCATAACATGATAATATTAGAGCAGCTAGCTAAGAGGATAAAACTCCTCTGTGTGACTCTCTCTGTCATGCTCAGTCTTGTGACGAGGTGTGGTTAGTCACTTTCACATTACTCAGCCAGCAATGTGTCAGCATGTTACCCAGAGACAAATGGGCCCAAATATAACTGTGTCTTTTGCATGTTTGTGCTTGTGTCCCCTCTATTGTTCAATCTGTCCTCTCCTGTTAATGAAGCCGCCACTTTTTGCTTCGCTCTGCATGAAAGAAACCTGCACTTTATTCCTTTTAAATCCCACATTCCTGTTTCCAGCCGACTCATAAATCCGCTCCTTTTGTGGTCCTGATCTCTGAATCGAGACAGTTGGTTCCAGTAGGCCTTGTATTAGTCGGAGCAAAGGGGAAAGATGACCTTTCCCTGCTGTTTATTTTGGGAAGGCTACAGGAAGAATGCCTGAGCAGCTGTTCTATTCCTGCTGGCAGATCCCCACCCCTGTGAATTTCAGTCTACTGCACCCACACTCCCCTCACTCACGCAGGGGGGGCTCGGTTGCATCTGTGCACTGTAAACTGTAAATCACACCTCATCGCGATGGGCTAAGTTGTCATGGCAGTTAGCTCAGCACCAACACGCTCTCTGAAGTTTCAGTGCTGATCAGACGGAGTACTGGCTCGGCACTTTACACCGTCTACACGTCCAACCTGTTGCAGGATAATCAGTCTCACTCGCCTGCCAATAAAAGCTTTCCTTCCCAGCTTGTTGTTATGCTTTGTAACCAGTTTAGCAACTCTTCTGCACAACACAAACAGCAATCTCTCCTTTTCTGAAGCAGACACCTCCACAATCATGGCGAGTCTCCCCAAAGACCCCCCTGAGGATGCCAAGAAGCAGAGTTTTTGGATGGTGAGGACTGTTTTTCTGACCAAAACCTGAAAATTAATACCTGAGAAGAAACTACAAAACATGTTTGTTTGTTTGTTCACACACAACTCACCATCTTCTGCTTCACTATCTTTCCCCCTCTCAGCCGGGGAATTATGTGCGCACTGTGCACCGGACTGAGCAGTCCCACCAGGCTTGTAACGACATCATGGCCTGCTTCTTGGAGAGGGCAAAGGTGGAGAAACAGTACGCCCAGCAGCTCAGCCAGTGGAGCAGCAAGTGGAAGACCATCGTGGACTCAAGTGAGTATGAGAGGCACAGAACATGCAGACCTCTCTCCATGTCAGCTCTCACCTCTTGATTTGTCTTAAATGGCTGCACATGTTTGTTTGAAACTTTTCAGCAGACAAATGGGGGTCATTATTTCTCTATTGCATTCATGACTCACCTCTGCGCCCTCTGTCAGGTCATTCTTCAATTCTTTCCTCTCTACTCTCCCAGGGCCTCTGTACGGCTCTCTCATGAAGGCGTGGCAGTGTTTCTTCAGCTCTGCAGAGCGCCTGTCGGCCCTCCACTCCTCCATCTCCCAGTCGCTTGTCACGGAGGAAGGTGACCGAGTGAAGACGTGGCAGAAGGAGACCTTCTCGAGGAAACTCTTCTGTGGGTTCAAGGAGAGCTACGACAACAACACAAGCTTCTCACGGGCGCAGAAACCCTGGTCCAAAAAGCTCATGAAGGTCATTAATCAGAAAGCTTGTGTTGTGTCGGTGTTGTTGCTGCTCATGCTTCCCATGGTTGACGCATAATGACCAACAACGGTGATTTGACAAAAAAATATTCACTTCACAGGGTTTCCTGGCCATTTTTTTCTGCAACTTTTAACTGATCATCAGCAACAAGTGGAGTTTTCACTTAGTTAACCCTTTGAATTTGTTCCACAACATGTCAAAAATATCTTTGCATCATACAGAAGTTGCAGCAACTGTGTAGGGGAAACTTTTTTGTAGAACTTTAACGAATAAGATATCTAGGGGAATCGCCCAGTGAACAGGTGGTTGAAGCAATCTGAACCCTGACAGAGTGAGCAGGACACTGACTCAAAGCAGAGGGATTATGTATCATCACTCTGAAGGGGGAATAATCTGCTGTTACAACACACTCACTCACTTATCACATGGAATCTGAGGAATAAGTGACACAAAATATTGATTTAAAGGTGATTCTTAATAACTGGAATAACTGGATCAAGTTAACAATCAAGTGGACATTTTCAGTCAAAATAAAGTTATAAAAATTATCTGAGAAAAGTCACTATGAAGTTAACATTTCCGTTACTGGTAAAATTATACAAGCTAAAGCCCCTACCGTGTTCTGTTTTCTAAAATTTGGTCGACATCTTTTCGCTGTTCAGCTATTTGTGTCTTTTGACCTCCTTTTCTGTTTTCATAGCTGCAGTTTTCTTTTTCTTTCGCTAGTATCCAGGCAGCTTTCGATCATAAATCGAGTTTTGTGCTGTGCAGATAGATCAAAATATCTTCCATGTTGTTTCATGATTTGAAAAGTGACTCTTAGACTCTTATTTACCTGTAAACAGAGCATAACTGTTAGCTTCCCCTGTGTCTTAGTGTTTCAGCTAAGCTAAGCTAAACTAAGCTAACATATCCTGGTGATAGTTTAGATTTACTGCAAGGTTAAAGAACCATAACCATCTCATTAGATGCTTGGCAGAACAGAAAATCTGTGCTTTCCCTGTTGAAATCAAACTGTCTTTGAAGTAAACATAAGATTTATGTGGATTTGTATCCAACAGCTGGAGAAGGCCCGCGTCTCATTCCACAAGTCCTGTCAAAGGGAGGCGACCGCTCTGGACAAAGAGAAACAAGCAAATGAAAACACTGAGATGAGTCCGGAGAAGAAGCAGAAATTCACAAATACCAGAGAGAAGGTCGCAGAGGAGAAGGAAAAGGTGAGGTTTTTACTGTCTGTTGTGCTCCTTTCGCATTTCCTAGTCCCATCATGCCATTGAGTTAAACGCTACATTCCCATGGGGTTTGTTTGTTCTGAAACATGTGGTGATATTTATCCAGTTGAGGAATTATCAGCTCTAAACACAAACCCCAGCCTTAAATTTTGCTCCAAGCATTTCCTTGTATGGAGATGTGTTATTGTTGCTCCTCTGTGTTTATGGAGCCCAGCATGGGAACGCTAAAAGCATCACATGATTTATACATTTAAGACCCTCCCCAATTAAAAAAACAAAGTGGATTGTCTTGCTGAGGGACCAAACAGCATCTTTTAATTTAAATTTAAAAAAAACAACCTCTGAACTCATTCCAGTGCAGAGAGCATTACGAGAAAATGCTGGAGGATGTGACGTCCTACACGCCTCGCTACATGGAGGAGATGGAAGCCATCTTTGATCAGTCACAGGAGGAGGAGAGGAAGAGGATCAGCTTCCTGAAGCAAGTCTTCCTCTCAATCCACAGACACCTCGATGTCACCAACAATGAGAGGTGAGCAGACATTAAACGTATGAGTCCATGGAAACCCTGTTAGCTGCGTATTTTTGTTTATTTTATTAAGCCAGAGTTTTCCATAGTCAGGGGGCGTCGTAGTCTTTCATATTTTACTAACTTTCCACATGGAAAAAAGTCATGCTGCACAAATCAAGACTTAAACAAAGTTTTCCAACATTTTTTTCCTATTTTTAAAAAAATTGTGTTCGAAAAATGTAGCTACAAAATCCTTTGCATTAATATTAAGGAAGATAGCCGAGCGGATTTAGAAATTTGGATGATCACCTTTGAAGATGTCAGATGTGAAGTTCGCCCCCCTCCACCTTTACCCATGCTCCATGTCATGCTGCCACAGTCAGCAGGCATTGTGCAAACTGTCCTCCATCACTCTGCTTTGAGTCTGCAACAAGCTAATAGCAGAGAAAAATGAGATTCATTTAGAGAACTGGACGTCCAAAACCCTTCAGTCTACTGATCTAAAGAAATGAATGCAGTATTCAGTTAGTTAAAATACAAGGTGAGGGTAAGGACAAAAATCTAAACAGGAACATTTTTCTTTTGGGGTCAAGGTCTTTGGACCAAGAGTACAATGTTCTCACTCCTTAAAAAGTGGCTTGAATTTCTTGTAGTGATCTGTTCTGATCATTAAACATGCCTCTGAATATCATTCCAACATAAAGGACGGATCCTTCTTCATAGTTATGCCTGATTTCTGCAGACAAAGTGAGAGTGCTGGCCATCATCATTTTATTTCCTCAACGTGAATTACCGCAACTAAGTTGGGAACATGTTAAAAAAAAAATTACACATAAAAGAAGCCAGTGTGAAAGTCTGATGATCAACAGCACTGAGCGTCTGGAGCCGCCGGTCACAGTCATTCAAGAACTGATAATCACAGATGTTTATGACATGAGAAAAAGTTTTCAAAAGGAGTCAAGATCAGGAGCGCAGATGGCCTAGTGGTTTAGGTTTATATGGCAGTAGCCCTTGAGCAGGCAACCATTGGTTCAAGTCTTGCCTGTGGTTACTCTCCTGCATGTTACTCCCCACGCTCACTCTGTTTTCTACTCTGTCCACTGTCCTGTTCTCACATTAAAGGCATAAAAAGCCAGAAAAAAAGAAGTCAAATTTAGAGTTCGACTCATATGATTTTGATGACATCTTAGTGATACGAATAGTGGAATGTAGAGCAGTGTGTTTTCATATCGTTGTGACCATGCTGTGCGTCCTTGTGTCAGTGTGAAGGCCGTGTACAGCGAGCTCCATCAGACTCTGATGGCCATTGATGAGCAGGAAGACGTCAAATGGTGGAAGAACAACCACGGCCCCGGCATGCCCACAGACTGGCCAAAGATCCAGGTTTGTGAGAGTGTTTCCTCTTATTAATCAGAGAAATAAACAATCAAAACCAGCAGAGATAGCATACATAAAAGGGTTAGAAAACAGAAAGCATTTTGATTTTTAATGTCTTAAATCAAAAACGTTCTGTTGGAACAGACCACTTGTATAAAAAGAGCCATGCAGTTAGATGGGCTTGAGTCCTCTTTGACTTGTTTCTCTTTTATCAGGAATGGGTCCCACCAGTCAAAAAACTGAAAAGGAAGAAGAGGGACCAGAAAAGAAAAGACAGCCGACCGTGAGTTCTCCAGTATGATATTACTCATTTTAAATAAATTAAGATTACATCAGTGTTTTTGACTCTTCCTGTTTCCTCCTGGCAGTGTGATGATTGGGGGAGTGAAGGTGCGAGCTCTGTACGACTACGTGGGAGAGGAGGGAGATGAGCTGTCCTTTAAAGCAGGTGACACCTCAGAGTATATGATAACCATAGACTGGAAAAAAAAATGGACGTCATATCGCTCGGCTCAAACTGAGGTCCCCACAAAAACTGCCCCCTCTGCTGGCTGGCTGCAGTACAAGACAAAAACTCTGCCTCTCTATTCATTCCAGATGGGATGTGGTCAAACTTGAAAAAATTATTACACCTCGTCCCTTTTTTTCTGAAATGTTTCTTTTTTATTAGTTATTAGAGGTTATTGAGTTTCCTTTTGTCTTCGACTGCAACTCTTCTTTTGTTTTCCAGGCGAAGTGTTTCTGAAGGTGGAGGAGGAAGACGACCAGGGTTGGTGTCGAGGCGTCCTGAGCGGAGGGAAGGAGGGCTTCTACCCAGCAAACTATGTTGAAGTTGCTGAGTGACGTCTACTATGCTGTGTCCTCAACTTACGTCTCACAAAGAGTTATCTTTCGAATGTTTAAAAGAGCGTAACATTTCTGATAATATTTGATGTTTTCACACTGATTCTGGGTCAAACTGTACCCTGAAAATTTTAAAAATGTCAAACTTTTCTTAAGACTTTAATATTCTAACATACTGGTTTGAGTACTTCATTTAATTTTATTAAGCAGGAGCTGTATGTGTATATGTGTGAGTGTGTATGTGTGTTTGCATGCATGTATGCAGTTTTATTACCAAAGAAAAACAAGAGAAGATATTTATTTACTGCTCTCATGTCTGAGTCATCAGGTCACATAATATTAGCTAATAATGATTTAAGAGGTTAACCGGGCACAGGTTTACAATGATATGTGCACACAAGCCTGTTAATGTTTACTTCATAAGTATAAGTAGAGCACAGAGATGTTACTTTGACTGAGGGGGTGGATTTTCAGAATAAAAGCATTATTGTTTTACCTCACATCTTGTGTACTTTTTGTCAGTCAGGCAGAATTCTGAAAGAAAATCAACAAAGCCATCAATTTAAAAAAAAATGTCTTTCTTGTGTACGAAACATTTTAAAAAAAAAATTTTTATGGATGTTTTTCCTATCCATCCCTTTTTCATTTCGTTTAACTGCGGATTAAGCAACCAAAAATGGTCTTAAGAGTAATTTTCTGATCTTCCTATTCATGCCAAAATATATAATTATATAATCAATACCAATATATTTACCATTACTGTTTTAATTTTGTCTGTTTGATAGATGTCAGATTAGAATATCGTTTTACTTTGAAAAGCTGTTTCATGAATCATTCTGACCTTCAGCATTTTTATTGCCCTGCTTTTGTCCACTCCCATTTTAAAAGCATTTTGTTTACATTCACGAAATGTTTAACCAGAGTTAGGCAGCATGCAATAAATCTGTGACTGTAACCATGCAACCTCACTGCTTTGCAAACACATTCACACACACTCATACTCACAGGACACACACTGCATACCATGGAATAACAGAAGACTTATTAGAGCAGAAACCTGTTCAACAAGATGTCTTAAACACAAACGGTGGCTGACGAGATGACACAAAGGAGCTGAGACATTTCTGAGACCAGGGAGGGTTTCCTGTCTGTGGTTGTACTGTACTTTCAGCAAACAGAGCACTCTGCATGAGTAAGTATGTCTCTGATCCACTCATTTTTAACCATTTTTTTTTTCTTATGAGTGCTGAGATAATATTGAATATTCATTACTTTATCTGGATAAAGTTCCTCTTGTTTGAATCCTTTTAAAAGGCGTGTCATAGTATCAAAATCTGAGCACTATGATTGCACAGGATTGCTTTGATGACTCTAGCTGGATGTTTTTTTTATTATGGATTGAAGCAGTGAGGCATAAATGAAGTGTTAATGTGTGGTACTGTTAACAGTTTGATGGATAATGTTAATTCTTCACACAGGAAGAAGTGCTCAAGATGGAGTTTGCTTGTGGGTTTGTTTATGTCCCACCATCGGTGAATCAGAAGGATGGCCAGCGTGTCATGAAGCGCTCAGGTGGGATTTCTAGGAACACTCTGGGGCTATCAGCTTTGTTCAAAGATAAATTTCCCACTCTGAGGACTGCTTTTCTTTTATTTGGTATTTTTTTCACTTACAAGACACAGATATTCACAATGCAGCCTCTGTGGATGGATTCAGCCTGTTGAGGATGTCAAAGACTCCATGAGAAATTAATAAAGTCATTAACTGAAGTATAATCTGTTCAAGAGGCTAAACATGTTTACACTAAACTCCTAAAAAGGCGGATTTTTTGATGAGGAATAAGTGTAGCCACATGTGAGGTTTTTTTTTTAATTCGTAGCATATAAAGAGACTTAAGTACCATTATTTATTACGCAATCACTGACACACACAACCTTTCCTGTCTGTCTTAGAGCAGATTTTCTCACAGATACTCTGCTTTGCTCAGGAAAAGCCATCTGCATACTGAGTCACATTTTCTTCACAGCACAAAGGTTAACTCTGCACCAGTTGTTTTGTCTGCGCTCACAGTTCTCAAGCAAGAAAATGTTCTATTACCAGCAACTGTATCCATACATTTGTGTGTGTATGTGTGTGTTTTAGCTCTACTTCCTCCTGTTAACCGGATCCGTCCTCGCAATCCTCCACCTCCTCCTCCGACCAGCTCTGCAGAGGCAAAATCACCCAAACATCACCAGACTTCACCTCAGATTATTGAACAGCTGGAAAAAAACAAGGAAGTGAAGAAGGTTGAGAAGCCGCCGTCTCCCTTCTATGAAAACGCAGCGTTTCACTATAAATCTGAGTCAGCTCCTTCTGTCAGTAAACCTTCTCAGCACACACCGACACCTCCTCGAAGAACAGGTAATGTGATAGCTTTTTCCCCGTTTACTGAACAAAAGGAATTCATCCAGTCACACTCTGAGGATATCAAACATAGAGAGTCAGTCTCTTTCATCACACCTTGCTGAGCGTGTTTTTCAGACCTACTGTTCAGTATGAAGTAAATCCTCCGTCACATATGCACCCCTGAAATTCTGCAGAATTATTCAAGAGGAGGCAGACAATGAAATCAAAAGCAAGCTGTGAAAGCCGAGGTGCAATGTGAAAGAAGCACCAGAGGATGATACGATGATAACACTTTTTGTATTTATATCCACGCTATGAGTAAACAGATAGATGTGCAGACATCGCCGTTATTCTCATCCTGAAAAAAGTTTCTCCTTCACAGACTCAGATGTTTTCACTCATCCAACAAGACGTCACCTTCCTGATGGGTTTTCAGAGGACACATGGCATTAATGTCATCAACTCCGCCCACTGTCTTGTAAATTTTCCAGAACATTTTCTGCACCATTCCCTCATCAAATTTAAGGAGTTTTGTTTATATGTGAAGACATCATCAGTTGTCCTCATCAAGCTCTCTTTAACCAATCAGAAAAAGACCTCATCAAAACCAGGCCTAACTTGCTTAAACGTACTCTCTTGAATTAGGTTAATCCATCTCTGAGACAAAGTGATTGCCGCTAACTCTTTTCCACCAGACTTGACCCTGCACTGCTCCCTCCATAACATTCTCATGGTGTTCTCCAAACCCAGTCTGTGTCCATCACACGGCCTCATCATCCGAAAGAGCATGTTTACAAGGCGTCAAAATCAATTTGCGGTGTCCTTTACACAACTCCAGTGGAAGCCTCTGGCTTGTATGCAGAATTTTTGATCATTGAAATGTAGTTCACAAAGCTTCCAGTGCAAAGTTGGTGTGATGAACTCTGCAGTCAGGGTTTGGATAAGAGATAGGAGTTTTTATGTGCTACATTCTTTAGTATTGTAGCTCAAGTTCTGTGGGTTAGTGCGGTCAACTGTTGTCGCTTCTACACCTCAGACTGTATAATGTATAAACGTAGCCTCTGTTGTGTCACTCGTCTGTTCCTGATACAGAGAAATGAAGCTGATCATCGGCGGGGGCCATATTGGAAAAGATGACTCAAGAGGCAGGCTTTGAGCTTCCTTACTAACAGCTATAGGGTGTCAGACCTGTCAGTCAAGTGAGCTGTGCCTCTGATTGGTCAAATTATCCTGATATCTTCTAAACCGCTGAGTTAGATTTTTTTTTTTTTTTTTTTTCCCATTTTCCAGAGTTAGTGTCTGTACCTGACGACCGTTGAATATGAATAGTGCTGTCTGAAGGCCATGCTCCTGAGATCTTGAGGGTGAAGTGGCTTTCTGAATGACCACACATCAGAGAAAATAAAGCCAAGAAGGTTACCGCCAGTTTCCATAACGGTTTTAATGCAGCTGATACAGAAGCCTCAACTTTCTGTTAAACTTCTATTTTTTACATCAGTGTTAAACATGTTTAACACGTCAAGAGCCATGGCTGATGACTGACAGGAAGGTGCTTTGTAGTTGTCTGCGCTGAGGCTAAAAGTCCACCTCAGCTACACGTCTTTGACTGGTTTGTTATTCTTTAAAACGCCTCCTCTGAGGCCAACGGGTGAACTCACTGAGACTACATTTTATCTCCTACAGTCTAAGGTTCAAACCGGTGACCTTTCCATCACACGCCCGCTTGTCAGATCTTTAGGGCTGCTTGCTTCTACATGCAAGAAAATGTCTTTTTCTATTCCATAAAAGGATGTCAGCGTGAGCCTCAAAATCCTGTTCCTGCCGTCTGTGTCAGTCGGTAGCTAGATGCTAGATAGAAAAAAAATCCAGTGAGCCCAAAGGTCTGTCGGATAAAATTGAGCCGTATTATTAAAGTTTTTTCTCATTACTTTGTTAGCTTAGGGCACTTCCCACAATCTGATACCAGGGTCGACTCATCCCAAATTTAAAATCTGGAAGTTGACATCAGGAAAGGTATCACAAACCACTGAGGCTGGAAAATAATTCCTGGTATCTGATTCTTTTTAAAGCATCAGCTCTGACACTAATCCACAACATCTCAGGTTGATGCTCTTTGGGACTGCAGTTTGATTCATAGAGGGAGCATAAACTGCAGGTGCTGAATCAATCTGTGTATGACGGCCTGCTGATCTTTTATTGATCTGCAGCTGCCTACATGAGCGGCTGTGCTTGTGTTTTATGAGATCTATTCCTTTAACAAACCGATGCCTCTTTTATTTGTTTATCCAGCTCTTCTTCCACCACACATGCGGCCTTCGGCAAACAGGCAGTCTCCTCCTCACAGCAAATCGCTTCCTTCCCTGAACACCAACAGTCAGACATTCACCTATGACAACCCTGAGAGGGAGCCAGACTTAAACACGCAACCCTGGGACCCAAACTACTCGTACACCACGCCTGAAGGGACGGGGGCACCAGTGAAGCTACCATCTGACACCAGCAGCGTTTCAGTTCAGACAGCAGGTATAAAGTCGACTTATTGCCAGTCATTTTAGAAATATCTTTCAAAGACTAGAAAGATTGTTTTCTTTCATTTTGTTCAGCCCCACCTCTCCCTCCAAGACCTTCATTCATGAAGTCGGTTCCAGAATATCTGGTGCTGTTACCTGCATCATCATCATCACCATCCTCTCAAAAATCACCCTCAGACTCACCTCACTCGCCAACACCTACAGGTACAAATATTTATCCCTGTCTTTGTCATGCTGCCAGCACATTAACCTCTTACCATGAAACCTTTAACTCTTCTTAAACTCATATTTCTTGACACTTTTGTTGTTACTGATCCAGGATCTGCAGATAAGAGCTTCCTACCAGGGAACCCTAACGTGCTGCTTGTCAGTTTAGGAAAGCTGCTCTCGGAGGAACGAGGTCTCTAAACTTTTATCATCCCTGTAAAAAACCTTCATGATTAGCCATCTACTTTTATCCTCCCTTTGATTGGCTCATTATCATGATGATGATGTTTGAATATTTCCAGTGCAGGCCGTGCTAGGAGAGCCCACCTCCTGCTCCCAGTGTGGCTCTGTGCTCGACTCCTGCTACGACAACGTGGTGATTACACACTGTGATGCATTTAACTATTAATCCAAAACTCATGAGTTGGAACATGCCTGAGAGTTATTGATTTCAAATGTGAACAATAACCGTAAACTGTCCTCACAATCCCAGCTGGGAAACACAGAGCATGACGCAAACCTAAGAGGCAGCTGAGCCTGATTATTATTGATCCTGACACCATGAAACAATGGGTGACTGTGTCGTAAATGCGCCCTCTTTAACCTTCTTCTTTTTTTATGTTTTGAACTACAGGTTACTTCATGCTATCTTTGTCAGTCCTGTGAGTCTACCAGCTCTCCCAGTACACCACAGAACATGCCAACTGGTTACCAGGACAGACTCTTTGTGCTCCATCCTGATGAGAAGCTGCTGAGTGCTGCAGACACTCTGCTGCTCTTCTGCATCGACATCTCGGGCTCCATGAGCATCACCTCACAGGTGGAAAAGACATCACCAACGTTGACTTCTTTACTTTTAACGTTTTACTTTTAGCCTGAGTTTAAAATATTCAACCTATGATGGTTAAAAATGTTCGTTCTATGTTGGGTTAAGGTGTTTGCCGGAGAGCAAGTTTTCCACAGATCCCGACTTCATGTGAGTGTTTCTACTTTCCGTTTATGGAACAGTACAAGATGAGGTTTAGATGCAGCTGGAAATAAAAGTAAGAGTTTTTGATCCAGTTTGTCCAGGAAGCCGTGCTGCTGTGTGTACAGAGACTGAGCGAACAACAACCGCACCTACGAGTGGGACTCATCACCTTCAACAACCAGGTGAAAACATCATCTCCAGATTTATGTTGACTTTAGGTGAACTTATCTTCGTTTATTTTTTTTAGTTTAAAGAGATTGTTCTGTTCTTTAATTTCTTCTTATTAGCTTGTGTGACATAGTTGTCAATCGTAAAATCAAGGAAACTCTGACCCAAACATTGATGTTTGTGAGCTTAACTCTTGGCACTGTTTGCTCACACAACAGGTATTCTTAAGGCTATATCGAATAAGTCAACTTGCCAGTTTGTAGGATTAATTTTGATAATTTTTCATCTTAGTTTGACACTAGTTTAAGCAATGGTGTTTGAAGGGGCAGGGTGAAAAGAAAAAAAAAGGAGCATAGAGCATGAGCTTGCCACTGAAGAGGGCACCGAGTTCTACGTGTTTCTGAGAGCACTTAAGACATGTTTATGTTATAGAGCCTTTTTTTGGCACCCAAGAGGGCAGTTATATTTTACGGAGCTTCTAAAGGGACATGGAAAGAGAAAAAAAATAGAGAGAGAGATCTTGTTGCGAGATCTCACAAATGTTGACATTTTTTTACGTTGTCAAGGGGGTTATAGGTCAGTGAATTACTTCTGTGTCAATGATTCAACCCAAAGGTTCATCAGTTGGGTTTTAGTAGGCACAGTTTTCCTTTAGAAACATGAATCCTGAAGGACAATTTGAAACAGTTCCTGCGGTCAAGGGACATCCCCAACAAGGACATCATGAAACAAGGTCTCTCGCTTAAATGAAACCTGTGCCTGCATCCAAGAACTGATTTAATTTATATTTTAGGCCAACCTCAAAATAGAATTCTATGAACCCTACCCACGGGTGCATGTGTTCCATTTATTTGGTTGAGTTGACCCAGAAGTAATACACTGACCAATAACCTCCCGAGTCAACATTTGTGATAGCTCTCAAATGTTTTGTGAGCTCTTGAGAATTTTTTTTTTCTTCCACTTTCCCCCCCCCCATGTCACCTTAGGGGCTTAGTAGTATTTTGCTAACCAGGAGGGGGCTTTAGAATGTTTTTTGGCTCCTAAGAGGGCACACCATTGAGTTTAAGCATAACAAAAGGTGAACATTACTCATTAATGCTTGTGGAGTGTGTTATCTCAGCTCAGTCTTCCCCTCAAACAGCGTATAAAAGTATATTTCATAAGGTAAACAAATTGGGGAGACCATGAGTTGTGACATTATGCCAAAAAAAAAAAAAAGCTAAAGGTGTAACTCACCTTGAAAATGCAATTCCATTCACTTTTCTGGTTTAACTCAAAACTTCTGATCAATATGCTAAATGTTGAAGGACAGGTATACGTCGCTTCAGGGGTATGCTTCTAAACGGAGCATACACTTGGAGCTGACATGAGTGTTTGGGTTGGAGGTTCTTGAAATTGGCTAAATTTCACGGTAAAATTGGCCCGTCTGCAGCGGTTGTTAGCCTAGCTTCCGTTCCACTCTCTGGCTCCTCTCCCAGTAAAGAGGCCGAGCTGACCGGGATCCCCTGTGGGTGATCCACTTGCTATTAGCAGGTACCTTTAATAACTCCAGTTTAAAACAACAAACTGTACCTTTAATACAGAGAAAACACAAGTACAATTCCAAGATCTCAATGTTTCTTTCCTTAATTCAGTAATGTTTTGTTTTCCCAGGTGACGCTGCACGGCTATGAGAATATCACTTCACATTTCCTGAGCGGTGCTGAGTTGGCAGACTGCGACTTTCTGAGAGAGGCTGCAGCCAATTTTCCCATCCCTCCTCCTCTCACACAGACCAAGGACTACTTACAGAGACAAGTCCAGGGGTAGGAGAAATTGGTGTAAAATCAATAGTTTTTTTTCTCCTCTTACATAACGGTAACGTCATGCTCAGAAAAACAGATGTATTTTCTTACTCTTGTTGAAAGACTATCTGAAAGTGGGACCACGGCTCTCGGTCCAGCTGCTCTCTTGGCGATTACAATGGCTTCCAGACAGCCCGGGTCCAAGGTATGTTTGGTCTCTATCACAGACATTAACCTCTGTAGAGTTCCAGAGATTAATGCTCAATTTTACCTAAAAAAAAAAAAAAAAAAAAAAAAAAAAAAAAGAAAAAAAAAGATCACTCACATGTGTGGAACCATAATGTAATTTAAAAAACAGCAGAAAACGAGCCAAACATCCTGCACGGAGATGGTAATCACTTTATCGGAATATGATGTTTTGTTTCTTGGCCATCATCATCAGTCTGACTCCTCCTCAGTCCTCAGAGCTCAGTGAACTCCCTTCATTTATCAGACTAACATTCATTCCTATTCTTTTCTGATTAAACTGAACTCAAAATTAAGTTTGATCAGCAGTCTGAGCCAAAAATGCACTCTGAAGTTGATGAGCTGTGATGGAAAGTGTATATGATTTATTAATAAATGATCTCATATGATTACAAAGGTTATGAAAGCAATCAGAAATCAATGTGTCATACTCCTCTCTACTAAAAACAATTTAATCCTGATGGGCTATTCCTACTGATCTTGAAGGTGATTATCTGTACAGATGGGAAGGCCAACACAGATCTGGGGAATCTGGAGGTAGAAGATAACGATGCTCGCACCCTCCTCTCATCCACCATCTTCTACCAGGACTTGGGAGAGTACGCTGCCAACCAGGGGTGTGTAGACATCTGTTTACTGATGTCAATGTTCAGTTTGGTTGTAGTGTACTGAAATGTTCTTTTGTCATTAGTGTGACCGTGTCTGTGCTGTCCATAGAGGGGACAGACTGCAGGCTGGACGAGCTGGGACGACTTGCTGATCGCACTGGAGGGAAAGTAAGGGAGGATTTAAAAGTCTGTGGTGTTATGACTCTAAAATGTTCATGTTTGTCATGCACAAATCAGAACTGATTGTATTTTTGTGTGTTGTCCTGTAGGTGGTAATTGCAAGTCCTAACATGTTGCACCCAGAGTTTGAACACATCATCCAGAACAGGACCATCGCCACACACTGTACCGTCACACTACTGCTGCCTCAGTCACTGTAAGATCTGCACTCTCATTACCTCAATGAATGATAGTCAAAAAAAAAGGTTATTACTCCATGAACTGGGACCTATCTTTTACCCAGGCGTGTGAAAGGAGAGAGGGAGTCGGGTCACAAAGTGACCAGAGAGGTGGGAAATGTGGACCCAGACTCAGAGATCACGTTCCAGTTCGGAGCGAATGAACAGGACGCAGAAGGTAGGAGATAACCAGTATTCTACCATTGAAAATACACAAGATGGAGATTTTTTTTAAAATCAGAAAAAGTGTTCCTGTTGATAAACCTTTGAGGTCATGCAGGACCTTCATGTCTTAACACAGAAGCTGTGACAGTAAAATGTCCATTTCAGAGCTCATGTTTCACAATTCTTCTGACTTGAGCACAACAGAAACTTTCAGGCAGAGTAAGACAAAGAAAGGCAAATAGTGCTTTAAAGTAGATATCTTTTTTTTTTCAACTGAAGTTAAATTCACTTATCAGCTGCTTTAGCTGCAAAGCTAAAGACATGGAAATATTAAACTCTTTATCAGCCCAGACTAATATTTCATTTATCGTCCTGCAATTTTCTGAAGCTGTCCAGAGGCTTCACTTTAATGACTCGGGTGTTTTCCTGATTTTAATTCGACTGATATGAAATCACTGCAAAACTATTTCCCATCTATCTCGGCTGTTCTTAAAGTTCAATGGTAATTCAACGTTTGATCACGTAGAAAGGCTAAAGTTGAGGTATAAATCCTGCTTAACACTGAATTGACTTAAGAGGCGACTGAAAAAAGATGCAGATATAAAATAGCATAAACTGCAGTTCCTTTCCTTTCCACTAGGGGCAGGTTCCAAAAGCCAATCGCACCTAAATAAAGCTCATTTTGACTGCAGAGTCAAAAATGTTTACAGCTTGGTTCATAAAAAAGGTTTAGTTGCAGTTTTTTTTCTACATTGTACTGGTGGTAATTTTTTTCTCTTATAAAGAGGGACGAGGCTAATATGAGTGACAGGTGAGCATGATCAGCCATTTGTTCTTTGAGAGATGTAATGAAGCCCAAGAGCGACGGCACCAGATTGGAAATGCTGATCTTGACCTTATATGTGGTCATATAAGACCACAGATACAGACGTGGAGCTTTCAGCCCGCTGGCGACTTGCCCACCTGTCAATCAACTTAGCTGTGCTCTTAGTTATGCAAATTTATGTATGACTCTTCACCTTTCTATTATCTTAATGGATCCTTTTTAGAGTATATTGTTAAATAAATGTGACACATGTGCAAACCTGTTTTGAAATAGACTGTAAATTTTTGGTTGACATGTTAAGAAATGCGCTTTTTCATGTTTCATGATTTTTTTTCATGAAATTCAATGACTGCAGTTTGTTGCCTTTAAGCAGTGGTTTCATTGTCACTGGAATGAGGACTGCAACTAATAATTATTTTCATAATCGATTAATCGAGTAGTTGTTTGGTCCATAAGATGTCTGAAAATGGTGAAAAAATATCAGTGTTTCTTGGAGTCCAAGATGACATCATAGAATGTTTTGTTTGCAAGCCAAAGATTTTCAGGACTGTCACAGAGAAGCAAAGAAACCAGAAAATTTTCACATTTATGAACTGAAATAAGAGGATTTGGACTTCTTTTTCTTAAATCATCACTTCAACCAATTACTCAATTATCAAAATAGTTGAGGATTAATTTAGTGATCAATTAATAATTGATTATTCGATTAATTGTTGCAGCTCTGATCATCATTTTTTAACTCTGCAATGATAATGTAGCCTTGATGTTTACTATCTAAATTTGACAATCATGAGTTAATTCTGCAGTGTTTAAACCTTAACTCAGTGTCCTTGTGAAACTGCATGAGGGGAGTAGCTTGTACTCTGAGTGGACAGCATTAGATGATTCAGAGGTGGGGGTTTTTTGGCCTAATTGGAACCGTGACACTTCATATTTGCTAAATTTGCACAGCTAAATCTAAACCAAACTGACCCATGGCATTAAATTTGGTGTGGTTAGAAGGAGCATGTCCTTTCTGTGTGTCCTCCTCAGTCCCAGCTCCAGCCTCAGGAAGCCGTGTTTGCATCCAGCTGCAGGTCAGGTACAAACAGAGAAACGGACAGACGATGCTCAGAGTGATCACTTCAGAGAGAGAAGTCACTGATGACAGGTAAAAGCTAAATCTCTGTAATCACAGTGTTTCTCTCACTTGTGTGTATTTAGATAACCTCACAAACACACCCACGACTGTTACTGTGCTCTGATTTATTTGCGTGCTGTAGCCTTGCTGTAAGCTCAAACAAGTCATTATCCAGTGACATCTTAAATCAGCGAGGCGTTCTCATCCTGAGGACAACAATTGATTGGATGTGTTATTTTATACTAATCTCAGTGAACCTTTGGGCTAAAGAAATCCGTGGAGACCGGCTGTTGCCGAGATACCAGATCATGTGGAAATGAGAACTCAATCTCTCATTCATTTCAATGTTTAGTCACTCAGAAAATGAACCTCTCCTCTCAGTCTGAATACTTTATATACCAAAAAAAGGTCATGTAATTCACAGTCTGAGCACCTCCAAAGTGGCCCACAGTGTAACACAAAGGCATATCTGAAGCTGAAGCACCCTCACGTTAAAGTGTGACCTTCATCCTCAGCTCGGTGGCCCTGTCCACTCTCTCTCTGGCCATCATTCAGCTCAACTCGTCTCAGGCCAGCGCCGCTCTGGCTGTCAGAGGACGCTTCCTGGATGCCAGAAGGGAAGGCGAGCTGCAGAGGAAGCTGATTGAGAGAGCGATGTGAGTAACAGGAGGAGGGGGGTGGGGGGGCTATGACTGACGTTAGTGTGTGGGCTACAGGTAGGACAAGAGGTACTTCATTTTGAAGGCTGACAAGTGGAGGAAATCTGGGCTCATGAAGACAGGAGACGGGACAAAAGACAGAAACAAAACTCTAAGTCTGTTTTTTTTTCCTTGTTTAGTCCATATTTCAAATCAGGGATCAGTTCAAATGAAGCATTTGTCTGGATTTAAGCTTTATATTTATTAGAATATTGATTGTACAGAATGTTCCAAAAAATTAATATTTTCTGTTTGCAGAGAGCATAATCGCAGCGTGGAGGATAAACAGACATACCAAGACTGGGTTAAAACTATGGAACCAATATACAACAACATACATAATTTTACAAGAGTGAGTGTGCACACTGCTCTCATCGTACAGTGCTTTAAATTGGTCTGATCACCAAAACTCTGATGCTTGATTCTTCTTTTTCCAGGGGAAATCTGTTGAATCAGACTCACAGGTATTTCAAATCACGTCCTTTTAAACCATTCATGCTTCAGCATTTTAGCTTTAATTCCTTTGGTAATTCTTCCTTTCTTCCTTTCTTTCTTTCACTCTCTAGTCTCTAACAGACGCCGGTGCGGTGCTGCTCTACGCCATGAAGCACTGCAACAGAAAATCCATCTCACTGAAGAATAAACAGAAACTCTGACCTCCAACTTTTGCAGCATTTTTGGAAGCAACTCATGTGTAATTGTGGGTGTTTGATTTTGATGATCTGGCTGAAAACCCTGAAATATTTCACAATGTGGATAATATGAAACATCCTATCGAAATAAAACACATCCATATGTATCACAGAGATCTCAGAGTATGATTGCAATGATTCTTTCCAGTGTTTGACGTCTGAAGCGCTGCAGTATTGCTGAATGTACATGGACGTTTTTGACACCGTGTGTGTGTTTTTTGCAGCGACTACAACACACGAGAAAATCCTGACTCAGAAACACCATCATGCAGATTACACCTAAATCCCTCTGTGTCAGCAAAACATATGTAGAAGCATATGAAGGAGAACCAACCAGAGATTAAAGCTACACATTTATAACCCACAGCATATGCACTTGGTTTTGTACAGAGTATTAAAGCAACATAAATTCTCGTGATACACGGGCCAAATCAGAATAATGTAAAGGAAAAAGCAGAGTTTAAATATTTAAAAGCTGCAGAGGTAATGAGTGATTGAGTACAAACAAAATAGGACGGAAACAACGATCATCAGGCCAGAGATGGAGGCCAAAGCATAAACAGACATGAGTTTCTCTGGAGCAGCCCTCACAACACAAACATGGAAACCAGAGCAGATGTCTGCGGAGCATTCGTACAGATCATTTCTCAGAGCTGGAAGATTCCAGGACAGCAGAACAAACACGAACCAGGTCTCAACCACGATCCGTAGGAGGATGCTGAGCAGGTAGAATCCCACTGAGCTTCTGTCTCTGTGGAGGTCTAGCACCGTCTTCCCCTTCAGGTCTTTCCCCTGAGCTTCCATCTCTACATCTCCCGCCTTCTCCTTCCTCTTCTGAGCCATGGCGCGCAGGTGAGAGGTGAAGAGCTCCATGAGCAGCACAGAAACGATGACCATCACGTAGATGAAGTTCCAGGCCACCACCACCGGTTTGTTGAAGTGACTGTTGAAACAGGCTCGCGTGCAGATGTCTTCAGTGCTGTTGCAGCTGAAGTCGGCTTCCAGTTTGGTGAAAGGGAGTTCTGCCAGGAAGAGGGTGACCAGGCGGATGCAGAGGAAGCCGAACCACAGAGAGCGGCACTTGTAGGTGGTGGATGCATCCGCTGCAGTGCGCAGGATGGGGATCAAACCTGTTACTAAGGCAGCCATTAGTCACACCTGGATTTTATTTGAATCTGAACATAAAGGAAAAAGCGGCATATAAGTACAAGTCTATTAACATTTATTCAAAATATTAAATTAAAAGTATGTTTGACTTTAAAAAACAGAAAAATGGTGTGCAACTAAAAAAAAGTTTTCACCTCTGCATGTCTGATAGCATGCTTGCTCTTAATGTAGCATGTAGCAAGCAGTTGGAGCATTAACAAATATCCCAGTAGATACACCGAGTCCCGTTTGTGTGAAAACTCACCTTTCCGAGCTGCAGCTGACAAACTTGTGTCGCTCTCACTTCGCCTTCCGCCTCTTATGGGTGAAAGAAATGTCATCAAAATATGTGCAACTGTTTCTCAACACATGATGTGCTGACTTTGTTTCACTTAAAACAACTACAAATACATTTAAATACCATTTTTCACACATGTAAATAAAATTATTTTTTTATTAGATTTAATATCTTGGAATGCAACTTGCTTTTTTTTTGTTTTTACAGCTTTCATTCTTTTTGATGATACTCAAACACAGTTAAACGATTAAAAGTTCTTTAGTTTCACATAAATGTAAGTTTTAAGGAATGCCGACATAAAATAAGTTGTGAATAAAAACAATTTTAAAATGTTTTCAACATCACAAGACAGACATTCAAAGTAAAATCCCAGAACAGATTAAAACAGATGCAAGAATTTCACATCAGTGAGTAAGCTATAATACAGTATAATATTATAAAACATGATCCATATTAGTAACATCTTTAAAATATGGTGATACAAGCAATCAGCATTTAATTAAAGGTGATCGTCATCATCTTTATAGTCTTGGGGCCCCTGAATGAATATTTATGGAATTAAAACTTAAGTTAGTAGAAATAAGAAGCTTAAAGTCCCTCCTCTTTGACGAGGTACTCTGGCAGAGTCGTAAAAGCAGTCACAGGTACAGTCACAGGGACTGTCAGGGATATGGTGCTGGGTTCCACAGTGGAGGAGGAAACCTCATTGGGAGGTGGAGGAGAGGGCAGCGGGTCTGTGTGAATAATGTTCAGGTCAGTGAGTGAAGACGCCGGTAAAACATCTGTGTGAGTCCGTAAGTGCTTGCGGAGGTAGGCAGCGAACAGAAATGCTTTGCCACAGTGGGGGCAGCTGTGCGGTTTGCTGGCTGAGTGGATTTTCTGGTGTTTCCGGAGGCCTGATTTGTTGAGGAAGCCTTTGCTGCAGTCGCTGCATACATGGGGCCTCGGCTTAGGATGCTGCTTTTCGTGCTCTTGCAAGTCTGCCAACTGAGCGAACGCCGCCTGGCAGGTCTCACAAACATGCGAGCCCAGCGGACTGATTTTGTTAACAGTCGGAGGAGACGAGTCAGTGGGGTGAAGACTTTCATGTGCCTGGACCTCATCCCAGCTTCCAAATGTGGCATCACAGTGAGTGCAGGAGAACTGAGGCAGAGTCGTGTGGGCAGTAAAGCCTGAAGCTGAAACCTCTGTCTCCTGTTGTTGTTGTTGTTGCTGCTGCTGCTGTTGCTGCTCAGACTGCTCAGCGAGGTGAGTCCTCTCATGTTTTCGCAGGCTAGAGGACACCACAAATGACTTTAAACACTCCTCGCATTTAAATGGCCGCTCTCCAGAGTGCACACGTCTGTGTTTGTTGAGGCTGGAACGCTCAGCGAATGACTTGTCACACTCAGTACAGGAAAAGGGCCTAAGACCAGTGTGGACAAGCATGTGGCGCCTCAGATCCCATGATGCTACAAAGGCCTTGTCACAGCTCTGACATTTATATGGCCGCTCACCCGAGTGAACGCGCTCGTGCACAGCGAGATCAGCTGGTTGCCTGAACCTCTTGGAGCATTTATCACAGGGGTAGGGCTTGAAACCCTGATGGGCTCGCTGATGGCGGCGGAAGCTGGAAGGGTCAGAGAACATCTTTCCACACTGCGGGCAGAGGAACGGCTTCTCCCCAGAGTGAGTGCGAAGGTGAGACTGGTAGGAGGACAGCTGGGTGAAGCCTTTGCCACACTGTTCGCACTGATAGGGTTTATTCTGGGAGTGAATCCGCTGATGGCAGGCCAGAGAGGAGGAGCGGGAGAAGGCTTTGCCACAGTCAGAGCACAGGTATGGTTTTTCTCCTGTATGAGAGCGCTCATGGTTTTTTAAGTCCTTCAACTCTGTATATGTTTTCCCACATTTGTCACAAGCATACGGCCGATGTCCTTGGTGGTTTCTCCTGTGTTTCCGGAACACAGAGGGGTCCGCAAAGCTCTTACCACATTCAGCGCAGAAGTACGGCTTTTCCCCCGTGTGAGATCGCATGTGCACTTTAAGTTTAGACAAGGTGGGGTAGCTTTTAGAGCACTGACGGCAAGAGTAAGGACGTTCACCACTGTGCTGTGTCATATGAATCCTCAAACATATCGCTTGCATGAAGGCCTTCCCACACTCGGTGCACACGAAGGGTTTCTCCCCAGTGTGAGAGCGGCTATGGTTGCGTAGCTCTGTGGGCGTCTTGTAAGCCTTGTGACAGTCAGGACACTGAAAGGGACGCTGGGCAGAGTGAGTCCGCTCATGTTTGGAGAGCTGAGCCTTGCTGGGGAATGTTTTGGCACACTGAGAACATGTGTGCTCCTGTTGCTGTGACTGCTGCTGGTCCTTAGTGTGTGCTGAAAGCTTGTGGCTCCGCAGTGCAGACGGACTCCTGAAAGCCTCAGCACACGCAGAGCATTTGAAGGAAGGTTTACCTTTTGGGGGCCTGCCTCTGCCTCGTTTTTTTGCAGGTTGATCCATGACTAGCTCTTCCTCTTGTTGACTCTCTTCATCCTGATCAGTTGGAGTGTACTGTTCTGCAAGAGGTGGGCTCCCTGGCTGAGGAGAGGCCATGGTTTTATCTGCAAAGACATGTATCTTTATTCATAACTATGTAAGTAAGCCTATCATAAGCAGCTTAAGGAAATTAGTATGTAAGCTTTTTCAGTCATTAGGCTCAAGGCTTGTACCAGATGTAAATAAATAGTTTGACAATGGCAGCTGGAGACAAATTAGGGGTAACATCTGCATAATAATTACAGAAATATGTGGGTGTACAATAAATCACAAAATGGCTGGCATTAGGACCTCAGGGACAATAAGCTAACTGCTTTCATGCCAGAGGAAGTTGGCGATGTATAGACAGAGATCATTTTGCGCACAGTGTGTCATGTGCGCAAAGCGAACCCAAAGTCTAAATATTACGCGTCGATCTGATGTTGTTTACAAGCGGTAAGTGCTTGCATGTAGCCATTTCCATTAGCTTTCCTGCTAAACATTTAACCAACTCAAAATGGCTGGCTTTAGGACCGGCTGCATCAATTCTCTCGACAGTGTCATCATCATCATCATGACTGTTGCTGAGTATGATGGACGATGCTGAAATTAGTACTTTTCGGCTCTTAAGCTTGTTAGAGAGATAAAGGGCTTTCCTACCTGGGTTTGGACATTAGTAGTCTGCGGACATGGCTGGGAGAAACGTCTTCCCTGTACTGAAAAACGGAGGTTGCTGATGACTGGCTGCAGGATGGGGGACGGCTCTAGGACCATGATGACGAAAGCTATGGGTAAGCCAAGTGTGCAACTTTTTAATGCGTTTAATTAAATGAAAGACGGCACCAAAACAGGACTGATAAAAATGGAAGTCATCATATATTTATCATACTGTCAAAACAGTAACGTGCGTGTCAAGTTAATATGAAGACAAATAAAGTTTTAAGTTTATTGGCTCGCGAGCTACATTAGCCAACCTTGCCGTCAATGTAGCTAACGCGCCTTGACTGCACGTATATTGATACAACTATTTATTAGGCAGTGAAATGAATATCATTTTTTAAGGCTTTATCGGGGTTTAATGTTTCACGTTGGAGTGTTTTTTACTCCTGAATTTTTTATGGTTTACAAGATTTAGCCCCCCTAGCGTGTTGCTTTCCAGGGGGAAGTATTTCTCTGTAGCACATTTCCTGTTTCCTAGCAACAACAGCAATGTGGAAGTAGGGATGGAGGAAAAAAAGACAATTGGAAAAAAGGGGGTTGCCCTTTACATAAAAGAAACGTTTTGAATGAATGAATGGAAATATATCCCTGGAGGCTTGCATTGTGTCAGGTGTGCAGCAGGTATTTAATACAACGGATTATTTCACGGTGTGTTGTCGCATTAAAACGACTTCATGGCGTTTTGGTGCAATGTTTGTTTAGCTAGCCTTCATGATGGCGCGCTAACACTAGCCAGCTGAAAGTAATATAAATACATCAGTTGTGAACCTCTGTTTCCTCTAAAACATAAGAAAGGAGCATTAATTCATATCGATTCTGTTTATTGTCTTAGGGAAAACAACAGTATCTGCCGTGACAGCGCATCTGTAGGAAGAGGCGTTGGTCCCTGGTTTATTGACATAGCTAGTCCAGTTAGCCTCCTGGTGCAGAGATGTAGCAAAACAAGTCAGGCTGGGTGTTTGATCTAGCCAACTGCATGCAGATCTGTAAGTCTGAACATGCTGCTTTCACATGTTAAATATAGTTAAGTCTGTATGATTATCTACAGACTTACTGACACATTTATGAAGGCTCATGATTTGAGCTGTTCACTGACTTCAAAAAGAATAGATCTGACTAGCTTGTTTCCCAACTCGCCCTGGATGGGGTTGAGATCAATACTTAAGGGGGCCAGTCCATCATTTTTGGTGTCCTTTTTTATCAGAAAGTTAAGTCTGCTTATGATTACCGTGATCCATGAAATATGGGTATAACAATGGCTTTATAGATTTTTCATTCATTTTATGTGTATTTTAATGACCAATTTTACAAAAGCGCCTAAAAACTTCAATATGCCAGATGTTCTAATAATTGTGACCACCACTGTATATGTAATGGTTCATTTTAAATGAAGATACAGGGCCAGTGTCATCTAGTTATTGTGTTTTACTACTACTCTAACTGTCTCTTCTTTTGTGTCCTCAACAGCTCTTCTAAACTCCAGTCCCTGTTCTAATTGTGTGGATCCTATTCTCTGCATCCCCTGCTGCATTACCTCCCAGGACATTTCTTGGCTAGTACTGTAAAGATCTCTTTTTTTTTTTTCTTTTCAAGGACCTAAAAAGCATCTAATGCATTTCCCTCCTGCATATTCTCACACCCTGTGTCTGGTGCGCTCAAGTCGATTGTTACTTTGTGATGGCACTGCAAGACCCTGGCAGGACAACAGGATTTCCTTGCAAACAATGTGGCCTGCTTTGCCCCAACATGCCCAGCTTACAGGAGCACATGGACGCTCACCTTCAACAAGACGAGGAACGCAAATTTAAATGTGAAGAATGTGGACGCGGTTATAGGCATGCTGGTAGTTTAGCTAACCACAGAAAGACTCATGAAGTGGGCTGTTTTCAGTGTGACATATGTGGGAAGGAAAACTCTAATGCTTTAGCCCTGAAAAGTCATCTACGGAGTCACACATCACAAAAGAAATACTCCTGCGCAGAATGTGGGAAATCTTTTCGTCTGGCAACGCAACTTGCTACACACAAGAGAGTTCATCTTGCCAGGCGGGTGAAGGAGCAGTCATACAGAAAAGTAGACATGGATTATCCCTCACATGAAATAGAAAATGACCACTCACATCATATCAGTGAGCAGCCATCCAGCGTGGAAAACTCTGCAGAAGTCTGCTCTACAGAGGACAAGATGGAGGTTGTTTGTAAATCACAGTCAGAGACCTCTGATGACGCCTCAAATCGACCTTTCAAATGTGATTTATGTGACAAATCGTACATACACCACCGAAGCCTGACCAATCACAAAAAGACTCACCAAGTGGGAATGTTTGAGTGCACGGTGTGTTTCAAACTGTTTAATAACATGGCTGCTCTCTACAGCCACCAGAGGACTCACAAGACAAGAAGCGGGTCAGACTCCGGTTCACTGGGTGGGTCGTACACAAGTACACCGCTCAACCAGTTTTCACCTCAGAGCCAAGAGGCTCCTGTAAATTTCTGTCATTTGTGTCAGGTTCTGTTCCCAAATGACGAAGAGTTCCAGGAACACATACAAATGCACAACTCTTCATCTCTGTCATTTGGGCTTCAAGATACTCTGTCAGAAAACCACAGTATGTCCTACGAACCTAATATTGCCTCCCCTGAGTCCAGTTTTTATGCATCTCCCTTAAACAGTGTTCCTTCAGTACCATCTTTAGATAATCAAGGAGGCTTTGATCAGCCTCAGGAGCATATTACAAGTAATGGTCATTTGTACTCAGACTGCTCCAACAGTCAAATTCCATCTTCCAATAGCACTCAGGGAGAACCTCCAGTTTTAGACCCAAGCATTCTCCATCCTGCCCTGACATACACGCAGAACACAGACAATGCAACCGAAATGGACGAGACTTCAACTGTAGATTCTGACGAGCGTCCCTTCAAGTGTCAGGTCTGCGGTAAAAGCTACCGGCACTCTGGGAGCCTCATCAACCACAAAAGGTCGCATCAGGTCGGGATCTATCAGTGTTCCATCTGTAGGAAGAATTATCCTCACCTAGCTGCCCTCAAAAGTCACCTCCGCCTCCACAAAGCACAGCCGTCGTCTTTTAGTCTCCACAACGGGGGAGATTGGCTCTCCTCGGAGCCTCTGACTCTGGAAAACCAGCAGAGCTACTTCTCTCAAGACGAGGCGGAGGAGGAGGGGACTCATCCTGCGCTGGGGATGGATCAGGAAAACGGAGCGGACCACGGCAACAGGGCTTTGTATCATGAGCAGTTCAGTCAGGACTTTTCCCAGGATATAACAGCACATCTACCTCACAGTGAGCCCCTGATGCAGCGGCACATGTGTGCAGACTGCGGCGAGACGTTTGCAGATATCGCAGGAATTAAGTCTCACAGTTGCCCTTTGCTGCAGCAGCAGCAGCATGACACCACTAGTAGCGACTATGACAGCAGTCTAAATTTCCCGGACAGTAATGGTCACTGTGCTGTTAGAAATCCAGCGAGTAATGTAGAGTTCCATGGTTTGAATGGAAGCCATGACCAAAGTTATTTTGAGCAGAGTTTCCAGGAGAATATGAGCAGCGATCAGCTGAACGGAGGTGGAGAATGTGAGAATGCAGACGAGGAGGAAGACGACGATGGAGATCTTTATCAGTGCTCCATATGTGGAAATAGCTACACTAGCATGAGGGCTCTCAGGAGCCACCTGCGAGGTCACACACAGTCTCATGGTACTCCTGCAAGCTCAGGGCCCTCGTCTATGTCCTCCCATGAAGAGGTGAAAGAAGAAGAGCCTGGAGAGATGATGATCTGTAGCACATGTGGAGAAAGTTTTGCCAATAGGCAAGACCTAATAAGTCATCAGCTTCTCCATAACAAGGACCAGGCGGCTAATGTCGATCATTTACAGAATCATTTACAGATCACAACCGGCGACATGTCTGCAGGCAACGAGGACGCACACAGCATCATCTGTGGCAGCTGTGGCATTTTCTGCACCAGTTACCACCACCTTGAGAACCATGGCTGCACACCTGAGAGGAAAGATGAGTTGATACATGCTAAAGAGGAAACGCAAGTGAATGATGTTCCCCAGAATGAAGAGCCCAGTCCTCAAAAAGAAACTTTTGTCGACACCGAACCACGTCAGTACAAATGTGATCAGTGCGGCCGCTCGTACAGACACGCAGGCTCCCTCCTCAACCACAAAAAGTCCCACAAAACAGGTGTTTTCAGATGCCTCGTCTGTCAGAAGCGCTTCTACAACCTGTTGGCCCTTAAGAACCACCAGAGGTCACATTTTGATATCAAGAGGTTAGTTGCAACAATAATGTAAACCCTTTACGTGTGAGTTTCTTGCATTTTCCCTCATGTTGCAAATGCTAATAATTAACAAAAGACGCTGAGAGTTGCCAGTTCTGTTTTTTTTTTCCTGTTGTACTTGTGTTATATCATCGTGGCTCTATTCCCAGCTCAGTCTGTTCCCTATTTTGAAATCCAGAATTAACAATATGTCTTGACTCTTCCTGCAGGCACACATGCCATGAGTGTGGGAAAGCCTTTAAAATCCAGAAGCAGCTATTGAATCACCTGAGGAGGCACAAAGAGAACCAGGCCAAAATCCAGGAACTCAACAACCAGATCCAGGCCCTCATGCAGATGAACGGGACCATGTCTCATGGAGGAATGCAGCCCTTAACTTCAAATGCCAGTCAGGCTGTAACCTCTCCTCGACGATGCAGGCAACAATCAGAGGCAAAGACTAGACAAATGAAGTTAGAGACGTCGGTGAAATCAGAGGACGCAGGAGACGGGCGTCCTTTTGCCTGTGACCAGTGTGGGCGCACGTATCGCCATGCAGGGAGTCTGGTAAACCACAAAAACTCCCACAAAACAGGCGAATATTACTGCTCCGTTTGTAATAACACCTACTCCAATCAACTGGCAATGAAGAACCACTTACGTACCCACTTTGCATCTAAAAAGCATTCTTGCCAAAAGTGTGGAAGAGGTTTTAGAGGGAAGAAGCAGCTCTTAGCCCACGTTTGTGCAGAACTCAGAAAGGATGGGACTGCAGCACGCAGGGGCTTAAAATCCAGACCCTTGAGATGTAAGGAATGTAAGCAGGCTTTCCTCTCTGCCGACCAGCTGACAGCCCATATCTGTAATGGACCTTCAGGCTGCAGTGATGCACAAACGAACCCTTCTTCCAATAAAGAGGAGCGACCTTTCACATGCAACATATGTAACCGCAGCTACCGCCATGCGGGCTCACTCCTGAACCACAAAAACACCCACAAGACAGGTCACTTCAGCTGCACCTTCTGCTCCAAGCCCTTCACGAACCCCATGGCTTTACGCAATCACACGCGCATCCACACGCAGAAGAAGAAGTACGTGTGTCTCACGTGCGGAAAGGCCTTCCGCCTCGCTAGTATCCTGCACAACCATCAGAGGGTCCACAACAGGGCGACAAGTCACTTCAGCTGTCCCGCCTGTGGAAAGAGCTTCCAGGGCCGGTCTGGCCTGAAGAGGCACCGCTGCCGCAGGGGTCAGGAGAACTCGGTGAGAGCTGGGATCCAGCAGGCAGAGAGAGGAGACAAGTGCTTCATGTGAGTTACTGTTCCTGAGAACTCTTTAAGGGTGTGTCGCTTCCACATGAGACCAAAAAAAAAAAAAAAAATGTAATGAGATAACGAGAGATCTAGTGTTTTCAAAAATTATCTGACTATCTCTTGAGTCACAGAGCAGCCAGACTGATGCATTTCAGATGCTTCATCTTAAACGCAGTAAGCCTGCCAAATCTGCTCAGCTGATCCTGGAGATTCTTTCATGTGTGCTGGTGTTCATTATGAAAAATAAGACGTAGTGCGGTTTCAAGATCAGCTGTAATTAAATAAATGTATCTGTCCTGCAGGTGTGACCTCTGTGGGCGCTCCTACCGCCACGCCGGATCCCTCCTCAATCATAAGAAGACTCACTCAGAAAACCTCCACCACTGCACTCTGTGTCTCCAAACGTTTCCCGATCCGCTCACTCTGCAGATTCACTCTCAGATGAGGCGTCACTGCTGCTCAGAGTGCGGTAAGACTTTCTGTCTCCTCTCCCACCTGCAGAGCCACATGGAGGTGCACTCAAAGGAGCGCTCTCTGGTCTGCAGCCTCTGCCAGCAGACGTTTCCCGACGCAGCCAGCTACCAGCAGCACCAAGACCTGCACCACGGAGCTCAGGATCCCTATCAGCAACAAGGTGTTGGTGATCCTGCCGACAACAATATCTGCTGGGACTCAGGAGTCACTCAGAGCATGGGCGTGGATAGGATGCACAGGCAGATTCCACCACCTCTGTCTCATATCCCAGAAAGCATCATTGATTTACAGACAAGTCACGAACCTGCTGGTGCAGAAGAAAAGAGCCACGTCTGCGAGCACTGCGGCCGCACTTACCGCCACGCCGGCTCCCTCCTCAACCACAAGAACAGTCACAAGACGGGCTCCTTCTCCTGCTCCGTCTGCCAGAAAGAGTTCAGTAACCTGATGGCTCTCAAAAACCACAAGCGAATTCACACCGAGCCAAAACGCTACCAGTGTCAGGAGTGCGGGAAGGCTTTCCGTGTGTCCACTCAGCTCATTTGTCATCGACGGATCCACACCAAAGAGAAGCCTTTCGCCTGCCTGCTGTGCGATAAGAGCTTTTCTAGCAAATCCAACCTGCGGCACCATCAGAAGATGCACCAGAACACCCAGACATACGAACCCTCTTTTAGCATGGATGCTAACACTTTTATGGACCTGGACATGGGTTCTTTCATTTGAACTGGACCGTTTAAGAAAAGAGGACATGTGATCCTCTGATTATGTGTAATTTATCTCTCTATCAATAATTGTAAAACAGTATTTTTCTTGCAGAAAGTGCTCCTTGGTCCTGACAGAAGCTCCTCTGATGACATTTCGTGACAGACTTTTTATCTTACCTCCACATCAGACAGTGTTATGTCTGAAACTCTCCAGAACGATTATAGTAAGACCTGAATGTTGGTGACATAGTTTATGACACGGCTAAATCCTCCATGACAAACCAACCAAAGTGAACAGAAAAGTTCATCCCAGGTCCGTGTTAGAGAACAATAACAGTGATTTTTCTAAGACAGTACTGTTCCAATGATAATCCCTCCTCTTGATATGTACAAACGTATTCAGTGCCTCTGAAAGTTCTTTAGGTGACGAAAAACACAAACTATATTTATCTCTGAATCCTTTTGTTAGCTTTGCTGTCAGTTTCGGAGGTCTGCTCACGTTCCTTTTAGGACAAGCCTGTTATTATGAAGTCAAATACCTCTGGGTGTGTCCGAAGGTCGGGGGACAAAGAAGCGTTAAACTGAAATCATATTATCGAGTAAATAGTCGTATTGCTAATGATATTCACGTCGAGTGACACTGTATGCTAAAAATGGATGTATTTATTAATTTATTCCTCATATTTTATGTGTACATATTTTATTAGAAAACCTTTTATGAATGTTGTACAAACCGTCTTCTAAAACTCATGTAGCCTTTGGAGGAGCTTCATCTTTGGATTTCTATTGTCTCGGTTTTCAAACAGGCAGAAGAGAAACAAGGGAGTATTGTTCCCGTCGCTCAGGGGAAAAACCTTCAAAAGGAGCAAGCCCGATGAGTGAAACACAAACTGAACAGAGCATTTATTTTCCACGTGTGCCATTTTTAATTGATCTTCAAAGTCCCTCCATGATTATGTTGCAGCTTCGTGTGCAGTGCGTGCCGTCGAGCTGATGAAGCAGCAGATCGGTTAAAGTGCCAGTGCCTAAAATGTAAACCAGTTGTAGCAGTCTGATTTGAACAAACCTCTTACTTTTCATTTTGAATGCATTTTACCTTTTTTTGCAGTGAGGTAAAAGCTTTCTTTGTTCCATCTTCTTCCATCCCAAACGCTTCAATTTGATCAAGCACAACAAAGACCACCGACACATTAGAGCTTTACGGATTCACAATGCTGAACATCTTCTCTCTTCTGCTCATGTCTCTGTGCAAAATGTGCAATCGTTGATCATCAGGGTTGTTTTATTTTATAATTCTTCCACGTTATCTAAGGTGCCTGTTGTTCCCTCATGTGGTTTCTTTGTACAAATCATGCAGCAGAGTGAAAACATCGCCTTTGTTTTCTTCTTCTTCTTCTTCTTTATGCCTTACACATCAGATTTCATGTACGAGTTGGTCCGGCACTGGTCAGAAGTATGATATACCTCATGGAAAGCCCTGCCTACCCAGCAACTGCTACTTATTGCCTCATGCAGCTTAACTGTAGAAAACACACTGTAACTGGAAACTGATATACGAATTGGAGGACAAATGGATTGGATTTAAGGTTTTTTACTTTATTGCTGCAGAAACAGTTTCCTCCTCAACCTGGACTTTTCTCTGCTGTTTTTTTTTTAAAGTTATATTTGCACATGTGTAGAAGAGACACCTGTAGCCTAAGGAGGACAGAAAGTGGACTGTTTGTAGTTTACCTCAGATAGTTTGTGGGTAGTTATATTTAAGCAATATGCAGAAAGTTCATTTTGGGGATAATACATCTCATTTGTTTTGTCTTACTACTGGCATCCGAGGCTAGCCTTGAGATACATGATGACTTGCCTTTTTTATTATGATTTTAATTTTGTATCACTTTAAAGGCTGGCATCATTGTTCTGTACCATATTTTATCATGCTGTGGTAGCCTTTATGTAAAGCAACACATGCACACTCATAGTCAAACTATTTTCCTCTCGTGGCACTTAATATATTCCCTCCTGTCATCTGTCACAATCGCAGCCTGTTGTTACCGTTAATCTCAGAGCTCTTGCTGTAAATACTAGAAAGGAAATATTATGGGGATAGCTGTATGTTCACAGCAAGGTTCTCTGCAGGGAGAGAAAACTGTTAGATTAGCTATGTGTAATAAAAAGAAATCATATACGAGACATTGTAAGGATGATTTATTGGGTTTTCAGTGCTCAAAAATGTCTGCTCACTATTTAATTCATATTTATATAACTATTTTGTCACTCTTGAAACGTAGATTTTTACTTCTTTGTTAGAGCTTAGATTAGGAAATAAGCAAATTATTGGAATAAAACTAGTTGAAATGAATAAAAAAAACTTGGAAAACACAATGTGATTCTGTCTTGCCTATATTCTTTCAAATAATCGTGAGGTTGTCTTTATAGAAATCCCTAGAAGTGACTCAAATGGGTTTTTTAAGATTTTTTTTCTTAAAATTTTGAAATAGATTCAACGAGTTGGCCTGTTTTTTTTTACTTGTTTATTCATTTTTTTTTTTTTTTTAATGATTTTGAAAAAAACAGAAAGAAGTACCAAGAGAGGTTATTCTTACCTGCCATCATGTTTATGTAAGCTTTAGGAGTAACCCCATTTATTTTTTAAAGGATTTTATTTTTCAGAAATTTTAAAAAATGTCCAAGGGGTAAGAAATTTTTCAAAACTATAGAAAACCAAAGAGAAGTATAGACAGGGGTTATTTACCCCTGGAGTATTTCTTATAGAAGGTCACGTAAACACCAAGAGTGTCTTCATGAGGGCCCTAAGACTGTCCCCATTGTGTTTTTTCAGCATTTTATTTTGGATCAAAATTATGGAAAAAAAAAAACCAAGGCTAACCCCTTACTATTTTTACAAAATTTTTTGAATATTGAAAAACAAAAATATGAATCCTGAGGCCCCGTAAACACCTAGAGTGTCTTCATGAGAGCCCCAGGAGTGTCCAATGAGGTCTCGCCCTTTTGTTTCTTTCTTTTTCTTTTTTTTTTTCCTCAAAATTTTGACTTTCCATTTTTGGATGAAATTCTCACAAATACTGGTCCCTCATCGACGCGAATCCCATGTGTCCCCATTTTGCTTATTCAGCATTTTATTTTGGGTCACAATTTCTGGGGGAAAAAACAAGGCTTACCTTTTCCATTATTTTTAAAATTTTCTGAATGCTGAAAAATACCTAAACATGGATCCTGAGGCATTTTTTATCCCCAGGGAGTCTAAATGAGAGCCCTGGGAGTGTCCCCATTGTGTTTTTTCAACATTTTATCGTGGGTCAGAAATGAGAAAGACGTGTAAAGGGTTGGCCTGGGTTTCTGAATGTCGAAAAATACCAAATAATGAATCCTGAGGGCTCATAAATTGCTTGGAAATGAAATGAAGTAACTCTCACTGTCAGAAGTTGTCAGTTTTATTGTGAAAATACATTTGGTACATAAAGCAGGTAACTGAACTGCAGTAAGAAGAAGAAGCCAGTGCATGTACAGTATTTACAGTTAGTAATAGGAAGCAAGAGAAGAAGCAGAAAATGTTAGTTATTGCTCAGTAACATTTGGCTGGCCTGGTGGAAGTTTAACACAAATCTTCACTGGAGTCCCTTAAAAAGTGTGCTTGTCACTTGCAGATGACGAGACATTCCGCAAGATACCTTAAAAATAAATAATATTAACAACTAGAGAAAAAAAAAAGAAGGATTTGAAGTGATTTTTCTGCTGGAGGTCAACAGTTAACCCACGAGCAGACAGATCCTTTAACATGACCTGAAACACTGTCAGTCACACATAATATATGAGTAACCACGTACGGCAACATGTTCTAAAGTTAAAAAAAAAGCACGAGTTATATAAAGAAGTATAAAAAACAACTCTACTCTCTGCTTCTGATTTTTATGGCTACAAATAAAAGACACACAAACATGAATCTTTTCGCCCTGCTGCATGCCGCGAGTCAGTAAGCATCGTGATGGTGTGGCTCCACCTAAAACTCTGTAGGTGTCATTTCCGTCACTACAGTACATTCTTCACAACATTCCTACACGTTAGGGAGCGTGCGTCTAGTGTTTCAAACATCCTGTCCTATGAGCTCTCTGGACAGAAAATCTGTGATGTCTGTGATTAGTATGAGAAAGAAACCACGCTTGCATCTCTGAAAGTGTTGAAACATCTAAAAAACACAGGACAAAGATGTAATGGTAAGGTGAGAGTTGGTCCGAAGAAGCAGTAACAGTGGATGAGTTCAGTTAATCACTAGCTTTATCACGGTATCAGGCTACTAAAACAACAGGTACACTGAGGTACAGGCAGGGCATAAGGCTGGAAGACAAGTCTGTGAAGGTAGCTACATTCAAATGGCCTTAATGTGCCTAACATTATGTCTAACTCACATGTAATCGATCTTAAAGAGGCTGTTGTTGTAACTGACCGGCAGAGAGACCCCGTCTAACCCTGCTGAATAGCAGGAGATCAAACTGCAGCCCAGCAGGCAGCAGTAGCTGTGTTACATTCACCGGAGTCCTGCTGGACGACAGCACAATAGAGGACTTGGAAAGTATCCATCTCTGAAGAAAAGACTACTTTATCTTGCTTCTAAATCAACCATTTTTAAAACTCATTTAAGTGGAGTATAAGGCACAGTTAATCTGGGAATGATACCACTAACATGATGTCGTTACTACTCCTGGAGAGGTGTGAGTTGCTCGTTGAGATACCAGCAGGAAGACCCCGAGCACGTCTCCTCTAATAAATAAAAATGGTCCGGTTTTGAAGAGGAGATACTCTGCAGTCAGAGTAAAAAGTTCATGGTTCAGAGGTTCCTCCGTCCATCTCTGAATCAGTCGCTCCTTGCTTCTGTCACATCTGTTTTCAGAGGAGGATGAGGCTGTGGACACCACAGGACAAATTTAAGTTCTCTGAACGTTACATTATGTTGAACAGTGACCAATTTAGAAAAAGTACAGTATTCTTGTGATTAGATGTGAGTGATTCAAACTTTTAGAACAAAAAAACTTTCATGTAGCAGCTTTCATGCAGCTATCAATGTATGCCAAAGAAAAATATGCCTTCAGATACTGTGTAAATTTTGCACAGTCAAAAAGGTAAAAGACCTGTTGGCACTAAAAATGAAACAGCACCAATGATATACTTTAGTATTACATATGTGAATGCTAACACTTCATGCATGACTTTACTGGTTTAAAATGCACGACATAGCTATATTTATCCAGATGATGTTATTTTTATACCTGCGTGTGATGCATGAAATTGCACTTTTGCATGCATTACATTTCCAGGTTTGCATCCACATGACTTTGCTGACTTTACCACACATGCAAATACACTGAATTTCACAACATTAAATAATCCTTTATACTTAATCTGAAGGTTAATATCAATACTTCTTTTAAATAAATTCAACCTTGAAGGGACAACGTTATGATGACACTTACTTAATTGTTTAAGCTTGATAAAGTGGCCCCGCTGTTTCCTCAATGGGTTCTGTAATAAATCAAGAAAAAGTGAGATTATCTCTTTCTAACCCTGCAAAATGAAAATCTCAGTTCTTAAAAACATTAAAAGACGCCTGTGTTCTGTAAAGTGTCATGATAACCAATAACAAAGAACATTAACATTTTCAAAACTTTCCCACAGAATTTAAAAAAAAAAAGTCTGCTGTCTCAGAATGATACAGACAGGAAAAGTCATTTTCTTCCTTTTTTTGGATTTTTTTTTTCTTTGTGACACAGCTGCACAAAATCTACATGCCAAAACAGTGAATAGCACACAGCGTTCTCCTGTTACTAAGAAACACTGTGCACCAGGGACATGACTAATTTGTTTCAAGTATTACTCAACCCAAAGTAATCCTCACATAAATGATGGCTCTTTATCCCTCTCCAAAAGATACCCAGAAGGGTTTTTACCCATGGGGTATCTGTATAGAAGCCCGAGGAGTGTCTCAACTGTGTTTTTAAAGTTTTTTTGTTTGTTTGTTTGTTTGTTTTGCTTGCTTTGTTTTTTTTTCTTCATAAATTGAAAAAAATCAAAGGGATTAGCCTTAAAAGGTTTTTTTTTTCAGAATTTTTCATGATTTGGAAAACCCCAAAAGAAGCATCCAGAGAGGTTGTCTTGATTATATTTGTAGAAGACCGAGGGGTGTCTCCGTTGTGTTTTGTGTTAAAGATTTTTTTCTTTTTAAATCCAAGGAGTAAACCAAGGTAAGTTAAACCCAATAGAATCTTACTCTGTGCCTTTATCGATTATAATTTCCCGTAATCCCCATAATTTATGAATGTTGATGCCCTTTCTGATACAAAATATTCAGAAAAATCAGTATGCGAAATGTACTTAACTTGATAATTTGCCCTCTTTAGCTGGTGATGAAAACACTTGGCACATTTTATTTTCATGTTGTCAACGAGAGAAACCCTTTAACTGATCAACTGCATGTTTCAGGTTTTCTTTTTAGTTTCAGCTGAGAAATTGTTTCTACCAGAGAAAGAAAGAAAGAAAGAAAGAAAGAAAGAAAGAAAGAAAGAAAGAAAGAAAGAAAGAAAGAAAGAAAGAAAAGTGCTAATTCTGCTCTTTAACTTACCACGTAGAGGTCGTTTGTGTGACTTGCGTCGATGCACCATGACCCCAATTATCAATGCGGCACCGACCAACACAACTGCCAGCACTGAGAAACTCGTGATGGCTGCCAGTTTCCACACATCAGGTGTCACCTCCACAGCTTTACCTTTTGATTGTACAAAAAATAACGTAAACTACAAGAATAAAACCTGCAGAAGGTAAGTCAAGCTTTCAGTGTTTGGTCCTGTCTTACATGTGTTGCATGACGGTGTCTTTGGGTACTGTTTGCATGATGAACACGCCACACAAACGTCCAGATCTGAATTCCAAAACTCTGAACTTCCACATTGACCTGCACACAGAAAGAATCATGAGTGAGTTATGTAACTTTTCTTTCTGTCTTTCTTTCAGTAGGAAACATTTTGTCAAAGCAGAGCCCCGGGCACAACATTTTCCATAATTTATGAAATAATTCACACTGCTTAACTGTCTGGAAAATCATGATGTGGAGGTAAGACTTTGAGATGATGCAACAAAAGTTCCCTAACTCTGGAATAAAATGAAACTCAAACAAACAGTAACCAGGTGACTTGCAGGAAAATCTAAGCTGTACAAAGTGTGACTGAAACTGAACACGTGAGGAACCTTGTGGCTTTGAGCTAAGTGAAACTGGGAAATTCCTTTGGCCCAGACTTGCTGATGCAAAGTTACAGCACGATGAAAGAATTACTCTACTGGTGTGTGAACATGCAGTGTGTGAAGAGCAGGATGTGATTTTTACATCGAGTTTCCTTTGAATTGTTTTGCGTCTTTGTGCGTGTGTGACTTCCAGAGAAAAACCAAATGTGTCTGTGAGAAGCTCAGACAGTAAATATCTGCGTCTGTGGACACAATAGAAAGCTCCATCTCCTCTAACAGGAGGCAGACAGCTGAACAATTAAAGCTGAGCACTTCCCAGATGATAAGGAAGGAATTAGCTATAAGATGTGACGCATTTAGCGCTGATAGCAAGCTGAGCCAGAGACGCTTTCAGTGTTTGAGTTTGTGGTTTCTCAAACATCCTGCCTTTTGTTAAGAGATGTGTGTGCATTAATAACCTAAGGTCATACATGAAGTTACAATTATTGCATAAAAATGGGGGAAACAGCTCTATTTATTCATAAAGCAGCACAAACAGCTGCCTTTAGGCCAGAAAGGCCAGGTCTCCTTCTGGAGGCACACTGCCTATCATCTTCAAAGTTACTAATCAGCCAATAAGAGGTGAATTAATACAATTTCTTTGACATCACTCAGTGTCTGAGTTTCCCCCTGTAAATGTGATGCTAACAGATTAAACACCAATGAATAAAACCAGACATGACCAAACACCGGGAAATACTCTGCAGAGATTCAGTTAATGAAGCAATAAGCTTTCCTCTGAGTGTCATGCCTTTCATTTGCATCAACCAAAAGGGCCCTCGCTGAGGCTGTGAAGTCATCCCATTTGTTCATTTTCGCATCTTGAACTCACTGATTTATTCACCACTGAAAGTCATACCGAAACAAAGTGATTCCAATGCAAACCACAAGTGATGAAATGAATGTGCAGAGACGATGTGTGTTGTGACATCAAGACGGGGAAGTATGACCTGATCTTTTTGTAACGCAGAACAAACAAAACTTGTGAGACTGTTTTATGACAGAGCTGCAGATAAATGAAACAAAAAGGAAACCCAGGAATTTAGAAATCACTTTTTAGTCATGTTGTAGAAGAAGTTTTTGATAATTGTAGTTTAGTACAGCAGTCTCTGACCAGGGATTCAGGTCTTCTCTGAAGGTTTAAAAGATAATCTGGGGATTGTAAAAATGATAAACCAAATATAAACAGTGGAAAAGAACCTTTAGCAAAAAAAAAAATTACATCAGACTCTGTTAATATTTGATGGTTTATCTTCCAATGGTTACTCAAATGAAGCCATATGAGAAGTCATCTGAGACATGAGAAGAACCATTCTCAAAACCTTGGTGTGGCTGTGGTCAGTGGGTTGTCTCTCAGTCACAAAGTTTGGGGTTCAATCCCAGGTCAGGAAATCTTAAATACAACAATACATGTATTACTTCACTTAAAGGCAGTGTTGGTCATAAGATTTAGATGCACTTTTTGTTATTCTCATTAAAATGATCTTTATGTCCCGTTGGCAATCAATACATGATGTGTTCTTAGAACAGAGTGAAAAATATCCGCTGTCTACAGCAGGAGTAAACCTGGGAAAACACCAGCCAATCCTAGCGTTCGGCATCCAATTTGTTAAACCAATCAAATCGCGTCCTGCTGTTCTCCCTGCCTCCTGTGCATTTATTTCGCCGGCATGCACTAGCCCCGATTTGATGCGCATAACTAAGAGGGATCAAAGTACGCTGGAGAATGGCAGGAAAAACTACCTATACCCCGATAACTGGTAACGTAGTGCAAACATAAACGATGAGCTGGGGACCGGCTTGAATCTGTGCTTTTGAATCAGTCACGATCAAGTAGTTGCGAATCAGTGGCGCTCGTGCATGTGAGCAGGGGCGTTGTTTTGGAGGAGCTCTAAGTGTGGGAGGGCGGGGGCTAAACGGAGTCCAGAGGAGATGCTACATTCAAATTCATGCTAGTTTTCTGTGACTAACAACCGTGCCTTTAAAGATCATTTTTACAATCCAGCTACCTTTAAGCTCTCAGAAAATTGTGATAATGGCCCTTTAATTTGCCAGGCAAACATGAAATAAACAGCCAATATTGACCTGTTTGCAGACATTCTCAGCCTGAGCAGACGGAGGAATAATGTGTCACCTAAAGTCTGTCAGACCCTGATGACAGCACACTGATGTTAACCTGGTTTGTGTTTCAGATTTTGGGTACCTCCTATTTATTTAATCTTCTTTATGGAAAGCACATTTTGCACCCTGCAGGTATGATGTTTGGATAAGTAGAGTCCTATGAAGGATGCAATCACAGAGCATTATGGGAATGAAGTATGCCTCGTTTTGCATGCTTTGCATATGACTGAAACTACAATATGAAAGCCCTGATGGTTTGATTTTGACTCATGTTTTGAAATTTGTCTCAAACATAGTTGAGGTGCATTACTGCATTTCTGGAATGCCCCTTCAGCCGTCTCACTTTTTCAATTCCTTGTTGACGGCCTTGGTTTGCTCTTATCACTTGGAAATAAAACAACCAACGCAGAGCCAAAAATGAACCTTTTGTGCTCTGGAGCGTGAGATCCAGGTGTTTCACGGGCCACATCAGACTCGTAACTTATCAAACCTCAGGTCATTACTGGACCAGAGGCAGCCAAAAGGCACCTGCTTAAAATGTCATGTTTCAGGCATCCTGACCTCTCACTCTGTTAATGTTACAGCCACATGCTCGAATCCCCCAGAGACTAACAGACCGCCTGCCTGCAGAACTGACTCATTTTTTAGCTGTGGTCACAGAATAAATGTGTCACAGTTCTTGTAAGCACTTCCTGATTTCAGCCTGACATCATCCAGCAGGGCCAGCTGGACTCCCTCTCCAGAGTTCAAAAGGTCAGTGAGAGGAACTGAACCTTAACTGCTGGTTGACCACTGTTCAAACACAAACCACATCTGAACCTGAACCTGCTGATTACACCCATGATGCAACATTTTCAACATGTTCCCAAGTTTGAACGTAAATTAAAGGGTAAGAAAGAAGTGATTCATTTTGGCAGGTTTCAACAGCCTCTCATTGTTTCTGTATTTAAAATCTGGAACAAATTTAGAGCCATCTTTTTGTTTTCCCAGGCGACCTTGGCAGATCTCAGCACCTAGCCTGACGGAGGTTGTTTTTTGGGTGTGGGGGTGCTGTGTTTGGTCATAAACTGGAAGGGGGTGGGTGGATCTACAGCTGAGGTCCAGATGTAGAGATGGTTTCTCACGGAGTGACTGTAGATGAAGTATGGTTGGAGTTCAGCGTGTTTAAATGCACTTGGTAACGTCTGCGCCTGAAGAAATAGGTCCTGAGCCGAGTAATTATTCAAGATTTCATGTTCTCAGTGCAACCTGAGTCTCGTGTTTCCCGCTGGGATCGAATCCAAACTTCAGGCGGCTGAGGAAACAAAGTCAAAGCGTATTTTCTCAGGGTATCAGTGAGGTAGTAAAAATGCGATTTTGCGCATAATGCAGTGCGCTCTCTACATGTGGCCGGCCCGTCTCCCTCTGGGCACGGATGGACAGGGTGAAATAAGGCGATCGGAATGCGGAACCGGTGAGAAATGCAGCTGGTAAAGGAAGCGGCTTTGTAAGCGGACCCACTATCTGACTCCATTATAGGGAGAACCGAACTGTGATCCATGTTCACAGAAACAAAGACAGCCAACTCCTGCGTGTGAATTCAGATTAGAAATGACACACTCACAAAAAATAATAATAAAAAAATAAAATAAACAGAAAATGTAGCCTTACGAAAACTGATCAAATGTATATGAATAAAATTTAAGGTGAATAAAAACTTTTTCTTACTTTTCTGTGCGCTTACGCCGTAGAAATTGGTCACAGCCGCTATAATAAGTCCACAGAGCGCGCAGAGAGTGTTTGAAGCCATCATGTCCGCGGGAGAAAAGCTGTTCTCTGTCGGCTACACAATTCCCGAAAGTTCATCTGATTAACAATCCGTGCTGTGCAAGGTTTGAGCATGGAAAAGCGAGCATCAGAGTGAGTCACCCGGAGGAGTCTGCGCCTTGTTTTAATAGCGCACACACCCACGCTAACAGTTCAACTCCTATGAGTCATTTCCTATGTACTGTACTGCTCGGATTCTCTGTGCGCACTCACAGGAAACTCCTCGACCAGAGTGTGTGGCTTTCATTGTGCTTTGAGTTCAAGTGAAAGTTTCAATTAAAAAGCGCCTCAGGTGTGAATATTTCAAAAGAAGAATTTCATATTTTAAGACCACGCCCTGCTGGATTTTCTCCACATTTTTTTTTCAAAGTAGCTTAAAGTCTGCGTAGTCTGGATTTAATAGTGTTCTCATTGTTATTACCACGCCTGTCGACGTCATGCGCTCCCCTCTGCCAAAAAACACAACTCTCTGGCACAAGCGCGGTCCCATACGCAGCAGAAGAGCAACAGGCAAAAACAGATGACATTCACAAGAAAAACTATCAGCTTTTCAAACCTTAGGGAAGAGGGGAATGAAAATGAAAACTTAGATATGCTTTATCTCGGGCCACATGAGTTCTCCCCGCGCGGAAACAAAACAACCCCGGTGTGTTTTTTTTGCTGACATTTGAATTGCGAGTGTCCCTGACGCAGGGTGGTGTTATTAATGCCTGGAGAAGGGTGTAGCCTGCTGCTGCACAAATATGCAATAACAAAAAGCTAGTGGACGCATGCCCGGAGTGCGATCAGGTTGGCCCCTGTCACAGCATTGTCTCATATATTAATGAAGAACATCAATTGCTATGGTAACATCTGTGCTGTGTGCCACACAAATAGTCCCTCCAGCGCCGAGTGAACACTGCTTTCTTATTAATAAGGAATATTATGAGTAAACATCCTCGGCCTTTGTATTTAAATTGTTTTTCTCCAAACATTACGGCCAATTCTCGAGGAAGTCTTACCTAACTGTTCCCAAATGCCTGATAAACTTTTTTTCTCTGCAGCCTGGAACGTTCCTTGTGCGCGTTACATGGTGTGAACCGCCTTTCCCACATGAACTAACGTCAAACAGACGCGAACCATCCTCCCAGTAAATAGTTCACATCATCAGAACACGGGAAAAAAAACGAGGCTTCATTGGCTCAATTAGGTTTGAAGCATGTTGTGAAACAGATGTTTTTGTACTCCACTGTCACGGTAACCTTAAGGAACGCGCGCTTTGAGGACCTGGAGCTGCACGGCCCACTAAGGACACCCATATGAGCTGACTTTCCACTGCAGTGATTTCATCCGTAATGAGGCACTATAAGCTGCAGATGTTGTGTCAAACTCTCCAATTGGAGCCATGGCAACGGGATGAACACACACAGAGGAGCTTGCCCAAGGTGATCCAAACTCTCCTGTATGTGCTGATCGCGCGCCAAACTCGCTGACGTCTCTCGAGCCTTTGTTAATGCTATGGCCTAACAGAGGATGTAAGATAATTCTGACTGTTTAACTTCATATATCAGAAACATATTGACTTTTTTTTCCACATGCAATCCTCCAGTCTGAAGAGGATGGCTTAGTTTAATTATGAAGTTTAAATTTCAGCTTCACTGATTTTTACAGGGTTTTCAAAAGCAGCAGGACAAAAACGACTCAAAGAAAGCTTCAGGGGGCTCAACCACTGCAGTTTGAAGTTTCTTAAAACATTGGACAAAAGAACCAGACATGTTAAAAAGGGGCCATGTTAAAAAAAAAAAAGAGGATGTTCAACAATACAGGAAAACAGTGCAGAGCAGCTCACATGTCGGATTATCATGTTCACAAACAACTGTGTTTATTAACTACAGCAAAAATGCGATCTGTTTGGTCACCAGTGTGGCAATGAGGATGCAGGAGAACATCTTACAAAGAGAGATTAAAACAGGGGATCTATCATCTGATACCCCCCCACACTGTCTTTAAATCGATCTCCAGTCCCTGTGTCCTTTCTCTACGCTTCTTCCTCCTTTGGTTCTGTCTACTTCTTTCTTTTTTCCGCTCCTCAGTCTTGAGATTTAGGTGATGTAGATGCGGTGGAAGTCGTTGGCTCCGAAGGCACAGTTGCACTTAGGGCACTTCCTCTGTCGGGTGTCGTAACGCATCTTTAGACATTCATAGCAGAACACGTGGAAACACTTGGTGAGCACCGTCTCCTTGTCCCGTGTGTTGCAGCAGGGGCAGCGCAGCTTGGCCTGGAGACACATAAATAAATGCATGCTCAAAGAGGCCGAGACGCTTCATTGCCAACATCGTTATTATCTCCATCGACTGGACACGACCACTGCTAACGCCTGAGGGTGTAACACGTTAGATTCTTGGTATCCCCAAAGCACAGAGAGACTGTAATATTTCTGTTGAGGTTTGAGCTCACTCTCTGGCTCCAGCTCATGAATGAAAAACGGCCGTTGCCAGCCAATTAGGCAAATTACAAAGTGTAGTATTATGCACTCTGACGTATTACTGTTTTACTACACTCTTTTGGATCTGTCAACACCAGTCTACAGCACACTGAACCTTGAAGCTGTTGGCATTTATAGAAATCCCTCGCCACAAACAGAGTTCATGTTTCTCTGTATAAAAACAAGGGGCTCCCTGTCCTCACCTTGTACTGGTTGATCTCCTCCTGCAGGATCTCATCAGCATCTGAGTACACCTCCACCTTCTTCTGCTTCTCAAGCTTCCGTCTCAGCCTGGAGAGGTCCTCCTGCAAGGCATCAGGGGTGCAAAGAGCTTGAAGAAAGCTTCCTGATTTGATTCCCCAATCATGTATTTAGTTATAATTCACAAGGGTTTGGAGTCATAGGGCCAAAGAGTGAAACACAACATACCTGTGCTCGTTTCAGGTTGCTGCTCTCCCTCTCCCGGGCAGTGCGGTTCTCTGCCACAGAGACCTGGATCTCTTTGAGCTTGGCCTGTGTATGCTCCAGCTGCACCTTCAAGTCCTCTGCCAGCTGGGCAGCTTCCACTGCCTGCAGGAGGGAAGGAACCGGATACACTCAATAAAAAAGAAATGACCCAATGATGAGATTCCTGAGCTGCAGTGTGGTGGAGGTGGTACAGTAAGCTAAGACAGATCTTGGCATTTAGAGTTTAATCTCTGAGCTTTAAAGACCTGCTTGTATACTCGTTCAAACAACAGTATCAGCAGTTTTATTGCCTGTTTTATTTTGTTGATGCAGATTGTGTATTTTTTTTTTCCAGCTCTGACGACCATTTTCCACAGGATACCATATGTTCTTGGATCATCTCTACTGCTTCCAGGCCTCCTCTGTTCCCAGTTACAGCAAGAAGTCCTTTCTTTGTGTTTTTTGTTCCACCATAATTTTATTCTTATGGTTTATTCCCACTTGAAAAAAACAGGATTTAACAAACATATCCAAAAGTCAACAGGATAATCTCCTCAACAATACGCTGAAGCACTCAGCCACACATTTATATCGCCTAACAGGTACTTGGACAACGAGGCCAATTACCAGCAACATGTCCCATGAGAAGCTCTTAACCATTCGCAAAATACACAGTAAAGCAATCAGGACAGACTGTGGGTTTAATCTGCAAACATTTCACCTCATTAATGCAGTGTTTTCTGGAAGCAACTCCACAAATGTTGGATGTAATAATGTTTTACAAGCAGTCGAACACGCCCTTACTATTATGTGTACACATGCTATTATCAAGATCCTCTTTTAATGCTGCGCCGTGTTTGCACGTAGAAACATCTGGCAACAATCAAATCATCCCGTCGTTAGAGAATCCTGAGTGCGAGAGCCGACAAGATGATTGATGACCCCCACGCTCTCACCTTTCTCTTGTTCAGTTCCAGTGCTTGTGTCCTGACAGCCAGCTCCTTTTCCAAAGCGGCGAGCGTGCTCTGGAGAACGCCCTCTTTTTCTTCCAGTTTCTGCACCACCAGCAGCTGGGCATCCACCTGAGGAGAGGACAAAGGTGAAGGTTAAAACTGAAAAGTATCAATGCAGCCATCGTTTGTCATTAGAATTGATGAGCCACCTGTGTTTTAAATGTGAGAACTTGGTCCGCCAACTCCTCCTTCTCTTCCTTCAGCAGCTTGTAGATCTGGTTGGATTTAATCCGCTCACTCATCAGCTTGAAGTTGGCGTCGTCCTTCTCGCGTAGCTGCTGCAGCAGGCGGCTGTTCTGCTCCTGCATGTCTTCGAAGGCCTGGCCGGTCACGTCCATCTCGCTCAGCAGGGCTTCCTCCTCCTCATGACACACAGGTAGTGGGGGGGAGGAAAGCGGATTCTGTTAAAGTTTCGGCTCTCAGAGTTTCTAACAAGAACGAGGCCAAACTTCACAATCCGGAGCATTTATCAGCTGAAAATAATCTGTTTTTGGAATAAGACCATTTCCTTTCTCTTATGTGGATCTGAATCTGTCAATCGATAATCCTCTCAGCCTGACTGAAGAATAAAGCTGAAGAGTCACGAATGTGGTGTCATGACATTACTTGATGTGTTAAATTACACTCTTCAAGTTATTTTCTTTTTCAGTGCTACAAACACAGCTACAAATTTGACTGTGCTGCTTTTGATTAACTTTGTTTCATGCAGTAAACTTAAAAAGCCAACTTAGGGCCTGTAAATGAAAGTCATGTGAACTCACAAGTAGCTTCGCTGGATAGTTTTACACTCTGTCACAGAGTCTCCAAAGTTAAAAGTGCGGTCCCCAAGGGGAGCAGATTTACCTCTTCTGAGTCCAAAACAGTTTAGTTGTGGCTAAACTTTAACTTGATAAACGATAAAAGAAAAGATTAAAGGTAGATGGTAAATAAGCGTCAGTCTAGACTGTGTTAAACCTTCTGTTAATTAAGTCTTTCAGACCTCCCAAGCAAAAGGAGCTGCAGGCTTTCTGATCTCAACATCTGTCTCCTGTGTGCTCATAAAATTCTATGGAACAACAGTAAAACCTCTTCAAGACTTATACTCTGGTGTCATTTCCTGTATTTCATTTAATTACAGTCATAGAACTAACGCAAGGAGACCTGAAGCTTTAAGGTGGTCTGATTAAAAGTGGTCACTTGAGAAGCATCCCAATGCCAGGTGTGAAATGACGCACATGTAGGGATCACCCAGGTCGCATGTTAATGTCTGCTGCTAACACGCTACACTGAGGTTATTTGCTTGCACTGATTTATTGGTACACTTAAAAAAACAGGATTCAGTTGATGTGACGTGAGGCTGATTTGATTTGATGTCATCAGATAAGCCCATAGCGCAAATAGTTGTCTCTGTATGAATAATAGCTGTATGCATATGAGTGTGACAGACTAACATTAGCTAACGTGGGTGTAACCGCTATCTCCACTGCTCTCCAGCTTTAACTTGACTGAAATTTGACCCCGGCAGTAAAAGTTCCATCTCGTGACAGTCCGCCTAGTTTTCTGACTTTCCAATTAAATCCGTCACAAGAGCGTCAGAGCGATTTTACGAGAAAGCCGAGCCAAGCGGGTGAGCTCAGATTTGACATGTGTTGTACATACATGCATTTATCAGGGGTGGCTCACCCCACCCAACAAGATGCTTTTATCATTTCAGTGTTAAGTCTTTTATTCAAAGTGAACATGCTGATAACTGAAGTTAGAAGAATTTCAATAAAACCCAGATACTGAAGAGAAAGACAGTGAAACTGAAGATGCCAAAAACAGAGTGCTATCCAATCTGATTGTTCAACTTACAGTTGGTGAAATGAGACTAGCAGATGTTTGTGTGAGGACAAACTACTTTTAACCTTCTTTCCGCTCTTTTTCTCTTTTTTTTTGCTCATTTTGGCACCAATATAGAGGTATTAAGGTCATAAGATGTTTGATTTTAGATTTAAAAAAAAAGCATATTAAACAATAAGTACAATATTGAAAAAAAGAGGAGAAGTGCAAAATGGCTTTAAGGTCAACAGCTGATGTGATTTACATGTGAGGCTACAGCTTCAGATTTCAATTCCTCTTTTCATTTCTAAAATTAGGAGATTATGATAATCATTGCACAAGTTGTAACATCATATCTGTTTTGTTTATACTTGGTGCTGTCCCAGCGTACATCGAATGATTACTCAAATAGATTCAATGGTATTTTAAATGATAAATATATGTCTTTATCTTTTCTTCTGATCTGATATTCTTGGTTGATTGTTTCTAGCTTTGCTGTATAACCAAAGGTCAATATTATAAATATTTATAAAGGATGCTTTTAAAAACCTGAAGTGTAATGATGGTGAAAAATATAAGTCTGGTGGTTACAGGTAGGTGAAATTTGCTTCACCGCTGAGATGTTTTCCCTGTTAAAATGTAACGTGTACAAGAAGAGCAGAAGAAAAGCTCGGCCTCTCGTCAGAGTCGACTCTCCACCTGATCTATGAGGCAAAGAAAACCAGCACACAGATACCTGCTTTGTAGCAGCGAGTTTCTTCTGCAGATGCTCAATGGTCTCCTCAGCTACCCGGATCTTCCTGAGGGCGTCCTCATCAGCCAGCTTTTTGCTCTCTTTCCTCTCCCTCTCCTCCAGCTCTCGCACTCGCATCCTCAACTCATCAACCTGGGCAGTTGGAGGAAGAGGTTCAGCACAACGCATTTGATTACTTTTTAATTTTATTTTAAGGGCCAGGGAAAAGATTTTTTTGGACCATGCAAAATAAAAAGTAAATAAAGAAGAGAAACCAAAGAGCAGACCTCAGCTTTAGCTTTCCGTTCAGCTGCCATGAGCTGCACTTTGTCCCTCTGCTCCTTTGGAGCCGACTTGTACATGTCCAACAAGAGCTTCATCTCTTTCTGGGACTCCTGAGCCTTCCTGAGTGGGTGAAGGAGACAAAGAGATCAGAATAAAAATGTGACATTCCATTAGCTCAGTTAGTGAAATGCTTCTAAATGCTTGAGAACATTTTTGTCTGAGTGATTAAAATACGAGAAGCTTCTAAATATACTAATTAAAAAGATGAGCGAGTCCTGTGTGGAGTGTGAAATGAGGTCTGTGGCCTCTTTGAATAGAGGACCTGTTCTATTACCTGAGCATCTATCAGTGCCTGAAAATGTATCGAATGTATTCTATGTAATGAACAACATCTGATAACAATTGTTTGGTTATGATTGCTAATTGAGTTATTTCATAACAGTGGATTAGTAAAATGAGGATTACTTGAGTTCCACTCTGAGCATCTTGAGAGTGTCAGAGTCCTTCCTCTTCATCTCATCGCTGCGCTGTCGCTCTCTCTCCCGCTCCCTCTCCCGTTCTCGTTCAGCCTCCCTCTCCCTTTCTCTCTCCCGAGCCCTCTGCCTCTCCAGCTCCTTCCTCCTCTCCTCCTCCTCCTCTTGGTCCTCATCCTCGTCTTTTTTCACATCCATGCTGTCGCTCGTTGTCTCCTCTAGTATCAGGACCCCGGTGTCGCTGCTCTGACAGCGTAACTTTCAATAAAACCAAATAGAATTTATGAGAATGATTCCACTGATAAACACGATGTATCGACATTTGGTCAATAAAATTACACACAGCAGCCGTTTCTCCATAAATCACGTCATCTACCTTGTTGATCTCCATCTGGGTTTCCCGCAACTTCCGCTTGTAGCGCTGCACATCTCCCTTCAGTTGTAGGTTGTGGTTCTGCAGACTGCTGATCAAGTGTCGCATTTCTCTGTTGATTGGTCCTGAGAGAGAGCAGAAAAAAGCAAGACAGTCAAAGCTGCACTTTGTACAGTCAATGTGTAGTTTTGTTTTGAGTCACTCAACATCATCGGGTGCTGTAAATGATGAGTGTGGTGCATCTAAATGACATCACTGTGTAAACATTCTACAATGTTTCCACACCAAAATTTTAATGCTGTGTGTAGAAAAAATGAGTGTAGAAAAAAACATCTGCAAGATCAAACTTCTGAATCTTGCGATAATCAAAAATAATCTCTCTCAATATAAGCATAGATGTACAAGTACATCGATCATGCAGATTCTACATTAGGGCATGTTAAACTGTCCTCTTTTAAAGATGTTTTGACGGATGAGGAGGGTTTGAACGTACCTGCTTGCTCATTAGCTGCCAGATTCTGCTCAAACTCGATTCGGAGCATCTCATACTCTTTGCGCACCTGGGCGAGCGTATCCTCCAGCTGGATGACCTCAGTCCTCAGCTTCTTCTGTAGTGACAGCTCATCACTCTGAATAGTTGAAAACAGGATTTTATTGAATTTGTTGCCAAGAAGAGGTAAGAATGTACATGTCTAGGTGTGTGTTGCTATGACAACAATAAATACAAAACCAGCAACAGCACGCCAGAGTGAAGTTACAACGGAGAGGGATATCAAGATTCATTTTTTTTGTCTGATGAGTGAATTTTTTTTCCCCCTCATCAGATTCATCTTTTATCCATGAATAATTACCTCCATGTGCTCAATCTGTCGCAGATGGGCGTTTTTGGTAGTCAGCAGGAGAGCCCGGGCCTCATCCAGCTGAGTTTTCACCCCAAGAGACTCGTTGTACAGGAGGGAAAACTGTGACTGCAGACATTTATACTCTAACGTCTCCTTCACAACTTCTTCAGGAATATTCCGCAAATCAATCTGAAAAGTTATTGAATGAGAAAGGATGAGCATTTCAGGCACCAAAATGATACATCTATGGAGTACACAGGATGGATTCTTAAAGTGAAGTTCATCTCTTCACCTTGAGCTTCTCTCCCTCTCTCACAGATTCCTGGAGCTCCACCTGCAGTTTCTCCAACTCTGCCATGCGGCTGTTGGCCAACTCTTGGTTGTGCTCCAGCTCAGCATTGAGACTCTCAAACTAACAAAAAAAAGTTTGCATTGGAGGAATTAGTTGACATCAAACAGTACAAATTATTGAGATATGAAATAATTTGCATGCAAAGGAGAAAACATTACACACAAATGTGCTTATTACAAAAATGCTATTACACATAAATACTCACCTTCTGAATGTTCAGGGTAATCTGGCCTCCAGGTAATCCTCCTGAGCTGCCAGTGCAACTGTAACCAGATTTGAGCTGTAGGGAGAACATTGAATACAATATTTTAAAAAAAAGTATAAACAAAGACAGTGACAAACATTCTTGGACCTCCTTTAGATAATGCTAATTCTCTACATGTTTAGTATCTAGCAGCAGTCTCAGTACATTGATGCAGGTATCAAAGCAAGAAAGCACATACACACAAAAAAGAAAAACAGAAAAAAAGAAGGCAGCATACAGACACAACTTTCCTACTAACACACCTGCTCCATCGCTTCAGCCAGATGTTTGTTGAGCTTTTGTTCCCTGTTGCTGAGTTTCTCCATGTCCCACTGCAGGTCCTCCACCGTCGTCTCCATCTCAGACACCTTCGTCTCAGAGCTCGTCACCTTGTCCACCAACTCATTGTACTGCAATAAGATCAAAGACAGGACGACAGCTCTTTCATCAGTGAACAACCGTTACAAAAGAAGATATTTTTCAACCTCACTTATTCACAGAGCATCTCTCACACACTCTCTTACACCCACATACCAGGAAAATATCCACCACTAGAACTGACACAAAAAGTGCAGAGTACATCATACCTCCATGGACATCTTGTGGTGTCGGCCCTGCAGGAGCGTGGCCAGGTCTCGAAGTCGACTGTTCTCCTCCAGCAGAGTTTTGTTCTCATTGATAATTTCAGACTGGCTGTCATTCTCGCAAGCTACCAAAAAAAAAAAGGACCAGATGAGAGTAAATGTAACAGGTACAAAAAACATCTACACACATTTGTTGAGACAACTTGAAATTCCAATTCTTATTCCAAACATTAAAGATGTATAATTGAAAAAATTATATGTACTATGCCACACATGTACCATTTTTTCTCTCTCTCTCTCTTTTTGGTCTGTTTGCGTGTAATAGGCTTATTCCATATGAATCTGTAAGCGACAGGCTAGTTACCTGCAGCCTGGGCCTTTTTGCACATGTCATCGATGCAGCTGTGCAGTCTGTCAAAGACGCACACCAGGCAGGCGATGGCTCCCTTGCTGAACTGCATGCGGTCTTGGAGTTGCAGGGTCAGTTCCTCTTCACTGCTGTGCTCCAGGGTAGTGAGGAAACCCTTGGCATTCTCACTTAGAGGAGGAGGGGGTGGGGATGCATCTGAACATGGAGAATTCATAAAAGGAAGAAAAAGAGAAAATGAAAACAGTGAGAGTACTCAACAAACCTCTAATATGGAAAGAAGAGTTTGAATTGTTAAAGCAATTAATTGACACTTAGGGCTAGCAGAGGATAAGCATTTGGAAAGTTATGTCAACTTTTTAGACTTAATGTGAGAGAGGACAGCTATCCTTTATACTATTCTAAAACTCCACATGCTTTTTTTCTTTAAAAGTCAGCAGAACCTTCCAAAGACCACAGAAACATTTTCTACCTGTCGTTGAGTCCTGTGGCGGCTCTGTAGGCTTTACCAAATCCTCTGATCCTGTAGGCAGTGGGGGCTGCGGCTCCTCCTGATGCTCTTCTTGACCTTCTTCTTGCTGATCTGTCTGCTCCCCCTCATTCTGAGCCTCTGGAAGCGGAGGTGGGGGCACCACAGAAGTTGGTGAGGCCAGAGCGACACCATCTACTTCCATTGGTGAAGGGTCAGGGAGAGGTGCAGAGGGCACAACAGGGGTAGATGGCCCTGGAGCTTCTGGTTCTATACGCTTGCGTAGTATGTGTACATTTTCTTCCAACTGCAAATGAACACAGGTAATGAAAAAAAACATTAGCCAACCAACTCTTTAACCACTGCAATCAGTATCAGGTACTAGAAAACAAATATTGATGAACTACTTCCTGAAAAAAATAAATAAAAATGGTGTAAATTTTTAAGTTCAAGAGGAGAATAAAATTTGTGGTAAAACATATAAATGTTATCAAATGCCAGAAGTACCTGTGACCAGTAGCGATTGACAATTAGCAGGGTCGTATCATCTGTGGCTTGTCTCTTCTCCAGCTTCTCAATTTTCTCACGTAACTCATCCTCCATCGCCTGTCTCTGTTCCAGACGCTCACATAGCTTTTTATTCTTGAACTGAAGGACTTTCATGTCCATCTCCTCCTGCACAAAACAAAAAGAGATACCACAGTGATAAACGATGGAGATTGGGTTGGTGTTTTGAAGAGAAAAATGTTAGTCCTTACACTATTAGGGACTTAAGAGATAAAAAAAAAAAAAAAACACTGGACCCACCGTAGAGGAAACTCCAGCTATTCGGATGGGCTCAATGAGGGTGGTGGTGGTCTTCTCCTCTTTCTTGCTTTTCTTCTCAGGTGGGCCAGGGGGGCTGTCCCCACCCGAGGGACGTTTTCCACCCCCTGCACCTGACATCTTTGCTTCCCCTGCAAGTTTTGGACAAGGTATGATATGCTATTTTATCAACAGTTTGGAAAATGGCGGTTTTTCTTTTAAATGCATAGATCTCGCTTGTGTGATGACAGTCAGCAACGGCATTTGTAGTTCACAACAAACCAAAAACCATTGATTGTAAGTGGGACCAAAATACTACTTTCCAGGAGTTCATGTACAAACAACTAGCAGCCAAACAGTCCTGAAGAGTGTAGTCGTATCAAGCAAAGTTCGAAAAAGCTTCTGATAATAGGAAATTGGCCATTTTTGCCGAGATTCACGAAACTTGCTAACGCTCACTTTGCTATGCTAATGCTAACGTTAATTCCCCGATGTTTTACTGGACGGCAGAATGGTAATAAATGAAGGCTGGCCAATGAAATCTATATGCAGTAATCACCATGACGTGTCTCTGGATATCCATAACTAAAATCTACCATAAAACGTATGCCTGGTCCGTTATTTTGTCATTACAAACCTTCAAACGGAGCGTCTGGAAATATTACTCAGGGCATCAAGAGAAGCTACAGGAAATGACGTCAACGTACGTCCGTGTTCTTTTTTTCCCCCAACAAATCAAGAAAATATAAAATACTTTTTGAATAAAATTGATTAATATATATTATTATTCAACTTTTGCCTTAAATGTAACACTTACAGTCAACTTTGGGAAAACATGGAAAATTTTCTGAAAAAAATAAATGCATATATTCAGTCGGCGGCCTATAAAACGTCACATCCAGCTCGTGTAGTTGAGCGAGAAACAAACCGCAAGTCAGTATGGTTAGTATCCTCCTGTACAATGAATTATATAAAATAAGCTGAATTTAAAGTTTCATTTTCTAATAATAAGCACAGAGCAGATAAGGAGCACAGGTAGGCTGTAAGTCACTCGAGAGAACAAGTTTGGTCACCAGTGAGATTCAAAATTCATACATTTGTGTCTGTAGTCAGCCCCCTAGATAACTTTATCGTTACAGTCACCCTATTCAAACAGTCTACGATGTTTTCCAGAAGTAAAGTCAACAGTTAAATGCAAGAGGAATACACATGGCACATTCTTTGAGCCTGCTTCGTGTGTAAATCCCTGCGTCACAAAGCTAATTGTCGAGAATCATTAGGCGAAAGAAATTCTTTAAAATATGTTCATCCATTTAGTGTTAATGACTTAAGTTCAGTATAAGTTAAATATATTTTACTGGGAGATTTACATGTATATTATTTAAATCTATGGTTGTATTAGTGCAGACGGGAGAGAATGATTGTTTCTGTGCTGCAGTTTTTACTCCGGCCGCATGTGGGCAGTACTACTACAGCCTGTGATAACAGGCTACGGGGCTTTTGTCAGGAATGTGACAAGAATGTAAACAGTGTTCGGGTGCATTCAGTCGCTGTTAACATAGCCGATACTAACTGTGATTTCGTGTGGCTCTGTGGTGGATATTTTGCGCTAATATGGCACAGTTTGACTGATTCTTACATCGGCGTCCTCCTTTCCCTCTGTCTGTTTCATAGCATACATGGTGAGTAGCTTCCTTATCGGTCAGTGAACCTGCTGCCGCAGCAAGGCCATATGAAAGACACAGCTGGCTATCTCTGTAATGATGGGACAAGGGCACCTACCCAAATAACTGAAAAGTGAGGAAGTGTATGTCGCGAGAAAAGCTTTGTTATGATCTTCGTAAGTGTATTTAACGAGGTATGAGACCTACTTCCTTGATAGTGGTTAGCTCAGTTCCTGTTACAGATCATGCAGTACCCCATGAGGGTACGAATGACACTTTATAATACAACTTTTATTTGACAACTTTGTTGTTGTTGCAGATTCAGCAGCTGGCATAATGACCAAGGACATAGTTGTTGGAGATGAACTACCTGACTGGGTAGGGGCCAAGGAGTTCTACCAGAAGTATGACCCCAAAGAGGTGATTGGCAGGTGAGTCCAACAGGTATGATCTTCAGCGTTTCGTTGTGATGATAAATAAAACCCATGCTGCAATCTGTATGTTTTCTGTTTTAGGGGTGTGAGCAGTGTGGTGCGAAGGTGTATGCACCGACACACAGGTCAGGAGCTGGCAGTGAAGATTATTGAAATCACAGCAGAAAAAATGACAGTTCAGCAGCTGGATGAGGTGAAATCCTCTACTCTGAAAGAGATACAGCTCCTCAACATGGTGAAGGGGCACTCCTCAATCAGTATGTTGGAGTTCTACTCTTTTGGTTCTGAAGGTGCTTAGAACTTGTGCTTTTGACATTTCAAAAGTACTGAAACTATTTTGTCTTCCCTTATAGTCACTCTCATTGATTCATATGAGTCCACAACGTTCATATTTTTGGTGTTTGACCTGTGAGTATTGAAACAAAAATGCCATTGTCCTCATGGGTGTTCCCCCCAAAAATTGTAAAATTGAAGGATAATCTAAAATCTTTTTTCCCTTTTAGCATGAGGCGTGGAGAGCTGTTTGACTACCTCACAGAAAAAGTCACTTTGAGTGAGAAGGAAACCAGGTGAGCACCAGCACAAACATCCTGTCAGCTTCTTTAAGCCTGGCCATCACACCACACGCATTTAAAGAAGCCAATGCATTTTTGTGAAACTCTTTGCTCTGCAGGAGTATGATGCGAGCTCTGCTGGAGGCCGTTCAGTACCTCCACTCTCTTAACATCGTCCACCGGGATTTAAAACCTGAGAATATTCTCCTGGATGATCAAGGGCATATCAAACTGTCTGACTTTGGTTTTTCAGTGCAGCTACAACCTGGCGAAAAACTTAGAGGTACTGCCGCATGAAAAAAAATTACAGCAGTGTTAATATCCTATCAATAAATGTACTGGATATAATTTTCAAAATTAAATTTGAAGCAATATATTTTTTCTGTTCTATCCCTGTAAGAGCTTTGTGGAACGCCTGGTTATTTGGCCCCTGAGATATTAAAATGTTCAATGGATGAAATGCACCCAGGATATAGCAAAGAGGTCGATCTGTAAGTAGTTTCTTTTCTGCTACATCATTATTCATTTACAGCTGACCGTTATAGTATTTCTAAGTCTTTCTCTCTTGTGTGGTTACATGTTTTGAAAAGCTGGGCCTGTGGAGTAATCCTTTTCACCTTACTGGCCGGCTCACCACCATTTTGGCATCGTAAACAGATGCTGATGCTCAGGATGATCATGGAGGGTCGCTACCAGTTTAGCTCCCCGGAGTGGGATGATCGGTCTGACACTGTTAAAGATCTGGTAAGACAGATAAACTTAAGAGGTTATTTTTAGAGTAGCTAGAAATTGTTGATAATTTCGCTCATGTTGCACAGATATCCCGGCTGCTCGTGGTGGACCCAACTGCCCGTCTAACTGCAGAGCAAGCCTTGGCACATTGCTTCTTTAGACAGTACCAGAAAGAGGATGTGCGGCTCTTCAGTCCTAGAAAGACTTTTAGGGTAAGTAATGATATTGACTTTTTAATGGCAGCTGGTTGAGAGGCTGTTGAGCTAAAAAAAAAAAGGATCTATGTTTTTATGTTCTCTCTTGTCTCACCTTCTCAGGTGCTGATCATCAGCGTGCTTGCTTGCATCAGGATGTACAGTCGGTACCGAAGGGCTCGTCCGCTGACTCGGGAGGTGCTGGCCAGAGATCCTTACTCCCTTCGTGGTGTGCGCAAACTCATTGACGGATGCGCCTTCCGCATCTACGGGCACTGGGTAAAGAAAGGGGAGCAGCAGAACCGGGCCGCTCTCTTCCAGAACACGGCTAAGATCATGCTGCTTGGCCTCGAAGAATTTGAAACATAAAAGCTCCACCTCATTCCTAACCACCTTGATTTTTATTTAAACTTTAGCATGTGTTGTCATGAGTGTTTCTCTTGTCATGTTACTGAGTGTAATTTAAGAAGAGGACATCAGGGACCTGGAGGTTTGTATGCCTTAATGCACAGTGTGCTTGACTTTACAATAAGCATGCACAAGTTGATATTCCTCATATGCCCCTTGATCTAGGTTTTTGGCTACTTGAAAGTTGTCTGGACATCATGTTTGCAGTTAAGGACACGTTGCACAAGCATTACTAAAAAAAAACATTACCTGTATGTACACTTTGTATATTTAGGATTTTTCATTTTAAAGTCAGTTAAAGCAGAGGAGATGATGTTTTTATGAACACTGTATGAAGTAGACGTTAAAGCACTGTGATCAATTATTTTCATTTATTATTTAATACATAATTCAGTTGGAAAAGTCTCAGATTTAAAATATTTCAGTGTAACAAATTAAGTGTAAAATCTTGTGTGAAATAATATATTATGGTATTGAGGAGTAGTTTTGTTAAAGGATTTTATTGCTGTTATGCATGAAAACATTCATCATAAGAAAAATCTTCCTACACTAACTGTGAAGACTATTTATGACTGTATTTTCCATTAAAACTAAACACCATTCCATACTCAGTCCTTCAGTTCCACATGTTGCACTTTTCCTAAAAGTGCCTGTCTGTAATTGTACAAATGCAGATGTATATTCTATTGTTTTTGTTTTAAAAATATAAAGATTTATTAACAATAAAACGCACTTGAGTGGTCTAGTTTTGTCTCCATTAAGTTTCTTGTTTTTCAGCCCTGTCGTTGTTAGGCTGTGGGGATTCGGGCACACTGCTCTGCTTACTGGCTGTGGTATCCAGTGTGGTATCCTCTGGCTCTGTGTTGGGTTCCTGTGGTGTATCAGGAGAGCTGTCTGCTTTCGGTTCTTCAGCATCTGGTGAAAGAGAGGTATAAAACTTAAGATCAGAGGAACGTTAAGGCTACAGACCTAAAATGATGCTATGTAAAATTAATCTGTGTAGAGACGTATGATTTCTGAGCCTAAAAAATAAGATAATACTCTGCAATCTTTACCGTGAAAAGTAGAATCCTCAACATCAGAACCTTCCTTATTTGGACTCTCAGAGTAAGTCAATGACAAATCAAGTGTAACCTGTGAAAATAACAGAGCGACTCATTACCTCCACAGATATATTCATACAACATTGGAAGTAGAGTAAATAACAAATTGCAGAGAAACTTGCTCAAAAATGTAAAGGATATTTGTGCAGACTCACCTGTGGAGTAAAAATACATTTGTAGAGTTTGTAGTGCCTTAAATAGCTGTTATAAATGTACTTTATAATACAGTCTCCCTCCTCGGGGCTGAAGAGGTTAATACTGAAGGGCGGACGCTAAAGTGGGTAAACACACAAACATGTAATGAGGTATAGTTATACATGGTTGATTAAAAGAAAACACATTAAACAAATTATTTCACAAACCCTGACTGAGTGACAGAGAAGTAGCTCATTGCAGTATTGGAAGCAATCTTCTATGTTGTTGAGGGGAGTCTCTGCAAGAAACAAGCATTTCAAACAGGAAAAAACGTTTAAGTTGATTCAAAAATTTACAAAGACTTTATTGTATGCACTGGACCTGTAACCACCAAGCATTACTGATATTATGAGTTTACTTGCCAGTGTTAGCCTCATGGACTGACTTGATAATAGACAACAGAGCAGAAGTTTGTTCCCCGTTGAAGCTTTTCTCTCTGCAAAACAGCACAGTCTGGACGTACAAGTCCAGCAGAACTCCTCTTTTCGGTTCAGGCAGGTCAACACCAAGCACACTGCTTAAAGTGCTAAAATATAAGAGGGGAAGCCAGAGGAATAGGATTTAGAACTGTGAGAGATGGTGATTTAGTAAATAGAGAGAAGTCTGGTCAAAAAACTGAAGGTGAAACCTCTTCAGATCAGGAAGAGAATGCATCTTGTCAATCTGTTCCATGTCATGGTAGCTGACATCTATCCTAAAACACACAATAAGTATATTTAAAGCTATTTTGATCAGTCAAAAAAAAAAAAAAAAAAAAAAGAGAGAGAGAGAGAGAGAGAGAGAAAACTTCGTTCTCACCACAGCATCACTTTAGCTCTCAGGGCCTGCGGTAGGCCTACCTGCAGAACAAAACAATATTTGCCTCTCATATAAACTGAATTATTTCAAGGCAGTAAATCCAACTAGTTTCTTTAGATCGTTAAAGCTTACCTTGATTTTCGAATCCATTTCTTTTTTTTTTTTTCTTTTCCCTTTTTTTATGTGACCAGTTTTCACGTTAGGCAAAAGCTCAAGTGAACAGCTGATACCAAAGATGGAAGCATAAAGCACAATTTTCTAAATAGTGTCCTTTAAAAATTTAGATTTTATAATTTAAAGAGCGAGAGAGAGAATGTGAACTATTTGATAAAAGTTTATAATTACCAAAACCTTATTCAGTCTATGACCGAAACCGATTTCGGGACCACTTCCTGTTTGGTTACCACACTGTATCCTAGCAACATAATAAGCCCCGCCCCGATTCCCTGTTCATTACGGAACCAAGTTGCGCGAAAAATAATGAAATAATAATGATAATAATAATAATAATAATAATAATAATAATAATAATAATAATAATAATAATAATAATAATAATAATAATAATAATAATAATAATAATTTAGTTTATACAAACAGATCTATCTATTTATCAATTTATCAATTTATCAATCTATCAATCTATCTATCTATCTATCTATCTATCTATCTATCTATCTATCTATCTATCTATCTATCTATCTATCTATCTATCTGTCTATCTATCTATAAAGTTTATAAAATTAAGGCTTGTAAATTGATCGATGTCATACATAGTATCATATTTTCTTATCATTTTTAGAACTCGAAAAAAATCGATTAAAAGAACTCTAAATTTTTACTGAAGGCTATTTAAAGTTATGTTTCAGAAAGCACATTGAAATTTTAGTGTCTGAAGTTTGTGGTAAGTTTTCATCTGCCTTCATGGATGGATTTTAAACTCCTGTCGACAGCTGGCCGGTGTTGGTTCATTTAACATGACAACAAACAAGGATTAATCATAACAAAGACGAAAAATAGTGCCAATGCAATAAAATATAAAGAAGAATGAGCTCTCCAATGCATATATAATTGGGGACAGAATGATGTCTGTTGTTTTCAATGTCATGGCTTTCTATCATGAGGCTGTATCCATGGCAATGAGATACACAGGGATGAGCGCGCCGCTACCGTCTGTTTTAGCTGTTTCCCGGTTTTTTCGGGTGACTTTAAATGAGCTCATGAAATAAAGAAAAAGGCCCATTTTGTCGGTATATGCTACTTCATATAAGTTCATCGGTTGTTACTCGGAGGGTCTATAGCAGTTCGCTTTCACTTCCGCGTTTGCCTGCCTCTCCAGGGTAAGTGATTCAATCGACTGACTTGTAGTAAAAGTAGTGATGGACACCACACTCCCGTTCCTCTTGTCTCACGTTTCAGTCGTAACAAATTCGGCTTCAGCATCTCCGTACAGCAGCCATGGAAAGCTGGCCTCACCCCCGAGACTACTTGTCCACACTGGCTGAGCTGTGCAGCGCAGTTTAAGAACATTATCCCCTCCTAATCCACTTTGCCTTCTGCTCCAGGCAGGTGGACAGGCTGTTCGATGGAGCAGGGTGCCACAATCACACACCCCTTATCATATTTATTTCTGCTTTTATGTGGGAGACAGCACAGGTTGTAGCATCCCATTTTAAAGCTGGATTTCAACTGTTGATTTAAATATCTTCATTTATCAAATAACTCCTCTGAAAACATCAGCTGATCTCTCAGGCATGGAGGAGCCGGATATTCGGCAGCAGAAGCTGGACAATCAGGTACAGCAACACGGATGGATGTTTGGATGTAATTTGCAGAAGTGTTATGTCTTGGTTTATTTTAAACAGTGCTAGAATTATTACCTAGATTTATTGCTTTGTAAAATATTCCTCTTAAACAGACATGTGACCTGTAGCAACTGCTTTACATTGCAACTTAATTTTTGGTGGAGCAATAATTTATAACTCATTTTGTGTAACTTTAGCAACTAATGGCAACATAAAGGTGGGGAAATAATGAAAAAGCACTGTGATAAATTAATCCACAGTGTAAATTTATAACAGTGACATGTGGTGAAATTATCAACCACAACATTGATCAACTTTATTATGCAGATAAAATTATCTTTGGAGCAAGTGGGACCCAAAACCACAGTCATACATATTAAGCTTAACTTATGTTATCAATTATAGAACCCACATTGCGTAAAAAGTGAAACACTTTTCTTTTTCTAACTTCTGATTTTATCCCATAATTCAAAACATGTGCCACAGTCAAACATGTGCAACCAAGTGCTGGCTTTTAAATCCATTTTTATTCACATGCAATGCATTTACCAGAGGCATCACTAGCAGTGAAGCAAAAGCTGAAACTTTTCCTCCTTGAATTAGGTCACAGGTGGTTAACAGTGAAGCAGAGCCTTCTGGAGTCTCATAAGGTCAAAACTGTCTGTGTCAGAACCACCTGCTGTTTGCTGCTAACCTTCATGTCAGTCTTGTCTCTGTCTGGAGAGCTCAAGATAAAATACCTGATCAAGATCAGCAGGAAAGCAGTGTTTAAGTGCTAACTTTCTATTACCTATGGCATAGACTGCAACTTATCTGCCATGCCTTTTGTTGTCGATGCTGATTTTTAAATGTAAGCTTTGTTGCATGGAGGATGGCTAAAACTGCATTTTAAAGCTGATAGTAGAAGATATGATGAGAAACAGTTATGCATATGATTTATGCAGCTATGACAGTTATGTCTGCTTATTTCTGATTGGTCAAAACCCTTAACAACAGTTATTAATTCTGTCACATAATCAACACCAAAGACAGCCCAATCACAGATGTACATTCTAACAAGGCAACTCAGATAATATGAATGCTCTGTTATTGGATAATCTCAGTGACAGTGGAGCAGGTCAGAGCAACTTTAAGTCACCGGTCACTACAGTGAAACTAAAACCACGAGTGGTGGTGATAATACCTGCAGTGTTAAAAGTTGTGACATTGCCTTGTTTATTTTTAAAGGTGTGTTAACCACAGAGCTCAGAAAAGGAGAGCTGAATGAGGACAAAAGTTACACATTCAATATTGCAAAAGAACTTTTTCTCATGTCTAATGTAACCATTAATTGTATGTCGGGACTATTTTTTTAAAAAAACAAACTGTGAAAATTATTTAACTTTGTTCAATAAAATAGAAATTTAACCCAACATTATTTTCCAGTGAACTTAAGTTTGTTGCAGGAAATAGGCAGGTAGAGGTGGTAGGTAAATAGAATCCTGATAGGGTGAGACAGGGCCCCAACAGGCCATGCAGAGGGGTCCTGTCCAATCTGAAGGGGTTCTATTTCACAAAACTATTCACGAGCCATATTACCCTACATAATAAAATAATGGGTGATACAACTTACTCTCTATAACTGAAAGTGAGTCAAGTTTAGTTGTCATAATGACCTGTACTAGAAATGGAAGTGGCAAGATTACATTCTGAACTTGCTAATTTTTTTTCTCTCTTTCCGTAAATTCTCAGCAGTGAGAGGTATTTTGAATTATTTCTGATGCATGATTCCTTTACAGCGTACTCTTCTAATGAAAAAGCAGCAAAAGAAGAGGGCTGATTCTCAAATGGTGGTGCCCAATCGAGATGCTAAGCAAAAGAACAGAAAGCAGAAGGTTGCTCGCTCTGATGAGACACCTCTGCTGATCAGCCAATCACCAAGCAGTGCTTCTCTGACTGGTTAGTATTACGAGAATTGATTCTATCCTCTCTGAATCCATATCTAAAGTTTGGATTTGTTTCTTTAGATCAAGTTGAGCATGCCCACGATAACCCACTGGATGAGATCACGCTGGGTGAATGCGACCTGACAGTGAGCACAGCAATGGGTGTGTCATCTTCAGATAAACTTACTGCTTCAAAGACAATGAACCTGGAGGTCGACAGAGAGCTGGTGATGAAGAGTGAGGTGGAGGATGATGCTCAGCTGGAGGGGAAAAAAACAAAGAAGAAAGATGTAAAGAAAGAAAAAGCCAAAGGTAAATAAAATTATCATATTCCTGTGAATTTATTCAGTGTGTTATCTTTGTTTCAAATTTCTGAGTAAATATGCAAATGAGAGTACATTTTTGTTTGAAATTCATTTTCATGCTTTCATATGCAAATTTGGGAAACATAATGCTTTGTGATTCATCATTGCTGTTTTTTCAGATGCTGAACTCAGTGATGAAAAGGAAAAAGAAAAGGAGAAAAAGGAGAAAAAAGTGAAGAAAAAAGAAAAACCAAAGGAATCTGAGGACCCACAGAAGACGAATAAAACAACAAAACAAGAGCGTAAAAGTAAATCAATATTCAGTTTCTTATTACCATTCCATTGTATTAATATTTAAAGTTAAACTTAGCTCTGATATAATTCTTCCTCTTTTGCAGAAAAGCACCTAAAGGAGACTCAGGAAGCAGAGGTGGAGGTGGAGGCAGCAGGCAGTCCAAAAGAGAACAAACATGATGAAAGTGACGATGAAGTGGAGAATTCCCAGAGGCCAGTCCCTCAATCACCAAAGAGGAAAAAAAAGCTTGACACATGTAAAAAAAATGGATATGGTGTCTTGTTAAACCATCATTCAAAGCTGCTGTAAAGAAAATAATGTTACATGTGTTGTGTTACAGCCCGGTGCCAAATAAGTGATGAGAGCAAAGAGGACGAACTTGAAGGAAAGCAGAAAAAAGAAAGAAAAGTGAAAAAATCTGAGAAAATCACACACAGTCTAGCATCTTTAAACTCGAACTACAGAGAGAGCTCGTCCTCAGGGAGTGACTCATATGAAAGGGTGAGACTTCAGAAAAAAAACCAAAACTGTTATTTTAGTACAGGTACAATCACAGAAAATGTTGAAATTTGTCTTTTTCCTGTTTCAGTCAACATCTCCGATGTCAGTGGAGGATTTAGAGAAGTTTGCATTGCGTCCAGCCCCCAGAGACGTCACCATCCAATGCAGGGTGACCAGAGACAGGAGAGGGATGGAGAAGGGCATTTACCCAACATACTACCTGCACATGGAGAAGGAGGATGGCAAGAGGGTGGGCACTTTTGCTAAATATCACTTATCAACATTATCATTATCATTTATGCACATTGATTCTAACATTCTAACATTTATGTTGTTATTGTTGTTCCATCTTTAAGGTCTTTCTGATGGCGGGCAGAAAAAGGAAAAAGTGCAAAACGTCAAACTATCTCATCTCCACTGATGCTACAAATCTGTCCAGGGACACAAACTGCTACATAGGAAAGCTGAGGTTTCACTTTCTTTTATTTCTTATACGTGTTAAACAACACTAAATCTAACCATGTTTACTTTAATTTCAAAGCTCATCTACATAGCAAATTCTCTGTTGTGATGTGATCTCACAGCCAGGATTTTAGTTTTGGGTGGGCCCAACAAATTTTGGTTGGGTCTTGATTTACAAAAGTTTGCAGATCACTTTTCAAACTGATAAAAATGACTGACCGATAAACTACTCTTACTGTGTGTTGTTTTAAAGCCAATTTGGTTTCTTTTTGCATCTTTAATATTTCATATGAATGTTTCGTAACTCTGTTTAGTTGTTTTTTTTCCCAACAAGCTAAAAGGATGGCCAAACTCAGCGCATTTTATAGACGGGGCAACTAGCAATAGCAAAACGAGCGTGAAGTGACTAAATTTCTCATCATAGCAGGAACAACACTGCTGTTGCTTCGAACACTGCAGAGGCTCTGTTCCATGTGAGTGCCTCATAAAGCCCCACTAATCAGACAGTATGCTTAACTCCAGGTCTTTGGCATTAATACAAGGGACTTGGAATGAAGCCATCATTAATAGTATTATCAACACCTTGCATGTGCAGTCAGCTGCACACGTTCCCTTTAGTCAGCAGAGCACTGGGGAAAATAATTACCTGCTCATTTGGTCTCTAGCAAAGTCCATTAAAGAGCACTGTGCTGTGTTGGGTAAAATTTTAGGACATTGTTGCTTCTTAACTTCTACCCCTCTTGTCTGTGATGCTGTGTGAAACAACAAAAGATCTGAGATCCTGTATGTGATGAGACTCATTTGCTTTAGGTCCAATGTTTTTGGAACAAAGTTCACGGTCTATGATGGAGGTGAAAACCCAGAGAAGAAGCCTTTCGTTAAAGAGAGTGAAGCAGTGCGGCAAGAGCTAGCAGCAATTTGCTATGTAAGTCCAAATCCTCTCCTATTAAATTATGCATCCAAAGATTTTAGTATAAAACAATGTTTTTTCAGGTTCTGTTTTTATACTCCAGTTTTGCATTTTTGGCCTTTTGTTGAAACAAGAAATTATTGTTTTGTGCAAGAACCTGGCCATGTTAAAGCAGAGTTAGCATTTTAAACCATATATTGGGAAAATGTTTATCAAGTGAACATATAAGCTGAGAATTTGATGTATTTTCTCAATCTGACTGATTTTTGCAACCAGTGCCATTGCCCCCTAGTGTTCGCAAGGAAGATTACAGACTTAGCATTTTCCTAATCAAGTGATTATGTTGAGTTGATGCATTTAACACACAACATTATGTGTTGATTTGTCTTCTGTGTTAATTTGGCTTCATCATGTTCCAGGACACGAATGTTCTGGGCTTCAAAGGTCCCAGAAAAATGACGGTGATCATCCCTGGAATGTTGGAGAATGATGAAAGAGTGTCTATTTGTCCCAAAAATGTGAGTTTTCTTTGGGCAATTAACATTTATAAAACCTCCAAATATGAAGTTATTCACAGGACCTGACTTTACTTTGTGATACAGGACCTTGAGACTCTACTGGTGCGCCATACCAACAACAACACAGAAAAACTGGTCACAATGGTGAACAAATCCCCGAGCTGGAACGAACAGACTCAGTCGTATGTGCTGAACTTCCACGGACGTGTCACCCAGGCCTCTGTAAAGAACTTCCAGATCATCCATCCTGACAATGGTGAGATTTGGCTGCTAAATTTTCTTCCTCTCTCATCAAAAGAAAGAAAAATGGCCTCTCTGTCTTCATTTATTGGGTGACAACCACTTGTGTCCTCTCTTTTCCAGAGGACTACATAGTGATGCAGTTTGGCCGTGTAGCCGAGGATGTCTTCTCCATGGACTACAGTTTCCCCCTGTGTGCGCTGCAAGCCTTCGCCATCACACTGTCGTCATTTGATGGTAAACTGGCGTGTGAGTGAGCCCTACTGGTGCACCTCAAGTGCTTCACTGGATCTCTGATTAAAAAAGAAACTTACACTTCAAGTTTCAACCAAGCCCATAATGTTCCAAAGGTTCACTTTTCTTGTTTTGTGACCTGGGGTATGAACCCATGTGTGTATGGAGACCTAGATTTCAAGCTGACATGTCTTATAAGTACAGCATTGTTAAAAAGCTGCTTTCATATCTCCCAGGTGTTTACAACTGTATAAACACCACCTGTGTAATATTAAATTATAAGAATGCAAAGTTTTTACATCTGAGTTTGTTTTATTCTTGTGACACTGCCAAAGTGTGCACGCACGTTTCCAGGAAACCTGGTCAGTTGAAGTCTGCAATCATCCTTTAAGATCTGTGTCAGACAGATAATGCAGCATTTCCTGTCAGAAGTCTTATTCCGAGCTGTTTTATGTCCATTTTATCAAAAAAAGGAAACATATTTATCAAAGTACTGAAAACAAACTGAAAAAGTCTTCCTGTCAGATGCAGCAGAAAAGCAACAAGCCTGCGATAGTCACTCATATCTGTGTTTGAGCTCTTACACAACATAAAGACTCCAAAATGTCAAACTTAAAGGAGCTTCATTGCTGCACTTGAGTGAGCTTCAAACACCAGTTCAAACTGCTTCACACATCATTCAGGGTTTCAGAGATGAAAAATAGCTCTGTGCAGCTCTGTGGTGAAGTGAGTTCATCATGCTGACATGCTTGTCTTCGTGGTAACAAGCTTTTTATTCGTTTCCTGTTCAAACAATCATTCTGACGTAAATAGTTATATTTAAAAATGATGTCTCGTGAGTCCTTTGTAAACTTACAACCTTTGTTACCAGAATCTAACAGCTGTGCAGCCTGTCATGTAATCTGCTTACTTACAGCAGTAATTTCTGCAGCAAAATATGACAAACAATTAAAACTGAAAAAGCTTGAACGTAACTGAAACAGCAAACATACCTCTTCCCCTTAATCCTCTACGGATTATTATATGTAATAATCATAACATGAACCGACCATCAACATGAGACTTTACCATGGCACACGGGTGAGTGAGTGTTAAACTTCCAATCAACAAAATCACAAAAAACCTCAGAGGAAAACACCATCATGATCAAGACACGGTTATCTGTCACAGAATCAGGCTCACGTTGCACAACACTCCTCTTGTCACCTGCATAATTGTTTGTGTCTTCTGGTTTAACTTGATAAAACCAAGATGTTTTCTTTGACACATTTCAGAAAAATTAAATTTCTGACATGTTTGGAGGTATTTAAGTGCAAGTGTTGATCTCACATCTAGATCTCACAAGATAACAGTGCAAGATACAGATATGAAGAAGTATGAATGAATATAACTATCCGTACTACAACCATAAAACAACATTATATCCGATTTAAACAAACAAAAACTCAAATCTCTGGTGAGAATTTGTGCACATTTATATTCAGTTGTGTATTACATCCTCCAAAATGTTTATGCTTGATGCTAAGTTGTTGTTTTTTTTTTGGTTGGTTTTTTTTTGAGTTATGAATTCTGAGGGTGTTACCCATTTAACATTTCTGAAACACTCTTCTATTTGTATGTCTAATTTGTCCAAAGAGCATCAAAAAAAGTTTTTGAGGAAATAATTTGGCTTGATTTTAATGTCTTATCAACTTAATCTCAAAGCAGTGCAGCTGTAAAATAATGATTGTCTTCCAGCTCCTCATAAGTAAATAATCCTAACAGAATAACATACCAAGTGCACAGCATAGATTATTTGTGGTGTGTTGTGAATCTGAAGTGTATGTTTGGTTAATGTGAAGCAAAGTCTCCTTTTGCACACTTTGCTTTTACAACTGCTCAGTTTAGAAAAAAAGCACCCATACCCACCCACACACAGGGTGATAGTGATCAGAATAGAAAAACTGTGACATACTTCCCTCCCTGACTCTTCATCAAACACTCTCTGGGGAGCATGACTCAACTCAGACGTCTCAGGGGATGAAGGATGATGTCTGGACTGTGTGAGATGAAGGTTTGGTGCTCTTCACTGAGGCTGCTGATGGTGTCTCTGCTGGTTTATACCAGCATTGCCTCTCTGCATGGAAATGCTCTCACAGGTAAGATCATATCTGTTGGGTGAAGTGAAAACATAGATTTTTCTGAGAGACAGAATTCTTTACTTTTCACTGGAAGTCCAGTTGATCTCTCTCAGCCTGTGGACTATTTGACCTACAAAAATCTGCTGCCTTTTTCCAATAAAAACAAAGTTTAAACTAACTAAAAATAGCAAATCTCTTCTTACAATGTGTGCACTTCAGTAATACATGATACAGAGCGTACCGTTACTTTTGCTCAGGCTCTAATCACAGACTTAGATGACTAGAATCGAATCAGTGTGCAGAAAGGAGTACGGTTAATAAGCCATCAGGGTTTTTATTAGATTAGACAAAAACAACTTGGAAGGGCAGTTGAGACTGAGGAAAACTAAAGTGGAGGTACTGAGTTCAAAAGAACAAGGTATCGGATATGGAAGTGTTCAAAGACTGAAAACCAGGTGCACCACTTTTTAATGAGCTAACCCTAACCCTAACCCTTCACTTTAATGTGATTAATAACATCTAAGATAGCTAATTTAAGCAAAGATAATTGTAGCTTCTCAAACTGGGACTGTAACAAGGTCTATTCACCAGAAGAAATGTGATTTATATATATATAATTAATGAGATCAATTCCAATAACAATTTATTTGTTTTATTTATAGATTTAATTAGTAAGTATAATATAATAATGCAAAGGAACATTTTTACAGTATGTCAGGGTGACAGGGTTCCTTTTTTATAAGAGACAGAGAGAGAGAAAAAGAAAACCAAACCAGAGCCAAAAAAAACATTAGACATGCAAACATATGCTCAAGTAACAAAAACAACAAATTTCAATATTCAGTACAAACTCTTAGTGCGACTGGACAGAAATGCCGGAGCAAATAAAAAAAGTAAAAACATATAAATTTATATAAAGTAGCTGAGATGAAATAATATAATAATAATAATATAGATAGTTGAAATAAATAGATGAATAAAATTAAGATACTAAGCAGACGGTGGGGCATTCTGCAGCTCAACAGAGAAAAACAGCAGCATAAATATACATACATGTTAGTTCTTGTATAGTTGTGTTCACATATATGTGGATCTGTAAATGATACATTAATATAATCAACTATAAAAGTCTGTGAAAAATTTAAACTACAAACCCTATAAAGCACTTAAACACATCATCAAAGGTTACAAAGTGTCATCTGTTGACTTCTCACACCCGTAATTTAGAATTTCTTTTTTTTTCCAGCTGTGAACCACAATCTTCAGTGTGTGAGTGACTATGTCTCCCTCATCAACTGCTCCCTGAACATCGAGCCATCTCCAAACAGTCCAAGCACCAATGTTTCCTACTGGCTCACCGTCATGGAGCTATATGTAAAGTGAGGCACTTATTTTCAGGTTCTGATCGACAAAGATGAGGTTTTCATGTGAAGACGGGTTTCTTTACTGTGTCTTTGTGCAGACAAAAGTTTAAGTGCATGCTGATAAAGGACGGAGCGGATTACTTCTGTTCAGTGAAAATATTTAATCCAATGACTGATGATGACTACGATTCAAGCGACTTTATGAAGCAAGATACCTTTGAGGTCTCATTCTGTCACGACCAAAATGATGGAGTCAATACCTGTGAGGTCCTGACAAGTACATTTAAGCCGTACTTAAATGGTGAGAAACACACTGGTCTGTCTGGTCATTTAGAAAAACCTCCAAAATTTCTCCAATTAAAAAATCAAACAAAACATCCTCTGGTTTTTCTCTTAAATGTTTCTTTCACTAGTTAAACCAAATCCACCGTGCTGCCTTACATGGAGCCACCAGGCAGGTCAGCACCACTTCACCTGGATGAGCACCTATGAGAAGTACAGCTGGTTCAGCCCCCTGTCTGAAGGCCTAACGTATCAGCTCTGTATCCACAAAAAAGAAGACAAACGCAAAGTAAGATTCAAGAGAATATGAGCGAAAAAAGGCACTCTTTGTCTGATGAAGCAATTTTACATTTCAGGGAAATGATTAGAAGCCTGTTTGTATTATTTACATCCAACTGGCAAATGGATAATTATTTAAATTGGAATGCAGACACAAAACATTAATTTAATAGGGCACATTACCTAATTTCTAAGACAAAAAATGCCAAACTTTGAACAGTATTTGAATTGTTTTTTTTTTTTCAGATAAAACTGACTTATGAGGGCGTGGATATAACAAGTTAAAGAAACAACAACATATAGTGATTATGTTTCACTTCTTTATCCCAGTAAACATGACAGACTCAAAACCTCTGTTTGCTCTTAGGACTAAATTTAAAGCTACAGTAAGAGATTTTATTCTTTAAAAATTTAGGTGAAAATTACCCATTTTAATCATTGCATATCACTGTTAAAATTAAGCGCCTACTCTTATATATTGGTTCTTATATAATGATTAAGTCCAAATCAAGCAGCTAGTCAAGGTGAGCTTACTTTCTATGCGCCAAATGCAGCGACTTCCTGCAATCTTGTATCATGAGGTTCAATCTCCTTTTATTGCTCTGTTCAGTGAAAAGGACAGTTTGCACGACAGTGGTTTGCATGCATATTTGGTTTGTCACGTGGTGGGAGGGGCTCAGGATGTCAATATTTTTTAATAATCTTATCATCTTTATGTTCAGTTGTACTTTAAAGTAACAGCGTTTAAGTTCTCTGGATTTTGACTGTTAATTCAGAAGAAGTGTGTGACGTATTTCTTAACTGTAAACTCTTCTCATTTCTCTTTAGATCGCATCTCACTTAATCACCACGGATAGAACAACTTTTTCTGTGGATGATCAGAAGCTTCTGTCTGACACTGAATACTCTGCCAGAGTGCGCTCCAGTCCGAACCAGGCTTCTTTCATGGGCCAGTGGAGCAGCTGGTCCCCTGAGGTTCACTGGAGGACTAAACCATCTGTTAATGGTGAGATTCTACACCCATATGCAATGAGTAAATTAAGTACAAAAATAATGCTTGAATGTTGTTGTGTACCAATTTTCCAGGAAGCCCATTCATGTCCGGGCTGGGTAAAAAGGTGATCATCTCCTTAAGCGTGATGGTGCCATTTGTCTTACTTCTCTGCTATGCTCCCTTTAAAAAGTAAGATCTTCACATTTTAAATCAATGCAAAGTAAACTCATATGCCAAACATTAGCCTTCTGTTCCCAATGCCTACAGGTGGAGACAAAGTTCCTTCATCCCAACTCCAGCCCCTTATTTTCACACCCTATACCAGGACTGCCACGGAGATTTCAAGGTAAGTTGAAGTTGGTTTCAGGTTGTGAAGTTGTGGTAATGTTTTAAAGTTTTCCCTGAATATAACTGTGATTACAGAGCTGGGTGGTCACCCCAGAAAACACAGCTGACATGCTGGAGGCAGAGGAAACCCTCCGAATAGACATGCTAACCAAGTGTACAGAAATCAAGGAGGAAACAGTGGAGGAGGTGCAGGAGGAGGAAAAGAGTCAGCACCAGTTTATAGAAGGAAGCATGTACAGCAACATCAACTCAGGCTGTGATACCTCTCTGCTGGGCCTCCCGTACGCTGTGAGCACCATGTCACCTCGGTTGGATCCAGGGGGCTCACTAAAGAGCCTGACCTTCAGCTCTCCACCTGGGAGCCCTGCAGAGGTAGACTCAGGGTGCTGGCTCAGCAGCCACTCATCCCTGGAGAGGGACCCTCCCTGGTACTGCAACGAGTACTGCACCCTGACCGCCTTCAAACAGATCAGCCCAGTCACAGCGATGGAATCCTGCATCAACAGAGAGGAGCTGAGTGGGTGCCATTACTGAAGAATGAAGCTCTGTTTATACCTGTGCTTATTAGTACAGGTGCTCAGTTATTCCTTTATATCAACTTTGAGTTATGCTTAATTGTATATCTGCAGATAAACATACAACTCCAAGGACATCACCTCATTGATCAGATAGAGTCGGGGTTAGCAGATAATATATGTGGGTGCCTTTTGTAGATGTTTTTTACAGCATGTTGCATTATGGATTAAATGCCAATTCTTTCAACTTGTTTTACTCACGAGTTTGTTCTGCAAAAGTAAATACAACATGCTTTTCATCTGCAACATCTGGGTAATATAGATTTTCATCAACAATTTGAGAAGTTATTTTTAGAACTGTTTGTACAGCTGTGTGCTACATTGAGATTTGAAAACCTTATGGTCAAAGTCTAATAATAAATAAAGAAAACATATGTAGAAAGTTTTATTTACGCCAACACATACATGAACAAAGCACCTTATAACCTTAAAGTCTGGTACAGAAGTAAGCCTACCTGCCTCAGTCATCATGGCCATTTTTATTTATTCCATGGCAAACACTCTGAATAACAAAAAGACAGCCAAGGCAGCAGATTCTATCGTATATTACAGCATGCTGAATAGAAAACCTGGGAAAGAGAATTAGACAGAGCCATCTAGAGACACTAGTGAGATACAACAGTATAAAAGTGCCATTCATTATACAGCAGTTGAAATACTGACAATGAAAGAAGCTAATTTTACATTACATTTCTGGAAAATAAAGGGGGAAACATAAAGGAATAGACCCTGTGAAAGAGCAAAAATAAAACAAAGACTTTTTCTTCTTTGAACATTGACGACAGCCAGCTTGCATGGAGCTGATGAAACCGGAAGCGAGCTGTGTCCCTTGCACCACATAAGACAATTAATGTTTAAAAAGAAACGACCGGGGTGCTGGAGCACCCATCCCCTCCCAGCATTACGCGCAAACAGGCAATTAAGAACAAAAAATGGATAGGTGAGAGGAGAACGGATGGCACAGAATGTGTGGAGTTTAAATAGAAGTCTTTAAGCAAGTCCTGATGTGAAAGGAGCACATTCATCAAGAGACTGAGCGGGGAGGTGATTCTTGTTAAACCCATTCCTTCTGCCGGAGCGGAGTGTCTCAGCCTTTACGAGGGGGAGAACTTTTTGGCTTGTGCTCGAACTCTTTTTTCGTATTCTACTCTGTTTTGGCTGGAAAAAAAAGGAAGAAAAACAGTAGTTATCCCAGTGTCACATGACTGTCAATATGAGAAACAACTTCAAACTTTGAGGAAATTTTACAAAATCAAAAGTTAAAGTCTCTCTTCAGTGAGACTTTAATTCCAAGTGAGTGCTGGACTAACAAAGCAGATTTAATAACAGGGCTCGTTATAATACAGCAAGTCTTTTTAATGTGTGGTAAAATATTTCAGTGTTAAATCATCAAACAATTCCTATAATTATACACATCAGAGTCAAGTTTTAAGAGATGAATGTACTTACCAGTAGATTGTGTAAGCTTCTGCTTGGGCTGGATCCTGGATATTTGGTTCATTTAGGAGTTCTTGGATACCTAATAAGATCTGTAGGAGGTGAAGAATGGACATACAACACCCATTACTTTTCATAGCTCACTTTCATAGAGAATTTAAGGTAAAATGACTCGACTAAAGTTTTGTAGCAGTTGTTCTTTTTCATTCTGAATCGTTTTATTGGCAAGTTTTTAATACAGAGCCGTCACAAGGACCTCCACAGAAGAACAGAAATGATGCTGTAGTCCCCGTGTCCTCTAAACTCTCTCATATTGGGCTTCACTGCAGCTCTTAACTTCCTTTGTCTATCTCTCTTGAGATTAAGTCATCAGGTATTAATCCCTTCCTCTTCACCTACCCGTATGGTAGTGGATAAACGCATTGTCCAATCATAATGATACTTGTCTCTCTGTTTAACTCTTTTAGCTTTACATGCCTGAATGCATCAACTCAAACCTCGAGTGCACTCCACTGGCTCACTACTGACAGGATTAAAACATTCCAAAGATGAATACTCAGACATTCTGAAGCCACTTACACACTGATAATTAGAGCCACAGCACCAAACTAGAGACGGAAATAAAAGGGCACATTGTTAAGGAACTTTTACTCTGTGATGTAAATGAGGGATGCTTGACGGTCCTGACCTGCTTTATTGTGATGGCCGGTCTCCAGTCCTTGTCCTCCTCTAGAATAGATAGGCATACTGTGCCTGATGGGTACACGTTTGGATGAAAGAGTGGAGGCTCAAATTTACCTGAAACACAATCAAATGTTTAGTGCACTTCAGTTTCAGATCAATTACAAATGGCAGGCGGATAAACAAATTCCAACAAAGGACACCAGGCTGTTATACTTTGAGGCAGCAGATCCTGATGACGTGACGAAGTGATAAAATCGATTAGTAAAAGCATCAGCAAAGCATTTCATTTACCGAAGAGTTGTGTCGCACAATTATTGCGTTACTGACCGGAGTAGTTTATGTGGCATATAAACACAAGTGAAGTAAAGCTAGTGATTAAAATGAAGACTGATACATGTGAAATATAGCAGAGGTGAAGAAAGCAGTCTGGCTTAAAACTTCTTCAGTGTGGGCATTTTATGTCAGGTAAAGTTTAAAGGCTTGCAAAAGCAGCTCTCACTTCTTTTAAGTTATCTTCATATTTTAAGCTTGTCATTATTTTTTTTTATTACTTTTTATGGCTCATTTGTTGGCGACTGACACCGAACTGGTTGTGTTTGCAGTGGTGTTTTTACCTTTTTTGTTCCCGTTTGTCTGGGGATCTTACGTGTAACCATGGTTGCATGTTTACACACAAGACTTTAGCTGTTAGCAGCCCGTAGCATGTCAATGCTACGTCCTTCCATTCATCATTTTGGAGAATGTAAGATCTATCTACAATGAGATGGATGAGCTAGCTGGGCTAACACAGCACCAGAGAGAATACCGGCAGACTAGCATCATGCTATTCACAGAGATACAGCTAATGGAGCTAACACCAGACGTAAACACCACATTGAAGGATTTCAGGATACAGGAGAACGAGACTGAACAGGCTGGTGAAGAAAGCCAGATCATGCAAAAATGCATATTATTCAACCTGCTATTATGCATACTTTGTTTTTCTCATTTTCACTCTTATTATGAAAACAAAAACACAAAACAAAAACAACAAATCCTGAGGGACCACTTGACAGGAAAGGTTATTTCCACTAAAGATAGCGGCTGTCTTAATGGACTGCATCCTGAACATAAGAGCAAAGAGGCGAAAACTAACCAGCTATTAGTGCACTTTTTATAATGTTGGGAAAAAAATAGTTTTTGAATAAAGGGAACTGAAGAAAAAAGGTTTATGTTTTATGTCCAATTCATCCATTGATCGAAAAAATTGGCAGGTTAATGGATTATCAAAATAGTTTTAAGTTGCAGCCCCATCCTGATGTGAACATCCGCAAAGGCATCCAGATAATTGCAGCTCTGATATAAGAGGCTGTATGTCACAGTGTCCTGATGCTGGGACTGACCCAGGGTAGTAATGTGATTATTTGATTCGCAGAATTACAGGCTAGTATAGAGCAGCCAAATTATACAGTAGTGCAGTGCCACAGCATGATCAGCTATCAGTCAAGGATGAACTGCAATGGATGGATAACAGCACCATGACTCCTGCAATGAAGTAATGACCCTGCCAGGAGTGGTGTGTAGTGATGAGGGTTGATGTCAGATCAAGGCTGCATAAAGACTTGTAGATAGAGATCAGTCCTGCTTTACTCTGAAAGTGCCCCGAAAGTGTAGCCACCGGTTTGTACCACACAGCACATTTGTATAACACACAGTTTACAGACTGGACTCTGATTTTAGAAGTAGCAAACTTCTGCTTCCAAAACTTTCAACAGCTGCCTTAAGTTTCTAGATGAGATTCTGTGACAGCAGTAGTGTAGGTGTGCACATTTACAGGCAGGTGATACACAAACTCTCTCTGCACAGCTGTCGCTCCAGTCTGCGCTCGTGAAAACAAGACTGAAAATAAGAACCTTGTAATTTCTCTCTTTTGTGTTGAGCAAGGCAGAAGGTTGTTGGATGACATATTTGGGTTACTTTGACTCACTTCATATCACCTGACTCTGAATGTGTTACTGCACAAGCACACAATGCAGTGTCGAAACTGAGACTGTGGTTTTCAGTAATATGAACATTTCAATTGGTGAAATGTGAGTTGTTGTTTTTTTTCGGGGAGGGGGTTGCAAGTTTTTTTTATCTTCAGGTAACTGTCATTAAGCCAACATTTAATTCTTATCTTAAAAATGAATACCTGCTACTGCAAAATACTTTTGAGAAAAGGGATGCACGGTGTGGTGACTCCAACTTAACATTCCAGCTGATTTGTCACACTGTGTTGTGTTTCATCCTCCTTACTGACTAAATGATAAATACCAAAGGATAACACCCACGTGAGAGGTGATCACAGGACACAGTTGTAGGTCGGACATTGTAACTCACATTTCGGAGGTGATGAAGGATAGTCATCCTTGAACAACATGCGCAGTTTGAACAGGCCTCCTTCCCACGGAGTCTAAGAAGATGAACAGGAGACCAGAACTCTCACTCATTTTGTTGCATTTGTCAGAGTGGTGCTTTAAAACTCAAAGATTTTGCATAAACAGAACAATGAGATACATTACCCCCTTCTTGCCAGGAATAGCACATTCCCAATTCATGAGATTCAAGGTTCCATCTGGATTTTTTGTTGGTACAGCAACAAATCCCTGAAAAATTAACAGTTCAGACAGCAGTGTTTACACGAAGAACAGCCAAGCCATAATGAAAACTCAGACTGTCACTGTGAAGTCAAGCACATGTGGTTCTACTTACAAAAGGATGGTCCTTCCGCCATGCCTTTCGCTCCTGAGCAAGCCGGCTCAATGCAATGCCTGACATGATTTGCGGACTCCTGCAATGAAAAAGGATGCTAGGTCGATTATATAAAACTATCAACATCAGAATTGACAAAAGGAAGCTTAGGGCTATGCAGAGGAGGTTATTACTTTTAAAACATGAGCTTATAATATTATTATGTCAGTTTGATCATTTATACAGAAAAGAGTAGAGCAGGGAGTAAAGATTTGGCTTTATCTATTCCTATAACTGAGATTTGCGATGTCTATAAAAAGGTGACATGTTGAACTAAAGGGTGTTTTTCCCATATTGCTAGTTGAGCTATATGTTCAAAAATAAAAGAGGGAAAGAACAACACCGATGTTACAGACATACAAATTTGATTGGTTGCTGCTCACTGTTCAGACAACAAATATTTCAGCACTGAAACTGAAAAAAAATGGGTCTCAGCAGTAGTATACACCCAGTGATGTGCATGCTTTCACTTTCTCACAACAAACTTCTTAGAAATTCATTAAAATTAAAGTTGGCTTCAATTGTTGAGTTTCTTTCAACATTAATCGGTGTCTTTAGCTTGAATACTTTCATAAATCCTAACATTACCAGGAGTAACTTTCACTTTTTAGGCTATGGATGCTATTACACACAGAAAGGGACCTTTCCCTCCACATTTCTTTATAAATGAATATGAATTAAAGTCCTCATTAAGAATTTCAAATCCTGGTCGTTGTTGCAACGATGTTGGGTAAAATATCCATGGGGCAAATAAGCATCAAGGTGCCTCAGAAACTTGGTGTCTCACTTCGCAGTATCCGCAAACTTTAAAACAAGAGTTCTTGCTGTTGGAACGCACTAAAGGCGTATGTCAAACTTCAAACGCAGTTTTCCCCCTTTTTAAACACATTTAGTGTATTTCAAGTGTGGCTGAAACCAAACATGCCCCGTTCACTTCATGAGGCTAGCCAAGTTAGCTGGTTGCGATACATGTCCAAACAAAAGCTCGTGCCTCTTTATACGAGCCTAAGGTTTGAACTTACAGACTCCTGGGAAATAGAGTTTAATTTTATACACGTTCGTTGAAACTTATAATCACGCAAACGTCAACAAGCCAATAATCACAGGTGTATGTTTAGCAGGCTAACCGGTTAGCTTGTTGAGCTAACTCATGTGCGCCAGAATCGTGTTGTAGTCGAAGAGGCGCTGTTAGCGTCTGACACGGCCTGATGCAGCACAAAAATGCGCAATTGCACTTGATTTGAACACAATTTTAAATGACACACGGGACCACTTCTTTTCTTCTTACGCTCAATAGCAGGTACTCTGAAATATCCAACAAGGGTGAGGTGTTTTCCTAAGAATATAAACATATCATAGTTCATCAGAGTATAGGGACAAAGAACGCCAGAGCTAAAAGGCGCACATTTGTGCATTACCAAAGTAGCGAATATGGCGCAAATCGAAGCGGGTAAAATATCACGGAACACGGCAAAATCAACATGTTGTCTGCTCAGGATGTACTCCTACCTCTCAGTATGGCTGCACTGGCTCTTGTAATTAGGTGAAATGTACTAATCGTGCTCAAATCCCGTCAAACCTTGCAAAGTTTCCCTCCTGAAAAACCACCCGCTCCGACTCGAGCCAGACACAGAAACAGCGGACCAAGAGAATTACCTGACGTTTGTTTCCGGTTTTGTTTAAATCCCTATATACGGGAATATACTATACAATATTCTTTTTGAACGGTTCAAGTTTCTGTCTTAACAAGTACACATGATTCATGAACTAAAATAGTTCCTTATTTCGTAGCGTAAATATATTCCAAAGAGCCTCTTTTGGTGTTTTACAACGGATATCAAACAATCTAAAACGTACAGAAATATCCATCCCTGTAACTTTAAGAAAAGATCAATTGCACCCACTGAGTTAATACAGAGTCAAAGATCTACCTTTAATTTCCAAACGAGTTATCAATTTCCTGAACGTTTTTGAAATAGGAAACATGCACGAGACTTCCCTGTTAAGCGCAGATTTCTATCTTGTCTCATTCAACATCTTTGTCCAGACTGCACACCGTTAACCCTTGCAGTACTGTCTGAAACGTCCAATTAAATTCACATTTTTTTTACACTAAAAATAATGTTCAGATTCAATCCTACTTGATCGTTTCAACATAATAAAAGTAATTTCGGTCATGTGTGGAATCAACTTTTTACAAATAAATTAGAAATCCTATGATTCGTTTACATTTCAACAGGCACTTTTACAGGCAACCATGCTGTTACGATGTAATATGAAAAAGTAACACACGATGTCGCCATATATCAAATTTTGGGATAACATCCTTTTGAGGTTTGATTTCAGGACACCCCTATCAAGTAAAAAGCAGTGTACCAAACAGTGACAAATGATACGAATCGGTACAGTCGTGCACAGAGCTGTCAGTGAAAGAATAAAGTACACACACATTCAATGACAACATTTTTATTGAATTAACCTTATGCAAGACCATATAGATCTATAGCCTTTACCTCATATTTAGATTGTATAACTTGAACATTGCATAAGATCATATAGACGTGATCTATGTAGTGATATGAGAACCTTATTCGTTGATGTAATTGCTTAGATTGAGGAAAAATGACACATTCATTCCCTCTGATTATAAGTGTGATCATCTCCAATCATGCAGTACAGTGGTCTGTGGATTATGACTTGAATGCAAAACAAACTGGGCACTTATAAGTATCAGGCTACAGAGTTGATAAGTTTGTCCTTTACACAAATGATTATCAATGCCAAATGCTCAACCAGACGACTTGTTTGTGAAGAGTATAATCTGCGTACGTGGAGGTGTTGAACACCTCAGAGCAGAGTACATCAAAGTTATAAATGAATCAAGCAAATCAAAGCACAACACTTTAAATCTCATCGCAGGGGGGAAAAAAAAGGCTCAGAAGAGGACCCCTAAATTAAGCACTACTCTGAGCAAACGCAGGTTAAATTTCACTCACTTACAAGTGAGGGCAGAAAGCAGGATTGTCTGCAACGCTCAAGCACAGGCTGTCAGAAAAGGATGGAGTTTATTAATTGAAATCAGTCAGTATGTCTGTGTGAAGATCAGTTCATGTGGAGTAGGGAGTGCTAGTTGCAATCAGTGCGTTCACAGAAGTCAGACCAATGTTTCAAACATGTGAGAAGGGAGTGCAAGACAGTATGTTATTGGAAGGCTTCAGAATACTATAGCAAATGTAAACATAGCCTATTTCTGGCAGGAAATCCAGTCTACCTTGATTGAACCTGTTTGCAGATGTCAAACTTTTGCACTTTAAAAGCCCTTGTGTGTGTTTGTGTGTACATATGTGAAGTTCTATATCAAAAACATGCATCCATACTTGTTTCCCCAGCGATATAAAAATTGTTTTAGTCAAGTGTATACGTGTACATGTGAGTAAATGGAGGTTTGTGTGTCATTAACAAGTCTATATGTACAAAGTGTGCCAGCATTAAGAAAAGTTTACGCGTCCCTGACACTAAGATTAATGTGTACGATACACATAAGACATTGGATTTTGGTCATCGGGAAAAAGGCAACACTAAATGATTATTTGTGAGTGAAATATCCACCTATCAAAAACCACACATCAAACCTGAAAACAACTTTCTATAAAAAAAAGTGTCCTAAAATGAAGTATTTACATCAACAACATTACAGGCTTATAAGCAATGTGCACAGTGTTGTTTTTTTCACTGTAGTGCTTGTAACGCTGCTTACGAAATCTACACAATTCAAAAATGCTTAGAATCTATCACAATGCAGGAAAAATACATTTTTTTTCTTAAATGTAACAGTCAACTTCATAGCCAGCCAAGTGTAGCTTTGTTATTAGATATCAAAACATGTTCCAGGCATGTTCATCAGTGAAAGACACCAAACGCGGCATCAGCCGTTTCAATCCTCACTTGGAAATCTCTGTACAAACAATGCAAAGTGAACATTGTCAAGGTTTTCTCGCCTTTTAAAGATCCAGTATAAACAACTTCCACTCGAAGTTGGGTTTTTCTATACAGTGTACAAAACGTGCAGTTTGTTTGTAAGAGTTAAATATTAATATTGAATTTGGATTATATACATCAAAACAAAAACCTCCTCTGGATATGAACAGAAAGTCCTTCATTCCTGCCTTCAAACAGTTCCAGTCCCCAAACTGCACGCACCATTCACACACCACAAATACGTCCCCTTGAAATAAAAAGAGCTGAATCAAATAAATGTTCCCTCAAAACATACAAAATACGCTAGTTAAGGAAAACTCAGAAAACAGTGGGTTAAAAAATATATATATATAAAGACGCCACTGTCCTGAGGATGCTTTTCCAGGCAGGAAACAGGAAGTCATTGGAGGACACTGATGTTTAAAAAATAAAAGTCACTGTAAACCAGAATTCACATTTGCAAACACCTGTGACTATTTTGGCAGTTAGTTTTAGACTTATGAACATGAGGAACTAAAGTTAAAGACAAGAAAAATGTCTGACAAATTTAACTTGATATGAACTCGCACTTTACAGTTGAAAAAAAGCTATTTTTCTCCTCACAGCTAATAAAAGTTTGAGTTGTAAAGGCAGCTGAAATCTTACGTTAAAACATCATGAATGCGGTTTAAGATATCTCCAATACTTAAATGTCTCATCCTTAAAAAACAGGTACATGGACTTTTGTTAAAAGGAGTAAGTACTTATTCCCACAGCACACAGAGGTCACAACTGTGGGTTACTTTGTTACTAAGGTTGCAATATAAAGAGTACATGGTGCCAGAAGCAGCTACACTGACATGTTCACTTCTCAAAGCCAAGAAAGCAATCAGAACATTTAGATCAGAACATTTCCAAATCATGCAGATGTTTCTGCCGTTTCTCCAGAGTTAGATTGTGTAAAAATGAGACTCTCAGATGTCTGGTCATTTTCACGTCACCTAAAAGAGCCCCAATGCCACTTAAACCTCCAGCAATAAACCAGATTAAAGTCTTTTTGTGAGGCTGAGATTTTGAATATATCTTGATCCTCATGATCACAAATCTCAGAACAACTGTTTCAGATCTTTGGGGGGAGTATTTTGTTCAGATTTTTTGTGGGGTCAGTTTCACATTTGATAGCTTAACTCAGTAAAATGCGCTAAATGAACGTACGATTCCCTTCTTAGCATCTCTAAATGATAATTTTAACTTTTAATCTTTGAGTTTTAAAGACCCTACTGATCCCTTTCCAGACACTTGAGTTGGAGGATATAAGAATTAACTCAACAAATGACCCTGAGTGAATCATTGGCCTTAAATGATCACAGCCATATTTTATACCATAAAACAGATTGAAATTCATAATTTTCAATTAGAAACTTGCCACTAATTTAAAAAAAAACAAAGGTCCAGTTTCAATGTACAGGCACAAATTGTCAGTAAACAGACTTATTTACATCAAGAAATAAAAACCAAAATGGAGGGAAAACACAAAAGAAATGCACACCCCTCCCTTTAAATCTCCATTGTGCCAAACGTTCTTCCACAAAGATGATATGTTTGCATCATGACAACTGGAGCTCATAATACTGAGTCCTCTTCACATCCGGGAGCCCCTTTCCTGAAGGATCTGTAGAGACCAAAAAGGACAGAATCAACAAAAAGACTTTACAATTCTTTTAAATTCACTGATCACTTAGTTTGATTTCTTTTTTTAACTGAAGCATTTCGTCCCGCTGCAGTGGATTCTCTCCTTCCAAGGAGCTCTCTTACATTCACTACGCAGGTCTGCTGAATCAAACACACTGAAAAGAGCGCAAGGAGACGGGAGCGCTTGCATAAGTGAGGAAAATAATGAAGCAATAAAGCGTTGCGAGCGACTATGCAGAGCGACTATGCAGAGCCAGACCTGGGTGAGCTCAGGGAAGCTTGTCAGGTGGGATAAACGTTGGTAGCGGGAAGACACGCTGCTGAAAACTTACCGTTGCACTTTGAATATTCTGGAGCTGAGAAATAAAATGGCAAACCTGGAGCCTTAGACTGGATTCAGCCATGGAATCTATACAGCATTTTCTTTACCCTTTAATGCATAATTTTTTCATTAACTGATGTTTATTTTACTCATGTTTCATTGAAGCTCTGCAGCAATCAAGAGTCATAACTAGAAGCTAAGTCAAGCTTCAGTAAGGCTGCTTACATAAATCCTTCATGATTTATTTTTCACTAAAAATTAAGATTTTTTTGGTCAGTAGTTAATTAGGCCTTTGCCTCTTCCTGTGTTCCTGTGTATCCCCCTGCCTCCTGCGAGATAAACAATGACTCTTACTACAATGCCCTACAACTATTTTTAACAATGAAGCCCATAACGGAAGCATAGTAGCCCTCTCTTCCTTTCAAATGTCACTGAACGAGAAACAATGAGTCAAAGTGCAGCGGCTGATGATTCAGCGTGCCCTCACAGAACCAAAGCTGTAAGCATGACAATTATTACGAGGGTCTTGTTCACACTACTGAAACAAATGTGTCTCTTCCCTCAAATAAAACCAGCACAGAGGTGTACGAGCCGTCTCTTTAGGACACATTTGGCTTTTGATTTGACTTCTAAAAAAGACGAGGGGGAAGCATTTCAGTAGTGTGAACTGCACTGAGGGGACGGGGGAAGGTGGTAAGGGGACGGACTGAGGAGGTGTGCCGGAGGGGGACTACGAGCACTTGAGCTCTCACCAGTGAGTCATAAGTGCTCAACCCTAATCAGAGTCATTCATTTCATAATCCGTCTCTTCGTCCTCGCTCTGAGCAACATGCGGCATGCAGACAGCACAGAAGAAGACAAGAAAAGGCATGGTGTAAAATAACGGAAATGAATGAAGGTGTCAGGAAAACGGGGAGAGAAATCAAACGGGGAGTTACATTTAAAACTAAATTAAATGTTGATTCAAACTAAATTAAACGTGGAAAAAAAACAAGAGTAAGAGTAGAGCTGTTATCCGATGACACATCTCTATGCCCTCTGTTCACTGTCACGACTTCCATCTTTCAGTCTTCATTCTTTGTGTACAAAAACATAAAAATAGCCTTTTTTAAGGACCTGGTTTGAATCTTGTGCCTTTGGAAACATTTTTAACAAAGAGTCAAATCTCCATCTACTTTTTCTTTGAAGATGCACTCGTAGCTGTACGCACATTGAAGTGCAACAGTGTGCTTCTTCATGTGTGGCTGATGGGAGTTTGAATTCCTCAGGGGTGCCTCTCGCTTCCCTTGAGAAAATCAAAGACCTCTCCAACAGCAACGCTAATCTGCCGACCTGCGCTCTCTGAAAACACAGCTAGCAGGGATTAACGCTGCTCCGTGCTCCAATCTCACACAAGTGTACGTGATGAGTCGACTCGGTGAGAAAAGTGTCTGATGTCTCGGTGAATATTCAGCCTGCCTGAAGAACCACAGTGTTCTCCTTCATAGAGCTCGCTCATCAATAAACCAGAGGTGCTCTAAGTCCCCTGGTGGCGTGTTCATAAATGTGATGCCTTTAAAAACATTCAGCTCAGGCCATCATTTCTGTTTGCTATGGATTTATTTCCATCTGACCCCCATCTCTTTATACACACACACACACACTCACCTTAGCCTTCTCACTGGGCTCACTGTTTGTCCCGTATGATTGATTGTGCAGCTCCTTGGAGACTACACACAGGAACTCGGCTTGGTCTTCGTTTCCGTAGTTGTAAGAGGAGCCTATGCTGACCAGCTAGCGAGAGACACACAGAGAGAGTTTAGTCTTAGACTGATGGAGAGGAGAGGAGAGGACTGGGTTACTCATGGTGGGGAAACACAGGGAAGGAGGGACACATAGATAGAATGTGAAAGAGACCGAGTCAAAATCACAGAGCAGAAAGACTCTACAGGCTCCTTCGACTTAAGTTTTGGGGCTTTCCTTATATTTAAAACATTTTAGCCTTGTATTCATCTGCATCTTCATGAGACAGATGCACTAAAAAACATTTGATAATGCAATTTTGACACGTTGTTCCTTAGATTTAAACTCCAGATGTGATTATTATACAGGGCACATATAACGAAAAGTTGAGATACTTGAGAAACAAAAAAGTAATATTTTAAGCTCCCTCAAAAATGTCAGTTTTACTCTTTATTAAACTGTGACAAGTTCTTTCAGGACCTGCAGACATGCCAGCACTGAAATCCAAAAATAAATCAAAAGAAAAGACAAGGCAATGGAAAAGAAATTAAGTAACTGTGCTCCAAGACAATTAAACAAAGATGTTACAGATAAACAAAGATAACTAGGAGATAGAAACTGCAACACAAGTGCAGGGAGGACTTGACCACATGAAGCAAACATGCTCGTAGAAAGTCAATGAGGGAGATGGTGGCTTCGACCTGACAGGACCAGGTTTGTTTAATGTAAACAGCTTCATATGAATCAGTGAATCAAGTCAGTTCATCGATAAATCTACAAGACGAATAAAGGAGCAAACTTCAGTCAATCAACACCGATCAACTCAATTCCTTAGATATCTGATCTGATGAAGGCGAAGCAAACAAACACAGGGAGATCTTTTTCCCCCAAGCGCTGACTTAATCATCAGGAAAGAACTGGTCTAAAAACACCCCCCACCACTCACGCACACACACACATTATCTCTCCAAGTACAACAATGTTTGCAAGAGAACAAACTAAAGGACGACGTCAATGCGAACTTTATAAACTGTGTGCACACCAAATAGAGCAACTCCTGATCCTGAAAAACAGCTTTTCCTGCTGAATGTTTTGTGTGTGTGTGTACACTGCAGGCTACATGTAAACCTTCTGTACTCAGGTGAGCATGTTCAGACATGCAGCTCCTCATTAGCTGCTGCTGGAGACTTCTTGTTGTTAAGTGATCACTCTTACAATAGTGCAGCGTAAAGACCAAAACAGTCACCACTCGCTACCAGAGACTCACAGAGTAAAAGACTCCACATGCAACAATATCCTGAGACTCTGAGGATAAAGACCTCTGCAGTATGTTGTCTGTGTTCATGGAGTCTTAAAGACACTCATCTCCTGAAAAGGCCTCCTGGGCTGCAGACTGAGCTTTAGACTTTGCATAAGGAGTGTTTCAAGGAGTTTCCCATCTGACCTTTGTAAGGAGATTAGCAAGATTTCAGCTCTAATGGGGGCTGAAACAGAGATTCACGTAAACGCAAAACACACGCTCCCTACATCCAAACATGTGGCCTCTCATTAGAGAAATTTTTCTCCTGCACATCCAGCAGAACCCAAACTTTCTTTATCTTTTAATCTATCTTAAATACAGCGCACACTGAGGAGATAAAACAACATTTTTTCCCCTCTAAACAACCAACATTATCTCACAGCACAGCCTGTAAAAGTGGCTATATCGAGGCGAAGACACAAAAGGCTTCAGACAAAAGCTCTCAAACTGTGAAGGCAGTAAAAATGGAAATTATAGCACAATGAAATAAAATCACAGACAAGAAAAGAAGGTGTCATGTCGTCTAAGCCTCACTGGTGAGCAGGCAGTACAAATGAACATTGAAAAGAATCAACTCAAATGACCAACAGCTATGTGTCTGTTCGGGACAAACAATGGCCAACGGGGTGTGTACGGACGACATGGGGACCATGCAGTGACCAGCCCGTGGACAGAAATTTGAGGGACACACCTCTCCGCTGTTGTTTGGCAAAGCAGACTCCTCTCCCTTCACCTCCCTTGACACAATCAGCAGAAACTCTGTCTGGTGGGCCCGCCCGTAACCTATACTGACAAGCTGCAACAACCAATCAGAGCACAGAAGGAATGCCCGGATCATGTATGCGGACATTGAGAAAGATGTGATTTGCTGTCTGGCTTTTGAGCCATTTCCAATATTGAGGATTGGACTTTCTGGGTCAATGTGAGCATAGCGGGGTGGGTGAAGCACATGAAAGGAGGATTGCTGCGCTGACCCAGCAGGCAGAGATTTACCTGTTCGAACTTCCATCCGTCGGACATGGTGGACACCATCTGTGTCAGCTCCTCCTCCTGGCACTGCAGCACCCGGTACACGTGCTTCACCGGGACCTGAGCGGACGCAGGAGAGAAACGAGACGGGAAGGGAGGAATAAAAAGAAATTACGTAACGAGAATTTCACATTCACAGAGAGGTATATTTAGACACTCATATACCTGTGATGTTTTACAGTCGCGTTCCCTGATCTTGTCCTTGATAAGCTTTATTAATGATGTGATGTTGTAGAATTCAGCTTCCTCGAGCACTCCTGAAACACGGAGAAATAAAAAAAAAATCCACTTTTAGTGGACTTTGTCTTAACTGAAACACTTGGAAAAAAAATGAATCAACAATAAACATTTTATTTTGCTGATAAATGCAGATTTTTTCAGAAAACGCGTCTTAAAGAGGCAGTACCTTCCTCTGCTAAGTCCCTGTTGAGCACCAGTTTGCCGTGCCTCAAGTAGTTCAGCACTGGCCCAAAGTATGTTGGGTCTCTGTCGATGAGATAGGCACCAGTTTCATCCTGAGAACCAGAAACAGACGTGGATGAGTCGATAGAATAACAAAAACTTCAAATTTTAGGATATATGCGATTCAAACTGTGGACGCACACTTTTGGTCGACTAAATGATGTCATCCTTTTGCAACCTGAAACCAAAGTTACCAGCCTGGCAAACTAACTATTATCCCACACCCACGTGAATTCACAAGGCATTAAGTACTTTCGAAAATATGATTGGACTTGTATAAAAACCATGTGTTTCCTCTAAAAAGAAAAGAACATGAAGGAGCAGGCTTTACTTCAATCGTAGCATAATCTGTAGAGATTAAAAACACTCCATGCATGAGTGAATGAAACTCAGGAGATGACAAAGACAAGGTCAGCTCCACAAGTGTTAAAGAGACATGTGCCAAAGTGACACACACACCCTTTCACAAAGGCTTCTGGGATATCACTCCACAACTCCCAAAGGCCTTGGGTTTGATCCCGATTCCTTCACAACCACTGGGTATTCCCCTATTTCTATAAGTACACACACCTTCGTCTCGCGGGGGACAAGGCGACTAAAACAATTAGAGCAGAACTGAAAAAGATCGGGAACAGGAGGCTGAATCCACCGAGGCCACCAGGAGGAAGCACCTCGGCTTACAACCGACAGTTGTCCCAGTCGAGTTGGTTTGAAAAGCCGTCCAACTCAGGCAGCCGGCGCCAGTTTACTGTTATAAGTTGTTTAACATGATGTGACATTTGGTGAGTCAAACATGCATGACATTTAAGGGGGGAAAAAAACGCTCAGCACAGAGGAAGGCTTTAAGCAAATTTATGGCTAATCCTCAAACGCTTCAGGATGTTTGACTTTGCATCAGGCGAGTATACGGCTCCAGGAACAAATTACCAGCACCACTGGTCAGAGCGACTTCTTCACTATTTACACAAGAACACAGCCATGTAGTCATAGCTCTCAGCTCATGACCCCACACCCACACATATGTCCAAGTCTACTTAGAAGGACACGTGCAGGGTGGGAGTCCAGAGAAGGATTCACCTCGAAACACATTAATCTTTGGGATAATGAGAGAAGGTCCCAGTGCACTCTCTTTCCTAATGACTCCCTAAACTCCCGGCTGGCTGACCTCCTTTCCAAACAAAAAATATCTTCCCTGAGCCCAAAGGAGCTCTATTCTGGTCTCGCTGCTCGTGTCAGATCTTTAAATCTCGAAAGTCTGAGAAGTTTAAGCACACGTGCAGCTGGACATCAAGGAGACAGACTTCAAGAAAAGTCAACATTCAAAAACTTACTGAAGAAAACGCTTTATTTTGACATTCGAGATGGTGTAACTTCATGAAACCGTTCACACATTTTTTTTTTCACACAAATAACTTTGTTTGTCTTCCGTCACCTGATCTGTCGCAGTAAAAATCTTCCCATCTTTGGCTCTGCATAAGGTTTCGCTCTCTGCAAACCTGAATCTTGACAGCTTTTCAGCACCAAAGCAGCATTGTTTCTAATTATACCTCAAATGAATCAGATCTGTGAACATTTTCACTGCAGGAATTTGGACTCGTCACTGCAGGAAAAGCAGAGCTGGAAGAAAAAAAACAAGCCAACAACAACAAATGATGGCTCATTTCCAAGCGTGAGCACTTTCACAGTTTTTACCTGAGTGTTAAGTCAACATGTCTGCGCTAACAAAAGGTCTATTAAACGTTTATGGCGTGCTATCCAACTGCAGTTGCTTTATGAGGGGAGAGTCTGGTCGTGGACTTGTGAAAAGATGGGCAGAACTATTTCCTTTGTGATGGAAAAAGTAGTCCTCTGTTCTTTTTTTACTTTGTTTTGTGTACAAAATGAGCATGTAAAGAGAGTTAATGTTATGCTATGACAAGTACGGAATATCTGATGCTAAAAACAGCCAATATGATTCATAAATAGGGGTGCACAATATAGCAGCATTAATCAGTATCGGCTCATGCTCATTTTTTAAACATATTAGCAAGGGTCCAATGAGTAAAACTGGGTCGATATTAACAATGTTTATATTCATCTAGTTACTGTTTGTGTTTGTGTCAGGAGGGGGTTGCCGTGCCGTATTTTGATTTATGATCCTTTTTGTAATTTATGATCCAGACTTTCTCACAGGAGTTTTGTGGGTTGAGAGTTTAATTACACACTTGCTACAAGTTGTGAGGGTTGCTAAAAAGTAACCCTGTTGGTCACTTGTGTTTTATAGTAGCCCTGTTATGTTCTTAACTGGAGGTGAAACATCTTTTGAAAATAAAGGAAGATTGATTTTCAGTCTGTACAAAATGTTATCACTTCAGAAACTTTATCTTTTTAAAATATCAATATCGGTTAATATTGGATATTGACCATAACTCAAATATTAATAAGGATGCTGGTACTGGCCAAAATTTCCATAACGGTGCATCCCTATTCATAAATTGACACTCAAAGTAGGCTTTAATGTACTTGTTAATCTCTTTGGATGCATACTGCATTATGGGGGTTGGGAGGACTCTGAAAAAAAAATAATATGGGGGCTCTGATATGGGTGAGAGTACACAAATGGGACAGTGCATTTAATTAAAAACAAAAGGGCTGTGTCTCTGGGGGCCCAGACTGGGGAACACAGGGCAACAAGCAGAGGGAGGGGGGCAGAGGAGGGCAGACAGGCAAGGAAACTATACAAGAACTATGTTGACAAAATCCAAGTCTCTGTTCACACCTAATAAAAGGATTATTAATCAAACAGTTATGATTAAACTATACAAGGGCAAAGTGAGAGAACAGATGATATCAACAATGTGTCAACACCGCCTACAATAACCACCAGAAATAGGCCAGTGCTGTGCAGGTCAGGCATGCTCCTTTCTGTTTGTGGTTCAAAAATATTGAAATGACACAGGCTTCTGCATCCAGTACAAGACGAAGTCAAAATGGACCCAACTACGACTGGTTTCAAGCTTAAAAACACGAAAAGTCACAGTAAACAAACAGCCATTAGAGGGTGGACTTCATGGCAAAGGGAAGTGTGCAGAATTAACCTTATCATTCTTCTTGTACACGCAAAACATATCCTCCCGCAGGAAATACCATGGTGACCCACCCTTCAACAACATGATGTCCAACATATAATGAGGCTTTCTGCAGAGACATCAATACTGAAACTAAATGCTTGATTCAACAAATTAACATGTCGCTGCATGTTTACTTTGGAGCACAACAATAAGTGCGCACCAAAAAACTTTGCATGAAACCAAACAGTGTTCGACAGGTGTGGGATATTCACTGCAAAATTTCATACAGACGTGTAAATAATACACCAGATGGCTGCCTGTAATTATCAAAGACAGGAAAACAAAACACAGCAACGGCAGGAGATAAACAGGAGACACACTATCCTGCAGAGTCCAGGTTTCTTTGGCCAAGAATAAAAACGAATAAAAGATTCATCGAATGCTGCTCGCTCGTCATTGCAGCCGAGCAGTACAAGCTGGCTGCAAGAGGAGTGCTTAAAAGATGTTGCAGAGGATCTTCTGAGTCATGTGACTGTGCCTACTTAGCCAAGTGGAAGTCTGATCCTTGTAGAGCAGGAGCCTGGAGTCCCTCTGGAGTACACGCTGTAATGGCATAGTAAAATAGGCCTTCAACTTTTAAATAATACACACATTACATCAAGGCTGCATCATGGAGGGCTGCATCATATTTCAAGCTATCTAATATCGATATCTGAATTCCAGTTTGAGCTGCCAAAAAGGCTGGGAGGAACTTCACGCCTTAGTAGTATTTGTTTCTCTGTAAGGTAACACCACCGGTGCGTTTTTGCAGGACAATTTATGACAGGAGGAGTCCTTTGGGCAGTAAATGAACTGTTCCTTGTTAAAAGCTTTGCTGTGATGATGAGAAGCAGTCAAGTAGATCCACGGCCAAGCTGGCAAGGCAGGGAAAAAAAAAATAGCGCCACTTGGAAAGTTTTCTCTGGAAAGTATCAGTAATGTTGCAGCAGAAAATGGGACTTGGAGTGAATTGATTGGTTTCAACAAAGTTTAGAGCTGAATAAAACTTCCTCTAAAAATGTTTTTAATGACAAAAAAATTGAGCTCGGCTGCAGGACTTTTGAGGATAAATTCGCAGAGATAAAAAATGAGAAAGCCCACAGGATCAGCCGAGAGTTGCACCTGATTTGCCAGCGGCACTCTGCAGTGTCCTGTTAAGCACTTTCTAAGGGAGGACAGAGCAAGAGGAGGCAGCAGCGATACCACTGTTAAATATTTACGTTGCCTCCCACAGTGTGCTCAAGCGTGACGTAAAACCTGAATCTAGCATTAAAAGGTAGCCACATTTCTCTCACACATGCTGCAGAGAGATCTTCAGGAAGCAAATGGATATAAATATGAATAGAATGAGATGCTGAAGGAACAAGAATCCTTTGTGATGGAGTGCTTGAAAAATTGATGCAGCTCTCAAAGCTAGAAGGCCAGGTCTCTCGTCTGGCGGTTACGAATAGTTTGAGAGCACGAGTCTGCCAGAGTTACAACGCGGCCATGATGCGCACCTCCTCACTTGCTGATTTAATACTACCTAAAAAAAAACCCCAGCTTTGATTGTACAGGAGTACCTTCAGCTAATGTTAACCTTGGCAGCAAAAAAAATCTGGGACATACAACTAAAGAAGAAAGCCTGAAAAACGGGAGATTTTCAGCTTTTACAGCCATGCACATCACAGCACTTTCTCCCCGATCTTCTCCAATGTGCAAAATAGGCTCCAGTCAACAACATGAATAATGCAGTTCTCCTCAAGAGTCCTGCTGAAGCACGTCAGCCTGCGTGACTGAGAACTAAACCACCCATTTCCTTGGCTTGGAAACACAATACTGCATTCGTCCAAAAACAGAGCTCTTCTCTGATCTGTTTCTCTGCTGAGCTTCAGATTCACATGCAGCGTCGAGTGACGCAAAGAAAAAAAAAAACTTTCTTGGCTCAGTTGCAAGAAAAAAAAATACAAAATGACATCAATGTTTATCGTTTGAGTCACACTTGCAAATTAAATAATGTCTAATAATAACTGTTCTCAATGAGGAGCCATCTAAAATCAGACTCCCTGCAGGAGAGAGGTACGCTAATGGACCGAGAGTCTGATACACACTTAAGATAAGGGATTGAGATGGACTGATCCGTTGCCCATGGGAGGATAAACTGACAAAAATGCAAGCTGATTATTCAGAGATTAAGTTATTTGCATGAAAATACGAGATGAGCTGTCTCCTCAGCTTAGTATAAAAAAACTGGGGGCAAGGGTGAAGATTAAAATGTGCAAGTGGATGAAACAATGAATAATGCGGGGCAGTAAAATGAACCATGTAAAGCAGAACACATCACACTATGCGTACACAGACACTAATACATTGTCTTCTGAAGTGCTGGAGGCCTGAGTGCACACACATACACGCACTGCTGTTTAACTGGCAGATGGATACAGAATAGAAGAAGCCTGCATCTGGAGCTCTGAGGCCACTCCGGGAGATGGGTGACCTCATCCAGAGCTCTCGGTTGTCAGCAGCACCTCACCCCACTTGGCAATGACTTATGTACTCATTAGAGGAGCTTCACCACCAGCACACAGGCCGATTACTGCAGAGCAAACAGCCAAGTAGGAGACTAACCTCTGGAGAAAAACGCAGAAACACACATTGATCCAGCAATGAAAGTGTGATGTTTAGACCACTTAGCAGGCAAACTACAGTACTAGTGCTTAAAGACATAAAGAAGTTAGTACTATAAACTAACCATGAATTATGCTTAATAATTAGGATTAATTAAGATTCTGCCCGTGACAATATTTCCCACAGCCCAATACAAAACTTTCTACATTGTAACATCAATTTAGAAGACAAAAAAATACGAACAAAGAATCTGAGTAACACTTTTAACAATGAATTCCTGGATATGTCTGTATTTTTATTTAATCAATATTAACTTTGGAGTCACTGTTTGACATTCGACACCTCCGTGAACGCAACGCAATGCAGCGAACTTCGATGGGGAAAGTTTTAATACATTGTCAACTTAATATTTGGAATAAGAAAAGTCTGAAAAACACTCTGGACCATCATTATACGAAGACATCACTTAAATAACATAAACAGCACTTTTTAAGAGCAACGCAAAACACACATCCACACAGAAGCTAGCAGTAGGATCGTATGTCATGTGGTGACTGTCGGAATCTAGCTAGCCTAGACGGCTAACTGCAAGCTAGTCACAAAAAAAATGGAATAAGCAAACAATTTTAACAACTAACGGTTTTCTCAAATCGTGTGGTTTTTTATAAACAGGCAAATAAGTGCAACCGTCATCTGTTTTAGATGCCTAATAATTCACTGAATAAATAAACATTGTTTTGTTGAAATTATGTGCGTTAACAACTACGTTCCGAACTACAATGCTAACTAGCCTCACTAGCTTAGCGTTTACCTTGTCTGAGTCGAGCTCGGGGTCAGCCTGGCTCAGTCTGTATAGAAATGATTTTGGATCTCGACACAGCGTCTGTCTCGTTGTCAAAAAGTACGTTCCCCCGACGTTTAATCGAATCCATTTCGATGCAGAACCGACCCCAGATGAAATATTTCTCTCCACCGAGGAATGGGCCAGACTTCTCCGGTGAACGGAGCTGCTCGTCTCGGAGCTGTTCTCTGCCATCCCTCTCCGCTTCTCCTCCGCCCCGGCTGTGTGAGTGTGGAGCTGACAGGAAATATCGAAGCTACAGCCACTGACTTGGAACCTACGACTCATGCAAAGCAGACTGCCAGCACCTCAGCCACTCCTACTCACCCTCTCTACTAGCAGAAGCACAGACAGACACTTGCATATATTATTTCAGGGGAAAGAGGTCCTCCCCTGCCTCGTCTTTACGCCTCTACACACCATGTTTTATCCTTATACTCTAAGCTTGTAAATGCAATAGCATGTAAACATAATCTTATTATTACTCATCATAGCTGCTGTTCACTCGCATCATTTCTCCTCTGAAAATGTGAAAGTCACAGTGTGGAAAATCCCATACCCACTTGAATTTGCACTACTTGGTGACACATTTGACATCCCTGTTGAAAAGAAAAACCAAGATATTTTTTTTAATCTTGTTTTTTGTTATCTCTATTTTTTTTAAACATATATATTGAATCCAATAAAGGGTGACATACAGAGGCAATTGTCCTTGGGTGGGAGGGACTGGACTCTTATACGTCTTTGTAAAGGTTTCACTGTGGTATGTGTTCATTTTCGTAGATCTAGCTTATTTTTTTCACTTCTTTAAATTTGTCCTTTTGTTGTTCTGGGTTTTTAATTTTTAGGTCATTTCTTTATTTACTTCTTTCAGTATTATATATATATATATATATATATATATATATATATATAACATTTTATTTTTTTGTTAAAAGTCATGTTGAAAAACAACTAAGTGTTGGTCTTCCCCTGTGATGTTGACATGCAAGTGTGCTGAAGTAATTTCCACGACACAAAACAATGATAATGGGCCGATACTTTATTTACACGCTGCAAAATGTGAGATGCCATAGCCACTGAATGCTGCTGCTGCTTTCGCTGTGTCATGACTGTGGCTGTTAACAGAAGACAGGACACATGGCTGTATTTGTATGCCTAAAATCCCTACATGCTTTAATTACTGGACTACCAAGCATTAAGTGGAAAATTCATCATTCAACATCTACTGACCTAGCGCACAAATAATCAGAGAGAGAATGAACAGATTCATTAAATTATCAGAATATGATTAAATCACTGAGCAAATAGAAAATGTATGATATAGTAAGAAAAAAGCTGTAAAATATTATAGTTTACAATAATTATTCACATTCAAAGGCTTTACATCTCAATACATACACAACATGGCCCCTGAACATGACTTCAATCCAAATATGATTCATATATTAGAATTTAAATAACACAGAATGAACTAGAGGCTAAACAATAGCCATCAAATAACCTTATACAAGAATAAAAATACAAAAACTGTATCCTAATATCATTGCATTACTTGCTTCAGATTTTAATAATACATCATCTGTACATCACAGTTCTAGTCAGTTACAAGCCAGGTAGAGTATTCCATACACAATGTAACCGACTGCCATCGACTTGATTCAAACAAATTTTCTAAATAGAGGAAACACACTTCTCTTGTGCTTTCCTCAATTTTATAGACAGATACAGCAATTTCATCGGTTATTTGGATCAGATAGATATCCTTTAACTGACATCCAACCACATTGAGCCCGGGCCCCAGGGCCAGGGGTCCAATTCACCTATACTCCAGTCACACACTGCACACACAGACTCAGCTGAAGGAAGAGGACCTTTGGAAAGGACCTTAAGGTAATATGTCAAAAAAAATTAAAAGCATTGTGATACATATTGCTAAAACAAGAGCACAAGTTAAATCAATCGCTTTAATTTCTATTGGGCCAATCGTCAGAATGAAAACAAAAGATGGGCCAATGGGCCAATGAGGCAGTTCTGCCATCTTGTCCAGGGACAACAGCTTTACTGTGATTGCTTCAGAGTATGATAGTATGTGAATGTATCTGTTGATGAAGGTTTATCTGTTCAGCATGGGGTGGTCAGCACATGAGATTTTGTTTTCAATAGGACGTACTGAAGATGAGCCGAAAATCTCACAGAAAAAGAAATTGAAGAATTCACACCACAAAGAAATAGCCAGTGAATGGTACAGAACAGCCAAATCATCCAATAATAATCGCTATGGTTGCCAATGCAGTCAAAAATACCCACGTTTAAACTTGAATAAACTATATCTCCAGTGCCCTAGGAGAGAGAAGCGGACAAGGCTGAGCTACAAAACTGGCCATGCAGGAAAGAGAAGGAAGTTATGATTAGGAAGTACAAGTTAGTGGCATGTTTACCCGCCCCCTGTTAGCAGTACCTCCTCACAGTAACAGCAATGAAAGGCTCGCACTTTGACAGAAACTGATTCAGACCCATGTCTCACTCTGCTTTCTTGTATCGACACCATAACTGGACTGCAGTGAGCAAGTACCAAGAGACTAAAAGCAACTTGTATACGGGGGAACACTTGGGCTCTGACAAAAAATATAAAGAGGATTTGAGTTTGGTAAACGTGTGAGACTGAATCAGCTTACAGCTTCTGTTACAACTATGGAGTATATGCATTAGAAGTTGGGCCTGACTACAGCTTGCACGTACAATGCAGGAGTAGGATATGGTTTTGTTGAGATATCATATCAGGAAAGGCTCTGGTTCACAAAAGCTAGTTTTTGTGTTATGGTATCATTTTAGCAGGAAACCAGTCCTTGCTTTTGAGATAGTCCTAGCATTACCCAAGCTTGCGTCACACTGCCGGACAAGCTTGCCTTTCTCTCCCCCTTCCTGCTGAATGTACAAAAAGCAGATGTGCATGGTGGCAGTCTTATCATCCATACATTGAAAAAATGCAATAGAAGCCTCACAGAGAGCACAAAGAACAAGCAAAGCAACCCTGAATCCAAAGTTGTATTTTCCCCATGGTTCTACTCAGGAAAACAAACAAGGTCTAGATGCCAGCGTCTCTAAGAGTTTGTTTACATTGCGGTGATGAAGGGCACTAAAGAGGGTGTTACTCTGCTCAGTGATTGGCCTCAGAGCTAAAGAGGAGCGGCCACAGGAGGAAAGGTGATCCTATAGGCCAGGGTTTTGGTGTTTTTGATAGATCTTTCTCCACACTTCCTGGATCTTTTTGCACCATCTGTCAGCATTTCCGCTGGGGTCCATCAAATAGTATGTTCGGTTAGGCTGTGAACATGAAAGAAAAATAAGACGTTAGATGAGAAAAACCCCAGAGATTCAAAAAAATGTGTAATATTCATCAGTGGCTGCAGGAAAATGTGCTGATCAGAAACAAACAGTCATGTACCGTGTGAACAAAGAAGGTTTTAAAGTTCTTAGCCTCAGGGCGTAGTTCTAAGGACCAAGGAATCTCCCCTTTCAGGACCTTGTTGACAGGATCCACGTAGTACAGGTGTGGTCCTTCGGTGAGAAGCAACTGTCTCCGTCGAGCAAACAGACCCTGTAATGAAGTGCCATAAGTCTCAAGACATTAGTTCACCAACAGGGGGAGCTGTGAGGCCAGTGACACTTTCCTTGCTGTTCCAACAGGGAAATCCCCTCAACTTCCTACTTTGTGTTAGCAGCCAGAGATAGCTTCATAGGAAGTGACTTCACAATGCTGACACAACTTTAACCAGCCAACATGTTGCACATAATGAAATCATAGCAAAAACACAGCTGCTGTTCAGCTTTAGTCAACAATCATCTACTTTTTACTTCAACTTACTAGAAATGCTTTAATGTACAAAAACCATCTTAAAAGAAAGTTATGTAAAAAATTCAAAATGGGCAAGAGTGTCTCTACCTTCCGTTTATCCACTGGGCCCATTTTTAGGATCAGGTTGTTCTCCACAAACTGATGCCTGTGGAAAGAAAAGAGCAGGTCATACACACACTTTCCCTTAACAAGTAAAATGACTTACAGATGGGTGAAGCATTAACACCATAATTAAACTTTTTTCTGCTTTTTTCAGACATGAACTATGAGCTTTATCAAAATACAACTCTAAGAAACACCGTCATGCACACAGAGTTTAAAAAGTGACGACAGTGGATGTTCACCAGGGGTTTCCAGTGGTCTGTTTGTCCAGCAATAATTGCTTCTCCTCTTCAGTGAACTGAAGGTCCAGCTCAAAAGAGTTGTTGTCCAGGTCGTGGATGTACTGCTCAATGTTGCTGCTGGACCTTTGCGGGGGCGTGGATTCGTGCGGCGACAGGGAGTGTGACGATGTAGACTGGGCCACCTGCATGTTGCTGAACTGGCTCAGGAGGTCATCGTACTGGGGTAAAGCAACACAAAGGCCAGTAGATTATTCTAAAATTTGTGTTTGGTTTAGGGTTTGAAGCAGTATGTATCTTTCAACACAGATTTTAGTCCAACTTTAAGGAAACGGTGTGTGAAACATAAACCCTGACGGTGTGTCTTACATTTCCGTAGCAGTCTTCATCGTCCTCCGACATGGCCGGAAGGTACGGGGTGAGCTTTGGAGGTGTCTGAGTGTGCAAGTCACTCCAGGAGATGGTGTCAAAGAAAGGGTGCTGCTTTAAAGGGTCATACCCTCCCATCTCTTCACACCCAATCCGCTTTGAAGGATCCAATGACTGAGATAAAAAACAAACAAATTACAATTTAATAAAAAGCCCTAAAAGAAAAACACAGCCCAGTTAATAGTAACCATCAGCACAAAACTTTACTCCACATTGCTCTCTCCACATGTATCAGTGACAATTAATTTCAAATAAAAACAAAGTCCTGGATGACCTACCAAAAGCTGTCTGACAAGATCCATGGCTTTGGGGAAGAATTTCTCTGGGAACTCGTATTCCAGCTTTATTATTTTCTGGAATATTAGATACTCATTTCTACAACAGGCAGAGCAAAAGAGGGAGAGAACAAAAAAAGAGAGACAGAGTAGGTAAAATGTCTGCTTACTTGATTTACATCACTACATCAAGATGACTCATTAGTCACTTTAAATAACCTTCTGCTGTAAGCTTTATTTAGAAAAAAAAAAAGTAGTTCACGATAAGCCATTACTCAAGCATGAATCAATGGGGACCAATTAAGCTGTAACAAACAAATCAGTACTTACCCAGCTCTGAAAGGTGGTAAACCAGCCACCAGCTGATAGATTATACATCCCAAAGCCCAGAGGTCAGAGCTACAAAAGCAAATTGAGAAGGACAGGACAAACTTAGAGAGGCAAATTCATTTCTTGCATAACAAACATAAAACAGATGAATTAGCACGTATAGTTAGTATGCATGATGGTTAAGCCACTATTTAGATGGAGTTGAAATCCAAAAGTGTGTGTCATACGATTTAAATAGTACCTCTTGCAGGCTGATTTCTCTGTTAGCAGCTCTGGAGACACATACTGTGCTGTTCCAACAAAGGAGTTTGCTCTCGCTGCCAAACAGTACAAATAAATTGTAAGATGACATGAAAAAAAAACCCCAATGCTTTCAAAGGGTGAATGCGAAGGTCGTATCATAGGGGTGAACGTGTTAATACCTTGTTTACTGTCTGACGATAACTGTTTTGCTGTCCCAAAATCTGTTATCTGGATGTGCATCTCTTCACTCAGAAGAATATTTTCTGGTTTCAGGTCTCTGAAATACAAATAAATGTATTTAAACTCACGCAGACATTAAAAGGGCAAGAAAATATAGAAAAAGAAATTCATCAAAAAGGAGGCACATATGTGTGTATATAAATATGATGTACTGTATAAAATGAACAGATTGTCTTACCTGTGTATTATCCCCTTATTGTGCAAGTATTCTAGAGCACAAACTATTTCAGCTGAGTAGAATCTAGTACAGGTCTCATCAAATGAACCTATTTTGCGAATGTATTTCAGGAGCTCGCCATTCTTTGCGTAGCTGAGACCAAAATCTGGGGAAAGTTAGTTAAGGCCTTAACCTCAGTAGCAGTTAAACCTTTATCTGGCTTTTGAATGATCGATTTCAGTTGGTTACTTATTTTTATACAACATGCCTTGGCAAGTTCAACTTGAAAGGATACACAACTTTTCATCATCTTGAAATGTGAAGTACAGCTTGACGAAGAATGGATGATCTAGATTTGACATCAAATCCCTTTCTCTTTTCACGTACTGGGCTTTGTTCTCCTTCATAATATGGCGCTTCTCTAAAATCTTAACTGCAGGACAGAAAAGAACATCGTTGGACACAATAGTTAAGTAAATGTGACATTTTGATCTTGGGGAGGGGTAGTCATACTTACTTGCATATTCTTTCCCCGTCACCTGCTCTCTTGCCAGGACAACCTAAAGAGAGAGAGGGGGGGGTGACAAAAACCATGACATGGTATCTTGTTCTCCTGTAAGCCCTCAGGGCCTGTTTTATTGATTCATTTGAAACGAGATGAGGATGACTCATTCAAGCACATTAATCAAAAGAATTCTAGCATGTAGCAACATCTACCCAGTTAATTCAAAAGCCAAGAGGAATGCAGGTTACATACTGTCGAGAAGGAGCCCTCTCCCAGTATCTTGCCAAACTTGAAGTCCTCTGGCTTCTTCTTGCGAGGCGGGGGGGCCTGGGCCGCTGTCTGTGAGCGGAGGTCTGAGCCCTGGCTGCTGGCAGACCCTCCTACAGCATGGGCCGCTGAGGCTGAGCCCTCCATGCTGGGACAGTTGCTACTGCTTGCGCCTGGGATAGCAAGTGGCGAGCAGGAGTCTGGGTGGTTTCTTACCATTGATGGATGGGAGCAGGAACAGATGACAACGCTGGGCTGAATGGGCACAACATCATACTGGAGCAGGAGAGAGAGAGCATTTGATAATTTATCAGTCAGCCTTTCTGATTCAAAAATCAAAATCAAAACAAATTGGGGGTTAATATGGAGTATTGGAAATTTGCATTTTAACTCCATGTCTATGATCAACAACGTGCTACCAATAATATGGTAATACCATCAAAATTCCTCTACCAATAGAAATCAAGGATGTTAATATTGTTTTTACTGGGAAACTGGTTCACAATATCAATTTACATAAAGACTACACAATCATGGAAGGAAGTAGTGTTCATGTTGACATTTTAAACTGTCATTTGGGCCTGGATTTTTAAGTCACTTTTTCTTAATTCTGCAAACAATTAAAAGTTGCAATGTATAGATTATGTCTATGTTTTCTTACAAAGTTTGGTCTTCTGGGGAAGATGCAAAATGAAAACTTTGGAACATACTTCTTAAAGCAAAAAAAAAAAAAAAAAAAAAAACTGCAGGGGAAAATACCAGGTGAGCATTGTATGGGGTGCACTACACCATTTAGAAAATTTTGAGCGTCTGGTGGGAAATTATGACAATTTCAATTTCATGTTTTACCACCTGAGGAACAAAGTCCAGAGTTGATAAAAAAAAACACAAGAAGTTGTGTCTGGTGGCCGCATCCGACAAAACTTGTTAAAAGTCGAGGGAACTGTGTAAGAGTTTCTGCTTTTAGTGTACTATACAATCGTTCTAAATAATGTTAAGGGGAAATCAAACTTGTTCATAAATTATGAAAATGACATGGCAGCTAACACAAATACAGGCGAGAAATCCACCGAGTGATTGCTGTAAACTCAGGAAAAACGAAGAGACAAGCTGTGCTTTGAGACACTAGGTGCTTTTTTCAACGTTGTTATCTCGGTTTAGCTTATTTTACAACTTATTAAACGTAAGTTCAGTTGGCCTAGCTCCCTCTCATTCAAAACCAAGGTGTGGCCATTTAGCTGCCTGATCCGGACTTGACTTTTGTGGTTCTCAATCGGTTGTAAACCCATCAACCGATCCACTGCAACTAGTCAACCACATGATGACTTGTAGAAAATGCTAACTAAAGTTGTCGTTACCCTGACCATGAGCAATATGATAACAACAGACCAGTGTGAACTTTCTCTGCTAACTAAATGGCTAGCTAACGTTAGCTCCTGCTGCCTTGTCAAATAAAGCCGGCCATCACTGACAGCGAGTTATAAACTTATCGCTAACAGTCAGTCAATTAGCTAACGTTAGCAAGCCAGGTAACAGGCAAGTAACTTCAAAACCGTGTGCTGCTTCCATCAAACACCACTTGTTGTTGTTCACCGTTAGTGTGCTTTCATTAGAATCAAAATGGTCAAGTAAACTGGTTGACAGTCGAGCTAAACAACGTAAACATTTTAAAAAGCTTTCCTTTAACCAAAGGTGGAACGCTGTAAAGCTAACGTTAGCCTGTTAGCAAGCAGGAGCATCGTTCGAAAGCGCGAACATGTTTAGCCAACAGACAACGCTCCTGACCAAGGGGAAATGGTCAAGCATCCCATTAAACTGATAGCATGCACTTATTAATGCTATATTGCCATTTCGTAATCCCTTAAGCCTCATATCACAAATCAAGCAAGGTGCTGGACAACCCTTGTTAATGTAGCAAACATTAGGTGTTGTGTTAGCCAACACTAGCGAGCTAACATTGCTACTGAGTCGTAACGTTAAACGATCTTTTGCGGCTAGCACCGCTCTTCAGATGAAGGCCCGACGTAACTATTTGTTGTCAAACAGCCGCCACACTGTACATTTTTAGCACCGGCTTCGAACTGTTGTTCGTGTTAAAGTTGTAACACTTACCAGCTGACTTGTAGCTCTTGCCATGGGAGTTTTCCACGAGTATTTATTTGGAATAAAATAATTAGAGAAGCTCCAGTAATGGCTGCCTCTGCGCCTTCATTTTCGAGCTGTGACGTCGTTCCACAACAATGTTACCGCAGGACAGCAGAGGAGAGTCCCGCTGTGTCCGCCCCCCTCGCCACATTTACAACCTACTGAACTTCATCTTACTGATAGGACCGACAGCAGTTGCTCATATTCAAACGTAGCTGTTCATTTGCTCCCCAATTGCTGTTTTAGAACAACCAACTATTGTAGGCGGTACTTCAAGGCTATATCTTTGGTAAACTTTAGTGCTTAAGTGTGCATATACTCAACCCCTCTTGCGATTTTATTTTTTTGAAAACCACTTGCGGCCTCGTATTGCTCAAATGTGTACCAGTCTTTAAAATAAATTTGCTAACAAGTTGTTCAGTATGTTTAAATAAAGGGAGAAAACATTAAACAAATAAAAGATAAATATACAATTTTTATTTTTCATGATATTTCTACAGAACTGGATATGTATGTATAAAACGTGTGTATCTTTTTTATGCCAGTCACTTAAGTAAAATAATTCTTTAATTAAATTCCCTTTATCCAGTCTCTTCGTCTTCTTCGCCATTGTGAGAGACTGCTCTTAATGTATCATTGCCCTCTGCTTTTTCATCTTCATCCTCTGCTTCAGCTTCATCTTCATCGCTGTCCTCTGAGGAATCAGTTTCCTCTTCATCTTCAAGGGCACTTAATAGATGAGAGAAAGTTTAGAAAAAAACTGGTACTATTGATTTATTTTTTTTAAATTTAGAGATGGTGGGTATTCTGTCTCTGCAAATTTTTAAAGTTGCCTCAAAACGATAACCAACAAAAATACTCTTTCTCAGTATTATTTTTTGTAAGCATAAAAATAAACATTGCAATGATACAATTAATCTATGAACTTGCATCCCTTTGTTAATTCCGTAGTTATAGTCAGAATGCTTTCCTGAGTATATTAATACTTACCACTGACGTCTGTTGAGATTTCTACATTCTACTCCTGAGTTCACATCAAATGGATCTGTGAATGAGAAGATGGTTTACTTTCGTCATGAAGGAAAAGTGGCCAAGCAAAGATGACCAAACTCCAGCTAAATGTATCCTTCCCTGCATATGGAAACACTTTCCAGGCATACTGGAATCAATTAGCCTGCTTCCAGATATCTGAATTACTGCTAAAGTTTCTGATTATTTGAATTTTAGCTTTCAACAAGTTTGGAGCAACTATTTGCACAAGTCCCAACTAAAATAAATACAAAGACACAGACAAAGGACTAAATGTAACATGCACCATGTCTATTTCACAATTAGACTCAAAAATAAAACAGTGGATGAGACCCTAGTTTATTTACCAAACTCCTCCTCTTCTGGTTTAGTTGACAAATACTCTTTTTCCACAGAGAGCAGTTCTTCCTCTGACTGGCAAGCAGCATAACGCTCCAGGAGAACTTTATTGAGATCCAGGAACACATTTCCCCACTTAAATTTCTTCAACAAAAGCATTGCAAGTTCTTTGAAACCTGCCAAAAAAGATAAAAAATATAAAAGATGTACTGCAGATACTTACAACAGATAGCAACAGGCATTAAGGATGACAATGAAGCACCTTACCAACAATGCAGAATGTAGCTGCAAAAGCCTCAACACAGGATAATTTACAAGGCTTGCCATAGTTGACCGGATTTGCAGCTACGAGGTATGGCAGTAACCTGGGGTGAGCTCCAATCATCTTACCGAAGGGGGTCTCTTCCAGTTTGGCCCAGGAACAATCAATCACTGCTAAGCCACTTTGAGCCACAATCTCTCTGAGTAGAAAACATCAATGAAAGTGCCTTTTATGTCACATATCAATAATTGTCATCTGATCAAAATAAGGTTATAAGTGAAGAACATTTAAAAGGAATGACTGAATTAAATCAAAACTATGATTTTAGCTCACCTTAAATCAGAAAACAGTTAAACTCACAGTTGTGATTTAGGTCTAATGATTAATAGAAAATATATACCTGTCAGCTGGCGTCACATACTTTGTGCCCATTGGACTCAGAATGAGTCCATTAAATCTCTGATTTAGGCGAAGGTTGCGTACGAACCCCTTGCGCACCAGCTTTCTGCCAGTACAACGTTTGGGATCACAGTGACCCAAGTCCCACATAGCAAGTGGACAGGGCAGCTTCACCTGAGGGGCTTCTGCTCCCTCATCTACATGAAGACTTGCTGGAAGATATAGGGACAGCATGGACATGTTATAAGACATGTGTAAACACGTTTGGTTGAGTGATGACACTTTGCTTCATGATATTTTGCAATTTATCTTCAATAACATCAATATAAAGCCATTAAGTTGCCCACTATACATCATCATGGCATACATTCAGGTTGTCTTCTTTAACTTAAGCAAATGTAAAAGGGAAATAAGCAGTTCAAATTACTTTCATCATTTGATTTTATATTTAAAGAGTTTATTACATAAGCCCACGTACTTAAGTAATAATATCCAGTCATCATATAGCTAAAGTAAGGTGTTTTAATTATGTGCTTTTGCTTTAAATGAGTGTAACATCTTTGCTTGAGTATTTCGCATTTCAAACAAAATTGCTGTTACAGGTTGTAATCATTTGTAGAGTTAATCTACGTAAATAGGGATGTCTGAACAGTTTATACATTCTTTGATATACAAAAAATTAATACATTACCTTCAAAGGCAGTGTGCATTTCATCTGTAAAGGCCTCTAAGGATTTGCCTTTCATTTTATGCCGTTTGTCTTTGCCTTTGTTGTCAGAGCGCACAAACTTTCCTTGTTTCTTTCGCCCCATGTTAAATCCAGAGGAAATCCAGTTACCTTCTTTCAGATTGGAAGAAACCAGCGTTTGTTTACGTGCAAGCTATCTAGCTACCACCTGTCACCAGTATGTCTAAAGACCTTATCTTGTATAGGGAGAGACTAAAGTATCCACATGTTGAACAACATAACCATAAAATATCGCTATAAGTAATGCAGAAGGGAAATAATATAATTTACAACACTGTTCAGTTTACTTTAGCTAACAGCGTGGAAGGCATGTTGTAGTCCCTGGAGTTGACACGCATGCGCAGCTTATTTTCGTCACGTGACAAGTCATCTGACGAACGGTTGAGCAGAGCAGGAAATGTAGTGAGCCAATACTTCGACACATCTAACCACTTTAACTTTAATCATGATCTGCAACGGAATATATTATCTAATAAGAATGATGATCTGTGTTTCTCTATTTAGTAAGTATTTAAAATTAAATCCTTCTCTTCAGGAAAAAAAATGACGAAACAGATTCAATACATTAGTGTGTTAAATGACTCCTGCCTTGTTTTTATGTCGCAGTAAACCATGGATTTGCCGGTAAAATGAAAATAGTTGAGGAGCCCAACACATTTGGGTACGTTAAGAAAAGCTATAAATGTATTTCACCTTTCGAGCTTCGTTTTGACTTATTTTCCTCCGTCTGTTTTTAGGTTGAATAATCCCTTCCTGACTCAGGGAGGCAGACTACAGCCTAAAGTGAACCCAGCTCAAGTTTCTGGTTAAGTCTTCCGACGTATAATGCCTGTATCTTATTTAACACTGTGTTTCCATGTTGTGTGTGTGTGTGTGTGTGTGTGTGTGTGTGTGTGTGTGTGTGTGTGTGTGTGTGTGTGTGTGTGTGTGTGTGTGTGGAGGGAGGGGGGTGTCAATCAGAACAAGGTGTTTTAAGGTTCTCTTGGGACTTTTTGTTTACCCACCAGTTACGAAAATTGACTGATGTCATATTTGACGTTTCCACAGGCCCTGCACATCTCCATCGGCTTGCAGGAAAGTGCTTCAGCTTCACAGAGTCAACGTAAGCTTAGTCACCTATCTACCGACATATATATATATATATATATATATATATATATATATATATATATATATATATATATATATATATATATATATATATATATATAAAATATATATATATATATATATATATAAAATATATATATATATATATATATATATATATATATATATATATATATATGTGTGTGTGTGTGTGTGTGGTGTGTGTGTGTGACATCAAAGCATTTCCTCAAAAATAACAGGGCTTTTGCATGCATTTTAATTTACAGATATAAATATGAATTCTGTCCATTTCACAACCTCACCCAACATGAGCAGTCATATAGATGGAACGCTTACAGCGGAATACTGGGGTAGGATATAGTTCACTCAACAAATCCTGTGTTTATTGCAAATATCAGTGTGTAAACATGCATTTGTTCTTTTTCACAAGCTGCCCCTTTGTGTTTCTTACAGGATTTGGCAGGAGTGGGAAATAGTTAACAACACTTTCACAGGCATGTGGATGAGAGATGGGGATACGTGTGGAACACGAAACAGGGAAACAAAGGTTTGTGGTAATTAAACATAAAAGATTAATCCTAGACTTCACATTAATTTAACTAGTCTCAAGGTATTGAATGCTTTCTTAATGTTTCCATAGGTGATTCTTGTCTGCAGTTCAAGCAGTAAGCTGGCTCAAGTCTCGGAGCCCAGTACCTGTGTGTACTCTGTAACTTTTGAGACCCCACTGGTTTGCCACCCACATTCTCTATTAGGTAAAACAAAGACTTTTAGCACATTTCGACAGGGAAGACTAGTGTAAAGTGATTCTTAACAACATTGTGCTTATTTGCAGTGTACCCAACACTGAGCAAGAAGCTGCAAAGAGAGTGGGATGAAGCTGAGCAGGCTCGGTATGAAGATCTAATCACTGAGCAGGTGAAGTTCAGTTTGGTGGTAGAAATGAACAGCTCATCATTTTTAAGCTGTTGTTCCTTGCTTGTCCTCTTGACATTAAATCAAAACCTTATTTTATAGTGATTGTTTACAAATGTTGTCCTATGTGTCTGATACTTTTTCCAATGACTCAATGCATGTTTGTTCAAGGGCTACAACAATCTCGTGAGAGATATTTTTGAAGATGCTGGTCTCCTCAAAAGCAACAAAGTGAAAGCAAAGGCACCAGAAATCACAGTTGATTCAGAAACACACAGCTCTTTACAGAAATGCACAGAGGTATGTGTATTTAGGTTCTCTGTCAGATAAACAGTTAAACTAGAAATGTGATAAATTCCATGTAAAATTTAAAGCATCTTCATACATTTTCATACAGGATTTCCAAAAGCAAAGAGAGGAGATCAAGCGACTACGCGCACTCCTTACCCAACACAACATTCCTTTCGATTCAAGGCAAAGTAAGAGAACTCAACCAGGACATCATTAGCCATTTAAGTTCTATCAGTGTGTGACTTGTTTTGTATCTTTGCTAGGTGTCCTAGATGAAACTCAAACCCCAGTGAGTGTGACAGTGAAAGATCCATATCCAAGAGGAGACACCGGCCTTTTAAAGATGCTGGGACCAGCTCCCTGAGTACATTACTGTCTCCAATCTAACAAGCGGTCACTGGATTTAAAGACTGGTCAAAGGATGGATCTACAGCAGGTTATCTTAAGCAAGTGACAGAAAAAAATGGATCAGAGTGTGGACTACAAACTTGAAAAGACTTCTTCTTTTTGAAGTTACATTTACCTGGCTCTTTCTCAGACTTTCTTGTGAAAAGACGATCAATATCTGCAAAACTGCACAATATTAAAAAAAAAAAAAAATCAAAGTGAGGCTTTTGGCTGCACGCGAAAGGTGTTTTTCTTCCCTGAAATTGTGTAACTGTTAAACAAAAAGTTGTAAATGTCAATTTAAGAAAAAAAAGGTCATTAGGATGAGGTAAATATAGCAACGATTAATCCTCTTTAATCTTCCAGGAGCTTTTGTTGCAGATATCAGTAAAATCAAAACATGCTGATCACAGTTAAACTCTGAGTGGATGAAAAGCTCCTGCCTATCAGTGGCTGCACAGGTTATGGGATTTGACATGCACAAACACGTCTCGCCTGCAAGCATTCCTGAGACTTTGAACTGCAGCAGTCTTCCAGCTTTATATTTCATCTTCAGGGATTTAAATCTTACTACTACTACACATGAGGGTAAGACCAGCCTCTGCATTCTTACACTCTGCATTTATGAAAAGCAGTTACATGTTAGAAGCCGTGTGAAAAAACCACAAGATGTCGTTTTACAAAAAGGTTCAGTTAATTGTTAACCACCAGGCAACAATGAATATATGTATCATAAAGACATTGGGAGGACAAAATAATCTAGATACACAAATGCAAAAAAAAGACTTGTTTATGATTTAATCAAAACTTTTCAACTTTTTCCTAAAGCACTGTCTCAAGGAACTATATCGAAAAAGGTGTAGTCTTGATTTGAGATCAGACCATTGGTCCAGTCCACTTATCAACCAACATGTTTTAGTCTTTTTCGAGTGAACTTCACTTCTTTCTTTGAGGCTTGTTAGTGGTACATTCAGGAGAGCAGCTGGATAACTTCTCTGGCTCGGTGCGCCCTCTGCTGGACAGCTTTGTCCTCTGGCGCTTGTCCTGACTCTTCAATGAGAGCTAAGGCTTTCTGTGTTGTGGTGTCTCTTGCCCCGCCTCGTAGCCCCTCCAGGTACTGCAGCAGCCATGAAAACTTCTCGTCTGGAATCTGGGAGTGAGGGATTTATGATGTTAGCAGTCTGTTCATGAGGTCAAGTAATATATACATATCTGATTATAGGAAAAGCTTGGAAAATTCACAAATGCTTGTTTTACCTTCTCTGAGTCGAACATATGCTGCAGTAACCACGTCTGCCTCGTTTTCTGGAACTTCCACTCAGTGCGGTTTTCAGCCCAGCTGCAGAGGTGAAACCAGTGTAGGCTGAGGTGTTAGGTCAGTTGATAATACAGCCAATGAACCAAACTGTAAGATGTAATTGTATAAAAGGTTGTGATATCACAGTTTGCTGCCTGTGTGATTTAACCGAGTTGCTCCAATGTTTTAACAATATGAAGTCAGTATTTAAAAAAGCAGGAGCAAAATAATCAGGTTGTGTCCAATCTTTTAATCAATTTGTCACAAACTTCTACATCACAGAAACTGTTTATTTATTTTTTTATTTTTTGCTGTCAATAATTTCAAAACAAAGCAACTCTTACCATGTGAGGTAATCCAGGGCCTGCTGAGGTGCACTGGGTCCAGACACTTCAGTTTTCTCCTGGGTCACTCCTTCAGCTTTCAGCCTTTTTTTCTCCTCCTTCTTCAGGATCTTCTTCATTTTCCTCTCCAGAACCCGCTTCTCCTCAGGGCTCAGGTCCTCCTCTCCCTCCGCTGCATGAGCTTCCTTTGGTAGACTGGGTGGATCTAAAATCTGTTCTCACAACACAAAACACAATGCTGCTGGTGGTTATCTCTACACTCACAGAACTTCCTCTGCAGACTCTTATCATTTCCAATGTTGATGTGAGACATTTATCAGATGTCTTAAAATAACTCACACTGACTTGGAACTAATGATGGGAGAAATTTTAGAACAATCTGTTTTATTTGTGTCTGTAAATACACTACCATTTCACATTTCCTGGCAGTACAGGCTTATCTTTTTTTAATCCTCAAAAAAATTCGGTTTTAGTCTTAGTGATGGTGAAATAAATAGGACATTTTGTTGTTCTGCAGCCTGACAGAATGCAGGTGGAAGCCAAAGTATGTATGGGTTTGGTCACTTCCTTTAGTGTGCAAGCTCTCAGGGACGTTTCCTGTATCTGCAACTGCGTGAGGTCAGCATTAGATGCCTTCCTACTGCGTGCTGAAAACCTCTGTGGTATAGAACGTCTCTGCAGTCATGCATCTAAAGCTGTAACACTTGCAGAGTCTAAAAATACACGTCTGTGTTTGTTTTTTTGCATAATCACAGAAAAGCTGCATAAGGGGCTTTTTGAATCAAAAGCAATATTTCATCTGTTATGGCAAAGACCCTCAGCTACTTCAAGCTTCCATCAAACTATTCACATCCTCAAATTTAACTCGTTGAAGCTTGAAAACTGCAGGAAACAGTAACCACGGGGCAATCTAGAGTAAGTTTAACTCTCAGGAGGAAGTCAAACAAGGGGCTCAGTATGCTCTATGATTTAACCGACCTCCGTCTGCAGGGTGATGGAAAAAAAAAAGAAGGGAGGGGACGAATAGATTTTGATCACATGGCCACGAAGTCACTCTCAAAGTATGTTGGCAGAGTATAACCCACAGGAACACATAAAAAGCCCAGTACAGTGTGCAATAGCCTCAATGCAGCGAGCACCATTTTCAAAGCTTTGAGTAGCATCAGGGTGCTGGATACAAAACAGAAGAGGAGCGAGTGACGGAAGCAGAAAAATGGTAAGTGGAAACATGTGTGCTTACTGAGAAGCAGTTCTTCAAAGTGGGGCACACAAAGACCAGTCAGAGGGGATGTGTTTAGAGTCTTTAAATCAAATCTAGTCAGCTCTAACTAAATGTTTCAGAGATGTGTGATTCTTTTCACTTCGTTTGTATTTGCGGTTTGACGTTGTGGATGAGCTAGCAAAAACACATGATGAGAAATGAGTTTGAACTTATGAAATTTGGAACATGAATGAAGAGATTCAGGATCTGATCAAAGCCGGCCAAGTGACTTAGAGGGAAGGAACAGTATTCCGGTTCAAAGTATTAAGTTTTATTTATTTATTTATTTTAACCAAAGTAAAGAGATTTTTCACTGATTTACTTTTAAAATGGTTTTTTTGTATGTTTGTTTGTTTCCATCTGGCAGAGTTTACATTAAACTAAATTTGAGCTCATATAGGAAGGAAGCATGTACAATGTTGTAAGAGTCAAACTCAACCTAATAACTTATAGCCTGTGTGACTCTAAACTCTCAAACTGGTCTGATTATTTCAATCAAGCATTTTCAAAATAATCTATATTTACTATTTTTTCCCTTTTATACAGACAGTAACTAGAATATCCAGATTTCTGTTATTTCTTTCATTTGAGGAACTGCTTGATTATCAGTGAATGGTGTTATTGGATTTAATTGGTGGATATTTCCTGTTTCATTTTGTTCTTTTCTCATTTCTAGTCCAATCAAAGCCTGGTCTTATTCTCTACTGCGAGCAGCACCAAACCTCTAGTTTCAAATGAGTCCACCAGAACCATCAACACCTCAGCAGACCAGCTGGAACGCATAGCTGCCCAAGACATCACCTCCACAGCAAACAACGTCTACAGTATCTTTGCTTCTTTGGGCTTCCTCGCTGGCTGCTTCCTGCTCTACAGTTTCATTCAGACCTACAGAGCGCAGAAACGTCTGGCCTGGCTCGACTGCCTCCTCTGGGCTTTTTGTGGCATCCAGCTTCTCCTCCTGCTACTCTCTCTCCACACTGTCGTTCACAGGCCTGCCTACCTATGGACCACAGGTTTAGGCTGTGCCGCTCTGTCTTTCGTCATCAATGCAGCATCTCTGTGTGGTCTGTTGGTGTTGGTTCTCATAGCTTACGTCCTCACTCTTGATCCGCCGTCTAACGCTCTGCTGAGGAGGCCTGCTGTCTGCGCGGCTCTGGTGATCCTGACGTCTGTGGTGTCTTCTGTGCTGCTGGCCGGGGCTCGTGGACCGTTTGATGATCTTCATGAAGAGAGTCCTTGTTTCATGGATCCGGCCAATTCTGGTGTTTCATATGCAGCTGCTCGACTGGGCCTAGTGTTTGTGGTCCCTTACATCCTCCAGCTGGGACTCCTGATTTGTGGCTGTATAAAGCAGTGGAAATCCAAAGGACGGTTCCTCTCTGGTTCTGAAGAGGGTCCCATGTTCCTGATGGTCACTTTAGTCGTGTTCTTCTGCCAACTTTTCTACAGCGTGGCTCTGCTGAGAGCAGTGAATATACATGAAGATGGGCTGAGCCATCGTGAGCAGGCGTTTCTGAGTGTGGCCGAGTTTGTGCTCTTCTTGGGGAGCAGCATCAGCCTGCTGCTGGTGCTGTTTATGCACAGGCCGTGCAGAGAGAGTCTGCATGGAGTGTACAGACAGCTGAGGGACTGCTGCAGGAGCTCAGGACGTGCACAGCCAAACAGAAACATCATAGCTCCACACATCGAGATCACAGACACCCTGCAGGACATTGAGTCATAGTGCACTAAAATCGGAAGTCATTTGAAGGTTAAATACTTCTCCTTTTACATAATAAGTGATGATGTAAATATTTTTTTATATTCATGCATTTTCTATTTTAGCTTCTCCTGTAACTGGAAATTCTGTTTTTTACTTCCTCATTGTGTCTTATTCTTAAATAATAAACAAAAAATACCTAAGATGTCCTATTTTGTATTTCTAAAATGTTGCAACATGCTGATCCTGGTATGATAGGGCAACTGTGGCTCAGTGAAAGAGTAGGTCTTCTGAATTTGAGAAATGATCAGATTATCTCTCCCAGCTCCTGCAGCCGTCATCACACTGACCCTTTAACTGCTCCTGAAGGTCCAGCCATCAGCATATTGATGGGACTTGTCTATATTGATGAGCACTTTTCTATCAGTGTGTGTGAATGAGTGAATACAGGATATATATTCTTCCAGCTCTTTTCTTAACTTGAATTGCTTGAGACTAGAGAGGAGCTTTTATGATTGCAGTCCATTTAACATTTGAAGATGTAAAACATCCACACATAAACCAGAAACTTTGAAGAAGCTAATGAAAAACAACTCACTTTGTAGTGTGTGTCATTACAGAAGTCTACAACCTGCTTTCACACACACCTCTTTTCATGGAAAACACTCTGTTTGTGTTAACATGTTTGGCACAAAGGCTCATTCAGACAGACTGCCTGGAAAAAGCTCTGCAATCCCCTCAATGGCACAAAGGAAACATTTAGTCAAGGAAAACAGAAAGTCAGGTTCTAACTTTAGACCAACCGCCTCAATATTATTTATAACACGATTTTCAAATTTCCCAAACAATCAAAGCAAGCTCCACAAGCAATCCTATCTAGTTTTGCCATTTTGGGACACAGATTGGCAACAGTGGTGAAATGTGAAATGTCAGACAGTGACAGTCCACACAGTCACTCTATAAAATCAAAGTAGCTTTAAATCAAAACAACTGCTTTCTCTTTTCCAAAATGAATTCTGAAAGCAAAATCATAGACCATAAACTACATTATATGATACACTAAAGCACGAACAGGCTCTACAGTGTCAGTCAGGTTGAGATAAAACACAACATGAAATGTTCTGCTGAATAAATCTGGATGTGATCCAAAATGTTTTGTGGTATTCTGATTAAAGAAATGGAAACAGATCCCTGCCAAAACCACCTAACTCTTTGATTTATGGTTACCTCCACCCTCCCCAAATGAGTTAATAACTTCAGCAGTTTAACATCCTCACAATATAAGGACAAGACCTCAAAAGAGGAATGGTAACTGACATACAAGGATCCTTTTTCGCATTTGTGTGAAGATTCTCAGACCTCTAGGTCATTGTAATTTTGAGCCTGATCCAGTAAAGGAACAGCAGCACAAAACTAATTAGGAAAAGAAGAAAATAGCTTTTGTTCTTACCTCTATTTCCTCTGTTGTATCTTTCCTCTTTCTTTTCTTTTCCTTTTTCTGTTTTTTATGCTCTGAGGGTATTTTCACTGGAGAAATCTGCACTGGAACCTCCTAAAATATATAAGCATCCATTACTTTCCATGGAATTTGAGGCAGAGATGTCTAAAACAGGCACGGGTATGTTGGCCTGTGATACTCACCTGTAATTCTACCTCCACCTTTTTTCTCTTCTTTTTGACTTTGACATCCATCATTTCTTCTTGGTGAACCTCAATAGCATCGGAACTAAGCTTTTTCCTTTTCGAGGTAAGTGTGTCGTGTTTCAAAGATTTGTCTTTTGTCATGATTTGATTCTACAGAACAGAAACACATGTATGTTGGTAAAGAACGCATAAGCAGACTGAAGAAAATAGCAAACGAGAGAATGCACACACACGTTATGTCATTAACATGGATGGACACATTTTTTTCAACAACTACATCTTAACCCGATTTATCCTGCTACTGTTGATGAACTCTTGCCCCGTTAGTACATTAATTCATGCTCCACTTTGTTCTGATTGAGCAAATGGCTTTTAGATGCGTAAACAAAAATGTAGCCATTTCAAATTTCGTCGTTCATCTAATTATAACGCTCAAATAGTTACATTTCTTGTAAATAAACTTACCAGTGAGGGCAGAACGTGTATAACCAACTCGAAGCATAAAACAAGCGTGGGGATTAAACCAGGAAGTGAAATTGCTCACGGGAAATGTGATTGGACGGATTGGATCTCCTCGATCTCTAATTGGTTGACAGGCTTCATGAAGCTCTGTAACATTTTCGTAATGACTTATTTTATTACAATATAAAAGTGAAAGCAGTCAATGCGTTTTAGATCCATGTTGTTGCTCGGTTATTTTTTTTGACCACTATATATATATTTACAACTTCTAAAACATCACTTAATGAAAAAAGAAAATGAAATGTCGCAGAAAAATGCCACAACAGGTCTTGAATAAATATCCCGGGGGCTTGTAAAATCTGTAAGCCCAAATTGTGTGTTGCAAAATATTACAAACAAGTTTTTGTAAAATCTACAGCAATAATAATAATTAAAACGTTGTAACATAACTTGGAGATAAAATTTGATTGGGTTGACTGCACGCGACCACCCTTTGTGGAACGGCCTAACATAAGCGTTGAACAGCCGCACGGAAGGAATTCAAAGTTGCACAACGTTGTGTTACATGACCTCAACAAGGTGCGTTTGGTAAGAATAAGTGTAGCTTCTTTGACCTAACATTGTGTGTCTGAAGATGCCCAGTTGTTTGAGATGTCTACAACAGCAGGACGAGTTTTCACCGGTCTGATCCGAGCGGCGTCCAGTCGAGTGATTTCCTATCACAGGACTTCAGCAGTGAGGTGGGTGAATCTTAGGCAGGCTGAGACACCATGATGAATCATGACAGTCATTGTGGGTCGTTTTATAACAAGCTTTGGACTGTCAAAGATAGAAGTCTATGTTTTGTAAGATTTATATGTTATTACAAATTGGCAAAAAGTATCCTGTACCTGTTTGTTTCTCACCAGCCTTTTGTATTAAAGTTGGAACCTGTTAGCAAAACTACTTCACAGTATGAGTAAAAATCACGAGTACTAAGTGAGAAATCACACGCCATAAATAATTTTAATGTGAGGGTTTTGATTTTCCATTCATGCTCTTCTTATTATTAGTTACCATGTTTATGTATGTCAGTATGATCTGCCTCTACACGTGTTGAGGTGTCACACTTGGGATGTCCAAAAGAGTACATATTTGGGAATAAAAGAGTGATTATTATCTCTGCATTCTTGAATACATGCTGTAAAAAAAGAAAAAAGAGATAGTACAGAAAATATATTCAAGATAAGATAGAGTTCACAAAATTTACAAGATAATGTAAGAAATAGTGTTCAGCCTTAAATAATAGTTACAATTTTTCCTGATTACAATAATAACTTCCTTCATATAATATAGTAACCTTTTTCTATCATGTGAATTTGTTTTAAATACTTGTTGTCAAGACCTTTTCTTAGTGTCGGGTAAATAACTTGAATGCTAAAAACAGCCTCTGATTTACCTTATTAGTACAGGGGCCTTCTTAGGGCTGTAGTTTCTTGTTATTAGTGTCAATATTTTAAGTGGACACTTTGCAAACTTCCCGTAGACTACTGAATAGATTACACTATTCTCAAACTAAAAAGGCATTAGAAAACTTCTAAAAGTCAAATCACAAAAAGTATCATTAAATCTTGTCTTAATTTTTCAGCAGACTGAGCAGCATGCGGGCCCTCTCTCTGAGTTCTCAAAGGGCAGCCAGACCCATCGATGACAATGATGAGGAAAAAGATGAGCCCATCAAGTTCTCCACTAGCAAAGCAAGCCACAGGACCTGGAAAGTGGACCGCTCTCTTGGGAGTCAGCACGAGCGTCCCTGGTGGAAGGTGTTACCCATCAGCCTGTTCGGCACAGTCTTTCTCCTGTGGTGTGCACTGAGAACAGAGACGAACGTTGATGCAAAACTTGAGAAGCAGCTGAATGAGCAGCTACCCAGCTTGTTTTCAGACGAAGAGGAGGAGGAGGATAAGAGCTCAAGTTAACAGATCTGGGACTCCAAAATGTAAATAGATTGCATCAAATATTTATTGTGAAACGTCTCTGTAGTATTACATGCTGGAACAGGAGATCGTCAATTTCCTGTGCTTCATGTACTATTTCAGAACACTGTAGACCATATGCCTTTTGTCAGTTTGTGAAATTATCTTTTTCTGGTTGATTAAAATGCCTTGATTCAAGACAATTCTGATTTTGTCCATCCTAATTCATACACATTCACAACCGTTTACCAAAGTAAAATTTGACATTACAAGTTGGAGTTGACCAACTGGTAAATGTGACTGTAACTTTTAGGGTATGACATCCTCAACCACTGCTCACTGTGCTTTGTTTTCACCATAAATGAGTTTGGAGACTAGGATATGCATTTAAATATGACTTTTCCTACTTGTTTTAAACTTGCCATTAAAGAAATTCTCTACTTCATTTAAAGTAGCAACCATGAATCAGATTACCCATAAAATACAATCAGCCCAAAAGCTTGAGGTAGCGGAAAGTTTATTTACAGCACGAGAAATCCTATGACATGCACACACAGGAGTAAAATGTTTGTAAAATAAAGTTCCAAACCTGAGGAAGGCAGTGGAATATGTTTTTTCAGCATTTTTACATGTATGAAGCTCTATTCTAAAGTGATTAGGACAGTCAAGGAAAAGTCAAGAGTGAAAAGTAGATTTATGAATAAAGTACGAAACACACATACCAGAAACTACATGACAAATAATGTGAAACACATGCTGGTAATGTTTCCAAGATTTACAAAACAAACCCCAGTCAGACCCACCCACCCCCCATTAAAAAGATAAAATCACAACATTTATGCACGCTCTCCTCTGATTCGCCTGGCCAGCTGGATATCCTTGGGCATGATGGTGACCCTCTTGGCGTGGATGGCGCACAGGTTGGTGTCCTCAAACAGTCCGACCAAGTAAGCTTCACTGGCCTCCTACAATGTAAAAAAATAAATAAATAAAATCAAGCAGAGTCCACCAACTGAATGAATCAAATTCCAAAACTGAAGAAGTCAGCTTACCTGCAAAGCACCAATTGCTGCACTCTGGAAACGCAGATCAGTCTTGAAATCCTGGGCAATTTCTCTGACCAGACGCTGGAAAGGCAGCTTCCTGATCAGCAGCTCGGTGGATTTCTGGTAACGACGGATCTCTCTCAGAGCGACAGTACCAGGCCTACAAACAAGAAAAATTACATGCCATGTTGATCGACACGGAACCGTTTGCAATGTCAACCACGTAAAATCAGTCAGGAATGACGCAAACATTGTGTGATTGGACTTCTCTAAATCACATTTATGTTACCTGTATCTATGGGGCTTCTTCACACCACCGGTAGATGGCGCGCTTTTCCTGGCAGCTTTGGTGGCCAGCTGCTTCCTGGGCGCTTTTCCTCCGGTGGATTTACGAGCGGTCTGCTTGGTACGAGCCATACTTCAACTGAAAATTTAACCAAAATGTAAAAGACAGCTATTAGTAATGTAAACTGTACATCAGATGCCAATGTTTGAACCACTTTGCTTAAATGATAAAATGTGAGAGCTGTAGATCACAACCGCGGCTTATCACACTGGCGCTCAATTGTGACCTACATCCCCCAAAAACAAACAGACACGGTTTTATATTTTTACCCGAAACCCCGATTGGCAGTGCACACGCTCACAACCTGAGCGGGAGCAAACAGTCAGTGATGCCCATACGAATTTAAAACCAAGATAAACCAGCCACGAACAATGGGGTAACGCCGACGGATTAAATTGAATAAAACAAGACCCGCCACCATTAAGCCGTGAGAGAGACACACGTTTCAGTCTGCTGTCGTTGGCGAGCAAATTTAAAGCTAGCATGTAAGGTTGCAAAATGGCGCCAGCTAGCCGCCATGGAATCTCGCGTCATTAACACGGCGGCTTAAGAGTCAGTACAATTATTTGGAGCTTACAAAATAAAATGGACATTTGAAATACTCATGTTGGGAAACAGATTTATCGGTTATCGGAAACATACATAGAATCCGCTCAAAATGTTGACGTTGAGCTAACTGGCAATAGCGCGCGCCGTTTTGTTGTGAAGTGGTTGTCGATAAAGGCCAGTTTTGACTGTTTAAATACCTGATAATCGGAGCCTCCAACCGAAATATGTAAAGAATTACAAAACGTTTAATACCGCTAACAAATGAATCAAAATTACACACTTACTGATTTGTTTTTGTTCGCCGAGAAAACGAAACCTTCCTGTTCCTTGTCGTTTGGCAGAAGTGACCACAATTGTAAGGAGGGGGTATTTATAGTCCAAGGGGAGCAGCGCATGACGTCCCGCCTTTGAGCCTTTATGATTTGTTCAGACGGAAATTACAAACGGAATGTGATTGGCTGAGGAGGAAAGGAGACTCACTGGCTCTGCATTTGAAGTAGAAGCAACAAAAAGTGTCTTTTATATCAGATGCTTTAGTAAAATTTTTCATTCAGTCTTCGTCAGTTCCTACTAATTCTCCATGGTTTTTGCACATGAGACAGTCTTTTTAAAAAACGATCCCTTATTAAGATCAGTTCACCTTTTCAGGAGCTAGAGGGAAAGAAAACAGGGAAGCTTATACATTCTGTGGGGATGCTCTATTGAGCTGCGTTCACGGCACGTGTATAAGGAGTATTCTCAGCTGTCCTTACCGTTGGAGCCACAAATTTGATGTCTGAAAATCTTCTGAATTTTGTGCTCGATCTCATGATTTCATAAATCACATTATCTGTCACAAATAGTTTTAAAAAATGGTTATCTTGTGAGATTATTGTTAGCACAAAACACCATTCTCATGCTCCACCCTCTAGAAAATGCTCTACATTTTATACACACTTTATACACACCTCTTGCTCAGAATCCGTCTTGGATACACTTCCTTGATTACCTATTAATTTACACACACACACGCGCGCGCGGAATCTGATTACAAAAATGAAGTGTGTGTCAGGAGAGGTAAAAGACCTCAGATTTTTTTTTTCTGCGTAACACATCCACAATCAAGACACAAAAGAGCAACAATAAGATAATCAAATAACTAACTTAAAATTTATTAATGAGAGAGAAAACAGACATTGACTATGGTTAAAAAATTCTAATAATGAAAAGAAAGAACGAAACTGTGATTTTTCTTTGAAGATTTCCTCAACTTGACAAGCTTTTTTAACAACAGTACCCATAGACTGTATAAAATTTATTAGCACTACACGGGCGAGTTTACCCTTTACCTAGCGGAAACCGGCTTCTATATTAATGCATTAGTTGTCTATGGTATTTATCTATCCATAACATAAAACCAGAAATGTAGTATATGAGTGGTGAGAGCGCCAACAGACCGGAACGAATAGCGCTGAGACAGAAACCCGTACGGACCCGTATCCGCGAAACACTAGTGGTAAGTTATCGGATCACAACATGATTTCGTGTTAAGAGAAAAGATAAACCTTTTCCCCTCGAAGTTGGGAAAAACATGTGACAGGACATGTATGTATCTGTAAAAAGGAAGTGAAGTAGTTCAGTTTAAGTTTCAGCTGATTTCCTGCCACAAAGAAAGATTCAGCATGGCCGAGCAAAGGCTGCTCATAATAGGTAGGCTACTTCAGAATTAAGTTACATGTCTTATGAGCTTAAAATGACATACATATTATAATCTGATCATGTATCTCGTCTTTCATCATCTGATATTTATGGAAATATTTTGGGATATGCCTAGGGGACATCAACTAATTTAAATACATTACCATGCTTGAAAAAAACGAGAAATTGACCTTATTTATGTTCTTTCAACAGATATTGATCCTAAACCCAACAGCCCGACTCCTAATGAAAGCAGACAGCCCCTCTTCACACGCACTGACAATACCTTTAGATTCAACTTTCTCACTGATAGCAATACAGCACCTCAAGAGGAAACAGTACCAGCAACGAGCATTGAACCACCGGCCAGCCGCCTATCTTTTACAGGACAGAAATCTGCCTTTGTCTTCAATTTCCAAATCCCTCCTGACACACCTGTAGAAAGCATGGACACAACACAGACCCCAGAGACATCATCACAAGGCAACCAAGAGGAGCAAACTTCATCTCTCAAGGAGGATATCCCTTCTTCTGAATCAACAGGACAGCTCAAAGCTAAGAAAAAGAAGAAGAAGAAGAAATCTGGGAAGGACAAATCTTCAGAGAGCACTGAGCAGCCAAAGCCAGCTTCAGCAGCAGAAAGTCAAGATGGAAAGGACACGGAGCTGGTCAGTGTGAAATAACTTCTCTAAGGATGATATGTTGGGTTACATTTTGTGAGCTAAATTTAATGCCTGGATCTCTTTTAGAGTGCAGAGGAGCAGCTGAACAGACAGCTGGACTGGTGCATTGAGCAACTGGAGTTAGGGCTGAGGTCTCAGAAGGCAACACAAAAACAGAGTATGGAATTTGAATTACTCTTTAAATAGTGTCCTATGTTAATACCAGAAGTTGACTTTTAGGTGTAACTTTTTTTTTTCTTCATGCAGAGGAGGAAGCATCTCATGCCCTTAAGACTCTGCGAAGCTCCAAAGCTCCTCTGGCCAAGAAAAGGCAAGTGATGAGAGCCATGACGGGAGATTACAGGAAGAAAATGGAGGAAGAAAAGAGCAAGCAGCACAGACTCATTCAAAGTGGTGAGTTGTTTGTATCATTAAACTCATTGGAATGGTAAAAGTGCATGAAATAGTAACCTTTATTCACATGAATTCAAAAATTTGCTTCTTTCTTCAGAACTTGCATCAGCTAAGGTCAAAGTTGTTGCGGATGCTCCAAAGAAGAGTGTTTTCCACCGGAGGGCAGAAGTCAAATCAAAGGATACAGATGTGAAAGGGCAACAGAGTGAAGAGTCAACATCATCAGCTTTTGTCTTTACTCCATCAAAGGAGGAGTTTCGCTTCAATTTCCTCTGATTTTTACCTTATAGAAATATTTCACCATAAATATTTTTGGACATTTTCAGGACATTCAAAGAACAGCTTCACATGATAAAGAAATAGTCCTGTCAAAATATCCAGTTTGTTGAATACTTGTGCTTTCTCAATAAAACTTTTTGTTGTTGTTGTTTAACCCTTTTTTCTGCTAATGATTATAAAAAATAGCTTCAGACTTTGCTTTGTGCCATACTTTTGTATGCATGATATTTAAGATTTACCTTTAACAATCCTGAAGAGCTATAATCCTTTTCTTCCAAGTTGCTAATACTTGTATTGGCTCAGCTTGTAACAGTCTTTTCGGGTTACAAAAGTTAAATAATGTTGGCTAACTTTTTTTTTTTCCTGATTGAATGACTTGTTTTATACTATTTATACTTTTACGCCCATGGTACACTGAGGCGAGACCATGGTGCAGCTGGATTTTAGCATTCTGAGTAATAAAATGCTATTAGTTAGTTAATAGTTGCTGTCTTAAAGAATATGCACCAGTCAAGGAAGCAACACTACCAGTAATATGAACATTATTAAATATTCTTATATAAAAGTTCGATTTAAATAAACGTATTTTTAGTTTGGTGTTCTCGAAGAAGTTCCAGTCTTTCGGACAGGAAAGGGCGGGGCATGTTTCAACACGAACACATTTGAACGAGACACACAAAACAAAACTTTCAGCCGCTGAGGAAACAAACTGTCCGCCGTCTACTGTGAGTTTTTAGAGGCAAATTTGAAAACAACAAAACAGCATCTAACGGCATGTGTATTTGTATGTTATTGAGAATTTAAAACAGTAACTTTAGAGTGCTGGATGTTACAGTAAACTGGCGTGTTCAGTCTGAGAGTTCTCTGTGTTTTTAAAGTGATTGTAAAGGGCAGCACTGAAGAAGAGCGACATGTCCGAGCTAAGTGATGAAGCCAGTGAATCCGAGCAGCTGGGTGCCAGCCTCTCCCTGTGGCTGGGTGACTCCTTGGTGCGCCCTGAGGAGCTGGATGTCCCTCTTGACCTGCACACGGCCTGCTCCATCGGACAGTACGACGTGGTGGCAGAGTGCATCAAAAAGTAGATGCCTTAATGATATAATCATTGTTGCCAGCGTTTTTATCTCATCCAGAGCCTCAGTGACATATCTGTGCACTGATTACTGTTGTTTTGTATGTATTTTAGACGTGAAGTGGACCTGAATGGGAAGAACATTGGAGGATGGACCCCGCTGATGTATGCGTCTTATATCGGCCATGACAACATTGCGAACCTGCTGCTGGAGGCTGGTGTGAATGTGAATGCCTGCACTGCTAAAGGACTGACTCCTCTGATGCTGGCAGCGAGCTGTGGGAATGAAAGTATCGCCTACTTTCTACTCCAGGTACATAGATGAATGCTATGATGTACAGTAACACCTTCTTTATTGACAAGTCACACATTTGAAAGCGAATATTTTCTTGCAATATTCCCACACCTGAAGCTGAACAATAGTATTGCAATAGTATAAACAACACTTTCTTTCAGTGTATGCTTTTCTTGTTTTGCAAATTAATTCAGCTGTGGGTGTTACATGACACAGGGGTGCATTGCAGAATAAGTTTGTTTAAGAAAAATCACGATGAACTTATTGAGTGTATGAAAAACATATTTTGTTACACCCAAAAGCAAGGTGCTGAGTTGGAGCTGAGGGACTCTGGAGGCTGGACCGCTCTGTTCCACTGCACAAGCACAGGACACCAGCAGATGGTCAAGTTCCTGCTGGATAACAACGCAAACGCCAACATCAAGTGAGTGTTTGCTTTCATTCCACATCCACAGTAACTCTCCACATGGACAGAGTCTGTCATTATTTTTTCTTTCATCCGCAGGGAGCCGGGCTCTGGTTTCACTCCTCTGATGGAGGCTGCTGCTTCTGGACATGAAATCATCGTTCAGTACTTGCTGGATCATGTGAGTGGGTCTTAGAACACAGAAGACCTTAAAAAAAGAAGAATAAAGCGCACATCACGAGATAGATGTTGCTTTTTTTCACTTTGACCTTCCTGATCTGTTTTTTTTTTTTCATTAATCACAGAAAGTCAAAGTGGATGATCGCAATGCTAAAGGAGAGACTGCTCGAGCTCTAGCCATGTTGTACGGTTACACCAAGATCGTTAGCCTCATCGATTTGCATTCCCCTCGGATCAAACCAGGTAATTGTCAAAGCAGCTGAGCTTCTAACCTTAAATGAAGTTTACAGGATACAGTTAACCTCTCCACAGTCCCTCCTTCCCCAAAATAAAGAGCCTGAGTGTCATCCTTGGGAGTACTTTGTCCTTCGAAGCTTACGTCAATAATATCACTCAGTCAGCATATTTCCACCTACGCAACATCAACTGTCTACGTCCGTCTCTCACACCTAACAGCACACTTCTCCTCTTTGTTGTTTTTTTATGAAGCTGATATTTTACTATATTATACTTTGATATGTAAGGGGACCTTGAGTGACATGAAAGGCACCAACAAATAAAATATATTATTATTATTAGTAGTATTATTATTAATTACACTGATTTTTGTGTGTGTGTATCTGAACTCTTCAGGACATTTTGAAGACCTCAGCTCCTCAGAGGACTCAGACAGCGCTCCACCGAGGATCAGAAACAGGAACCGAGTTAAAGGCGTGAGCATACACGACGGGCCCCAGGCCATCGCCAAGTTCCGAGTGGGAGGCTCCAGCAAACTGTGTGGTATTATCACACCCAAACAAACTGTATCCCTCGATAAGTAACATGTCAACGTTGCTCTCATTAACACAGAGTTATAATCTGTTGGGTGCTTCTTGTGCTAACAGAGCCCTCCACGGTGCCTCCAGGATACATGACGTTTCGTGATATTGGTGAACAGAGTGATGGTATCTGCTACCGTGATGTGACCTCACCAATCAACGAGCTGGACGGCCAGAGCAACAGCAGCAGAGGTGAGAAGTGTCTCTTTGTCTTTTTTTGCTATGTACATTTAAACACTGACGGACAAGTGATGGCTTTTGAAAACTGCAATAAATTCTGCATCATGCCACCTCAGATGACAGTCCGTTCTTTGACAACGACATGCCGACGATGAGGAGCAGCAGCAGCAGCAGCGAAGGCCTGCCTCCAGTCATCGGCCTCAACTGGGAAGGCTCAGTGGAGAGTAACGAGGTACCAACAAAAAAGGGACCAGACGGATTCAGACTCTACTTTATTGGTTAGGTTTCTTCAGTCCGTTTTTTTTTTTCCTTCATCAGGACTCTGACCAGTGTAAGAAAAGCAGCTCTCGCAGAGTAATCAAGGGTCACCACTCCAAAGGCAAAGGTCGCCACGGAGGGAACGACGCAGCTCACTCCAGCGGCACTGTGAACTGTGGGATGCTCTCACCTGTCGATGCTCCTCCTGCATACACCGGACCAAAGGCACGTCTGTCTGTATCCATCAGTGTGACTGTTTGGGGTCTTTTGGGTTTCTAAAATCTTTTCTTCCTTCCTGCAGGATCTTGCAGAGTTCTTGGAACAAATCGGCTTCTCTAAGTATCTCCCTTTACTCGAGGAGCAAGACATCGACCTGCGGATATTTCTCACCTTGACCGAGAATGATCTTAAGGAAATCGGGATCACGTGAGAGACTTCAGAGACTTTCATGTTAGTCGTTTCTTTTTTTTTCTTGCGTTGGAATAACTGAACTCGTCCTTGCCCTCTAGATTATTTGGACCCAAGCGTAAGATGACTTCTGCTATTGCGAGGTGGCACAGCAGTGCTCGGCCACCCAGCGACGCTCTGGAACAGGCGTATGCAGACCAGCTTGAGGCAGAGATGCAGGAGATGGCAATTCAGCTGCACAAGGTACATCCTGAATTGCACATTTTTTCACCGAGCAAACTCCGCCTACCCACTTTTACCTGAGGCATTCTTGTCCTCTTAGCGTTGTGAGGAAGCGGAGAGCCTGCAGAGCCAGGTGTCGCAGGAGAAGGAGCTGCGTACTGTGATGGAGGGATGTCTAATGGAGGATAAAATGGCGTGGAGGAGGGTGCATGCTGAGCTGGTGGAGAACCATAGGCTGGCTCAGGAAATGAGCGGCTCGCTGACGGAGTCCAGGGCCTGTCGCGCGAAACTGCTCTCCTTTTTCACTACTGACGGGAACAGCGGCTCCAATATTAACGTTGGAGACAAAACTAAAGATGACACTGGTGTGAAAGGTGAGTCAACATGTCCTGTGCTGTTCAGTCTTTTATTTTTTCCTCAAAAAGAAAAAAGAGGAGGAAGTAATTTCCCCTCGTCTTGCAGCTGGGGATGGTCTGACACGCTCAGGTGTGGCAGAGCTCATAAAGAAGCTGGATTCTTATGAAGAAGAACTCGGTAAGATGAAGAAATCAGAAGAAGAAATGTCAGTGTGGTCAGGAGAGGGCAATACTAATAACAGTGTTTGATTATCACAGCGGGGAAACTGCAAACCGTGCTGCAGAGTCTGAGGCGGCTGAGTGCTCCTGAAAAAGTCTCAGATAGCTGGGAGCGGCCTTAACCTTCACTGGTGAGTAATTAAAACCTCATTAGAGAGGAAAAAAATGTTACAAGAAGTCGAGAAATTAACTCCTGTCTCGTTTTGAAAAAAAGGCTTTGCAAGCATTCGACGGAGGGTGATCTAACCACCCCGAACAAGAAAGGCCAAAGATGAGGCCGGACCTGCGGAACCGGAGCGGCTCAGAGAGCAGGAGCAGCAGATCTGCTGCTTCCCCCTTCTTCTGGGATTGGCTGATGGAGCGGAGCTCGCCAGATGTGGGACAAGGCCTTTGGTAGCTGCTGCTGCAGGGAAATGACAAACAGGCAGCGAGGCTACCTGAGCCTCACTTACCTGTGCTGGCGCAAACTGGATTCCTGGAGGTTGAAGGTGAAAATGCACAGAAGAGGAGGAGGAGGAGTGATCCTGGTTGACAGGAAATTATACTGTGAATGTTTCAAAAATGCGCTCTCCTTTATGAAATGTGTTCACACCACCAGTGGAGAGTTCAGCGTCGTTCTGGATCGCCGTGCTTCATGAGTGAAATCCTTGAATGCTGTTTTCATGTGTTCTTAAACGTCCTGCTGAATGAAATTTCAAAACATGCACGTTAAAAACTTACAGCAGCACATTTTCTTTTTAATTGTTCAGTGCTGTTCTGCTTCAAGCCTTTGGTGTTTAGCATGAGTGGATGCAGATTTGATAATGAAATACGACAACGGCGGTCATTTACTAATCTTTATTTACCTGAAGGTTTCACAGATGGTTTACTGCTGCAGCTCAGTGATCAGTTTTATTATCATTCAGTGTTTCTGGGTGCATTTTCTTTTTTGCTATGGATTCATTGTAAAACTTTAAAGTGCCAAATATTGATCTGTTTCTAGCTCTGCATTAAATCTCCTTGAATATGAATTGTTTTTATTTTTTTTAAATTGTGCACAAAAAAAGAGAGAGAAAACATTTGCTCTGACAAACTTGATGGTTTCAAAAATTTGTTTTTATGAGCACCGACAGCTGTGGAGCGGATTGTTAAATTACACACATGAAAACAACACGATCAAAAACAGGAGCAAGAGGAAGAGAGAGTCCACGCAGTCAGCTGCTGGAAACCTTCAAGGCGGCGAGTGAGATTTAGACCAACACAAACAACAGGAAGAAGAAACAAGCACTTCTTTGGTTCACGAATACAAGATTTTAACACATCTTTACGCTGCAAAAAATAAATCTAAGCAAGTGATTTTCTGTTATTTTTGTTAAAAAAAAAGTTGTTATACTTGATATGAGCTACACTCAAATGACAAGTCCAGAAACATGCAACAAGTAAAAAATTCTGCCAGTGGGATAAAAAAACGTCCTCTTAAAGTTTGTTGAAATTAGAATAATGTCTAAATACAATAAACTTTTCTCTTACCCCCCTTGGTGGATGTTTTTTTTATTTGTTACAAGCAATTTGGACCTCATTTTTGTCATAATAAAAATAAGACATTTTTTGGGCTTTGTCAGGTGAATGTGGCTCAAATTAAGTCTAAGAATTCATTTTTTTTTTACTAAAACTAGACAAAAACCCTTGCTCAAATTTCAATATTTTGCAGTGCAGTACATTTTCAAGAGTTGATGTGGAGCACCTGAGCCTGTGCATCACAGCCCTAAATAAACCTCTTGGCTGGATCCATGGGCCCTGCATTCAGCTGGTAGAAGTGTGAATATTTTGGCACAGCGAAAACCCAAAATGCGGAAAATCTGCTCTTCTCTTCACACATTTCTCCTGCACTTACTGTGTGATTCACAAACCTGTGCAAACATTTGTTCAGTCAATAACAGTCAATATTTATTCTGCAAATGATACAAAGATCGCCGTATAGAAGACTGAGCATTATGATGGCTTGATCTGATCACAGCTTGGTAACATCAGGAAAAGGTACGCTGCTGACGCGTTCTCACATCTGTGGCTGTTTTTTGCTCATAGAATCACTCAATCAGGCGGCGTCACATGGAAAGACACTGATAAACACGTGAAGCGAATAATGCCGAGCTTCCAGCTGCTGGACTTCAAGTTACAGATTTTGGCGAGTCGCCAGTTTGGGTTTCTGAGCCCATGAGAGTTTAGTGCAGTCAGGGGAAATGAATTAGTAGTGTTCTCCATCTCACTAAGGTGCCCTCGAGCGGCAGTTTGTTTTTTTTTCCTTCCTGCTGCAGCAGAACAAGACGAGGAGAAAGCGTTATGTGCTGAGCAGCAGAGAAAAGAAGAAGTAATGTTTGTCTAATTTTTATAAAGGCGACTGACTAACAGACTTCACTGGTCCGAGATGAATTCATGTGTCAGAGAATAATCATAAAAAGTGTGAGCAGAGAGGATTTTTTTAGTATAAATTAATGCAGCATATCTACAGTCCTTCAAAGTAAGTTTTATGTACAAACATTCACAGCCCACGTTTGACGAGCCGTCAGAATTTAACTAAAGGGTTAAAAAACTGTAAAATGCAGCATGTGTGAATTCACAAAAACATCATTCCAACTTAAAGTCTACTGAAATGTCTACTTATATACATATTCACTGTTTTAAATACAAAAACCAAACCACACACGATGTGTATGTGCTCAGGTGAGCACACTATGAACCCTCAGAAGACGTGTGATTCGTCTGGGGGTTCAGTGTGTGTGTGAGGCCGATGTGAGGACGGGTTCCCACTCCCACAGAGCACCAGCTGTGTGAACAGAGGCTGTGATGAGTTCAGGTGTACTCACACAGGTGGCCGCAGCCGGCGGGACAGTGCGAGCTGCTCTTCAGCCAGTTCATAATGTGCTCCAGATGTCCGCCGTGGCTGCAGCCCTGACACCACACGAACAGTCCCTTCACCACATGGTGGCACACCGCACACACACTGGCACACTGATGGCACCTGGAGGAGAGACATCAGATGTTCAGGGCGTTCGTAGTATGCATTTAAAGACAGGTTTTTATTGACAATAACAGGGAGTACAACATAGATACACTTTCTGAAAGTCAACAAGTAGAAAATGGCAATATGTTCCAAAAATATTATATTTAAATTATAAATCTAATTAAGAGTTTTCAAGGAAAGAAATGAGAGAAAAAAAGGGGAAAAAAATAAAAGTAAAAAGGAACTTATCTCATTTTATGAACCACAATAACTCTCCTACACTACCTTAACACCCCACCAGGGGGCAGCAGATACATAAATGGAACTCACAGTTTTCAAATCACACAAATATATATAACCATCTCATGTTTACTGGTCATGTAGGTCTTAATACCTGTCACAGATCCAGCCCTTGTTGCTCATTGGTCGTTTGCAGTTGCTGCAGTTGATGTGCAGCGTTGTGGACGCCTGATTCAGGCAGGTGATGGCGCTGCACGTACTCAGCTTGATGACCTCGTTGGACACGTTCCAAAGCTCGAAACGCTGCAAAAGGTCTATGTAGGACATGTACCAGTGCTCCTAGAATGGAAACAGAAGTCTTATCAGTTTTTCTTCCCCAACACTTCACAAGAAAACATACACTTGTGATTTTTTCTGACCTGTGTGAGGTCATCGATCTCTTTACGGATCCTTTCTCCCAACACGATCAGCACAGACACGGCCATCTGCACGTCCCCCTGCTCGGCGTAGTAGCTGAGCATCTCCCTCACGATGGGACAGAAGAAGCTGGCCGGTAGATGTGGGCTGAACAGCGGCTGTGAGATGGAGATGAGAGAGAAGGACTCGATTGGTGTCAGACACGTGACCTCTGCCTCGTTGCCGCTGACGTGCGGGGAGTCGGCCTTGTCCTGCTGAAGGTGCTCGGGTGCGGATGGGTTATCCATGATCTCGTGGCGCAGCTGGAAGGCCTCCTGGGGAAGAGTGTACTCCTGCTCCTCTGTCATGACAAAAGGAGCTAAGATATAATGACAGAGCGCTGAGCACGGAGGGAGACATAAATAGCAAAAACTGATGTAAGCAATCCTTCAGTTTCAGAACCTGGACTGTGACTGACCTGTTTGGTTGTCGTGCTCCATGGAGTAGAGGTCATCGTCATCTAACTCAGCATCACCGAACATGTACTCAGCCTGGCCCTCGCTGCCTTCTGTCTCCTCGTTTTCTGAAGGGAAAACGTATTCAGATAATTTATCTTGTGAAAACAAGATAAGAATCACGGCTTCTGAAAGTTATTAAGTCAGCTCTCACCTTCATTATTATTGCTGATGTGTGAGTTCCCAGGCTCCAGGTGGATGTTGTCCTGTCTGCTCTCGCCTTTACTGCGCTCCAGTCTGCTCTCTGTGCCCATCCCTGAACCCATCTCCTTCATACTGAAACTGGGAGCATTAAAACATCAGTATTAGTCTTTAAATTACAGAATTTTGTACAAAAACAAACAAAAAAGCTGACATACCTGTTCATTAATGGCAAGGTGCCCAGTTTCAAGAGGTTTGGACCGGTTGTTGTGAGGTTTGCAGGATCTGAGAACATGATTCTTAGCATGGTCCATGTTGTGGAAACCTTTGGGATGAGAAAAAATTACAGTTATTCTTAAAACTAAAGGGCAACACTTAGTTTTTGTCAGGAAAAGATCAAAACTCTAAAGTTCAGGATCATATGACCAAGTAACTGCAGTTTATAATATTTTTGTGTCCGTACTAAATCATCTGACCTGTGGTCTTTTGAGTTCCCGAGCCACCTTGGCATTGTGATCACACAGGTCCGCAAACGGTTTCCCGCTCAAGAGGTAGAGTTGTGCAGTCTTCACGAACCAGTCCATGCGGTTACTGTCTAAATCAGTCTCAAAGACGCTGAGAGCGCTGGACACGTGGGCAAACTGTTCTGTCGGATCGGGCTTCTTGAAGAAAAAGATCGGGTACCGACGGTCACCTCCAGGGTACGGCTTTCTGTTCGGATCACTACTGATCAGACTCTCCTTTGCAGCAAAGGCCAAATCACCGAAGAGTCCGAAGCACAGACCCTCAGGGTTGGCCTTGTCAACTGGACGAGTAGCATCCTTGAACATGTGTTGGTAGAGGGTGCTGTCCTTAGAGCCAGACAGCAGGAAGTGAGGGTCGTGCTGGTGTCGCCACACGATACCAGTTGTCACATCCTTGTGTTCCTCGAATGTGGCGAAGGGGATGAAAGGTCTGCGGACGTCCCAAACATAAATGTTGTGATCCACCATCATGGAGCAGGTGGCCAAATGAAACTTCCTCTCAGGCCGCCACTTCACTCGAGCCACTGAGGCGATGGTCTGGACACAATAAACCTCTTTGGCACGGTTAGTTGTCATGTCCCACACTTTCACCATCTTGTCCCTTCCACCAGTGGCCAGCCAGCCCCTGAAATAAAAAAAAAACATGCAAGATGTAAAGAAATCAAAGCAAGTTTTAACAAGATCGCTTTCCATTTTTACAGCAATGAATCACTGATCTGTGTCACAGTCGTGGTCTCTTACCTGTCCTCTGGGTGCCAGTCACAGCAGAACACAGGGCCCGTGTGGGCGGTGAACATTCGCTCGTAGCGGTCCGGCCGCCTGATGTCCCACAGCTGGACGTTACCGTTCTCAAAAGAAGCAGCAAATGTGAAATAATCCTTCATGCTGAACTGGACGTCTCTCACACTTTCTGACTGACCTAGAAGATAGAAAAATGACATGAAAACCAAGTGATGAGATTTAGTTTATCTCCTAATATTTGACAATATTGGCTGCATCATAAAAGTCTGTACACTAATGGTCATCACCTGAGAACGTGCTGACAGACTCCTTCTTGCGCAGGTCGAAGCACTTCATGAAGCCATCCTGCGAGCCACTGAGCAGCATATAAACCTCTGTGGGATGGAAGCACACCTTGTTGACGGTACGTCTATGTTCAGTAAACAGCTGATCCTGTTTGTTACGAGAGGGTTTTCCCAGGTTCCAGGTCACCACGGCCCCATTTGTGGCAGCTGTTGCCAGCAAGTTCTCCTCCATCTGATGCCACATCACATCTGCACAGCTAAAGTTGAGAGACGGCTTGCGTCCGACTCTGAGATTCAGCTTCTCCACAAACTGCTCCTCCTCCAGGGTGTAGATTTTGAAAATGTTCCGGCCTGCTACCACCACCTGGGTGGCGTCACGGCACACGCTGATGGCGTTGGCCGGAGCGTCCAAGTGGCAGAACATAGTTCTGCCTGTTACAGTGCTGCTGCTGAGGGCTGTGGTAACCCTCGACATCTTCTCCATGTTCCTGGAGCAGACAGGAAGGATATGAATGAGATCAGAAACAAAAAAAAGGAAAGATCTGTTAGTTTTGGTTTGTGTATTCTGGAATTGGCTGGCCCCTTTTAGTGCAAACACTACTTTAGCACTGCTGCAAAAAGCAAAATGACATAACTTCAAAGCAGTTCCACTACTAACCACAAGGTGGCAGGCAAGCAAATAAAACAGAAGATTTATAATACAACAAGGGGTAGCTGTTTGTAACAAAAGAATCAATGCACGGTTGCATCTCCTTTAAAATGTGTGACAATAAAACAGATCTAGTACTCACTTGGTGAAGAACTGCTGGCCTTGTTAATGTCTGCGGCAAAACAAAGTCCTCTTCATGAGCTCCCATGAGAGCAAAATTACTGGAGAGAGAACAGCATATGTGAAAAACACACCCAAAAATCCATTACTGGCACTATTGTTGGAGAGATAAAACCAAACCGTCACTGATACTGACAACTGAAATAATGTTTATAATAATAACTGAACCCTTAATATGAACTGCAAGTGTAAGAGATTGTTGTCTTTGAACTTAAGGCATAAAGGAAAATAAAAACAAGCTTCAATGATCATAAATCTACAAGAACAATGATACCAAGGATGTCAGAAAGAGCTTGCCTCGTTTAGTATGTTGTCCAAAAACTGCATCACATTATCGTTCACCTCTGACAAGTGTGTCTTCCTTGTCTCGTTTGAGTTACTTGATTAATAGCTGCTTTGAGTTCACGTGAAAAGAGTGAGAGTGGGCTTTAACACCCATGTGACATTAACGCGCAAAAGCACTAACACACTTCAAATACCAACATGTTCTACTGTACATCACACATTTATTTTCTTTCTCCTCAAACCTTAATGAAATTACAGGTTCATTGTTTAAGCAATATGAGTCTGTAAGCTCATTCGCTTGGATCATTTGTCCGTTGGTGTTTTAACTATACACAGATAAAAGTGTTGGTCAGTAAACTTGCACCAAACAGTAAACATGACAGGAATGTGACGCTAATGCTAACCGGCTAACATGACTACTGGACACTTTAGCAGACGGAACACTGTGTTAATTTCAAAGGTACGTCAGAGACTTGGAGAAATACGTAAAAAAAACGTTTTCCAACCGGTAACATTTGTCACGCTATGCCACAAATTAAGTATTTAAGGGCACACACACCTTCTGAAACTGTCGCTCAGTTAGCAGTACAGGAAATAGTATTTTGTTTCTCATTCTCGCGAGACTTCAGTACGCAACAGTAACGGAAGTACCGTCATAGCACAACAATCCAACCAGAGCCCTCTATCAGAGAGTTCCGACAATTTTACTGGCGGTTTCGTTTTGTGAGAGGTGTCACTCAAACGAAAGTTAGCGGGGAATTAGCTGAATACAGGTATATCTACACGTAGTGGAGATGATAAATGCTTTTGGCGTGACATTGTCGTCAGCTTACAGTAATTAATTTGATTTCTTTGTGTCTACAGGTGATGGTGAAAGCCCCATGTTACCATTAGTATGAGTCTGTTTACCTGTGAGGATCCAGCTTCATGGAGGAGAGTGTATGAGAGCTACTGGGATGTGGTGGAGGCTAAGACGAAAACCAAGAAACCTGGAAAACTGCTGAGCCTTGACAAGTGGTAAATCTACGGTGGCCCTGAAGTGCAAAACAGAAATCCCTTAAATCAACAAAATAACTCATCCAGTCGCTGAATACTAGAAATATGTTGGAATTAGTAATGCATCAAGCTTAGTGAAACATTTTGGTTTCTAGTGTTGTTCTATGACAAAACAAGTAATTTTAGGTCCACTTACTCATGTTAAATGTTTATAAAACTGACTTAACTACTTAATTCTTATAAGTTCATGTTAGCTCAGTAGTAAAATGTATAAATATTTTGTATGCGTTTGTGTTCAGGTATCAAGATGAGCTGCCTAAACTCATTTCATGTCGACCTGACAAACATTTGACGCAGCCAGAGCTGGTGAAACTGATGGAGTGGAAGCTAACTGTGAGTTGTTTCTTGACACTAGATCACACCAAACTGACAAAACTTTTGCACGCTCACACAACAAGTTGTCAAACTTCTAACTTTTATGACTCACCTTCAGTCTACCATCACTCAGCGGCCTCCTTGTGTGCATCCTCTCTGCAGAGAGGGAAGTTCAGGCCACGGCTGCAGCAGCTGGTAGCTTCTAACAGCGAGGACACTGTGGAGAAATGTTCCAGAAAGGCCTTCAGCCTCCTTCCTGACGTGAAGGCAGCAATTGCAGAGCTAAGCACCCTGAAAGGAGTCGGCCCGGCAACTGCTTCAGGTGAGCTCACGCTATCTGCTGTGCTTCTTTCAGTAAACGGATAAAAGCTTTGGAGTTCATCCTGATAATAAAAATAACTGTGATCCCCTTAAAGCTCAAAATGATTGCCTTCCCTGCAAGTGCACAAAGCGAGTTTTCACAAAGGTGGACTCCCTGAACACTTGATATTCTTTCTACACTTACATTCAGCTCATCTTGGGAATGGCTCTCTGTTTTGTTACAGCTGTGTTGGCAGCAGGAGCGCCAGATCAAACTGCATTTATGTCTGATGAAGCCATGGAGAGCGTGCCAGGGCTAAAACCCATCCAGTACACAGCCAAACATTACTCTCTATACCTGGACAGAATGGTGGATCAGACTGAAAAACTTAACAAAGGTGAAGTTCTGATGGGATATGAGGATCATGTGGCATATGGAGTTCAGAGATTGGGACAGGTTAACTTACTCCTCAGAAGAAAAACAGTGGGGTTACATTGTTGTTTTCTTATTGTTAGAAAGTGGAGTTTAGTGCGTTACAAAATCGTATTGTGGAAATAATAAAATAAAAGATTCTTGTATGACGGTTTGAATATAAGTATGTGACATTGAAGAAGGAAACCCGTTTTCAGTCTTACTCCCTTCCTCTTCAGTGGACCCTCAGCAGGACTGGACGCCTCACAGGGTGGAGTTGTGTTTGTGGGCGATGACCATAGCTGAACAGCTGAAGCTGCAACTCCTGAAGGATGTTGATGAGAAGGACGGCGATGCTGACCAAAGACCAGCAAAGAAGCTCAAAACAAGATAAAAAAAAATGCATTTTACCTGCCTTGATTTGTGATCTTTCTTTTTATATTTTTCTGAAATAATAAAGCCCCTTTGTCTGATAGAGATGTTTTTTATGTAAAACCTTATCCTTAAGTAGACAAATGTAATTTCAAATCAACATCTTTATAATAAAGAAAACATAATGCAAGTGAGTATGATGAAACGATGCAGTATTTTGCTGCTGAATATATCTTTTCATCATGTACTCGAGCTTAAAGCATGTTTTAAAATAAACATCAAAACATTTAACGGACCAACCATTTCTCAAATAAATGACGTGTGGCCTAAAAAACACCAGAAAACGGCACACCACACTTAGTTTTGGGCTAATTATGCAAATCTATTCTGCTTTAAATCATATCAAATAATGATTATTGCAGCTTATTTATCAAGATTTGCACCTTCAACATTCAAACAGCAGTGTTATGTTGCCACAGTATTGTTCTTTATTTATATTGTTTCTAAACCAAAGCAAAGTACAATGAACAGTACAAAATAAAACAAAATATATTCATATATATACAATATAAAATGGTTCCGTTCAGAACATTTAAAAAGTACAATAGATTGTGAAATAATTAATGAGGACTTTGATATAAATTATCCATATGTAAATTTAGTTTTCCTTTAGTTTCCTCAAGACCGAGAGAAAAATAGCTTCTGCTTTTTCTGTTTGTAAACGCTGTGTTGGTACAACCTCTTGTCTGGTCTGAGAGATTGAACCTCGTAAGCTTGGCACCATTTAATCGATATGAGAATTAAGCAGCTCAGGAGAAACTACCACAGCAGCACAGATATGACTTCTTCTTCTTCTTCTTCTTTTTTTTCCTTCTAGACTACAGGAGGGAAAATGATGGTGACGGTGATATTTAGCATGGATTTAAGTGGCTCAGGCAGTATACTGTATGTGCATATGATAGAATATGGATCTCTGACTTGAGCTCTAAAAATATTAACCCCATCATCGGAGAGAAACGCTGGATACTGTCAGACACAAACTCTGTTGTGCTTGTTTCTCACTAAGGTAGAAAAACTATGCCAACTAATTCACTTAATGAATAGAATATTCACTTCTAATGTGACATTTAACACAGAAAACATTTCGGCGTCATTGGTGGCTTAGTATATATTTATATATTGCTGAACAGAATTTTAAGAATAAGGATTCACAGAATCCCTGTTTATTTTCGCTTGATTTCACCAGCAGTACCAAAAGTCTATAATCGGACTCTGCTGAGCACATGTTGATGCACAATTAGGGAAATTTAAAGCCAAATTATTGCACTTTTTGGGCCCCAAGAACAACACATTTTCAATAACCCTGCTCATGCTCTATCTGTAAATTTATGCACTCGTGAGCTTTCAATTACTGTTTAATCTGTGACGCTTCATTAACCTGTTTTATCAAGTGACAAAGTGGCAACACTCACAAAAAAGGCAACCTGGCTGCCTTGTTGGCAAGGAGCAGCAGCAGCAGCAGCGACTGGATGTCTTAACTTTAGATGCTTGCACTGCTGTTTTTATTCTCTTGTGAATCTGTGCATTAAGATGTAGCTGAAAGATCCATCTTCAGTCTGAGCTTATTAAAAACAAGGCATTGGGCTCTACAGCACAATGGATTAGCATAAGGGAGGTAAAAAGCATCAAACAAGGTTTATGGCAGTCGAGAATATGGCACAGCAACATGTAGACAAGAGCAAAAAAAACAAAACAAAACAAAGAAATTAAACAGCAGTCAGAAGAATGTCGAGTAGCTGCTCGAGATTCCTGCTGCCCCCTTTTTGAGCAAAGGAAAAAGAGAGAAAAGAAATTCGGGGTGCTTTCACATCAGCTATGGCTCAAGTAGGAGTGAGGATCAGACAAGTTAGCACTAACCTTCACAGAGCCTTTCTTACTCTCTTCAAGAAATGTGCCACTCAAAGACGGCAATTAAATTAACATCATCCTGCCTGTCAGTTCCACTTATTAAAGGAAGATATCCTGTGTGGCTTTGGGCTCAGGCGCATCCTCTGAAAAACAGACATGCATCATCCTGACACTGGGCTGTTGTGACAGAAGCCCGGCAGGATAAAAAAGCATGGCCGCTTGCTGCTTTAAAGCCCTGCTGAGGTTGTTTTTTTTCTTTTCTGAAGAGTGCCAGCTCTTTTGTTTCTGTCGTCTCTCCTTCACCAACACCCAGACTGTCATGCGTTGTTGTAGAGACGGAGGGTGTGAGTCAGGATTTCTCCTCTCCTATAGCTGTCTGGGTGCAGGGCTTTTTTTTTTTTTTTTCTCCCCCAGAGGGTATTTTTGGAGTTCATGTTTGCTCAGGATCAGGGCCAGGAGGCGAAAAGAAACCTGAAAACTTTCCTTGAAACAATCTTGTTGTTCAACAGCGGAAAACAGAGAAACTTATGCATGAGACAAACTCAGTCAAGCATCTTTTCTTTCAAGTTTTTTGGGGCAACAAGTTTCATCACGTTTTCATCCTGTGTGTTCTTCCAGGTGGGATGGTATTCACAGTTAATGTGTTCTACAAAAACATAACCATTTACTAGCCCTTTTTTAACAACCCTTCAGGGTTCCTATGAATCTTAAGTTAAAGAGGCACATTAACCTCCTCTCAGGCTTCCCCCTTTATCTCCATTATAGGCTAACAGGGTAGGTATGCATTATTCATTATTGTATCTCTGCCATCCCAAGCGATAATATTTCCAAGTACACACAAGAGTTTCTATCAAGGATCCATTACTTCCACATATTGGCTGATCTTTTCTCTTCTAATGCATCTGGAAACGGCTTATTCTGGCTATTTCCTACAGATTCGCTCATTTAACATCCAGTCTTCTGTTACTTCTGACACTTTCACGAGAACACAAACGCTGAGGATTGTATTTATGACCAACTATCGAAATTGGCAAATGCATAAAAATTTTCCTCCCTCAGGCAGCCGGAGGACATTCGGATGAATTATTGATTGAAAGTCTGAAAAATGGAACATAGCATGGGTAAATGAAATTGCCATCCTCGGCTTTAGCTTCCAAAAAAAAAGAAAAAAAAAAGCCAGAAATCACTCTGGAAGGGTTTAATCTTCGACAGAATCCATGTCCGCGATTTGCTACGTGCAGAAGAAGACATTGCGTGAGGTGTCTGCGCGCTGTAGAGGGCAGACAGAAGATGGGGTAAGTTGCAAAACAAAACTGAAGGTGCATCGATTGGAAACAAGTGAGAGGAAAAATGTTAAAAAAAGAGAGCTGAGCTACATGAAAATATCTGAAACAGTCCAGAGCTTCACAGGCTTGTACTTGCACAGTTTGTCTTCTGTAACCTCCCGTGTTGGATATTCACAATTAAATAATCATGTTTGATCACACACAAAGTTTCACTGGCTTTAAACCAACGTTTTCCCCCTCTGCTTTGCCCACTTGAATTAGTTCTTTCTATGGCTTATTCAGTAAAGCACTAAAGATTTATAAAATCAAGTGAGCTTGAATCGTTGGTGTTTGAGATTCTGCCTCATGGCGTGTTTTTTTTTTTTCTCAGAGGACCAAAGCCGTACAAGAGTGATCAGGAGAACAATCATGGCATTAATTCTGCACCATTTGAAACTTTTCTTTTTTTCCCTCCAGAGAGGAAAAGTACAAATAAATATACTCTTGGTTATGAACATACAATATACACATCCACTATCAAATGAAAATTGGGGACAACTGAATAACACTCTTCTTTGTCTTTTTTTCATTATAGGTACATTCCTTTACAAAAGTATACAGTCCCTAAGATGAGAAACTGAGGTATAGACCGGGCCTGACGGAGAGGCCCCAATGCCCTCTGGGACATGAAGGTCAGAGGTCGAGCGATGACACATCCGCGTCCTCCCCAGTTCAGTCTGTCAGAACAAGAACAGAGAGGCCAGTGTGTGTGTGTGTGTGTGTATAAATATGTGTGTGTTTTTGTTGTTCTTCTTAGTTTGTCCACAGAATCAGGCTGTGTCTGCTCTCAGACAAACAGGAGAATTGTGTGTGTGTGTGTGTGTGTGTGTTGGAGTGTGTGTGAGTGTCCTTGTCTTGCTGAGAGCCACAGAGCATGACATGGCATAATATACAACGGTGTGCCTAGCATGTTGGTTGTAAGCGTTTGACACAGCTACAGCAGTTCACTCACCGGAGGGACGAGCATCCAGCAAATGTCAGCTGTCACTTTTTTTTTTTTTTTTTTTCGCCCTGTCACTTCGTTTCCCATCTTCACGTCTCATCAGCGTTGTCTGACTTCTGTTTCTGTATCCACAGTGTAGGTTTAATGTCACAGATATAATAAAGGAAAACTGAGATGATGCTAATTTTAGGATGAAGACGACAACGGTGTCCACAAACAGTCTGCCTTAAATCCATTTTGAAAACATCTTCTGCGTCCTTCTTGCAGCTGCTCTGAGTAATGGTTTCGTTTTCCGTTTCGCGCTTTGTTGGGAGAGGATCTGACTAAAGTCTGATGGTTGAGCTCAATTTGAAAAAACATTCTCGCAGCTGTTCTTTTTTTTTGCTTTTCATTTAGTGTGCCAGCAATCCTGCAGAAAGCATCAATGATTCTTTGTTTTTATTTACTGCTGCCTCCGTAAAATAAGCATATTCTTGCAGAAATTCCCCTGCAGCTCTGATTTTTTTTTGGATTCAGGCGTCTACTCTGCATAAGTGCCTTTAGGCAAAACAATGAAAACACTCTGAAATGCATCACTGCCATTGATTACCTCACCTTCTCTCTGCATTCTGCCACCGACGGAACCACAGCAGGAAACACTCTCTAAGATTCCAGCAGAACACGCGTCATGAACTTCTTCTCACTCAAAGATGTGACTGATGCTTTATGAAAAACCTCTCTGAAAAGAGGAGCACAATGGCTAAATGCTGACTGAAAGGTAAGTGCTGGTAATGTAGATGTAATTTGGATGTACGTATAAAAAAGATATACTGCTCCTCATAGTGGATCTGAGGAACGTTCACCTGTACTTGTTGCTACGGTAATCCCTCTTTAATAAAAGAGACATATTTCTTTGATTTGCAAAGTATCTGTAAAAAAGGATTCTTGGTCAATTTCTAGTTTTCAACGACGTCATATCATATCATTTGGGATTAACTTGGATATGGGAGTGTTAACTATCAAAGGGGAACCTTTAGGTGGAGAAGGATCTGGTGGGAAGGAGAAAGGAGAAGGATTGGGAGGGGGGGGCCTTCATCAGGGAGGAGGAGGTATCTGCACGCCCAGCAGCTCGTACGCAAAGATGTTCCAGAAGATGGCGAAGAGGAGGAAGGTGATGAAGGAGAAGACGATGACCCACCAGGAGCACTGCTTCTGCAGGCTCTCCTCATAGCTGCGCAGGATCAGCAGGCCCATGCTGATGCCCACCACGGCCCCCGACAGGTGGGCCATGAAGCTGGGCTGGGGCCCCGAGGAGGGTAACGGCGGTGAGAAGCGGAGCCAGACGGCTCGTCCCACCTCTGAACTCACTGTGGAGGAAAGAGGAGAGAGGAGAGACGAAACTCAGGATCAAATCAGAGAAATATCCTCAGCGGTAAGAGGATGACCTGCTCGTTAAATCTTACTTAATGGTTATTTAAATGTCTTTTAAAAAAAATTCATCTGAGATCCTGGATCAATCTTTAGATCAGTCAGGTGTAGCCAGCAGTGAGCGACAAATAACAACAAAGACTTCCTTTTTATTCACTTCACTGTTTACAGTCCAGTTTGCAACTCAAGAGAACTGTGAGATCAAAAGTGAGTTGAATCCACGCCTTCAGATATGTCTGCTGAATAAACTAAACATTATTTCTTGGTTCATTACGCCCCCCCGGTGAGTCAGCTTCATTATAATCAGAAAGATACACATAGGTTTCACCCTGACTTACTTCTACGGTTCATAAACTTACAAAAAGAAACCAATCTTCTTCTGATTCACTTGCAATTAATGGCTTTTGACTCCGCTGAAATAACAACAGGATGCAAACTGCTAAGAAGTACAAACAGGAGCTTCATCAGATCTGCCCTGAAGAGGAGTTGTGAACAAATTTTAGATGCTTCTTTGTTGAGTGACAGTCTGATCACTCATTTTTGATGCATCCCAGAGATTCAGGAAATCTAATCAGCGGATAAGTTTAAGATGAGTCTGTTTTACAAATAACCAACAATCTTGTTGTTTTTGTAAGATACAATTTCTTTTGTGTGGCTCGCTCACTAAAGAATGAAGAACGAAGCTGGAAATTCAGGCGTCTGGCAGACGAAATTATAAAAATCACATAAAACAAACATGAAATAAACTCTGTCGATTTCCATGCACGAGAGTCTGTTTCCAGAAGCTCGCTCCAATCTGTGCGTTCAAAGCAGTCCCTCAGAGCCTCATCAGTCCCAGGTGACCATCTCCTGACTGTGAGGGTAGTTGTAGGCTGCCATCTGACCCGCCCAGTGGTGGCAAGATGGCAGCTCTGTAGGCATCCCCAACACTGACATACAGCAGATCAAGTGTTTTATTCTCTCTGGTTGGACAATCAATAAACTGTGTAAACCCAGTCAGGTGGGAGGAGAGGGTAACATGATTGAAGTCTCCTGATATTATAATGAGAGCCTCAGGATGTCCAGTCCAGATCCTGCCAACAGTTTCATGGATGACACCACATAGAATTTCAGCAGCTTGGCATACTTTCCACGTCTTCATCATCTCATCTCCAGCTCGTCTCTTTTTGTTGGGCAGAGGGTTGACATCCCCCATGATGACTAATGGAAGAAAGGGCTTATATCTCCATCTTCTTGCTTTTACCTTTGCACCAGCACAGCATTCCCGGAAACGCTTCTTCATCTTCGCTGAAATTGAGTGATATCCTCAAGATTTGCTCCATGGTAATGCAAGAAGCTCCTCTCTTCATTAAACTCTTCTCCCCACAGACACATCCACCAAAAATAAGACAAAATAAGATACAAAAAATATAGAGCAAAAACAGAGTAATCGTTGAGAGCTGCCAGACTTTGCTGCTTTCTGTAGAAGTGCAAAAAAATGTGTTTGCAGCGATCTCAAAATGAGCCTGAGTTTTTAGTAGTAAGGGATTTTTAGTCTTCTCCGTAGGCAGAGGAAAGGTCACAGGGGATTTGAACAGATCCTTACACTCAACTACGCTTAAAGATGTTATTTGCTGAGGTTTGTTGCCTTAGCTGAATAAACACTCCGCAGCGGTTGTAAAAATCCTGGACAAACGTTGACTCAGTCTTGACAGTTTCTTACACGTTTTATTTTGAAATGCTGAATTCCCTGTTTGTGAAACACTGAAGAGAAATATCTCATTCCAGCAGAGACTCGCCGCTCTTGCTGTTCGGGGGCGTCAGGCTCGGGACAGATGGAGGGAGCATATTGCTCGCTAATGAAAGTGGCAGTGTATCGGCCCTCGTGTGGAGAAAAAGGACAAGTAGTATGAGTCAAACGCTACGAAAACAAAGCGACACGTCCAATCACAGAGCCGCTCACCATGAGCAATTAACAGGGATGGCTGACGCTCAGGATAAGAGGTTTTTAAATGCCACTTAAATAATCAACACAGCATTGTGAACAGGTGTGTGTCCATTAAATATGCTTAAAATGAAACACTGCCCACTCAATTATTACACCAGAATTTAAACATATATAGAACAGAGAGGCTTGGAGAGTAAATCTGGAGAACTTACTGCACACTAGCGCCAGGATCATGCGGAGCAGCTTGTACGGACATCGCATCCCAGCCCAGTTCTGTAACACAAAGTGTCTCGTCAGCACAAACAATCACGACCCCACAAGGCTTATGTACGAGGGTAATAACAGGGAAAGCCTCTGTTTCTATCCTTTAGACGTATTCAGACCTGAAAGAACAACATTTCATACCTATATGAGAGAGGAGGCAGCACTTACACTACACACAGACGTGATTATACACCTGGCTGCTCTCCACTTTATGGTTCCAACCCAGTGGCACTCTATTAATTAGAGCTGAGGTAATTTGACAGATGAGGAGAATGGGCCAATAAAAAGCCCTTTTGATTCTCCGGGGGGAAAAGAACAATGGCATCCTGACTCAGAGTAACATATTTACTCCCCAAGATGAAAAATGGTTCAATCACAGCACTCTTTAAGTCCCTGGCTCTGGGAATATGGCCCATTAAGTGTGTTTCTCCTCTTTTCTGAGAGAAATAGTGAAAGTCATGCAAAATTAAAGACACACAACAGAGTAAAAATAAACCCTGCAATGACCATAGGTCTGAAATGTATTGCACAAAGTGGCAGTGCCTGTAATATCACAACATTTCTCGTTGTAAATGATTAATATCATAGAGGGAGGCAGAGAAAGAGGTCTGATCTGAGTGAGAGTTAGAGCCTCTGCTTTCTGATGGGAGCAGTTTTCTGTTCTCTGCCTCTTCTGACTGAAACAGGCCATGTGTCACTGAGGGAAAGTTGAAGATCTCGCTGTCAAACTGCTGAAGAATCTCAGGAGTAAATGTTATGTGTTTGTATGTGTGAGGTGCAAAAAAACAACAGAGGAAAGTTCTTGATGCTTGGAAGATACTTGACACCAGTGTTGGGCCTGTTACTGAAAAAAGTTATATATTTCTTATTACCCGTGACACTTTTTAAAAGTAATATTATTACTTTACTTATTACTCCCTGCCAATGGTAATATATTACACTACTGATTATATTACTTTTCTTTACATCCCACAAAATTGATACTTGTGTCCTTTCTCCTCGTGATCCTGAGTTTACACATGGCCTCTGTGTCAATGTCACATGTGAGATTACCAGCAGGTGTGTTTTTTTCCTACAGCCGATGAACGCATCAAAGTTACAGGCTATCTGAAATACACACCTGGTTCAACTGAGGACGAGAGACAATTTTTGAAATCCAGTCTAAGATGATCTAAGTTGAAAGAGAACTAGTACCAGTGCCTAAAAAGATGCCCAATTCCGCAGGAAAATCACATACGAAGGCTGATTGATGAGATGTGAGCCTTGTACTGAAGAAGTTCAGCAGGGATTTCCTTTGTTTAGCTCTACTATTCCCCGACTATTTAAGGCTGTGTACCTGAAGACTGGTGTCATTTTTTCAGTTTATGTGGAAGAGTAAACAAGGCAAGTGACTTTTGCAAAATGGACAAAATCACTGAAAGAGCAGTGATTGCATAAGAAAGGTCCAGCACCTCAGGATATCCATAATGATATGGTAGCAGCTCCAGGGAATGATGCCCCTTCATATGCTACAGTGAAAAGGTGGGTGGTGGAATTTAAGTGTGGCAGGCAGAGCCTTGGGGATGACGCCCGTCCTGGAAGGCCTGTCACTGTTGCAACCCCAGAAATGGTCAATAAAGTCCATGATACTGTTACGGCTGAAGGGACAAACAATCAGTGGCACATATGATCATTTTTTAGGCAGTTCAGAGAAAATATTAAACTCAAGCACCACAGAAAACTCAGTAAAGGTGTGTTGTTCCACCAGGACAATACCCCTGTTCACACGTCTGTCATTGGCATGGCTGCCATTAATGAGTGTGGCTTTGAATTGATTGAGCATCTGCCTTATTCGCCTGATCTCGCTCCATCAGACTTTTATCTAGTTCCAAAGTTGAAAAAGGCCATTTTCTGTACCCACTTTAGGTCAGATTATGACGTCATACATGCGTTGGAAGACTTTCTGAACGGTTGAGAAAAGGACTTCTTTCAAAGTGGCATTGAGGCCCTTAAACATCGCTAGCTAAAGTGTGTAGATACTGAAGGGATTATGTTGAAAAATAATGCAATATGTCCACCAAAAGTCAAACCCTTAAGTACGAGGCTCACAACTTATCAATCAGTCATCGTACCTGGCAACTATGAAGCACTATTTTACTGCAACTATTACTGTTTTGGGAGGTTTTTGTTGCAGTAAAACTTAAAAAAAAGAGGGGCAAATGTCTTCACAAACTACACACACACAAAAAAAGAAACATCCAAGCGTGAGGCCAAAAGTCTGGCTGCAACTTCAAGCCTTCAAGGGGAGTCACATCCAGGGCTTCAGCAGACCAGATCTTGACACCCTGCTCAACCTCAAAATGTCTGCGCAAACACAGATGGTGATGTGTCATGTCAGATGGCCTCGGAGTGTACTGCTTTGTGATTGGACAAGACTTTCTTACAAGATAGAAAAAAAGTCGTCAGAGTAGATGTGAGACGTCCCTCAAAGGATTCCCCCAACAACAAGCAGCCATAAAGAGTAGCACGCCAAATAAAGCGTGTGTTAAAAGCTGCTCTGAGCACACAGCTACAGTTACAGAAACTGCGCTCCCAGTCGATCAGTGCACTTTGATTTCTATCTCTGTTGGCATCCTCACTGCCCACAGTGAGCAGCGACATTAGTTAAAGTGATTTGTCAGATGTAACGGTGCCAGGAGAGTTGAGGAGACCGTGTGAGGCGTTTGAAATACAAACCTTCATACAGAAAGATAAACACACAAGTAAACACAAGAAGAAAGCTAACAAGGTGTGCAGAGGGAATTCACTGCTTGTTTTTCACATGAATATACACAACCTTAATCACTTTGGATTTAGGAGTAAAAATGATAAGAGCAGTGCCTCATCGCTGGGATTTACCATGATAAGATCTTGTGAAGAAAGTCTCATCAACCACTTGCCTCTTAAAAATGTTGGATTAGTTATTTTCACTTTTCTAAAAAGTTCAGGGCATTAAAAATATATTTTTGCCATGAGAAATAGAAATCTAAAGAAGAGGAGGGTTTGGCTCTTAGTTGGATTGAATGTGTGGTGAGTCTGTCTCACAACCTGCAGAGAGCTCTGACATTTCTTCTCTATTGGAAACCAAACATAACAATGAAGGCGATGATGATGCTGATGGTTACCATGACGACGTTGGCCAGATGCGCCGAGCACAGAGCGTAAACCCCCCCAGAGCCCCCCACTACCGGAGCGCGCATGTCAGTGATGGACACTGTCAGGGAGCCTGCAGAGAAACAGAGAAAAAAAGAGCGAAAGAGAGAAACAGAGAGGTGTATTTGTGTAGAAGGGGAGAGAGAGAGAGAGAGAGAGGGACAGAGAGAAGGACAGCATGGAGCACAGGGGGAAAACAAAGGGAAAGTCAGATTAGTCATCGCACAGCAGCACGAGTCACCTTCCTCTGAGCATTTTTTTTAATATCTCTGATTTGTAATCCCTCTCTGTTTCACCGGAGCTGTGGGACATCAGCTGACCTTCACATGCACTTTACACACACATTAACACTCATGAAGTCGGTGTCATACAGTCCTTTTATCACATCAAATGTTAGAACTGCAAATGAGGATTTTCCTTCAAGTCATTCTCAGAGTAAACTCAAAGTTCAGCCTTCGACTTTCTGAAAAGAGAATATTTCAGTTTGCGGGCTTAAAATATGCACTGTGTTGTATCTGTAAGTTTTTTATGAAGTAATCTAAGTTAAGTAGACCTGACCAGAAGCCAAATGCTGTTAAAAATGATGAAATATTTAATATGAAAAGTACAGAGGCGGTCGTAACAGTGGCACACTTGAGTGTGAAGCTATTTCACACAAAGTCCCTCTGAATCTTTTAAACTGTGATATTTGAGGAACTGATCATTTTGAAGAAGATATTTGATACACTTTTTAATGTGAGTGATTAAAGGTCAAAAAAGGTGTTCTCTCTTAATCTAATCAGACCTCTGGTCAGGATGATGTGATGTCATCAAACACAAGATGCCCCGCCCTGAGTAGTGCAGGGAGCTGTCAATCAAGCGCAGGAGGTTTACTCTCAAAGAGCTGAAGTCTAATTAGATAAAGGAAAAGTACCTGTGTGGCTGGCTAGATAAGAGTCTGTCTGACACTTAAAACTCATATTTGATTTTTTTAATGGCTGTTCAGATCACATTTCTGAATGTGGCATATCTGCGGCAATGTGAACACCTCACGCTCCTGAGGTGAGTCACATGCTCAGTTAAACTTTAATGACATCACACAGAGAACTGTGTGTGACTTGTTTCCTAAAGTGTAGTTATTTGGGCTTGCTTTGCTGCCTGTTTAATCCCTGCTGGATTCTCTCCCAGTTCTGCACAACCACAAGAAACACAAACGTGTACTTAAGTTTTAGTTTCTCTTCTCCGTGTGTGCGCCTCTCACAAACTTCACTCATGCACACTCTGCCCCTCCACCTCCTCCCCCTGCTCAGCTGTGAGTGTTGCTGCTCAGTCACGACACTCAGGGTACTAATTAGGTCTAAAACTTCATTATCCCTCCACTGGCTAACTCCATCACCGCTGTCTTCCATGCTTGTTTTCATTGAATGTGACTCCCACTTCCGTCTGTGGTGCAGAACTGTGGTGTGTGTTGCTCCAGAAGGACGTCAAAGTGGCATTAAATGTTGCATTCGGATACGTATCCAATTCAGTACCACCTTTAAAAATGGCGTGAATCTGACTGAAAAATGTCAGATTCAATGTGACGTGCTGTTCAGACTGTCAGAAACAAAGCAGATATGAGTCACATTTGAGCCAACTAATCAGATTCAGGTCACTTTTTACGGCAGTGTGAACACAGCCTTTGATGCCTCTGTAAAAAGTTTTGTGGCAGTCAATTCATAAGGTGACAGATGTCTAACAGTACTTATTTGTTTCCCTCCTGTTTCATAAAAAATTAATAGAGAGATGTTACATTATGGTGAATGTCTTCTGCCATTCGCTTACAAATTCAGCTTCTATAAATAGCTACAAAGACTAAGGTTGCAGTGTTTTTAATAATGCAACATCATGTCCTCCTTGATACCATCAGCTATTGATGCGCATTTGTTTGAAATCAGAATCCATAAACATCAACCATTCAAACCATCTGTGTAAGTCAGGTTTTTTTGAAACCTCTCCTCTCCTTTTCTGTTGATGGATGTTTTCCCTCCTGCAGCTTTAATCAGGTTTGAGTACGAGGCCTCAATACAGATGGTCGCTCTACAATGAAGCTTTTGCTTTTTGATTTTCAAGGACGGGCAGCAAGAACAGATATTTCCTATGAATATCCTAACAACAGGCTTAGGTTTGGTAAGTTAAATGAAGTTTTGATGCTTTTTATTGCACATTTTATAAAAAAGAGTGAAAAAAGAAAAGGAAAAAAAAACATAAAGTGAGAAGCAGGTTTATTATTATTTTTTATTAAAGCTCCTGTGAGGAACTTGATGTTGGTGTTGATTTTAGCACCCCCTCTGGTCAAAGTTATACACTGAGAGGGTGTTGAAGAGCTGCAACCATAAATCAGCCATATACTCATGTAACCATTGTGAGTGCTTTCACAGCTCTTGTGTGCAAAATTTGCATCCAGTGAGGAGAAAACTACTTTGAAAATGTAACAAGTGCCTGATAATCTTCCCTGTGTTCAGTGCTCTCCTGCTTGCAAAACTAGCACACTTAATATAATTGCAGACCACTTTCTTTGTTCCAGCATGTTTCTACATAACATTAATCAGTAAAGCAGTCCTATAGCTCTTTAATGGCCTGTGTGATTGATCAGTCAAGACGGAGCATGGAGTGCGCTGTAGCATTAGCAAACAGGATTCAGAGTACCTGAGGCGGAGTGATTCATCTAGTTCACAGTTGAAGTGCTGTTGTATTGTATATCAGCACTCATGACAGGCCTCCTGCCACTACTTAGCCAGGACTGACTGCTAAATGTGGCTTGATGTGTCTGGATTTTGGCTTTTCAGTGGATCTAGGTTTAAACATCAGTGGAACTTTACAGACACATGTAAACTTTTCACCTGACATCAAAGGAGAGCGAATAAACGTCTGCTGAATTAGCCACGGGATCATTTATACAGGATGATGGGTTTAGATAATAGAAGTCTTTTGCAGTCACCGTCATTATGCATTTTCTCAGTGATGTTCAACCAGCCGAATGTCCAAAAAATTATGCCTCGAGTGCTCCGTGCATCACCAGCAGCTGTTTTAAACACTATTTAAAGCTGTTCTAAAATATGATTCTGAATGCAGCACAGTGCACCTTCTGCAGCATCCCCGTGGTAAAAAGGGGTCACAGTGACACCAGGAAGTAGGACAGAATCCCAAGCAGCAGAAATCACAGTGCCAGTTGCTTGTGAGGACGCGTCAGCCACTGTTAATTATGCAAATGAGCTGATAAGAGAAGCAGAGAGGGCTGATAAAAACAAAACAACCTCCTATTTAATCACAGAAGGGGACTGCTGGAGTTGTGATCTCAGATCTATAATGCACGTTGAGACATTCATATTCTGTGTGTGGTGTGGTGGTGGTGTGTGTGTGTGTGTGTGTGGAGGGTAAACATCATCTTAAAGAACGCCTCGTCAGCTCATGGTGACACTGATGATCATGGAAAGACAGATGGTAATCAGAGTGCGGTCTTCACTCATTCATCTCTCCGCGCTCTGACACCTATGAGCTATTTTACCGGGATTTATGAGGCATGTGAAGGTTGGTGCTTCAGCTAAAGATTCCAGGAGATTCACAGTGCCCCATTTTCTGTAGTTCCACAAAATTGCAATTACACAGTGCAGCATAGGGCATGTGGTCTCTGATCTCTTCAAAGTAAAAGGAAAAATTGAATTGGAGCAACTTCAACGGAATCTGTGCCTGAGTTTCTTCTCTGGAGCTTCACAACTTCCCTGCTCTTCATTTATTATTTCAGTTCAGTGTAGCGGGGAGACGTATTGATAAAAAATTGATTGACTAGGAAGCATTCAGTGTTTGACTTGTGGAATATTAGGTTTTGGGTGTAACATCGTTTTCTTTCTTAAAGATGTAGTACCCATGGGTAATGATGATTTCATGAAATAACATTTCAGTTAAGGGATGTCAGTCTCCCTTAAGCTCACAGTCGAGTTCTTCCCCCAGATTTTTTCTGCTACAGCTGTCTGCTGAGGTCAGAGATGAGATCATTGAGAGTGAATAGATGTATGTTACGGTTTAATAACTTAAATGCTGTGAGCTTTGGCTCCTTAAAGCTCGAGAGAACACCAGACCCAGAGGATATTCCCAGTGGGTTCATCACAACCAGCAACTTGCTTAAATTACACAAAGTCACATTATCCAAGTAATCTAACACCTCTTTGTAAGAGACACTTGTCAGGGATGTGACATCACCATCTGCCGATGCAGACGAGGAGACGACCTGAGACCTGCGGCTCAGAGGAAGAGACGGGATCCACAGGGAGGAAACAAACTGCTCGCTCTGCTGCTGTAAGAGCGCTCCCAAGTACAGTATGAATATTAAACAGGCCTGTCATGTCGGTTCCTCTGCTTAGGGGGATTTGAGATTTAGGATCCTCGCACTCAGCACGAGCTGAGTCGCGAGGTGTGCGATTATTTCAGCACCGAGCTGACACATTCGCTCACATGCACAGATTATTTACTGAACTCCTCATCAACATACTCAAATCTTTTAGTGAGCTTGCAACATCTAACAGCACACTGCGGTGTTCGACGGTAAGGATGATGTTCTTTTCAGAGTATAAGTCAACTACACACTCGGGGCTATACTCTACTGCAGTATAATCCCCAGTGCAGCCCGGAGAACTGAGCCTCCGTCACACCACACTAGCTACACTATTACTGTTACTCCAGGCTGCCCTTAAGCTGTGGGTCAACTCTGTATTTTCACTCTCGCTGGGATAAGGTGCAGACAAGGGATGCTAAGCTGATCCAAGGCCGGGGTTGACAGTGCCTAAGGCTGTGCCTCTCTGAAGCCACTCCAGCGGTGTCTGAGCCAGAGCACGGCGACTGTAGCAATACAAAAAAACCCCTCTAATCCTTAGAAGATATGCTTTGGCACAACCACTTAGTAACCCGAGTCCTGTCACTGTGTGCTTTTCAGATAAATATTTGTTTGTCAGCTATTGACTGTGAGAACTGTTAATTATGAGACTCTTAGGAAATGAAGGTGATGCAGGTTTTACTGATCAAACTCTGCTGTAATATGTTAAAAGGTGTCTGAATGACCTAATATGTCTTAGCTTGGGGTTTTAAGGGGTTATCAATGAGCACAGATTCCAAGATTTTAGTGGCATAAATGTTTTTTTAAAGGGGGGGTGGGTTGGGTGGGGTGAAGGGTAAAATGAAAAGCATTTAGCCCATGAAATGGATATAGGCTGATTTAGATTGCTAATTTCTATATTGTTTACATAGAAACATCATTTAATTGGAGACATATTTCAGGAGACTCAGTAACCTAATTTTAAAGGCAGGGTTGGTAGTCAGGGAAAACTAGCATGAATGTGAATGTAGCATCTCCTCAGGACTCCGTTTAGCCCCAGCTGCTCCTCCGAAACGACGCCCCCGCTCACATGCATGAGAGCAATTATGTCTTAATACAAGAAACTTTCTCTCGCCTGATTGGTTGATGTTTTTACTTGTTACTGGCAATTTAGACATAATTTTGTCTTTTAATATCTTGAAATAAGACATGTTTCTGGGCTTGTCTGGTGAATGTGGCTCATATAAAGTTTTAAAAAAACATTTTTTACTTAAAAAATAAGACAAAAAGCATTTGCTTAGATTTCAGTTTTTTGCAGTGTAACAAAATCCACAAAAATATAGCTATATTATTTTGTTTATGATATATTTTTTGTGTCATATTTGACACATCAGGCAGTTTGGGCGACTTTTTTAGTTAAGTTTTTAGTAAATATGCATAAATACTTAAAATAAAAATGAGCAACATTCAGATGTTATTCTTACCAGAACTTTGTGAAAATTAGCGATGATGTTCCTGGGAAAAAAAGGTGTGTGGATGATTTCCTAAGAGCAGACATTTTGAAAAGGGCCAAAGTACAACTTCCTCAAGGGGGTAGAGTACATTTAGAAAAATGAACAGGTTTTTATTGATAATATTTATCATGTTAATGAGATAGAGGTCCTCATGTATCATATATGATACGTTCAGCAATAAAGGGTTAAAGTACACTGATATGGCAGAGCTGAAGGGATCTGCAGGGTCAGAGGAAATTCTCTGAGGGTTTCCAGCTACATGTGACCTGTTTCACATCACAAGGTCAACCTGACTGTTGGCATGTAAAACCATTGATCAGAGCATCTTTAAAGCACAGATATCACAGTGAAAACATGTCTGGTTCCTGGAGGCTTTCATGTGGAGTCACAAGATATCATAACGGAATAGAAAGGTACCATTTATCCTTATTGGAAAGGAAATCCACAACACAGGCCGATGTTTTCAAGAAAACCAAAAGGATGTCTGACAGCATTAATATGCACTGAATCGCTCTCCCTGCTTGGTCAGCCCATAAATTACCCAGAAGAGGACAATTAAAGGACAATGTATTTATTTATTCAGGTTATTTAGTTAGAATTGGGTGCAAAATAAAGCTGGCATCAGCAGTTCCTGTATTCATGTATTCATTTGATTTGTATCGTCCAAAAGGTGAGGAAATCAAATGTATTTGTCATGCTTTATTATGAGACACGAACAAATTTGTGAGCCACATTTCAGTCCATTAGGAAAGCCATTTTGAAATTGTCGGTTCTCATCAGTTGTGAAATTTTTCAATAAAGAAGCAGTCATGTGGCTCAGATCAGTGGACAGCGTCTATTAGAGAAACCGCTCTGTGTTGTTACCGTGAGATTGTTGCCCTTTGGGTTTGGGTCTGCCGTGTTTGTGCAGCGGTACCTCGAACAGATCTATCCTGTATGCATTAAATCTTGTGGCCCTGCACAGAGATGTGCTGCAGTCAGCAGTTCTGCAGTCGCAGGGCTGCCTCTGTCGGCTAATAAACTGGGGAAATGCCTGATCAGATTTATTTACAAAGCACAAATAGGAAGAGAGGGAGACTGATGGAGAGGGCAGAAGAGTGAGTGCGTGAGGAATAATACAGACCATACACTCAGGATGCAATCGCAACTGCAGGTTTTTAATCTCTGTGCCAGCTTTTTTAACTTTGTGCTGCACAAAATTTGAGCGAATAAAGCTCTCATTTGTGTTTAATTGGCCGATAAAGATGGAGCTGTTTGTATTTTGCTTTAATTATGTCCAGCGCAGCTATAAATAAATGAAGTAACTGATCAACGCTGAGTTCAGCCCATACTGTGGATTAACTATTCGTGCTGGTTTGCCAGGCTTTCTTTGAGGATAAACTTCAGGCTCTGTTGATAAAATAACATGAAGATGTCTAGTTTCTGCATCTGTGTTTAAATTAAAGGGTCAGATCTTTTGAAGGACCCAGCCTTTGCAGCTTGTATAGATGATTAAAATAAAACTCCTGCCCTAACATACAGACCTACCCTCTTAAAAGTTATCTTCCCATTAGCAGGTGTCTTTCTTTTGGAGGGTGAATCCTTCACAGCTTGAAGAAAAATTTGTGTGCAGCTTTTTTGGCTGCTCACAAAAGAGCCTTTAAAATGGGAAGGCCTTTGACGCACTGCTCTGACACAACCGGTCTTTAAATGTGCAACAGAAGGATGCTGCCAACACAAATATTGACACTAGAAACTACTTATAGCACATTATGTAATGTTTTATATTATCTGAGCTGTCTGAAACCAAAAGGCAGTCTAGTCACTGAAAACCAAAACGGTATTGATGATACAGCAAACAAATGTTTTGAGTAATCATAATTAAGTTTCAGTACTCATAAAGGAGGAATAATGTCCGATTTTGAGCAGCTTCCTGCTCCAGTTTGTAGAGATTTGAAGTTTTCAGGCGACATAAGTTTACGTCAAGGTGAGTCAACTCGAACGGGAACATCCGTCATTTAGTCTTTTGTCTACTTTTCCATCTATTTGAAAGGCTGATAGCTTCAAATGTCATTTAATGGAGTGGCGTCTATTTCAAAGGCTCGTTTAAACCATAATAGTGCTGTCAGACCGGGGGAGCTCTATTAAAGATATTTTCCACCTGGGAAGGAGATGGACTCCTCTGTGTCATCCAGACAGAAGGAGATAAGAAAAATATCATCTCTGTCGCCGATGCCTTCCTTAAAGTGGAGCAGCGTGACTTGCAATCAGTCCTCATCCAATCTTACATCTTCATCCATCTGCCGGTGCACGGAGCAGAGCACGGGCAGCAGGGGGGAGGAAGCGGGGAAAAGACAGACGCCTGCAAAGTTGAATTTAACTGCAGAGTCAGGCTGTGAAGGAGCATCTAAACTGACAGCAACCTCACTGCAGGCAGGACAGATCATCACACAAAGAGGGGCATGACTTAAAGCGTTTCCAATCTTCATGAGAAGAAAAAAACAACAACAAAGAAAAGAGTGCGGAGAACACAATTCTAGCACTGTTCATGCCAAATGCACCTGAAGGAGCGGAAACAAATTCATAAATTTTAGCCAAAACCGCCAAAGTGAACACACCTTGCCCTTGGTTTTCATAGATATTGATTCTGTTTATTCCAACACTTTTCTGCCTTTTGCAAATTTGCAACTTGAGGGGAAAAATATGATAATATTTATGCTACACCAGAGCCCCCGGAGCATCAGAGAAAATCAATAGTCTCCACAAGTCACATCCTCAGAGCTGCTGAGAGGAGAGTGCTCAGCACAGCAGAGGAAAAGTCTAATCGTATCTGATGCGAGCGAGCGTGTGAGCACATGAGCACAGCTCTAACTGGAAAAACATACAGAAGAAATACAAAAATCACGTGGAAAATACGCAGACGATTATTTCAGAAGCATTGCTCTTAACAAAAAGTGAATTCTTGTCACGATTCAAGCCGTTATCGCTCACGACTGCCTCTCAGCTAACAAACACTCAATAGTTGGTCTTTGTTGGAAATAACTAAAATTCTTCCTACCAATTCTTCCTGATGAAAACAGGCAAGAATTCACTTCCTGTGCTCAAGGTTGTGAAAACATCCTATGGAGCGAGTGAGTGAGTGCGGTGTGAAAACTAACTCTGAAAGAAATGCAACGTGTACTGAGCAGGGAAAGAAGCTCCTCTGAGTCCAGCACAAGAGCTTCCATGGAGCTCTGCTGACCCAGATTGGCTTCTCTCACTAGATGTAAATAGATGACCACAAACAGTGTGCCTGCTCCTCACAAACGGGAAAACAGCAGAAATCTTCCTCATGCTTGGTGTAGTCATCATCGGGGCAGCAGGGGGGCTGTAGTAGAGGAAGTGAGCTCGGTGTCACAGAGGAAGAAGAGTTGACTGTGTGTGTGTCGGGGGGGTGGGGTGGGAATTACCATAATCACGCTGGCAGCCTGCGCAACGCACCAAGGTCACCCTGAGTCCTCGGTTCAGCTCGGCACCAGGGGAGTACATCAGAAAAATGGGTCCAGACTCTTCAGCACTACAAACAACGCTGGGGTTTGTTTGTGTACACACAGTGGTGTCAAGCTGAGGTCGGCTGAAAGGGGACACATCTGATCTTGTGTGCTGCGAATATTGCTGTGTTACAGCGCAGGCAGCTTAAAGGCAGGACGACATAATACACACCTAAAAGTGAAGCCAACACAATTGGTTCCATAGACTTGCTGTAATATAGGTGTTAAAGCTCGACTCCTACATGTTGACCTGCGGGCCAAGGGTCCACTTGAAAATCAAAGTATGAGTCACGTATTTATCATCCTGACTCACATAAAGGGGTGACTAATAACTGCTGACGAATATGGTTCCTGCTCTACAAGACTTAAGGTTGAACTTTTAACCTTTCATAACCGCATCTGCTTCAAACAACACGAGAAGTCCTTATGCAATGCCGTAAATGCCAAAAACAGGGGCAAAGACAAGAGGCTCTTGAGGGATCAAACGATCTATCTTTATGTTAAATGAACGTTTTGGTTGGCAGAAAGGGCTCGATATAAATCTGTTGGATCTTTATACCGCACACTCTGGCTCCAAAATGATACAGCCAGCACAAGATATCAGTGGTCGCCACTTGTAGTGTTTTGGCTTTACTTTTGTACAACTAAAATAGGCAGAGACCCATTGTCCATCTTTATATACACACTTCTTTTCTTAAAAGGAGCAGATAAGAACTAATTTGTATTCAGTCTCATAAGCCACACAAACAAAACTCACACCTCCTGCGTACTCCACAAACATTCCCATTTTCACCGTAAGCAAATCAATCAGCACGTCACCGTGAGTCAGAGCAGAAGAATGAGCGAGCTCCAGACTGAATCACACCCCTCCAGCACTGATTGTTATTTACCCAGCCCTCTTTTTCTCATTGTCCTCTCTCCTCTTTTGTCTCTTTATCTCAATCTTTCCCTCATTACCAGAGTTTGGATGCTGATGCTGCTGATGTGGTCTGATGGTGGGACTCAACCTTGCTGAGAGGAAAACGTACTTTTTCAAAAACAATCAGAACTATCCTCACTGTTGAACTTTGTTGAGCCCCAAGGTTGATTTTTATACGCAGAGTTTAGTGCTGCAATCAATAAAATAACCCTGAGGCTCACATTGCATGATGATCTCATCCATACTTTTTAGAAATGTTTGTTGAAAGTTGTTTTGCTTGTTTCTGGCTACTTAGAAAATTATATTGGTGAAAGTATAAGGTCAACTTATTTTTACAAAGCACTCTCTGTCCTCCTTTGGGAGTTTTTACACTGGCTTTAGAGAAATAAAAGAGTTTTCTCTGAGGAAATAAACTGAATTGGAGTGAAAAAGCTCTCAAAATAAAAGGTGTTGGTTTGACCTTGAGTCACGATTTAGTTTGAAAGAAATTCTCCAATACCTGAAATACATTTTAACACTGTGCTTTTCACTCAACACTTACATTTATCTAACACTAATTTTCTGTTGTCGCTGCTTCTTTTTACAAGAATACATCAACAGCTCACACAGATTCAACACAGAGTGAATCATACCTTTAATAAATCAGATTTAGTCTTTCAAATGTTTTATTTGGTTTGTAGATGTACTAAATTACAGAATGTGTCCCTCAAACATCAGCACACATGACAGACAAGGTTACCGATCACCATACACAGAGCCCTTCGTGTGATTGGCAGCTGATAACCCTGCCTCATAATGTGCAGTCTGCTTTTATAAAAGAATATCAGCTTTATGACAGGAGTATGAAATGCTGTTGTAATACAAAAATAAGCCTGAAGAGACAGAATCTGCTTTTATTAGCCTGAAACGCAGGGACAATCACCATCAGGCTAAATTAAGACCAACAATAGAGCGAGTCTGCAGGAAGCTGACACCGCCGCCGCCCTGCCTCGTATCACAACAACATTCATCAACTTCTAAAGGATTAGACATTATATGTAAGTTGGCCTGCTGGGTTTAAGTAATGGCAACATTAACTGGCTTGCAACATTGAGGTTACACTGACACACAGTCATTTATCATATTACCATTACAATTTCCCCAACAGGCCGCAAACAACATCAGGCCAAATGTCTCCCCCTGCTCGACAGCGTCAGAGCACCGATGAGCCAGCTCATTACTGTGAAAACACAAGATTCTGTTGTTTTGTTCATGGCTCTTGGACAGAACGGGAAGTAAATCTTACCCACTAACTTCAATCAGAGGCTGAAAAGGTTGGTCAGCCAATAAAATCTCTCAGGGTGTCCGTGCTACTCAGTTTTATTATTACAGGGGTGAAAGCATTGACCATAAATACATCATAAAGGGCGTGAATGTATCATCATAAAAACATTCCATATAGATGAGCATTTACACTGAGCATGTGAAGGGTTTACCTGTTGAATAGAGGTTTAGTACAACATCCATTCACAAACATTTTGAGGTTGGTTCACATCATTTTGTTGCCATTGGATGAAGCTAAAGCTAACTATTAGCTATGCTTACCGTGGACTGTAAATAAAATAGACGTTATCAAAGTGGAAAAAACTGCTTCCTGAAGCATAGGTCAAAAAACGTCACCCACATTCATTTGAATGGGTGAGACGGCTGTGGTGATATAATGTTTTTTTTGTTAATTGAGCTGCTTTGTGCTCAAGTCCTCTTTTTTTCTGATTTCTTTTTTTAAGCTGCCATTCTTGGGTAGTTTTTTCGGGGATAGTAACAAATTCTCTACTGCGCAGACTCTGGCTGCAAAATTTACAAGATAGCAGAGCTCCAGACATCAAAACATCAAAACCATACAATGGTAAAAGATTGATATAAGAGGGGCAGGTTGCAAATATAAGTAACATAAAACAAGACGAAGAGCAAATAAACAAACTCTGAGTTAAATAATAGGAAGGCTTTAATGTTTGTTTATTTATTTCACTTTTAATTGTCCTGCAGTATCAACAATGTGAATGCACACTAGGGCTGCAACTAACAATTATTTTTTATAATCTATTGATTATTCTTTTGATTAATCAAGTAGTTGTTTGGTCCATAAAATGTCATAAAATAGTGACAAATGTCTATGTTTCTTGGAGTCCAAGATAACATCATCAAATGTCTTGTTTGCAGTCTAAAGATCCAGGCTGTCAAAGAGAAGCAAAGAAACCAGAAACTATTCACATTTATGAGGCTGAAATAAGAGAATTTGGACTTCTTCTTTTTCTTTTCTCAAATAATTACTTAAACCTCTTAATCACTTATCAAAATAGCTGACGATTAATCGATTGATTGTTGCAGCTCTAATGCACACTGCAGGACAATTTTTGTGTTGCAAGCCAATTGGATAGGTTCAAATAGAGGCATCTTTTCAACACTTGTCAAAGTAGATTTTAAAGTATTTGGTTGTAATATTTGTGAATGCATGCTAAAAAACTCCTATGAGGAACTTTAGGTGCCCACTGTAAACCAAGTGAAAGTCTTAAATCTCTGCTGATTTTGCTGCACAGGAATATTTATTTTTAAGAATCATTGCAAGCCAATCTGTTTCTGCAGCATGGTGTGAACCCCTTTGTTTGACACCTGCTGCCAGGAGTGGATTCAGACATTAAATATAACCATGACACGCCTTTATAGTGATGTCTCACTTGCTCTTGTAGGCCCATTAAGAAGCACCAGTATTTATTTTACAACAAGCTAAAGACTCCTCACAGGAGCTTTACAATTTCCCTTTAGGAGGAGTTGTTTTTGGGGCTTTCCATACCGATACCAGGAAGACAGGATGGTGGGTAAAAACATCAAATAGGAAAAGAAAGTGGGGAATACGAGGGACAGTAGTTAGATTCAAGCTTCGGCCAGCTGCTTAAAGACTATAGCCTGTGTAATTCAGACATGTTTTTGAACTAATGATCAGAACTGCCAAGAGGCAGTTTGGACGTTCAAGTACAAAATAAACAGCAAGAAATTCAATTTAAAGGAATAATAATAAAGGAAAACATTTTCAGTCGTCAGGTGGATCAATAATGAGAAGAAACATCAATTACAGCCCTAATTAACACCAAAGTGTTATTCCAGTTTCAGAAGTGAACATGCTCATTAAGCCTGATGGCCCCTGTAAGTGTTTTATGATTACATGATTTGGGCCATTACTTTCACCATCACTCCTGTCTTCTATCATGTTGTCTCTTCAGAGTTTAAAAATGTGGATTTTATTGTGTTTTTATTGCACCCTGCTTGGATTTGCTTTTATTAATTCCCATCTGGAGACACACGCAGCAAATGAAATGCTTCGATTTGGCTCAGTGAAGATCCTAAGTATGTGCCTGGAAATAAACAGTCAAAATGAGAGATATGCTAGTAAGATATTTGAGAAAGGAGCTATTTTTCTACAACAGGGAGCAGAGAGGAATAGAGCTGGATGATGCAGATCGGCTAAAACAATGTCAGACTCAGTAACACAGTTGTTTTCCCAAAATGAGCAAATAATCAGATTTCCGTCAGGCTCTGACAGACTTTTACTCCTCAATCTGATGTGAAAACACACAGAGTGTATTTCTGCAAGAAGTTTACCTCAGCTCTTTGTTTCATCGCCTAAAAGACTGTGGATTCATGTTTGACAGGCACCATCGTACAGTATGTCAGCTGCAGCACCATACACCAGCGTCACACCCCATGTGACAGCAAGCTGCAGCTCCCTGTCACAAGAAGCTGCTTTATGATTTGAATTGTCTGAGTTGTCTGAGGGGGTAGACACCCTGAGGCTCACACAAGGCTCGGAGGGAAAAACAAGGTGTTCTGACACCTGTTGACATCCAAAAGCACATGTAGGAGCTGTTAGCTCGAGGGAGAGAGGCCCAGGAGAGGAGAGTGGATAAAAGACAGCTCTGTCGCCATGAGTTTAAAGTGAAAAAGGGGCTGAAATGTTGAATACGACTTAATATTTTACATTCTTCTCATCATTACAGTCGGAAACTCAGACTGCTCATGAAAGTGGAGCTCCTGTGCTACTTCTCTTCTCATACAGCAGACCAGAGAAAATTACTAAGTGGATGCAAAGTGAGCAAGGACAAGGACCTTGGTGGTCTAAAAAGCGCTGTCAGAAAATAATTACAGAATTGCTCCTTTTGTCAGCACTGATCCGAGGACACTGTGTGCAATGTCACACTCACTCTTCAGTGCACTAAAAACAGGCCCAGTGGTTACAAATGAGGCGTTTTCAAGGTTCAGCGATGTCTTCACAACACCACGTCACCTCCTCTGATAGGAATCATGAGTATTGTGAAGCTGTTTCATGTTATTTATAAGACTTATCTTTACATATGTTAGATATGTATACCTGTGAAGATGGTTTTATACTTTCACAGTGTTCGAATCACCTTCAAACCCAATAAAAGTCTTTCTTTTTGCTTTTTAATTTAAGCCCAGAGGCACAAAATTTCATGCAGTTTGTTAAGGCACAAACATAAAGGCACAACACCTGCAGCACATCGCTCCCGTAAATGCTCCCACTGAGTTTGGCTACAACCTGAAAGCGCCGCTGCCGCACAGAAATAACAAGCAACATGCGTGCGGGAGCTGATAGCAAACAGCCGACATGATTGAACTCATGAGCTGGAAAAGGACTGCATGAATATAAACATGAGACAGCCATAGGCAACCAAACAAGGAGGGAGGGGAAAAAGAATTTCACTAAGTGATCTAAAGCATGGGGCAATAACTTACATCCAGCAGAGATTACAGGGTTACACAAAGATGCACACACGCACAAATATAAAAACACAAGTTTTGTAGATCAGAGAGAGAGGAAAAAAGGGTTGAGCTGGAATAAGCTACACAAACGTACTTACACCCTTCTGCTAATGCATGTTCCTTTGTTGACTGCAAAACAGTGAGACCAAAACATGGCACAGATAAATCCACACATGTAACCTCCATGGAAACTACACTTAAACTACACAAATATTTCTGTTTTCTAGAGGTGAATTCATGTACTGACTGATTTAAAGCTCCCGTGAGTGTTGTTTGGTTGTGTCATTTCTGGCGCCCCCTGTGGATAAAATGATTCATCCTGTGACCACACAAACCTGTCAAGCCTGTCCTTTTCCCAAGGGGCAACATCTGGTTTAAAAAAAATGAAGCCGTTTGCAGTTCTTTGAGTATCTGCTTGAGGCTGGCTGCAGAGAGACTGGAAACCGTATGCACACCAAGCCAAAAAAAAAGGACTTTGCTGAGACTACATCCATATATTATACCAGAGGTCCCCAAACTACGGCCTGTGAGCTGGATACGGCCCGCCTCCACATTTGGCCAGGCCCCCTGAACAATACCAGAGAAGCATTATGTTTTTTTTTTTCAGTCTGGCCACGGGATCGAGACTAATACACACATAAAACGTGAAATTCTATTCCATCCTTCTGCAGCCTGTGCCCCCATCAGTGTAATTTCATTTCAGAAACAGTGTTATTTATTTCTTGACTTTTTTCTGAGGATCCCAGAGAGGGTTGTTAACATTTGGTTATGTGTGGCTTTCTGGAAAACAATAAATGTTTACGTTTAGGCACCCCTGTGATTGTCAAATTTGAAACTTGTTTTGGACATCAGTATGAATTGTGGCCTTTTCACTGACTGGCAGTTATGCAGTCTTTGCCTTTTACCTGACCGATGAAGTGTTATTTCTACTTCCCACCTTGCCTCTCTTCATTAACCCTCACTGACTCCTCAAAAAACTCCACACACAGAAGAATCACCCACATAAAGAGTCTGGGTGAACTTCTCCGGCTGCTTCCTAATGGATCTCTGTCCAATGAATCACCAGGGCACAGCTCCCAATTCGGCTCCAGAATCAGGAGGTGGAGTTATTGTTCACACAACAGCCATTCATCATCCTGTGACCATGACAGAGCTCAACTCTTCTTCACAGTTTACAGAGGCCAGCTGATTCCTCCCTCCATTCCTTATTTATCTGACACATAACTGGTTATATACTGCAGTGAAATTTAAATTTGATCCCAGACAGACACACTCACAAATTCAATATCTGATCACCATTGTGTCACTTGCGTGTTGGACTCCAGGGGAACAAATGTGACCATGTTCTCTCAGTTTCTCCTCTGCGAGCTGCAGCTTGAATCTCCAAACAGCTTCCCAAAAACTGCACTTAGTGCCAATTCCCAGGAGAGAAACCCTGCACCCGCATCCCACTTTTTCTACTCCAAGCTCCCTTTTTCACTCCCTTTATGTCATCATTACAGAAATAAATCAGAGCTGTAATAATTTATGGCTTATAAGAGTGTATGTGCATGCAAGTATGTGAGAAGTATTTCACTAATGGATTTTTCTGCTGCTTTCCTTGTTATGTGTAAAGAAAAGACAGGAGTAGAAAAAATGGAGGGTTTTGGACTTTCAAGGCAGAAAATGACTAAAAACTGATGAGTATAACTCAGATTATATCTGGTTTGACTGTTATCAAATAATGGTTAGCAGGAGATTTATGAGATCCAGGACAGTAATTGTCTTCAGTAGAGATGAAAGTGAAGCAGAGGTTTATACTGGAGCATTGAGACAAGTTCCAAAAATATGCATCAACAGCAAAAAAAAAAAAAGAAAAAGAAACTGCAGTGAGAAACGACTTCTAGCCATCAGTGTGGATTTAAAATTTCCAATCTCCAAACTGGCCGAGGACAAGGATGAAAGTTAATGAGGTTTCTCATCAACAAAAGCTGGAGTGCTGCAGCCCGACCTCAGGGCGCCGTGAGTCACTCCGCTGCTTTCGGATGGCTGACTTGGATCTTTTCAAAGGTCTGGGCCACCAGCCGGGTCGGATTTGTTAAAGCTATCAAATGGACCACATATGGATGTCAGCGTGATGACAAGATTGTTACTTATGCAGGGTCAGCGAAGGTGAATGAGCTATTTTACGGACATTAAAATGCACTTCGATACAGAGTCTTTCTGCGTGTAACAAACTGCGCCAACGATAATGAAACAAAAGATGTCAGCACTCATCATGGGAGATATTTAGGGATCCCTTTTGAATTTTGAGACACACCGACCATCTTGTTTGTGTTAATAACCAAGTTTTTTAAAGACACTCACCGGCCAGCACTCCTGCCATGTAGAGCAGACTTATCCGTAAGATGCCATGGACCATCTCTAGAGGAACACCGATCATCAGCTGCAGTAAAGCGTTGAACCCCAGCTGCTCTAAACTGAGGAGGGAGGAAGGGAAGGGGGGGAGAAAGAGAGCAAAACTCAGTGCACATCTGCAACAACAAAATTTGAAATGTGTCCAAGCAATCCCACAGAACATGTAGGCAGGAGATTCTTGAACGTACCCAACGTGCATGAACATGTAGCTGAAGAAGCGCCACACTTGCGCTCGGTGGCCTGGATGGTAGACCAAAGGGCTCTTCATGAAGTCCGGCTGATAGGTCTGCAGAACCCACTTGTTCAGCATGATGCCGTAGCACATGAACACGATAATCTGCAACACACACGGATGAAACTGTCACATCCTGCTGACATCCCCGTTGCAGGCTCTCTTTCTGCACACTGCGGGTACAAAGCTGGAAATTATGCCACAAAACAAAACCCATTGTGCTGCATAAAAGATGCGTGACGTTTTCGCCTCTTTCTGTTTCCTCAGCTGATGCTTATTAGACTCTTGGAGACAATTACCGCCTGCAGAAAGAAAAACGCCACATCTGGTTCAATTCCATTAATTTCTTTTCATAGACAAAATGACTCATTGTCTCTGTGAATTGAAATGGATGTGAAACGTTATTATCACTCCCTCATTGTCATTACAGACCATTCACTGCCATTTGGAGGCATTACCAAGGCCCTTGGCTTTCATTCTGTAGAATTACGATGATTTCAGGCGAAAAGGTTGAAGTTTTTTCGAACAGGCTGTAGGTTATTTTCGCTGCTTAATCCCCGACCGTTCAGCATTGGTCTGTGAGGGCGTTTGTGTTGGTCGCTCTCTCTTTTTCATGAGCATAATAGGTCATTTAGAGCCCATGTGGTGGCTCGGGTGCTCGCTGACCTGGTTTCAAAGTTTTAATACGGTGTTTAAAAAGGAAACTGCTGCACGCAGGGTGGCGGAGAGGTTCAGTTCAGACGAATGACTTTAAATGCAACCGCTAAGCTTCTGACTCCCAAAGTGGAGACCAGCTCACATGGAGCTCATGGTCGAGTGCGTGAACAAAAGCAGAAAATCTTTTCAGGGAGGGTGAGACAATGACTCAGCCAACAGAACAGTCTGAAGTCAGAGAGAGAGAGAGAGAGAGAGAGAGAGAGAAAGAGAGAGAGGGACTTAAGTAGCACAAAATCTAAGAAAGAAAATGCAGAACTTAAGTGTAAAATTAAAAAAAGAAACTGTAGTTCAAATCCAAATCTATGGTGGCCCTGAAGGTCAAAACACAAAATCATTTCATTAAACAGACTGACATTTTGCAAAACCCACAAATCTACACATAAGATATGATTGAAACATAGTTCCTCTGGCACATTTTTTGTTTCTCGACCTTCACAGCCACAGTAAGAATCTCACCTGTACGATGGTGACGATGGCGATGAATACGGGTGGGGGACACAGGCGGTTCTGGTGGAAGTACCAGCGCCTGTCCGTCTCACAGGGCAGGATCTCATAGGCCACATAGCGGACAAAGCGTTTGTACAGACCCAGCCCCGTCTCGTCCAGTAGGATCTCCCTCTGCAGCGTGCGGCGGCCATTGGCGATGGCTCGTCTGAAACTGCTGGAACGCTTACTGCTCATCTGAGGGAACAATGAAGAAACATTCACCTTAGGGTTGCCGCACACTTTTTAGAACCAGACTCAAAACTTTTAGACATTTGTAATTTGAGGTTTTTTATAGATGTCTCTATCTTACTGCCAAAGTGCCAAAAAAATATATGTCCTACGGCATTAAACTGAAGCTTTGGAAGGAAAAGATAAACTGCTTTTGAGTTACTGTCACTTTAAAAATCAGCTCGCCATCTTTTATGTTCTTTTCTGCAGCAGCGGCAGCTGAGGAACACCATGCCAGAGCGAGATCATCATCGCCTGCTGCTGAATGTTTCACCATAACAATTAAATCTACAACTTTTCACACTAGGTGAATCAAACAGTAGCAAAGGGAATAACTTTGTTTTAGATAATCTGGAAGAGGCTCATCTGTTGGACTCTGCATCCTTGATGAAGAGCCAACATGCAGAAAGTTTCTATGTTTTGTTAACAAACAGAAAACTCATGTTAACTGATAAAAAAATACAAATGACTGAGAAAAAATGTTGATCCGCACATTGAAACAGCTTTTATTTGGTTTAGTTCAACACTCTGGCAGGCTTTGCTGTCCAATATGTGTGACACAGTGGTAAAAGATGGACGCCAGAAAGCATTAAGCAGATGGTTTCACAGGAATGTACTCGAGCTGATGCAAATGAGGAGGTAACACAGCTCTGAATCCATAATGAATCTGCAATAAGTGCTCCTCTTTTTATTTTTTATTTCTTTCTGAGCAGCATTTGAAATGTTATCATCAAAGCCATGAAATGCATAAAAACAACTGGTGATCACTTGTTCGCCACAAGAGAAATGATGGAGCAGCCGCCGCACATTTACAGCCGATAAGAAACTTAAATAATGTATAAGTGCTTTTGATTTGTGCTGAATGCGAGTGTGCCTGCCTGCAGGGTTGATTGCAGCTCAGTCATCATAACAAAAGGAGCTGCTGGAGTGTTTCTCTCTTGAAAAGCAAATCTATGTTCAGAGGAGCTGCTGCACTGAAATACGGCATGTGTGTGCGTGCGTGTGTGTGCTGGAGTGTGTTATCATAGACTACAGGTTTGCTTAGCGAGCAGCTGTGCAGACGGCCGCAGGCCAGCGGGACCAAGTCTTGATAAGTTCTCTAATAGCGGCTTAGGATGAAAACTATCCTAATGCTGCTATTTGACAGGCAAGGCAGAGAGCCACGAGCAAAGGACAACACAGACAGATTTTTACTCTCTGAAATTACCTTTGAAACATCGGCTGACCAGTTTCCTTTAGAAGTCTGCATGCCACACATTAGGTAACTGTTTCCTCCAAATATAAACATGTGTACAACAAGATACCTCATGAAAATGAGTCTCCAGGAGGAGAGAGAGATTACAGCTGCTGTTGTCAACATTTTAAATCTACCGCAGCAGCTGTAATGTATAGTCTTCTCATAATTGCAGCTTGAGACAATTGGCAGGTTCTCAATATGAGGCCTGTAGGCAGTACAACCCACCATTAGAGTACAATACCCCACAATTCATTATCCGACTCATTATATGTCCACACAGCAGGGGTACGGTGAAGGAAATTGTCGCTCTAAAAGCTAATAACCTACAGATAGAGCAGGAAAAGAATTGCAGAAAATGATGAAGAAGTAAGGAACAGATTGCTGCGATTTCCTTTCATAAAAATAGACAAAAAAATGATTGTCTTATTTTGGGGTATGAGCAGAGCAGGAAGTTGTAACCAGCCTAACTGTGTGTAATTCTGACACCGGTGGCAGTACAGTGCGTGTGGGAGGGCCTGTTGCACGATGATAACCAGAACGACGGGCTGCTGGCTCCCCTGCAGATGGAAGGGGATTCATATTTAGTATGGAAATCAGTCTGGAAAATGCAATTATGCTATACTCAAAGCAGGGTGTGAAAGTAGAAGAGAAGGAGAGGAGGGACATCAGAAGGCAGAGGGGAGGGAAATAAAGACAGGAGGGTCAGACTGCTGCATGCAGATTGACTCACATGTTCTGATACTAGTGTCTTTTGTCAGATGGGCTCTGTAAGTGAAGTGAAGGTCAAACATCTCATTTCTGACTTCCAGATTAGTAAATGCAAAATAAAAAAAGGAAACTGTGAAATGTCAACATAGTTGTGTGTTCTTTCTTTATCAGCTTAGAAGCGGCTACGCCTGACCCTGTTTCAGCTGCCTTTTGGCCCAATAACACCTGCTACTTCTCCAGCCTACACCATGCACAGCCCTCTTCCCTCTTCATTCATACCACTGTGTGAAAATTCATTCCCAGGAGACACAGCTAAGCATAGCTGTCACTCTGCCTCTCCTCCTCTGACATGCAGGACTGCTGCCGCTAAAATGGGCATTAGCAACCCTTTGAAGTGATGACAGGAGAGAGACTGCGGATACACAATAATGCGCACATAAGCTGCAGAAATTCGAGGTAGGGGGAGCAGCGGCAGAGTAAGGTATCACATAAAATGATGAAAGAAGGGGAAAACCTTTTGCATCGGCACTGGTGGAAGTTCCCTGACAAAGCAATGTCTTCCAGGGAATTATTGATGCTAAGGCTAAGAGCACTGAGACAAAGATAGTGTTCCCCTTCTGGGACAGCCGTCAGCAGTGTGTGTATGTGTCAAGCAGCAAGGTTCCCTCCTCCTCCTTGTGGTAGCTGCATGTTGCCGGCTGTACATGCTGCTCTCAGCTCTGGTCAATTGTCCTTGATGGATTAATTAGCAGCACCACATGGTCAATACCTCACAGCTAGCTCCTCATTAGCAATTATTATGAAATTGTGGTTCAAAGGGCGTTCAGACAGCAGCACGGCAAAACACCAAATACAAACAAACCTGAATTTGCTCAGGGTAAATGTGGAAACATCTACATGCTACATAAATAGACAGAAAATGATGAATTTGTGCACGTGGGGTCAAATATTGGTGTAAACACAATAAAAATCACTTCATGTGGTGAGCAAAAACAGGCAGGTCAGAATCTGCAGCAATGGCATTCCGATTGCTATCGGTGGGAATCCGATTAGGATGTTTTTATCTTTATAAACAGCTATCTAAATGTAAATTACTTAATTCAATCAGCCTGTAGGTTCCCTAGCTTCTGGGACACATCAGAAATGATGATCCGATGGAGAGCTGGGTTGGCTGTGAAATTACACGGCCTCATGTACCCTTAAAACGGGGATCTAATGCTTCTCTGTGGCCCTTTGCGCACTCTCTCCACATGGAAGACAAATAGTAAATGTTTATATAAATCTGCGTCATGATGTTTCTGCAAAATATAGACCTGTTAATTGCACTTTTTTCCCTGAAAATTGAGTTTTGCCATCTAGCTTAAGTCAACTCACAAGTGGCATGCACAGACGTTTTGAAGGTCAGGAGTGAAAAGAAAGAAAAGGCACATACATCACGTTCTTGCCACTGAAGACGGCGCTAAGTTCTGCACGTGTTTCCGAGGGCACTTTCGTACCCGTTTATGTGTCGCAAGAGGGCCGTTTAGTACAAGTTTTTGTGTTTCAAGAGGGCACTTTACCGCATGTTTTTGTCTTTCAAAAGGGCCCTTTACTATGTGTTTTTGCATCCCAACAGGGCCTTTTAGCGCATGTTCTTGTTTCAAAAAGGCACTTTAGCATGAATTACGTGTTTCAAGAGGGCACTTTTGTACCTGTTTATGTGTCGCAAAAGGGCCCTTTAGTGCATGTTTTTGGGTTTCAAGAGGGCACTTTAGCGCATGTTTTTGGGTTTCAAGAGGGCACTTTAGTGCATGTTTTTGTCAACCAAGAGGTTAGTTTTTCAGGTTTTAACCAACCAAAAGGGCAGTTCAGTGTGTTTTACCAGCTGGGAGGGAAACTTAAGCAGCATGTTTTTCAACAATTAGGTCACAAGGAGGGGCAACTGTCCCCCCTGCCTCCCAATTGTGCACACAACTGCACCACACCATCTACAGCGAAACTGAGACTCACCACAAACAAAAAAGTGGGCACTGAACCTGGCACTAAGTGTCTAACTTGATCACATGGTTGTTATCTGGAATATATTGTTGAAAAATCATTTATTGACCTCTAGGTGCAACACCATCACCAACTTGTTGGCCTTTGTTCTCAGAGGTATATATATTATCATTATTATTGAACTCCAGCCACTGTGTACAAGAATTTTTCAATATTTAACCATCAGCAGAACATTTAAAGACTGCACTAATTAATCAAGCTTTCATTGTGATTCACAGCCACCGGACTACCAGTGTCAGTACACTCATTTACGATCTAATCTGAGTCCGTTAGACTAGACGAGCAGCATACCTCTCTTCCCCAAGCTATCTCTCACAGCACAGACTAAATCACCACAGATCTCAGACTTATTCTACCCTGACCCAGATACTTGTGTTCTTTCTCTCCCCCAAATCCTTTTAAAATGTGGGTCCACCTTCTTCTCCCAGCTGCATTTTTCCCCTCCACCGCCTGCCTTCATGGTTTAATCATTGTGGTGCTAAAAGTCACAGAAGGAGAGAGAGAGAGAAAGAGAGAGAGAGAGAGACAGAGAGAGAGAGACAAACCTTCACATCAGACACTTAAACAGAGTGCATCACTTTTAGCTGAGAAGAGTCTAAAACAGAGAGCCTTGACTGGAGTTTGGTGTGGGATGTGATGTTGATAGGTAACGTCTGTGTCCCCAGAGAGCGAAGCACTCTGGGAGCTTAATGTGACTTCGAATGACTTGAAAACTTTAAAACACTGTGTCAACAACTTGCAGAGTGTCTCTTGACTTAGAGTGTAACTGAAGTTCATTCTTGCTTGCTGTAAGTGCTCTATCTTGCAACACTACGGCAGATGTGACAAAAGTCTCAGCTTATCTGAAGAAAAAGTTCTGAACAATATTATATAAGTTTCTCTGGCTAGACCTCCGAAGGGAACATAAACTGAAAGTGCACCCAGCAGAAGGGTAAAAAATGAGGAGCAGAAAAAAATGACTTAAAATCCTCCAACCTGAACAAAGAGAACCCCCCTGCCATAATCTCTAAAATACACCCTCCACCCGTGTAATTAACCATGGCAGCCATTTTGGATCTCTGTCGAACATTAGCCAAATTACCACCCGAAGGAAAACAATGACACACTTCTTCAGTTCCACAGCTGGTGGATGTGAGCGAGGACGCTCTTTGAAGAAATCGATACACACATAGGAATATCATCGTGTCGACAGCGTCAGTGTCCCCGTTTAACCCACAAAAACATGAACACGAGCTTGTCTTTCGCAGAATCCCCATTTTTTAAACGTAAACTTCAACACTTGAGGTGTGTCTCAGCCTCCTGCGTCGACAAAATGTCTGTGTGTTGTGTGGAAATGTGTCACTGTGGGTTTGAAGTGTTCTACTTTTCTAACCGGGTGGAATTTTGAGGAAAAGGAGACTACACTCCGAGTGAGTGTATATGTATGCGTCTAAGTGTGTGTGTATGTGTGTGTGTGTGTGTGTACAGTTCCCTCTGGAGAGGTTTTAGCAGAGCTTACTTATTCACCCCGCTGGCTGAACTGATGGAGTTCTCAGGCTAAGATCGCCCTGCATGAAAGATTGGTTGAGCAAAAAACGATGTCAGACACAGTCTTGTACTTGCACACATACTCTCTCTCTCTCGCACGCACACACACACTCAGACCCCAGAGAAGCTGTTGCCTGGCGGTGTGATTCAAACATTTACACCCACTGGGGTCGAGAGAAGCAGTTGCGGATTCGCGGCTATGCTGAAGAGATGCAGAACAACAAATCATAGAAAATGTTGTGAAAACCTGTTTAGTGACACAACTGAGAGGGAGAGAGAGAGAGAGCGAGGCAGCAGCTTGTGGGCTGGAAGCTTTGCAAGAAGTCATGGAGCAGTGCAAACACATATTTGCACATTGTTTTGTCCATTTAATGCGTTGCAGGGCACTTAGATTTTCTAATAAGGCCTGACCACAAATCAATATAGACACCAGACCAGAGGCAGTGGCTGTTATAACACCAGCTCTGAGCACAGCAGTCATCTGTCACCGTGGAGTCTGACTAATAAACCTGCCTGAGATGCAATAAGATTCCAACTAAAGGAAGCAGATAGTTACAGAAGAAGACTCTGGCAAAAATTATAAAAGTCAAAGAGCAGCAGAAAGAAAGGACAAAGGAGGAGTGAGAAAAAGCTGCCGGCATTGGATGGTGTTGTGGATGAAAATGTCACACTACTCCATTCGGCACATTTCCAACGGCAACCTGCAGACAGCTCACGCATCACATGCCACACGACGGGAGGCCAGATACACATTGGAATATCTTCTAAATTAGTCAGCAAATCTGTACCGGCAGCCCTCATGTGTATGAATGAGAGTCTGTCTGCGTTGGAGACTGTGTGTGTGTGTGTGTGTACATCAAGGAGATAGGAGTGGTGAGACAGACAGAGAAGATGTGGGTGGCTGCATTAATTAATAATAACAGAGCTTGAAAGCGTTGGTATATTTGCAAATGATATGCATGCACCAACAGAGGAGTGTGGGTAAGGAAAGCGTATGCTCACATTTGTGTATCAGACAAATCTTTAAAATCAGACCTGGGGTCGATATCTGTGTGAGGCTTGGCTTTTTCAAATTACCTCACATTACTGCCTGCTACCAGCTACGCTGAGCTAATCGAAGGCAATTTGCATTTGCCTGATGGGTAATTTTAAGTGTCTCCCTCATGCTGTCAGAGACGAGGAAGGTTTTTTTTTTCCCTCCCTCCCACCTAACATATGCTCACGAGGAGTGTGGCATGAAAGAGATGTGGAAGTTCAAGAAGGCAGGTTCAGAAGAGGAGGAGGAGGAGGAGTAATGTTACATAGCTCCAGGACGATGGGAGTTGGAAATTTGAACGTCCGGGAATAAGAGAGATCAAAGAAAACATAAGAAGTCAAAGACGGCAGACTGCCAAGACAGAGGGTTGATGTTAAGAATGTAAAGGCTGTGTGTTGATATGGACACAGGGGCTATGATTGGGTATTGGCTACTAGCCACTTTGCTACCAATAGGCTGCTCCTATCCTGATAGCTAACAATCATTTCAACACAGAGAAAGAAGGCTGATTAATGTGATGTTGGTTTCTTCAATGTGGAGAGAACAAAGCCAGGAAATAAGCACAGAGAATTGGAGGATACACAGACATTGGTTTCAGGAAGTGATTTTGATTTCCACTACAGAGACAAGTCGAGAGACCAAAGATTACTGCTGACCAGCTTTAGCAAATGGCCTTGTACAACAGACTACATAATATACAGACGTAGTCTCTACCTGTCTGTTTCTGACGTACTGATGCCGATTGTTGGTGGGGGCCATATTGGAAATCCTGACACAAGAGACGGGCTTTGACCCTCCATACTAACAGCTATAGAGCGACAGACCTGTCAATCACATGAGCTGTGCCTCTGATTGGACAAGCTTTTGATCTTAATATCTTCTAAACCATTGAATTAGAAAAAAAAATTCATCCCCCTTAAAGTTTGTGTGGTGTGTCCATGGTTTCTGGTCTCTCTGCAGCCAGCATTAAGCGGATACTTGTTGAACTGCTGCTTTAAGCACTTTTTTTAAAAAAACTGCATGTTCCCCTTTGCCTTGTACACAGATTTCACCGTGAGGAACACTTTTCTGCTCACGCAGACTCTCACAGACTGATAACCTGTTCCTTTTTTCTTTACTTCTGACCAACCATGTCACTAACCTAATAAGTTAATAAATCTAATGAGTTTGGATAGTTTTATTTTTCATTATTACACAGCTTTTGCACTGTTTTCCTGTTAAAGTCAGTTTTAAACTATTTGCAGACCATCCTAATAATGTTTCATTTAAATCTCACACTATGCTCCAACACTTGTGGAATTTGGGATGTGTTAACTGAAGCATAACCTTCGATGTAAGATGTATGTATCTGCATCATAAACAAGACAGTTCAAAGTTAAAGCAGAAGAACTCCTTCAAATTGAGACAAAACTGCATCCTGCATATTATACTTTACATAATGCAATGCTATGGTTTTTAAATTCTACATAAGGAGTAATGTAACAGCGTAGAGTAAACACCAACATTTGCATACATCTCAGAGAAATTAAATTGCTTTTTTGTGCAGTCAAATGCAGGAACTCCTGCATTTGTATTCATTACAGTCTCTGTAACGTTCAACATCATCTCGCTTCCTTTGTGCAGCACGAGCAAACTAAAAATTTAATCTTTGCACACGAGTCATCCATTAGAAAATGATTGTGTGTCTGTGCGGTTTCACAAAGCGCGATATCTCTATTCTGAAGTATCTCTGTGTTGTTTATATCCTTAGTAAAGGTGAAGCTCCACTGAGGGAGCAGCAACTCCACACCGAGACGTGCTCCAAATTAAGTAGCCTCATGTGGCCTTCATTACAAACCCTGAGCAGCAAAATGCGAGGGGGAGGCGAGGAGATAAAGAAATAGAGACAGATAAACAGAGACAGAAAAGCGAGGAGGTAGGAGGAAATGAGCTTAAGGATGTGAAAATTTGCCAGGAATTGCATTGCGCTGAATTAATCTTGGTGCTTCTACCTGTTACAGCGCCAGGAGCCAAAGGCAGGTGTTCATGAATGAATTTCAAAAAGGAGCCGTGTGAGGAGGAAGAGAATGAACAGCCGGAGCTTGTATTCAAAGCTGAAGCAAAGGACAAAATATGTCTCAGTTTTCACAGCTCTAGTTTAGAGAATATAACAACACTCCAGTGTATATATTATACTCTTTTGCTGCTGTTTGACTCTTCTATATGTTAATTCTCTCAGAATATAATTGGGATTGAAAATAAAAGTCAGATGGATGAAATACGCTGCTGTAACGCTGCCTCTGTCAGCTTGCTGTGGCTGTTTTCTGGTGGTTACTGCACACAGCCTGTGAGGTTAAGTGTGTGGATTTACAGACACATTAACTGGAAGATTGATCCTGCTTTTTTTGCAGGACAACAACCTGAATGGTTGGGTCAATTCCCAGCACAGCAAGTGCTCACCTGCCCTGTCTGAATCAATTCTGTAACCTTTTCTGAAACAGAGCGAAAAAAAAAAAAAAAAAAAAGAGAGAGATGCATGTGTGGAAATTTGTGACACTTAAAAATAAGCCCCTTCAAAATAAAAGTCCCCAAAAGATGCACTCACCAACTCGATGAGCTCCTGGTAGCACACCTGTCCCTCTTCATTGCTCTGGACCAGGGCTAACAGCATGTCCAGCTTGGATGGGTCCAACTGCAGCTCATGATGCTCCACCAAGCTGGTGAAGTTCTCCACTGGGATGAAACCGGTGTTCTCTGGGTCCAGCTGGAAGTAAAAAAAGAATACAATCAGCTCACTCAGATCGCTGCTGATTAGAAAGAAGAAGAAGAAGAAAAAAAAAGATCTGGATGCTGATAAGAGTCGTATCAAACATGATGTTTCTGTTATGCATCCTGATTTTTTAATTAGCATCGCTGCCGAGATGAAGTGTCAGCTTGCCCCGAGGGAGAACGCAACTGTAACAGACAGCTGAGACGTACTCACATACACACCCAATAGATGCTCATAAAGACAAATGAGAGGTACAGAGAAGAAGGCAGAAGCTCAGACAATCACACCAGCGTTAATTAAGCCGTGTTGCCTCCATAATGTCTTTGGGAAAAAAGCCTCATTCAACCTCATTAAAGGAGCAGGTCTGTGGAGTAAACAGCAGGATGGTTTTTGTTGCTGGAGAAGACAGGCGGGCATGTCAGTCTAATAACTGCTCAGACCTGCAGTTTCCAGGCACACACACACACACACACACACACACACACACACAAACAATAACAGAGAAGACCCTCTGGTTTAAACGAGGCTGACTTTTCACTCTTTGTTTCTGAGTGGATGCTTCATTTGACTGCGTGCCTCCGTCCCTGGTCACATTTGCAGCTCGAAGTCAGTGTGGTTTTTATAATCACCACTCACTCGCTGAGCCCTGCAGCCCTGTGGGTTATTACTGCTGATGTCTGTGTGCCCACTGCTGCTCCTCGTAATTGATTTAAGCAGGAGAACGTCATAAAAAAAAAAAAGGCTGAGTGCAGTTGTCTGAAATAGCACCCGGTTAAAAATGGCTTTTAAAGTACAGGGTGTGTATCTCTGCTTGGTTAGAGTAATCTGTGGGGGTTTTTTTGGATGGCGGCTTCACCCACCTACAAGATTTTTCTTCCTTTACCTTCTCCTCTTAAATGCATTTGATTGCACTGAAATCAAGCAGTAATTCCTCATGCCAGCTCCCTTTAGCAAATCTAATTGTGTTTGTGAAAATAGGCCTGAGGACAAACTGCAGCAGCACATAGAGACCACATGGGAAGAGCCCTTCACTGCCTCTCATTTTACTGTTTCCTGAATGCTAACACGGCCTCATTAGGCTGCAGATAGTAAACCAACAGCTTCTTGTTGCCCTGGGGAGGAGCAGCGCTTTCAGATGTTGCGTCAGTGTGGAGTCAGTCGTGCTGGATCATCGTTGTGCGGGTCATGAGTCCAAGAGTACAAAACCTCCAACTAGGCCGCCTTAGTCTTGACCCAGCATGCTCTGACATGGTGAGACAAAGGCGTTTCATCTGGTGCATGAGGAGAGCGGCATTAGACTCTGCTGCGCCGTGCCGGTCTATTCTGCAGGAGGCTCAAAGCTTAAAGCTCTGCTGCTCTGCTTAAGGAGCAAAGAAGATAAATCAGAGAAGTGTGAGAGTGGGCGTGTATGTTTGTATCAATCTGAGCCGTTGTACTGTGCATGCTTTGCTATGTTTTTTTTATTCTTGTGTTTGTTTCTTTACAGTCGTTAAACTGAACATGAGCATCACTACATTTCCATTTAGTCCTCTTTTTTAATTCCGTGATTACTTGTGCACTTATTCACCTGGGAGAGCACAGCAGAGGCAGGCGCTAATGGGTTCGTTTTGATAATGCTTGACTCAGAACGAGTGTTTTCCCACTGCTGGTTTGACGTGTTTAAGTGGTTTTGTGAGTTATACTTGTGAGTGATACTTTTACAGCGCTTTACCACACCAGGGCTGACAGGAAACCAATATTAACCAAGAGTCTGAACCAACACAAACAATATCCGTTTACTTAACGCATATGAAACTACAGTCATGAGAGAGAGAGAAAAAAAAAAGAACCAAGACGGGAAAGAAAACCCAAGTCTATTTTTAGATAATCCCTTTAACTGTGTGTACCATGGACGTTTGTTAAAACCCCAGCCCTGTTACCCCCTGGAGGCTTTCTGAGTAAAATAGTGCAGAAATGGACTTTTTACATATTTAATGTACTAAGAGGACATGTGTGGAATAAAAGGGGCAAAGAAAGCAAAAAATGACAGCAGAGAGGCAAAAGTTGGAAAAGGAAAAGTGGGAGGAGGGTGTTCGTTCAGCTGATGAAATAGAAGAAATGAAGAAAAAAATGGAGCAGCAGAAGGAGGAGAAGGTAGGAAATGAGAGGCGAGGAGAACAGAGGCAGACAGAAATGAAACACGGACGCACTGAGAATAAAAATGCCTCGCCACTGTCGGTTATTTCTCTGCATAACCCAGCAGTGAGTCCTCTTCTCTTTCCTATAAGGACCGGCTGTGACACACTCCAGTGCTCTGCCTTCACTTGCCATAGACGGGGGAGATAGATCAGATTCTAATGTGCTCCCGGCTCAGCCCGGCTGACAGAGGGAACAGAGAGCGGCGCTGGGGACGTCTGATTACTGTCAGCCTCCATATGTCAGCACATCGCTACACATACAGTGGTGGCATCACACGACGAGGGAACTGTATGTGGTGTTGATGCTGAGCTGTCTCACTGCACAGATACTATTCCTTCTGTAGTCCTGACCTTATTCAGGGGGAACAACACACAGGGGACACAGCCTGTGGAGGATACACCGGGGTGGAGGATTGGTTCTTGTAGCCAATTAGGGTTATCAATTAGAGAGATGACGAGCACTGAAATGAATGAGAGTTGGCACGAGGAGTAGATCTTTCTTGGGCAGGCTGCTGCCGTGCAGGGGGGAAGACGAACAGGAATAAGGCTGGAGGAAGTAGGGAGGCATTTATTGAAGCAATCCAACACTGGTAAGGGTGACACTTTGACAAGCTGCATGCGTTGCTATGGTTACTGTGTGTCACCCCTTTTCTTGCATTCCCCTCCCTTTTTTTTTACCCCGACATATTGGCGTTTGACAAGACACAAAAGGGGTGAAGGGTAAAAGAGGGATGAAAAGGATGGAAACGGTGCAGAGCTGATGCCAAAACAGAACGCAGATGGACGAAAGGGGACCAATGAGAGGAGAATACGGAGGTTAAAAGATGGAGGAAAGGTGTCGGTGTAAAGAGAGGCGGGGCTGGAGATTATTGATGGAGGGTTATTGTGAGAGGAACACGAGGGACCAGAGGGAGGTAGACACCACATGAGGAAAACACATACACAGTTGTAAGAAGGAAGAGGAAGGTTAAGAGGGGAGGAATGCTGACTGCAGGGAAATAATCTCAGTGTTAACCCACAAGACCTCCATTACCTTCAGCCCAGTGACTCCAGGTGAACCCATGACTGACTGATCAGTCCCCCGGGGGCTCTGGAAGAAACCTTCCAGGAAAATACAGCTATACTAAAGACAGATGAAGGGGCTGGATTTTCACACCTGAAACCTTAAAGGTTTAAATTACCACAAAATGAGCAAGTACTGAGTAGTAGCTGCTGTTTCATGGGCTTGCTGTTGCAGTATTTATATAAGATGCAATGTATCGTGATTAAGTTGTTACAGCAGTTTTTGACATGTATGCCAAGTGTAACAACCTTAGACTGCAAAAAAAAAATGGACATCATCACAATTGCTCGAACTGAGGTTGCCACAGAAACTGCTCCCCCTGGTGACTGGCTGCAGTATAGGTCAAAAATTCTGTCTCTCTATTTATTCCAGACGAGCTGTGGTCAAACTTTAAAAAATAAGTACACCTTGTAGAAATGTTTCTCACAACCATATGCTGTGGTGATTGAAGATATTATTGGGCTGCATTGTACACTGACTGTTTATAGAATGGATAGCCACGCTATCCATTCTATAGGCAGTCTATGGTAACAACCCATTCACCATTCATTATCCTTCATATTGCCCCGAAACCAACTGAAGAAATGGATAAAATGAGACAAAGAATTAACAAAATGATGATTTTATTTATTAAAGACTTGATTAATCAGCTAAAAATAGTAATAGTTAAATAGTTTCTGAAGGGAAATTGTCACTGTCTTTTTCCAATAATAATAATAATGATAATACATTTTATTTGTGGGCGCCTTTCATGTCACTCAAGGTCACCTTACATAGCAACGTATAAAACAGTAAAAGTAACAGTTAGAGATCAGCTCCATCAAAACAGCTACATAAAAACAACAAACAGCAGGAGTGAGGATGATGAGGTCAGACAGAGAAAGCTCGTTGAAACAAATTAGTTTTTTTTCTGTCTTTTTGAAGTGTTTCATTCGGCTCCTGGTTAAATACTCTTGCCTCATAACTTTTAAAGCCTTTAAGTCCCATGCTGTGATCTGTTCACTCTGTCTTCTTTATTTCAACTGACGTCTCTTTTATTCATCTTCATCACCCTTTTAAATTCCCTCACTGTTTCTAAACTGTTTTTCCTTTGCTCTTATTCTAGTAGCAAGTGACTTGTGACAATAACCAGATACATTGTTTGCATATGTAAATTGGCAATGAAAGCCAAAGATTTGCCACAGGGTCAACTGTTATGAATGTATATTAATGGTTTAATTTTTCATTTATCCATAAAGGAAAAGATGCAAGTTTGGCAAGTTTCAGCTTATATGAAAGGTGACATGAGACATCTGTGCCTGCATACATTCTTGGAAATGATAATTGGACACCATGAACAAGTCGACAAACCAACTGACAGGAGATCAAACCAACAGTAGAGTCACTTAAATGTCTTAGAGTTCATCAGCACCTGATGTCTTAAGACAGATGAATCTTAAAGGTTAGTTCCTGCTGCTGCTGAATGAACAGAATTCACCCTCTGGAAAAACGTGACTCACTTCACCAAGGTGGCAAGGCAGCATCGGCACTGGTGCATTCCCAGTTTTGGAGACCCAGTGCTAACCTCATGGCACACAGCCAATACTACAGACTCCTCCTGTCTCTGTGAACAACAGTGTCGAGCTAAGGTTGTGTATCTGCACAGGGCAGCAGCATTTGCACGGCATATTTGCATTGCATCAGATAAAACTCTTTATGTTGTCTCTGCTGCCTCCAGGACTTAACTAACAACCAGGCCACTGACTTTGTAATTATCAAAATGCTCTTTCTGCCCTGCTGTTACCATCAGTAGCTCAAACATTACCAGAGTGCCTCAGCCATGTGATGGCCATAAGATCCCAACCACTCTTTCCTTGAAATGGAGGATACCGAGGAGAGACGCCAAGGGAATGTCCTTGATGCAAACAAGCGTCCCATACAGTTTCCTGGCGTTTAAGCAGAGAACAAACAGCCAGAGGCATTTTCAAATACAGCTCAATGCAAATTAGCAGCAGAGGATGACGTGTGTGTGTGTGGGGGGGGGGGCACAAAAGCTTTATTCTCTCTATATGCCATAAGTATGTCGGAATAGTACTTAGCATCCCAAGTCTGTATGGCAGAGATAGAAATAGAGCTGATAAGGGCTGAATAACATGCAGGGAGACATCATCCATCCAAAGATAGAACATTTTAGCAGCTAAGTGCCCCTGACCATGGAGTTGTCTTATCAGAGTAAACAAAACCGAATGCCTATCAGAGAGAGAGAGAGAGCATACATGTGAGTGCTCTGATCAAGAGCATACGTGTGTGCCTGCAAATGCCAGAAATAGCCTGGGCTCAGCATTGCAACCTTCTGCAGACAAAGACAAATAAACTCACTCATGTTGCCACTGTTACTTTTTCTTCCTCTGCCCCTGCGGCTCTCTCGTGTGGTTCGGGTTGACAGAGCTCCTTTAAAACCTGCAGTGCTCAGATACACCAAGCAGGACCAGTTTTCTCCGTCTGTGAAACTCTGGGGAGCCCCACAGTATCAGAGTGGGATGTCACTGAAATCCAATGTTTGCTTGATTGAAGGAAATTATGGGACATAAGGGACAAAGATATTGGGATGTTTGCTTTAAGATGGCAAGAAGGGTTTTATACTGTACCCCTCACTGGTTAAGAGCATAATTCAGTCTGCTGGTCTCCGTTCAAGAAATTATAAAGATTTTTTTCTGTAGACCCAAAATGCTGGTCACAAGTTGTGTCCAAGCTGTAGTGGAGCCACCACCTCTGGCAAAGGCTTTAGCACCATTGAAGAGCTTCTGCCATAATAATCTACAACCCAGATGTTAAGAGGAACAGATCATGTCTGGTGTAAAACAGAAATACAGATGTATGCAAACTGTTTAAACTGGCACATAAACTAGATGGTGGTGCTACCTCTGCTGGTGTTAGCTACACTTTGCAAACCAATCTAACATCATTTACCTGAAGACACTTTGAGTGTTTCCAAATGTTTACCTTCTTTTGGACTAGTCAGTCAGATGACATCCAAATTTCTGTTGTACCACTAAAACAACAGTAGCTTTAGGAAATTCGAGTTCTTGAGTTGAAGATTTGAGGAAGCAAAAGTAATGAAGTGGGGCTACATAAAAAAAAAACATGAAAAATGTGATTCAAATAAAAACATTAAAGGCAAGAAAGGAAACACTACAAAAGACTTTGTAGTTTTACCAAAGTGATATAGCACTGGGTACAGTGGCCATTTGGCCAATTAAGATGAAGCCAAAACTAGCCAACGCGTACCCTGAAATGACTTTATGCCAAAGTGAAAGGAAATAACAGGAATCATGTTGTTTTTTTGCAAAAAACATGTGCTGTGTTAAACTGTGCTGTACTGAAGCTTCACAGTCACATTAACAAACAGCACAAGCTTCACCTACACACTCACAGGACACAGAGACAGAGACAGTGTGTCACCTGTATCTTCCTCTGATGTTGACTCAGCAGCAAAACGACTTTGACCAGCGATGCCTAATGGCCCTGTCTCACTCAGGTGATGTAAAAAGGGCTTGTAAGAACAGCAGGTAGACATAAAAACTGTAATAAAAGCTAATATGTGCTCTTTAAGGTTTTGTTTATCATTGGACTACATATCATCGTTGCCATACCGACAGATGAGACTGCTCGTCACAGATAAGTGTCCCATCAGACAGCCTTGTGACTTTGTTATCATGAATACCGAAGATGACCTTAAGCAAAGCACTTGACCTCCAATGCTCTCTCTGTCATCACAAGCTGGTGGGACACTGTGGTCATTACAGGAAGCCTCCAGAAGCTTGTTCAAAATAGCTTGTGACGAATCAAATCTGGAGGGCAGAGCTGGAAAGGAAAAGAGCAGGCAGGCTCTGCAAAGTGTTTTCCTGGATGAGGATGAGAAAAAAGGGCCCGATGTTGATGCAGGCAGCCGGCTCTGTTAAAAACAAGCTTTGCCTGTTCGCAGTCCAAAAAGCTGCTGGCAGACTTTTACTTCATTCTAGTTTAATTAGAGAGACCTTTCCCAAATCAAAGGTCGCCGTATGGAGTCCCAAAGGTGAAAAAAAAGCCTGTCGTCAGCCTGTTGTAGTCAGTAGTTTGGTCTAGACTTGAGCTAAATGGGGACGCAATCTGTTCAGCAGTGGCCTTGAGGGCTGTCCATACGAACATGCTGGCACGTGTAGAGTAAACCAGACATTTAATAAAGCCAACATTGTTTACAGTGTCGTCACGTTGGCTTGATTTCCAGCCTTTGACTTGCTACATTAGAAAACAGACACGCACACCGGTGAGTCAGCCTCTCTGATATCACGTTAAAGTGTTACCATAAGGGAATATGTGTTTTTGCTAAGTAGTTGTTGTAACTGAAGTGCTTTTACAGTAACTGACTCACTGGTGTGACCACAGATCATCTCCTCACTCAACCCACACGGGCTTCCACCTCTTGTAATGGAAACACATTCACAAAAACGCAACCGTGCACTTGATCTCTCTAACACACACACACGCCTCCCCAAGGCTCTTGGTTTTGTTGATCAATGTGTTGCTGATGGGCCACTCGTGACCCTTAAACCCAGCGGCAGATAATCGATTTCTCCCTCCTGGACAGAATGATGGCCCAAGCTATACGTCAATCAGCACCAAACCCCAGAAGACCAGTTCATCTTCGGAAGACAAGACTCATTAGAAACCACGAGGTAAACACAAAGCCTGAAATTGAGCTGAACATATGTATATGTCTTCAGGAAGCAAAGAGGGACATGTACACAGGCTTTCAGGAAAGAATGTCTCTTTAAATCCTCTTTCAGCTTGTTAATTTTGGAGACCGTAGACCAAAGCTTGACTCAAAGATAGATCTGACCAGACAGGGGGAAGAGCAGTTTAGGCGAAAAGCTGCAAGAAACCAGATGTCAAGAAATACATTTTTCACTGGACTGGAAATGGCCACAAACACAGTGTTTTCAACAGCAGAGCTAAAAAAAAAAAGAAGAAGAAGGCTGAAGTTTACATACAGCAACTGCTCCTATTCTGGAAGGAAAGTGACACAGGAGCTGCCTCAGGACGAGACTCCTGGAAATGAAAACTCTGTAATCTTTGGTTTCTGAAGCCCCTAAAGGATGAGTTTTGGGATTTCATAATTTCAGAAAAAGAGGACGTATCCCTCATATGTTCTGCTATAGACACGCAAATGCATGCACCTATAACATGATTAAGGTAAAAGCAAATGCTGCAGTCATTATTGACCAGTTCCCTTTGATTCTTGCCTCATTTGAAGAAAAGGAAAAAAAACTCAAGCCAAAAAAGAAAAGAAACAAATCAATCAACCCACACATTATTCATTCATCCATCCATCTCCTTAAATGCACACACCCCCTCATCCCTCCTTCTTTTCCATAAACCATGACATGACGCCCCCCCTCCTCCGGCTCATGATCTGACCTCACATTCTCGGGGCCAGCGTGGCTCCATGATGCTCCCATCCGCTGTCTCGTCTCACGTTCTCATTTTTTTTTTGTGCCCCGTGCAAACAAACGAAATCCTGACACCAGCTCTCACCCCCAGCCTCCAACCACGTCTCAATCCCTGGATAGATGGCAAGGTGGCCAAGAGCCCCGTAACCATAGAAACCTCTGTCGCGGCTTGCTTGCTTGCTTGCTTGCCTGCTGGCTTACCTGCTCTTGTATGAGCTGAAACAGGGAGCTTCTATCCATATACTGGCCAGGGAGGTGAGAGGAGCCGCCGAGGACAAGGACATAGGGAGGAGCAAGAGAGAAGTGGTGGTGGTGGTGTTGGTTTGGATGGGATAAGGTGGAGGGGGTTTGGTTGATGGAGCAGCTGGTGCCTAAATGGTAGCGTCAGGCCCCCCTTTTTGTAGGTGCTGCGTCCCCCCCCCCTCTAGATGATGGAGATCGCCTGGTGAGCTCGTCTCGTGGTTCCTTTCCTCGCTGGCTGACTGAGAATCTGTCTGTGTGTATCCGTGTTGGTGCGGGTGCAAACGTTGGATGCAAATGGCCCGCGTCTCCGCTCTGTGCCAGTGCAGCGTGGTGGCGCGGCGGTGAAAAAAACCCCAGGCTTCAGCAGACGACAGGCAGGGCACGCAGGCAGGCGAAGGCAGATCCAGCAGCTTCTCATTCACTCTCCTCCTCCTCCTCCTAGCTCTCCTCTATCCCATTGCACTGGCTGCTACCTCTCTCTCTCTCCCTCTATCTTGCTCATCCCTCTCCCTCATACACACACACACACACTGCGCCGCTTGCATACCAATGAGGCAGGGGAGGGAGGTGGCTTCTCTCTTCCAATTGGAGATGCTGAAGGAGTGGTCGTGGGCTGCGGCTCCCTCTCCTCACTACAAGTCAGGCTTCTTGGAGAGGGAGCAGGGGATGGGCTCCACTGCGGCTCTGCGCTTACTACTGGCACACTTACCCCCCCCCTACACACAGGCATGCATGTCTAGTCTGTTAGTGACAGAAACACACACACATGAGCCCACACAGTGTAAACAAGACAAGAGCTCCAAACACACAAGCATACAGTGAAATCCAAACCGTGTGATTATTGTGATAATTCAGGGTTTCAGACAAAGACGGCCCAAAATAAATCTACTGATATCAACACCGAGACAACCACAGACTGCTTGGCAACCCCTTTATATCTCTGTGCTAATTATAAACACTAGCACACTGTATGCACTGCTGCACAATTAACCATACACCAACCCCCATCACACATGCAAAAACTGCAACGAAATTGAATCTAACTGTTTTTCGACGGCTGACTGATCCTCCAATGAGCTCGAGAGGATACAGCTGCTCCAATAATGTGAGACCAGAATCCTCAATACAATAGTTCATTATAAGTAATACCAGCACAAAGGCTCTTTATATGTTAATCTGGTGCCTAATAAAGAGACTACCATGCAGGGAGCAGAGCGAGAGGGTCTGAACATATGATTAATGAGAAGGAACTTGTTAGTGCTCATGTGGGCGGCATGCGGCTGCCTGATTGTACTGAAATCCTCTTTTAAAGGTGTTTTCTTTCCGAGCAAATCCGCAGTGACCCCTCCTCCTCAGGACAATGGCGATGACGGGGAGGAAGGCGGCGTGGGTGAGACGTAAATCTTAACTCCTTAGGAGGAGAAAGAGCCTGAGTTGCCCCTGAGATGACGGCAGGTATGGGGCGCAGTCGGAAGGTTCAGCGTAGAGTTCAGCGTAAGTCGTTGTTGAATCAGGGGCACTCCATTTCCTCTGATGTGAGATTTTAAAACTAACAGGCTCAGTGACAAACACTGCCTCTGCCTGTTTAAGCATCATAATTGCACCAGATGTTTGGATTTCAATTTCTTGCAGACAGGAAGGTTGTGTTTTGTGCTTTCCTGGCTCAGACTGGCTCTGCTGACTATATGAAGCCATGGGTAACTGCTGTATTTCTCCTAATGGATTGGGCCTCAGCCACCTTGAACATGGCACAGTTCCCAGACTTCCTCTTTTTCGCCTTCCTTTACACCTAGTCGACACACTCCTGTTCAAGAAGAAAATTAAAAAAAAACATTTAGAGTCTTTCACAAACGAATGGATTCCCCTTTACTATGAGTGGAGGCTGAAGCGGCTCAGCAGGGTTCTTTGTTCAACTCGCTGATGCTCAGAAGTAATTCGTTGTTGAAGTTCTTTAGATGTGAGCGTGAATTAGACAAATCTAATTACGAGGTCATTGCTGGTGCATTTCTGAACCGCATTGAGGAAGCTGGATTGAAGAGGAGATTCAACTGTTGCCTTGGTAACCTCAAGGGACTCTCATCAAACAATGATCGACAAGGACCATGAACTGAAAACCCAACACAGTAAGAAAAAAAAAGCAGAAAACAGGAATAACTGCATACCAAAGCAGGTGTTATGAGCTGAATTTGGAGGATTTATATCAGTGAAACAGAATTATTTCAAACTGATGCAGATTGAGCTCAAACTGCATCACAAGCAGGTAAAAGCACCCAAAAGGTGTGAACAAGAGGACACAGCTCCACTGCTGATGACACCAGTATCTTTGTTTCCATTACACCACCGAGTGACTTCATCCAGATGACTGACGGAGTGAGATAAGCCGGCGGTGAAACTCGTTCTCTGCTGCCTGAAGCATTTCCTCCTGAATAGTCTTCTCTTGAGCCTGACTAAACCCTTCATGTTCTCTTCACCCCTGGTGGGTGGATGCAGACGGCAGCGTGAACCCAGGCGGCCTGCTTCGTCTTTAACAGGGCCCGAAAGCAGCAGACAAAACGCCGGTCAACCCTCCATGAGAGAATAACACGGCCTTTCAGGGAGGCAGAGAGGGGTATTAATTAGACCGGCAGTCAGCGCTCTTCCTTGCCGCCTTAATGACCCTGCGGTCCATGAGGCAGGTGTTTTATTTATCCATGTCTGCGTGGGGATGGCTGCGTTTCTGTCAGAGAAGCAGCTGCTGAGAGGGAGCCGTAAATGTTTTAAAGGTCTGAATTTAAAGCTCCTGTGAGGAGTTTTAGCTCATTATGAAACAGACTCAAATTAATACTGATGCCTCTGTGTGACCCACAAAAGCAAACAAGGCTGTCAGCGCTAAGACTGATCATTTCTAATTAGCTGTTATTAATGCTTGTAACCACTGCTGCCAGGTACGTGTCAAAGTTACGACACACCGCAGAAGCAGCAGGAAATACAGACAAAGCTGTGCATTCATACCATTCATGTCCGTGAATGGCAGGACATGAAGCTTTTTTAATGCACCAATATCTAAATATTTCATATAGATATATTACCCATAATATATTTAGAACTAAAATATGTTCAGTCTTTTTTATATATAGTATATGCAGTGCCATTAACAGGAATATTTTAATAGCACATCTTCAGCAACATCACTGCCCTGAAAAGAAACAATCTGCTTTACACAGATTATTTTGTATTCCCCATTAAGAGTTCCAACTTCATCCCTCAGAAATGAGGCAGGCAGACACAAAGGCATTCCTGAAGATCAAAATTTGAGGTTTTCTTTGTGTTTCATGTCTCATGTGCAGCTTTGACTCTGAAGACTCTGCTAGTTAAAAAAAGATCCCGTAGAAGAAACGAGGTTTCTTCAGGTCGTGCGAAGGTGATGTTGTTCAGTTGTCTTTTTAATGAGGACATTTTTGGTTCAGAACTCTAATTATAAAAAAATCCCTGACAGAGCACGAAGACAGGCAGATGCATATGAACCTCTGAAATGTGTCTTCTTTTGAATTTCTTTTTACACAGGGCATAAACTGTCATGTGATCATCTGTTTTGTGAGATGCTTGTTGTTCTTTACTGTCATTTGAGGTGTATGCTGTTATGGGCTGAGCATCAGTTGATGCCAGATATTCAGACAAACCAATCAGAAGACCCTGTGGAGTTTTTGGCATAGTGCCTGTTGTTGTGTTTTTGTTGGTCTCTCTCTCTCTGGTGCTCCTGATCAGGAGGAGCTCTGTGCCGTACTGAAAGAGCAGCTTTTTATTTGTTTGAGTGTCTTTGAAAATATTATCAATCCTTTTTCGGTTCAGTTTTTCTTGCTTTGTCTGCATATTTCTGGTTTGGATAGTTTGGCGGTTGAGCTTGAAGCCAGAAGGCCCCCTTGGCATTGTTGCCTTCAACTCCTCTCTTGTTCTTTTTCTCCTTTGTATATTTGTACGTGCATATCAAGTTTCTGTGTACCTCGCAGAATTGACTTTCCCAACGGGATCAGAAGAAAATAAGTTGTGTGAGTGAAAGAAAACATTCGCCAAAAACTACCTCTGGTTGTGGGGGTGGCAGACTGGCGCACTTTTCACTGGATGCTTCTGTGCGAACGTCAAACCGATGTGAAGAACTGTCTGGAGCACTGCTGAGAAATACTCCTGTCAACCACCTCCCTGAAAATTAAAAATTCATGCAGTTAAAAAAAGAAGATAGTCAACACCACAAGCTTCAGAGTTCAAAGGTTGACTCATAAAAAAGCACGCGCTTGTAAATAAAATATAGCTAACAGTGTTTTGTTCATTGTGCAGGGTCAGAATTTTGTTTGCTAACGTGACCAGGACAAAAACTCTGAGGGTTTTCTGTAACCTTCTTGCTCAAAGCAACCATGTGTATTAAAAATGCTACACACTTGTGCTGCACAGTGTCAGGCAGAGGTGATTGTGCAATTGAGGGAATCACCCGCATGTTGAAAAAACAGCAGAAAAGAAATGAATCAGGTCACTGAATGACACAGTTTCAGCCCTTGCTGCTCCATTTAGACGATCTCTTGGGGACATCAAACAGAAGAAGAGGGAGATTGAAAAAGGAGAAGGGATATGGTGGAATTTCTACAGCTGTGATTTGAAGGCATAGGGAAGCCACACTTTAAACTCCGTCTCTGGACAGGTCTCCCATTTGGACATCAGCTGCTATTCTTGGTGTCAATGTGCTTCTTTTAGTTCAGTCAAGCATAGGCTTACAGAGCAGCTTGTGATGATGAGGCTGGGGAGCAACAGCAGTAGTGGAGGTTAAATGAGGTGTGGAGGGACCTCTGCTGTCTAAACCTGCAGTTGCATCTTGAACTGAGGGCAGCCTTGTTGGATCACATCCATAAAAACAAACGACAAGAGTATTTAAAGAGCGCGGACAAACCAGATCTAGTGTCTCACCTGGACTGACCTGAAGTGCTCCAGCGCTTTCAACTAAAGGTACAGTCTGTCATAATTAGCTGCATTTAGAAGAACAGACTTTGTGGAAATGGAATTAAATAGTCAGGAGTGTGTTCAAATAGTTTATAAAAATCATTTTGCCATATTTCTATAGCAGCACAGGATGGATTAACTAGTCACATAAGCGACAAAGAAGAGTTGTAGTTATCGAGTGCAGACGAATTTGTGATGATGGAAGATTTGTGAAGTGGTAAAAACCTGAAAAATAGCGGGACATACTTGTCATACAATAAAAGAGCTACTTGTCCTTGAATGATTCGGTTGCCTCACCAGAGGAAGGTGTGAGCAAGGGAGCATTACCATCTAGAATCTGACCACTAGACATTGATAAAAACTTTCATTTCTACCTTTAAACCATTTGAAGGATGCAGCAGCATAACTCAATCATTGCAGTTTGCATCTACTATACCGCTTCAACTGTTATAACTGTACTTTATGAGGCAAACGTGACAGTTTCACACAGTATAGCACAGCTATTTTCCTCCCTATTACATCCCAGTGGCGCTATCATGCAGCACAGGCCTGAAATATTCTACCCCATAAAGTTTTGATCAACCAAAGGTCAAAGGTCTTCCTTCTTTTTAGACTGCCTACCCAAGACTCTGATAGCTATAGAACTGTTTCAAGCCATAACTTTTATTAAAAAAAAAAAAAAAAAAAAAAAAAAAAAGGGGGGGGGGGGGGGGGGGGTCTTTGGGGACTTGATGGCAGAGTGCCTGTGGCCCAACTAACTTGAAGCTTTTCTTCGCACTTATTAAGGTTTTTCCTTCTTTAAATTCTTGCTTGTGTTGTATATCGCTTTGGAAAAAAAGCATCTGCTGAATGAAATCGTAGAAATTGTTATTCTTTTACTTTAAACAACCATTTAGCCTTTGTTAGGGATTAAATAGTTATTTATGTTGGGCTTACGTGGACCCATATGGGTTACACAGAATACACTGTGCATATGTTGTTTAGGGTGTTTATATGCATGTGTGTCTGTTATTACACATTGATAGTTGATTGTTTTTCATTGCTTCTAGAAACCAACAACTGCGGATGCATGTAAGCATTTGTAGCACTTGTGTCCCAAACAATTCTGCTGGGAATGATATATTATTGAATTGTATCATATCATACTGAGTCCTATAACATGATATCACATCACATCTCATTTTAATGCATTATTTAATTGGATTTAAAATATTCGGACACTTCTGCTTTTTTCATTTGTTACTCTTCCTTATTTTATGTAACATTGCTTTGTAGAACACTCTCCTATGTGTTTAAAAGGTGTCGTGCAAATAAAGCTGCCTTGCCTGAATACAATTAAGCTAAGTCTAATTTATATATATATAATGTAATTAACACGCTTAAATCACTTTTATTTAGGCTTCTGCTGCCCTCTGTTGGTAAAAACAGCTCAGAGGTCATGAGTGTTTTTATAGGACTGGACTTTGTGACTTCATGAATAATGTCTGTTTTTGATATGTGCACACAAGCATGCAGACAACTTCTATTCTTGTCAGTTTATTTTATATTAAAGCTGTCAAACAAATACCAGAACCATTAAATGCATTTGAATGAAAGAAAGGTTTCTGGAGCAATCAGATACTTCTATAATGCGTTCATTATAACTCAATCATACAGATTTAGACACATAAATTAAGTGTCTCTGGTTCAGTTGCTGTCTGCTGCAGCAGCTTGTGTTCTCCACCTAAGTCTCCAAGTATTAAGAGGGCAAAGGTTAAAGTCGGGATTAAGGCTAAATGTGGCATTCTTCAACTGCAATGTGATAAATCAGACGTGATAGCTTGTGGTCATTATGTCAAATGTGTAACTGTCAGTGCAACATGGGAAATGTGGTCAAACAACTCTGCGTTACAGACGCAGAAAGTGCTGTGTCATTTGGTAATTTTAAAGAGACAATAGCTCACAAAAGCTTCTGCTGGACTCATCTCTGCTGCTGTGACTGACAGCCCACAGGTGCTCGGATACACGGCGTCCAATGAGGAGCCTGTCATGTGAGTAGGCTGTGTGGCAGCTGACAATGTGGAAATAGTTACCTGCTCCACATACTGAGATGAGAGTGGGTGTTTTTTGGAGGCGGTATGGTAAGTCATTCACAAAGAGCGCCTTACGACGGGCCAAAGCGAGGGGGGCCTAGGTTGGCTCGGTTGTACGGCAGTCAGCACACCACTTGGCCACTGACACCTGCTACCACATCCAAGTGTTGTCACAACTGTCAAAACCTAAACAGGCGCTAACACTACCTCTACAGAGCACACTCACACCCCAGCTGGCCTCGCGACAACTGTATTAAACTGTTAGTCTGTTGATGCCTTGTTCTCACTTTTCGTTGTCTCAACATGGCACGCTGGTGGCTCAGGAAAAGTCTAATCGCTAACTGTTTTACTTATGGCAGCTGAAAAAGATGAAACCAACTTTTTTAATACAGGAACAAAGATCTACTAATATATACATATATTATTACCTAAAAGCAAAAATGTTAGGCTTTTTGTCTTGATAAATTATCAGGAACTATGTCTGAATGCAAACACCCCCATGACTCTTCCAGAAATAAACCAAATTAACTCTCACAGCATTTAGATGGGAAAAAAATCTTTAAAATTATATTGTTGATGCCGCCAGAGATACATTGAATGAAAAATAAAATAAAAATCATCCATTTGATGGTTCTGGGTGGGTCTGATGAACAGCCAACGGTATGCCTCAGGTTGTTATCAAATTCCTGAGTTAAGTCAGAAAGCATAACTTGTTTAACATGTTTAAGTACTAACTGGTTAAGTGACTCTGGAAAATGTAAATTCCACTTTATGTGTTGGAGTAAAATGTATCACAATGACAACAACAAATCTAATAAGCATATACATTTGAGGAAAAAGTTATTGACCCATTTGTGCCATGTGTTCTTAATCACATCAAAGCTGAAGGTGTGAAAAAGTGGAATTTAAGGTGCAGAGGAGTTGACTGCAAAGTGAATGGTTAAAATGTGTAACATGCAGAATCACACTCAAACTACTGAAGCTAATGAGTAAATAATCAATAAACCTCATCATGCAGGATTCATGAAAGATAAAGAAATTGTCTGCTCTTGAATCTGTGACTCATTTTTTTAAACCAAAGATCTGTTTTCCTCACATTGAGAAGCTCTGATTGAATTTACTTTTATCTGACTTTACAGAATAACTGAAGATGAAAGCTTTTACCAAACAGCAGCGATCACGTGCCTCGTAGTTTGGGACACTTTGACTGCTGACTCACAGCCTTGATAAGGTGTCATGGTGGGTGATATTACCCAAGCTGCTTTGGGTCAGGGGCAGGACCAGACGCGAGATGGTTTTAGACGGCTAAAATTACAAACTGGCATCAGATAAATTTAGAGGTTAGACACTAAAGTACTTCTGACAGGATGGTGTAGCTGTCCTCTAAATTTGTGTGTAACATGTAACCCACTTGCCCAGCTGCCGACCTCTGACAAATACAGCACATAAAAACTGTAATTCCTACTCAGACGTCACTAAGGTTATATTTGCGGTCTAACAAACTATATGAGCTAAAAATTAAATAATTAATATGACATTAGTATGAATTCACTGTGTAGACATTTCATTCTTTTCTAATTATTACCTTATAATAATTTCCCAGAGCTCTGCATGAAATCATCATTTTACTTTTAAGATCAATTTTTAAAAATAGATTGATAGATAAATGACTTGAGAGGTTAATGAATAGCCAAATTTATTCCCTGACAGCCAATCAGATTAATCAACTAATCCTTAGACGCCAGTCAGGACACAATAAACGTCTTGGTGTAGGCGATAACTCAGGCAGCGGTACCCCTATAAATTAAGTCTCACTATCAGAGAGATAATAAACTGTCCTGGTCACTAGGTTACAGCTCATCATATTGAGAATATGAAATATTTGAAGTCAGCAGAGCCAGTCAGTGAGGAGGACGTCCCTCTGTCGGCGGACAATGGGAGTGGTCTGTGAGTCTGTGTTTGGCTGCTGTTTCCCAAACGGGGCGCGCGCGTCAAAGACAATAACACAGTGCTCCAGACAATCGGTGACAAAACCACAGAATAATAATATGATTTCTAAATGTATATTTAGATACATAATTTAATATATTTGTGATAAAAATATATATTTACATAAAAACAGCACCACTAATCAAGCTTTGCCTGCTGCACGTGCGTGTGAGGTGGCCAAACAATAGGGATTTGTTCATTTAATTTCATTGCAACTAACGGGGAAAACATAAATAATATTTTTTTTTTCAACATTCAAATGCCAAAAATAAGTTCCTTTACCCGAAATCTATTAATTAATCGCGCTCCCAAATTTACTCATTCCCTCACTCCCTGATCCACGTTCATCCCTTTACTCCCCCTCCCTCGCCTGCGCACGTGCGCTTTATAGTACAACTCATCCCTTCATTCCCCCCTCCCTCCTCAGCTCGGCTCTCACTCACTCCTTCACTCTCTCCCCCTCCCTGCCTTCTTCCTCGCATTCACTCGTTCAGTCCACTCCAGCTCACTATAACCCACTAAAACCCACTAACTCGGCTACACTCTCACACACGCATGCACACTCACTCACTCACACACCAAATAACAAAACAATCATCCTCAACTCACTGTGAGGACACAGGTGGACGGACGGATGAACTCAAATTGATTTCGATTAATTTCCTAATTTTGATAACGGCATTAATCTGAAGTAATTGGACAGAGAATGCATATAAGCGATATGAATATAATATTATATCATGATATCTATTTGCACAACAGTGGACACACTGCCTCAAAATAGGCAATGTCCCATTGTAGCGCACCCTGTAGGGAGTAGCCTTCTTATAAAGTGCATGCCTGTCCGGTGTTCTGCACCTTGAGTGTGATGTGCTTGAGGAAAGTGATTTGCTTCTAATGCAAAAAAAAAAAATAGTGTTCAATAAGTGGGATTACCATGCCATAAAAGTCGGAGGAGAGCACTGCTCCAGTGTCTGTGACTTTCATATAGGAATCAAAATGGCGTTGCAGGGAGGGACAACAGACCTGAAATAAAATTAGAAATAAAATAGGACAACAAGAGTAAACTTTTTTTTATTTCATGAGGGGTTTATTTTCTTAAGACTGGCAATAGAGACATTAAATGAAAAGAGAAGAAGCCAAATGTCAAAGCTGTTAATGACTGATCTCTGATGCGCCAGTTCCTGAACAATAGAAAGCCATCACTGCGCCCTGTATTGAAGGACTTTGGTTTTGGCTGCAGCCCCCCATGCAGCTGAACTCACACCTGGACACACATTTAACACCTAAACCCCCATCAGAATGACAGTGAAGAATAATATGACCTGCTATCACAATCCCTGATCTTTGGAGGTGTTGGCAACTTTCCTGACAATGGAGCGCGAGCTGCGACTGCCATAGTGACACTTATAACCAATTCCGTCCAAAAAGCAGAAAACACAGCAAACTAAACCATCGATTTCAGACCTATATAGATCCAGATTAGCATCCTGGGTGTCACCTGTGATTTACATACAGTGACATTTAATTTATACGTGGTTTAACACTAAATAATCTCGACCACGTCACCCAAAGTCAATGGCCGGACTGTGTTAGTTGGGAAAATGTATCAATGTATTAAAAGCGAAAATGATTATCTACATCCGCAGAACCGCGTGCTTCCCTCTAAGCATAGATTAAATTTTGATATGCATTGACTGGTTTGGACACATGAGCCGTCTGTTTGGGTCAATTTAACGCGAATTGTGCAAAATTGTTCACAGCACGCGCTACTTCCAGCGGGTTTTCTGGGAATAAAAGTTGTTCGCCGGCGCGGATGAATACGAGCAAGTGTTTCCACATGAAGCCCAATGTCCCTGCTATCAGTCCATGGTGTTTTGTCGAACAGTTCTGCCTTACAGTTTTTATATTTACCAAGAGATGGAGGACGAAGAAACACAAACGGGACGGCGCCAGTTCCATGGAGTCCGTTAGATCAGCTGCTGGCAGTTGGTGTTCTCAATCACGTCCGCGGATAGGCTTCATAGGTTCAGTGGAGCGCCTGTGGAATAAGAGACTTTAAGTGATCTTGCAAACTGTCGCGTTTTTAAGGCAATTATTAAATATATATTTTTTGAGACAGCAGAAAGCGAGCTTTTGTTTTGCAGCTCGGACTTTCCAGGGAAGCTTTATTTGTGGTCGTGAGTATTTTTCCTGTCGCTTTTCCTGATACTCGGGTGCACCAGCTGAGTCGGGTGAAATACCACTTCAGGACTTTTTCTTTCCACCTGATAACTGACTGAAAAGAACACTGACCATGGCAGAGACATCCGCAGCTCCAGCCAAAGCCAAAAAGTCATCCAAGCCCAAGAAACCGGCTTCCCATCCCAAATATTCGGATATGATAAAGGCAGCGATCGTTCACGACGCGAGCCGGAGCGGAGCGTCCCGTCAGTCCATTCAGAAGTATGTGAGGAAGAACTACAAGGTGGGCGACAACGTCGATACGCAGATTAAACTGGCCCTGAAACGGCTGGTGGCAAATGGGGCGCTCCGCCACACCAGAGGCGTCGGTGCGTCCGGATCCTTCAGGCTGGCCAAACCAGAGGACTCCAAGAAACCAGCTAAGGCAACTGCATCAGCCAAACCAAAGAAGGCAGCGAAACCCGCCAAACCCAAGAAGGTGGCCAAGCCCAGGAAGGTGTCCAAAACGCCCGAAAAACCCAAAAAGGCAGCTGCGAAGAAAGTGAAAAAGGTCGCGAAAAAGGCGACACCAGTGAAAGCCAAAAAGGCAGCACCGAAGAAAACCAAGGCAGCCAAGCCAAAGCCAAAACCAGCAAAGAAGGCAGCCAAGCCCAAGGCAAAGGCTCCCAAAAAGGCAGCGAAAGCAGCAAAAAAGAAGTGAAGGACAATATCAAAAAGGAACTGTAAATACTTAAGGATATGTTTCTTATATGTATTATTTTTGTAAGGTCTCATTCAAACTTAAGCTAAATTTACCAAGTTGTTCCCTCCATTGCACTATTGACTAAAGATGCTGTAGAAATTATTGTGATCGTTTTATTTGGCGTTAACAATGCTGTTCGTTTCTTTCTGATCCTTGGATACAAATAGACTGAAAAGAATAAAAATGTATATAGAGTTGAACTCACAGTAATTGTTTGTGCACGGGGTCATATTGAAGCTAAAAGTGTGTCAATGGTGAGCATTGTGGAGCCTTTACAATGTGCAGACTATGTGCAGTGGACAATAAGATCTTCCTGAAGGCTCTATAGCTGTCATTCACGCTCCATTCTGTATAATTTTTTTTCCATGTTCACATAACTCCTAGACCACATAAAACATAATACTGTGTTCTTTCAATTTAAGACTGTTTATACTGATATTCAATAAACCTTGTTCATCTTCTACTAACTATTGTCCTTAAGTCATTACGCGCATTTTACGCGTGCGTAAAATGCTCTATGAAATAAATGGAGGAAGTATTCACGTAAGCAGGAGTAAGAATATATAAACCTAAAAAACTGCACTGATATTTACAACAATCATATATAAATTCAAATGAGTTCTGTTCATTTGATTCCGAAATTATGAAGTTGCAGCTACTATACACAAAGATGTTAAAGATAATTCCAATTATGGACGCGCCGACAGGGGAGACAGCCATCCATCGTAGGACTGTGTCACAGGATGTGTGTTGTACACAATAAATTCAGTACTCAATAAGTAATATGAGGGAAATAAATGGTGTATGCCATCAGGTAGTTTCAATAAAGGGTATAGGGTTTCTTCAGCAGGACGCTGTTCTATTAAAAGCTTGGAGCAGCTTGTCTAGTTCTATGGAAGACGCATACTTAATGTCGGGTGTTGGTTTTGAAATCAGTTTCTATGGGGAAAAAATGGTAGAAACAGGTGTTCACGAATAAGTTCTTTCAAAGGAATGAAGCTGTGATGAACAAGATATAACTCCCTGGACATCTTCAGCGAAACGGTTTGAGGGGTTTTGAAGAGCGCAGCAGAAGAACGTCTTTTAGGTCAACTTGGGTATTCTCTATGTTTCCTATCAACTATTAACTTGAATCAAATCCAAACATCCACATCTCTCTAAGTGGCCATAGAGTAGTGAGGACTCAACTACGTTGTTACACCCACACCTCAATATCCCGACCCTCACCTGATGCATGATACTGCCATCTGGTGGTGTTTTGCAGGAACTTCACTTCAGCACATTTGAGACAGCAGGCAGGAGCAGACAGCCCGGAGTCACACTGATTAAAGTGAGGATAACACGCATGTTATCTTCAACATACTGCTTCTCATTATCTTTTTTTTTTTTGAGAGAAAGGTATAGAATAACCAAACTAACCTGTCAGCCAGCATTATGTAGGAGGATCAAAGCAGAGCCCACTCCTCCAAGGCATGCTGCTCTTAAATTTGAGAAGCAAGAAACAACAAGGTAGTAATTTGTGCCTCTTCACAAAAACACCAGACTTGAGTTCTTTAAACAAAAATGCAGAATACAACCTCTCACAGTCATAGCTATAGAAGAAAACCAAGGTTTGTAAAATAATCAAGCAAAACTGGTCAGAATTAATTCACTCTGAATAACTAGATACAATTATTAGATGCCAACTTAAACGCACTGGGTATCCATCACATTTAGATAAAGCAAAACATTCATAACATCTTTCATCCAAACATCCACTTCATCATCTTTTGGGAATAGTCCCCACCCAGTCTGGTCTTTTATTAAACATCTAAATAAGATTCAAGTAAGAAAGCAGCCGCATTTTAAAAGTCACAGAAGTGTATTCTGTATTCTGCAGAGGGGAAAAAAACTGAGCTGATTAAAGCAACATATCTGAACATGACAGTGTCATGAAGGAAAACAAGGACGATGGCAGATTATGTAACAAGGTCAAAGTGTGTGCACAGTGTCAGGTGTGTGAATAGAAAAAAAAATACAGATTGACAGTTTTTGTCAGCCTCAATTAAAATTCACTCCATTTCTTTTAGATAGATAAATTAAAAATAATTCGACCAGATTTCTTATCTGTAAGGTTTTCTTGGCTTCATTTTAAGAGTTCTTGCAAATGCATCAGCAAAAATTTTCATGCATATCTCTCGCTGCCACACGGAGGCCTCGCTGCTAAAACCACTTAAATGTTTCATTTTCAGGCAGACATGCTAAAAATACTCTTTTGCTGTTGGGAGATATTTGGCAAATCTGATATGAACATCTTGTATTTGCTGTGATCAAAAGGAAGAATTGTTCATTACAGAGCTCCTGCAAGAGCTTCGTTCGCAGCCCATCAGGATGTTTGCTCAGTTAAAAATCTCTCTGTGCTGCCCTTTGGTTCTTCAGTCGACTCAGTTTGGCATGTTTTAATATCAAGCTTAGGAAACAGCATGTACTGTATACAAAATCTCTCCAATGTGAGCGTTAACACTGAGCAGATAATGGAGGGGAAAACGTTAGGGTGGAAGCGGCTGTCCTCCTTTCCCCTCCTGTAAAGCACCTGTTTGGACATGAGCAGTTCTTCATGTATCTATGCTCCTCAGAGCGCAGACAGGCTAACTCAAAGCCAGCCTGGTTGGACGACATAAGGCAGATAAAGCTGGTCACAGCAGCGCAGGGATTAATATGATCAGTAGCTTCCATTTGCCCTTGAACTACTGTGATGAACTGATTCAGAGGGTAGGACCAAGAGAAGAAGTCAGACGCTGAGATGGACAGTCTTTGTGGTAGAAAGTAAAAAGATGCAGACTAGGTTTAGTTCAGACTGCTGTGGTTCTGGATGTGGTCTTGGTGGTTTGGTCTTGATGGATGGATTGATGGAGTGTCAAAGCTGAACAGCAGCTTGTTGTTGATCATTTCACTCTGACGACAGCTCTGTAGATGGCGAAGCCCAGAACTGCAACCACGGCTGAGCCCAGTGCTACTCTCAGCCAGAACGATGAGCTGCTCATGTCGGAACCATTCAGGTTTCTGCAGATCGGAGAGGAAAAAAAACAAAAAAAGTCAGTAACAAAAAGGAAAAAAATCTCCATCTCGCCTGAACTTATCTGCGTTTTTCTGTTATTGAATTGCACAGCAGCATAATGTTTGGTGGAAACATACGGATACGTGGCCGCCCAGGCAAGCTTGCTGTAGATGTTCTTGCTGGTGGAGTCGTGGTACAGGCTGGAGAAGGGCAGAGGTGGAGGCAGTCGGTGTTTATAACAGAACTCAGCTGGAGTCATCCCGTGGAACTGCTTGGCTTCAGGAAGATCCACCTTGGAAGCAACCAGCACACATGGGATGTTGCTCTCCATGTAGTGTTGCTGTATAAGAGATGGGAGAATGAGTGAAAAGGAGAGCCTCAACTCTTATAGCAAGTCTACAAGTCATTTGTTAGTTCTCTAAAGATTTCAAAAGAGGAAGAAACTGGGAAAAAAAGGTGCAAATTAACAGCAGAAGAAATTTTTCGAAAGACTTTGGACAACAGAGTATTTTAACAGCACGAACCGGAACAGATGAACTGAAAAAAATCCTGATACTGTTTTTTTTAACTGTTTAATTACTCCTGTAGTTTTTGCAGAGACCTACCTTATATATGCTGGCACAATAATCAAAAGAATGAGGGTCACTAGTATCGTACATGAGACAAGCAACATCACAGGAAGCGTCTGATGCCTTCAGGAATTCCACCTCCACATCTACCTCATTGAGCTGCATGAGGAGAGGAGAAGTGTGGATCAGGATTAAGTTAAGTCAGGGTTTAGAGATCAAGGGTGAATCTTAAGACCAGGACAGGAGTGACTTACAATAAGGTACTTCTCCTGCTTGCTGACATGGACAGTGTTTATGGCGTAAGGGGAGAAGGCACTGCTGGAGGTTTCTTTATTCTGCAGATCAGAAAATAGAGAGAAAAAAAACAGTCTGCTTAGAATAATCCAAACCGACAACAATCATAATATTGTCACAGTGTAATAACACATTCAGCTCCAGATGAGCAGACGGTGGCTTACTACTACACTGCGGCCCAGGAAGGCCTGGAGGAAGGCGGTCTTTCCGGTCCCACGCGGTCCAATCACCTTGCAGAGGAACACAGTCCGCTGTGTCTGAAATTTTTCTAGGTCCACCTCTTTCTCACGTGTTACTGCACACACACACACACACACACACACACACACACACACACACACACACACACACACACACACACACACACACACACACACAAAGGCAGAGAGACAAACGAAAACACAATCACACAGAGCTGTCACTGTGCCTGATCTTACAAAATGGTAACATAAACAATCTTCAGCAAATCAAAGGAGAGTGTGACTGGATCTCTTTGGTAAACGCTGAGATGTGATTCAGGCAACTTTAAATTCCAAAGCACAGGAAGCTGAAAAAAATCAACTTGTTGAAGAAGCTCAAATCATGAAAGGATGTTTTTCTCCTGATCCTGCCTCTGTTACGCTCAATTTCTGTTGGCAAACAGAGCATGCAGGCTACAGTTAAGTCAATAGAAAACACCACATGCTCTAACCCGTTTACAAAAACAGATCTAAAGTATCCCAGATCTCATCAGCAGACTATGAAAATCAAGTGTGAATACACCAAAGGAATGACTGCAAAAATTAGGCCTCAATTGTCAAAAGCAAGAATAAAAATGCTGTAATGCATTTATCCCATACTAAATGATGCTGGAATGTATTCTGAGTGACTTGAGGCTAAGATAGAGTGACCTCTAGTGGCTGTTTTAGGACTTCCAGCAGGAACAATGTAAGTTTATGATACAATGCAGGTGCATCTTACACAAGTGGGAGAGCAGTGTGTTCATCTCGCTTGTGTAATACAACTCAACACACCAGGTTAGCTTTTATGCAAAGAGAGATTAACTGTTCTTAGATATATATGTATCAATAGTTTATGATAAAAACAGAAGTGGTTTTGTTATAAGAAAGTGTAACAGCACCAAATCAGCTCATGTTCAGGGATATATAAGACTCAGCTTATGTGGCAACAATCTATACTGTCAACCTTAACTCCACTGTTCATCAGTCCAGACTGCACACTTGACAAAAAGTTTGTGTTGCATGAAAAGAAAAATCCAGTTATCAGTTTATTTTATTTTATTCAAATTATTTTTTCTCCAAATGGTTAAAAAATAAATAAACCACTGACAACAGAGGTCAAAAAACGTAGCTGTGTTTTCATTACAGCTAGAATTGCGCAAAACCTAAATATTGCAAAAAGAAAATGGTAATAAAAACATCAAAATTTCGAAAATCCTCTCAAATTGCAGAAAAAGTTTTTATTTTTCTCATGATGTGGTTTTCATAAGTTTTGATATTGAAGTTTATTGCAAAAGTGCAATGGAAACACCTTTTACACAGAAAACACCTCATCGGACCTAACGGATGCACCTCCCAAACCCTCTCAGCCATGATCCTCTCCCAGAGTCCCTTGTAAGTGTCCACTGCCACACATAAAGACTCCGGTGTTCATATTGTAACAGCTCAACTGTTTATGCGTTCAGTGCAGATGGTGGCGTTTTTGACTCCTCAGAGCGAAGCAGGAGGGAGAGGCGGAGGTGTGTGTGAGTGAGAGAGTAGGTGAGCTTGAGATGAGATTTCGTTCATGCCTGTTTTGAGTTGGCGTGGTCACAGCCGACAGTGACCAGTGAATAAAAACACAAGTGTTTATGAATCTGCATCGTCATCATTGCAGAGTACGAACGGACAATATTTTAATGCCCTCAGCTCTTAAAATGTTGGGGATGTCCATGGTTACTGCCAGTATCAGTCCTCCTCTCTTCTTCCGCATTAATTCTCGCAGGACGAGATTGTAATGGAAACACCGGCAAGGCGCAACTGTACTTTTTTGAAACTTCAGAATTATCACTTTCATTCTGCAGTTAGAGTCTCCCTGTTAGATAACAAGTTTCTTTCTCTCCTCACACATCCACTGTCGAGTCGACTAAAAATTGCTCACCTCTGGCACAGGGACAGAACGTGTGATTAGCAGCAGTCAGACGCATTACATCACGCTCTCCCATCTTGTCAAAGCTTTCCTTACTGACTGCCCTCAGTTAACCAGGAGGTCACAGACAGTTCATCAGCACAGAGGCACTACTGACACACTGTATACACACAACCGTCCAAAGATGAGGCCATCATCAGCACTTTAGTCAAATAAAACATCGTGTTTGAACTGTGAACCAAGCTTTTCAACCATGCTTGCCTAAATATGTTTGCACATGCAGTCTGTGAACACACAATACAAACCGGACTATTGCTTTACATCTCAAGGACACGTATGTAAATCTCTTTGGACAGGGTTAAGACCACTAATCCTCTAACAACACTTAACTATGAGACTGGGCATTAAGTTAACAAAGAGGATGTAAACTATGCTCCATAGGACGAAGCTGTGAACCTTTTTTTATTTACATGCTGTTTGTTTGTGATTTCAACCATTCAAAATGTTAACCACACACACACCTGTGATTGCGGCAGTCTGAGACTCCTGCTCAGTGAGGATTGGGTAGCCTAGGTATCCTAGGTGCTCCAGGCAACGGTGGATGTCAAGGTATGCAGAAAGCCTGCGCGTGAAGGGATTGACAAACATGTGATCTTGAAGCAGTGCGGAACAAAAGAGTGTGCAAACGTGGAAAGCAAGCGCAGGTTAACTCAACCGTACGATACGAGAGTCAGGTGAGGTACTTACGTCCACTGACAAAGGAAACCGTGATTAGAGATGTAGCCTTCGTCTGTGGTTGGAACAGTCATGTAGACATCGGGGCCCCACGGCATGTACGGACAAACACAGAAGAGGTTCTTTAGCTCCGTCTGTGACAGCGCCGAGTCTTTGTCCTAAGAAGGGAAACGGATCACATTTTGACACATGGAAACCCTCTATTATAATACAGTAAACCACAGAAACATCATAGCCTGATGTTGGAAACTCTTCTCGAATGAATTGGATAATCAGACTGTCACTCACTTCATCGTACTTGTCAAACAGCCGCTGAAGGAACTGGTAACCAAAGTTATTGAGCTCTGTGGTGCAGCCGACGGGGACTCGTAGTCTGCAAAAACAAATAAAACATGTTGAAAATATGCTAAACAGCATATTTCAGTTTAATTGCTGTTTTCAATAATTTTTTGTTGTCTCACTCCCATTTCTTTGTTTTGCATTTAGAAACTCTACTTAGAACCTTTTTAAAATCCAACAGTGCCAAAATGTAAATTTGTGCAATTTTTCATCTGGTCTTAAAATTTTGATTAGGTGTATAGTGCTAAAGCTCAATAAAACAGAAAACTATCCTGCAGAATACAAAGATCTCTGAGCAATATGATCAGTGTAAAACTCATACAGCTAAGTGTTAGGCACAGTGTCACATAACGTACTCAGGGTAAAGGTAGTCGTCCGTTAACTCGAGGTTGTCATCATAACCGAACTTCCTGAGGATCGTCCATGTGGTTTCATGTCTCCCTCTCTGGATAAATAATGTATTAAGGAACAAGAAACCTGAAGAGAAGAGAATATGTGGACATTAGTTGAGTGTTGCCTTGCAACAACAAAAAGGTTTAAGGTTGCATGATGTCATTCCTGACTGATCTTTACCGTTCAGTGTCAGCCCGTTGTCCTGCACTCCATCGCTGGTGTTCTTCCAAACCACTGTCTTCACGTCGTCTAAGGCTTGAGGTGCCAGAGGATTCCCAAAGCAGGATTTCTACACATGAGAAAAAGTGTTTTTTTTTATTAGAGATAAAATGCTTAGAAGAAGATAATGATTGTGAAATGTCGAGGGAAGTTCTTTGGTACCTGAAAGCTGTTGAGCTCAGCGTCACTGAGGATACGATCATTGTCCTGGTCGGAAATGTAGAATATTCTGCTGAGGGCTCTCACACACAATGGTTTTAGCTGATAGGGGAATACAAAAGGAATTAAACATTACTTGACTCATAGTTTGTATGCACGTTTATAAACGCATGTATAAGAATGGAGAGACCGGCCGGCTCCCAAGTAAGCAGCTGATTTCCAAAAAAGGCTGACCTGCTTGTCCTCAGGGTCGTAGAGAGGGGCAGTGGGGTGAAGAACTGCCTTCTGTGCATAGTAGAAGAGCTCCGAGATGTTTTTGAGGTTCTTTGCAGAACACTTCAAGACGAAAAAAAGAAAAAAAGAGTATTTCAGATACAGATGAAGATTTCATACACATGAAGATTTCATGTGCTCGTATCTAAACAGCAAGGTGAGTAGGTGTCTAAAAAGAGAAAGGTGTAACTAGTAGCTGAGCACATCAGTGTGACTCAGTGCACGTATACCTCTACACATGTCTCGATCTCAGAGAACTGGTTCATAATGGGAAGAATGGTTTCCATTGAGCTCCCACAGCGCAGATCAGACTTGTTCCCCACAAGAATGATGGGAACTCTAGAGACGGAAGGAAAGCCAGGATTAAACAAGAAAGAAAGACTAAACTTTCATTATGTATTGTATTTAAAAAAAGGACATTTCAGACCAGGTTATTCTGCAAGGAAAGACATCCAAAGCAGTCAAAGCTTTAATAGTCTGTGCTGGGAATTTGGCTGAGAACAGGGGCTCAAATTCCCAGACTTCCTAGTTTGCCAACATTACACATGTAAACAGTAGACGGGAGCAAAGTACAATGTTATAAAAGTGCACAAATCAAACAGGTGACACATACTTGTTGCCTTTCTCTGCATCTCCGTTGACTAAAGGTATCCATTTTGTTTTAATCTGAAAAAAAAAATGCAGTGTGAAAATCCACTTTGTTGATATTTCACACAGAAAGATGCTGACATAAGCTACAGCTTGCTACCTTGTCTATTGTATCCTCATTGGTGACATCGTACACCACACACACCACATTAGCCTGCGCAGGTTGGAGAAAAAAAAACAGGATATATTATTATTAAAAAAAACAAACATTCGTTCTCAGATATAAATACAAGATTTAGGGACAGGGTACAAAAAAGAAGAGAGGAATAAAACATCCGAACTAATCAGGCACATTAATGAAATGTTAAAGCGTTCAAGAGACGATGACAAAAATAAGAGGAAATAGAAAACTGCGATAAGGCTGGTGTTGTATCCTACAGACTCCTGATTCTGCTCACAAAAAATTGACACACCAAAGAAACCCTGCATTCCTTACATGGTTTAGATGTATGTTTTTTTGTCAACACTGGACAGTTAAACACTGAGGATTTCCAGGATGAGTCTAGTGTGATTTACTTACCTTGATGATCTCATCTCTCAGGACTTCATCACTCTGCTCTTTTTCTGTCGAGGGTGAAAACAAGCCACCTTAGCTAGCAAGCATACACACTCACAGAATCAGCACAGCTGGTGTCACAACAATCCAAGATGGGATATACAACATCGAAACGATACGCATGTGTGTCATTACCTGTGTAGTCAACTATGTGTGTGGGCACCTTCTCTGGGGTCACATCTGCTGGGATGGTGATCTCCTCAGCTCTGAGAGGAACCTGACAGAGATTAGAGGTCAAAGATCAACTAATGAAGCATCTCCTAGCAAGAGATGTGTCTATTTTGTAATGATTGTGAGGAAAAAGAAAATATATATATATATATCAATCAACTGGAAAACAACTAACAATAACTAATAATTACACACTCAGTTCTTGCCACACAACGCGTAGCAAAGCATGCCGATGAAAACAAATTCTGCAAAGCAAAACCATGCATCAAAACCACAAAATGGTCCTAGAACCCTCAATGAATTTAAATCTTCTAGTAAATTCTACAACCCATTAAAACAATGAGTGAGTGAATAAAGCCATAAAGCACATGGCTTAAGTCAGCTCAAAGGGATTATTGCTTTAATGAATTCTAGTGTGACTGGTTTACAACTGTAGCTGTGAAGTTTCAGAGTTATCAGAATTCAAATTGAGCCGCTGAAGCAAAATGGAAATTTTATCAGCCTGCAAACCATGAACAACACCAGCAGAAAACATGATCCTGTGCATCAAAGTGAACCAGTTTATTAAGCGCTGACAACTGAGGAGAAAATGAGGACTCTAGGAGGAAGCACCCCTCAGTGATAAGGGGTGCTACAAAATCACAGCAGTGTGCACTCTAACTTACCTCCTCAGGAAACTCCTCTCCAACTAAAGACATGATGAGGGAGGTCTTCCCTACCTTGGCTGAGGAAGAGAAAACAGGAAAATGTTTGAGATCACAGAGGAATCACATACTTGTAATATGGATAAAGACCTAGAGTTAAAAATTACATAAATATGACTTCCGTTATGTCAGCATGTACGAGCTAGGGACCTTAACTATTACACTGTGCACAATTACAAAGTAAACGCGTCATGTTGAGTAAAACTTGTTTAGTAACGTTTATTTATCGGTTCGAGCGCTAAATGACTGAAGCTAATGTTAAAATAACAGTTGGCTAACCAATAAAAATACTTTATACTTGACGGACAACATTTCGAAAAAAATACACATAAAAAGGGTTTAAAAAAGTGGTTAAAATATGGATTCTCATTAATCATAAGTAAACTTAAAAATACTAACTTTTTTTACTGCGGTCAACAGCGGAATTCTGTTCCGCCTACATCTAAATGTCACTTTTTCTAAGGCATGTTAGCATGGCCTAAAGGCTAACTAAATGGGCACTCAATGTTTAGAAACATCACAAACATGAAGGCATAATTAGTTAAAACACCATTACTTGCTGAGGTATGTTTCGGCACCGTGCCACCAGGAGTAACCGAGGTAAATACAACTACTAGTTAGCAGCTAACTACATTAGCTTCTATGGCTAATGTTTGCTAGTCTTTTAGCTTGTGTTTAGTTCGAGTAACTTACGTTCCCCCAATAACAGAATCCTGACGTCCTGCTTCATGTTTCCTCTCTGTTTGACGAACAGCCCGACGCGCTGCAGTGCTACAGGGACATTTATCTTTCATTTGAAAGTCAAATTTCTAGCTCAAATAAATTGTGTGCCTCCCCACAGCGCTCTGCACCCAAGGTGAAACCATACTGTTCCGGTTCACAGAGAACAGGGTGAAACTGCGCCCTCAGCTGGTACTACGGACACACTGCTGCCTTAAAGTTAAGTGCATTTCTATGATGTTTTCTTGAAAATAAAAATACAAAAGCAAAAAAAAAAAAAAAATCTTAAGAAGTACTGCAAAAATAATACCAGCTTTATTAAAACATATTCATCAGATATGATTAAAACCAGCAACGACTGTCAACATGAAACTAACAGTAAAAAGATATGCTCCAACAGGAACAGAATGTATGGCTCTAAAAGTGCAAAGTAGACACACACTTACACACACACATGAAGCATAAGGGAACTGTGTGACCTGCTCCAAAGATCAGTGGAACTTAAATACAGAAATAAAGTTATGATTCTTTCCTCGACCAGAACTCTACCTCTGCAACAGTCTGCCTATACAATTCACTTAAACAATTATATACTGGTAGTGTTCATTATACCCTAAGGGTGGGTTTTACACTGCCTTTAACCACCCCCAAAAAAACATTTGATTCATCCCATCTATTGTGCAGGCTAATATCTTAACCTCCTCTCTGATTTAGCTGAGAGAAGTTTTGCCTGAACTTTGAGTCACTGAGCTAACCTCACCAGGTGCTCTGATAATTTAATACAAAGCAACAAGGTGATTAAAATCCCCATTCAGAGGGGTGCTGCAAGAAAAGAAAACAAAGGAGACTGACGGCAACTAAAAATGTTTTCAGAAGTCTGATCTTTTCTGTCTTTATATATATATATATATATATATATATATATATATATATATATATATATATATATATATATATATATATAAGACGTTTTAACTCAGAGTTCTGACTTGAACAGTTATACAGGTTTGAAGTTTGACTTGAATCATATTTATTGAACTGAATCTGTAAGCTGATTTATCCAAAACCATCTCATCTCATTTTAGAATAGCTCCCAAACCACAGCTTTACTCATCATGTAAAATGTAAATGTAATGTATTAATTCAATTTTGAACTCACAGTAAGGAAACCCTTAATAAATAGTCAAACGTTAAAGGACACGAAACCTATCATTGTTTAAACCATACACAATAAATGTGGTAAATCTAAAACAAAGCTTCTCTTAAAGTTAAAAAAAAAGTTTCTCAAATTACAAAAAATGAGTAACAAAATGAACCAGCAATGTTAAACCTCCAAGAATGAACAGCTCTCAGAAACCCTGCACCTCCCAAAGCAGGATCTCATTATAAGCCACAGTAAAGAGGAACATCCCTGAGGGGGAGAAGTGACACATCTGCAGCGAGTCGCTGTGCTGCAGGAAGTCCTGGAACCTTCCGCTGGTCGACTCAATCAACTTCAGAACTCGCTCTGGCAGATATGAACACAATAGAGGATTAAGATTAAATAGATTACAAGCATCCTATCTAAAATATATCCAAATATAATTTATCCAACACAAAAACCTGAGAAAAACAAGATCCTAGTTTACCTTTGGATCCTACAGAGATGAGTTGACTCTTAGAGGAGAGGCTAAAACATGTGGCCCAGTGAGGGAGGGTAATCTTTTTTATTATCTGTGGAAAAATAAAATGTTTGAGATTGCAGAGATAAATACATACACTAGTATTTCCTCCAGGGACAACAGCCTAGCAGATACAAGGTAGAAAAAAAATACTAATAGAGAGTGGAGGAAGGGGGAGCTGCTGCACCTGTTTTTTAGCCAGGCTGTAGAAAGACAGCTCTTTCTCTACTCCATAGCCAGTGTACATCACCAGGCTGGGGTCTGTTGGGCAGAAGGCAGCTAGGCTTGGAGGTGGGCTGTCATCCTATGAAAAAGAAACACAAAGGGATCACGTATTAGGTGTATTACGGTAAAATAAAGACTGAGCTGACTAAAAATTTGAATAAAACCAACATTTTAGCAACACTCAACGTGTAGATGGACATTCTCAGTCATTATTATGCATTATGATTCAGTGTAAAATGATACCCCTGTATAGATGGGAGCGGGAAATGTCAGCCAGTCCAGCAGATCACATTTGTCTTTCGTCCAATCAGCAGCCCACACGCTGACACGTCTGTCGTCACTGGCAGCCAACCATATCTCATTTCCCTCCAGTCCGAAATTCTTACACTGAGAATCAGAAGATAACTTTATGAACAGCAGATGAAAAATATGTCCTAAGAAGAACTTTAGAGCTCTTTTTTAGAGTGTGTAAAAAGCATCAAATGAGAGCCATAACCTTGTCTGCCGTAGCAGGAAAGAGCAGCTGAAAGGAAATGTCAGACAGTGTTCTCAATCATAGGTGTGGGCAGAAAAAGAGTGCAGGGTACTTCTACTGGAGGGTGCCAATTCATTTCTCAGCATCAGTGAGGAGATGAAAGTAAGTCATCATGGAAAAATAACCTTTCATACTATTCACACACAGACCTGTTCAGTCACACACTGAATGGAGGTGATCTGTGCTCCTCTGTGGTCTCTGATGACACGAACAGTCGCTCCATTCACCAGGCTGCTCACTGCAATCAGACCGTTCTTCCCAGCTGAGAGGGTCACATGACCTGCAGGGGGCCAGAAATGGTGATGAAATGAAGCAGAGTAGAAAAGAGCTGTTTAAACAGAACAAGTGCCCTCCTTCTACTCAAAAGATTATCCATCAGTCCTTGAATGAAACTGTATCCAATATCCGCTTGGTGTTTGTCCTGAACCATTTTCTGTTTCGTAGATAGTTTGATTCCCCCGCCTCTCCCTGCTGTTCATGTCTTTGTTCTGATGCACAGCTCTTCTCGTACCCTCGTTCTGACCCATCTTTGATTATGTACACATTGTTCAAGCATAAAAACAGTAACCAAAAGTAACAAACACTGTAAGGTATTATAAACAGAGGAAATGCTGCTCTCTCACCGCTGGCAGAGTACTGAACAGCAGTGACAGCCAAGTGATGGGGTTGCATCTTAATCTCCATCTCTGAGGAGGAAAGTCTGAAGATTCTCAGGGTGCCATCGCTGTATCCTGCTGCCACACATGCACTCTCCTTACTGGATGAAGGGCTCCAGCATACACATCCACAGGCCTGACGCACAGACAGAAAGGTATTCCAAAGACTGTATGCATTCCTCTTTTTAGCCACGCTTTCTTTTTTTAGTCTAAAAAAATCATGAACACATCCAAACTTAAAACTACAATATTTTAAAGTTTCTTCAGCTTAAAATAATCTTTCTGCATTAGTTTATTTCCTGTGTCCTCACCTGGCTCAGCACCTGAAACTGCACTACCAGCTCGTTGCTGAAGGCCGACCACACCCTCACACTGCCGTCCTCGCTGCAGGTAGCGAAATGTCTCTCATCAGAGCTGAACGCCACGCCATTCACCTGATCAGCAGAGAGGAGGACATGCAGAGAATTAAGTCAGCTGAGACAACATGGACCGAATGCCCGGTGATTTGCATGATTTTCAGTCTGTGAAAAATTTGATCATCTCTGAAACTTAATTTTTGTAACATAATGATATTGGTAAATATTAATATTGGTTATCGGTATCCGCCAAAATTTCCATATCAGTGCATCCCTAAAAAAGTGTTTCATTTGTTGGCATAAAACGAAGAACAACAAAACAGTTCAGTGGAAAACACGAGAAAAATACATCAAAACACTGAAAAACAAACACAAAGAGAAGTCAGAGGCAGTCACTTTATGAAAACCCACAGTGGCACAACAACAAGTTGATAACAGTAATTAGTCAATTTCTCTTCCTTCAGCAGGGCGTTGTGAGGATCTCACAGTCGAAATGTCAAACCTAAAATCTAAGACATCCTCTCAAGACCTGCAAAGGCAACAGCAGAAGGTAGAATCTATGTTTTTCTAAAATTATAGGGTCTCCTTCCTCATCAAACCTTTTCACGGCTCCAAAGATCTGGAGTTTTTTTTTTTTTTTAAATCTCACAGTAGCTCACAGTTTCAAATGTTTTATTAAAAGAGTGTTTGTCACTGTTAGTTCATGTTATTACTCCTAAATAACTGCTTCCCTGCTCTTCCTTAAATCTGTTTTTACTTTTTGCAGTCCTTGGTCAAAATGCTGACAACAAAAGGAAATTGAAATGAAAGTCTCCTACATTGTTTGACTGGCAGGTCATTAACTAGTGTCCTCACTGCTGTCGTTCAAACGGTGACATTAGCATCGTCCTCGTCTCCTTTAAGTGAGTCAGTGTCCAGTCTCAGCTGAGTATCCTGCAGATGGTTAGAGCTGAAGTGGGGGCTATCTAACTCTGGCAAATGTCAGCAGGGAACTTTCATAAAAAATGCAGTTGACCTTTTGGAGAGCAGAGGTGTTGATCAGGTGTAAGGCACGGAAAAGGAAACTGTTAAACACAAGTGTCCACTTTGTACCCCCCCCCCCCCTTCCCCCAAATCATGTGATAATTTGATTCAGGCACAAAAATAGAGAGCACATGAATATTTTGCTTCATATCTTCAGATTAGCAACGTACTTGTATGTAAGGGGTGGGCACCTTGTTATTTATTGATTTTCATTCACCTTCATCTTGTGCCCGCTGACTAGACGGGTGCTGGTGTTATCCGACCAACTGATGTACCAGAGGGTTCCCGCCGTGGTGCCCACAATGCCCATGTCCATTGCGTGATCAAACGCTGCACTGACCGTCGTCCCGTCCAGCATAATCTCCTGCTCCAGGGCCACCATGGTCCCACTGAAGGACAGACACCAGGGACCAGAAGCCAATAATTAGAACTCCAGTGGAACTTCCAGAATTCATGTAAAATTTCAGTGCCTGACTTATTTGGAAAAATCAGTATCTTTCTAACAACTCCTGATGAATCATGCTAAAAATACTGGTTATGATTTTTATTTTCAAGAAGCATGAACATGAATCTTTTTTTTGCAGAAATGGGTTTTAAAATACACACACACACACACAAAAAAAACCCAGTTTCCCCTTGTGTGTTCCTTTGGATAAACAGACCCATAACAGTAGGATTTATAAATATAACACTGTGGCAGAAAAACACCCAACCAGAACAAGAGTCAGGAAGAATGAGAACAGAATGTGCTCCAGACCTGTCAGCTTCATTGTAGACCTTTTCCTGAGGCTTCACACCCTGCACAGCTTCCACCCCCCACAGTCGCAACCAGCAGGTGCTGCTGCCAGTCAACAGTCGATTCCCTCGACACAGCAGCACACCTACACCGAGAGGCCCAATCAATTCGGTTAGAACCCAAGGACAGAAACATAACTCACTCACATGACGTGAAATGACAGGAGCATGTTTATTTCACCAAGCTCGATAAAAGCATTTTGTCTGATCGATAAAAGTGACTTTATTTTTTTTTAAATTTGAGCTAATAATCCCAAAAACAAACTTTGACTCTACTACACAGTTTAATCATACCAATCTCGCCCTCATCGGCTTCCCACGTCATGAAGCAGTGCTGTGTATTAACATCCCAGACGCAAACGTGTCCTCTGTTAGTGGCTGTGAACAGAACAGAGTCCATGTGGTAGCAAAGAGCAGTCAGCTCGACATCACCCACTTCTGCTGGAGCTCTCACCTTCTGCAGATGACAAAGGAGAAGGTGTGTTTCACACTTATACACAGATCAGACAAAATGTTGAGTTCTGACTAGCCCCTCCGGAGATCAGTGAAACCACCACAAGTTCATCTTTATGGTTTTTCCTGGAGCCACATACCTTGATGTCTATACTGGAGCCTTGGCTGTGAAGGAGGCAAAAATAGGCTCCCAGACTGCCCACACAGGCCATCTGGCTGGCTGCTGAGGGGCTGAAAGCCACATCATGGATCGGTCCTGACACGTTAACACTGGAGAGCAGCTGGAAGGTCTTGGTGCTCCACAGAGCCACCTCAGGCTCAGAGAAATCTCCTTCATTTCATTGTGAACAATCAGTGCTCAGTCATTTAGCAGTGAATCTTTCAAATCCAAGTTTTACTCACCAACAGAGAGAAAGAAGCAATCATCCCTGGAGAAAGCCAGACTCTGCACTGCCCCCCTGTGATAGGAGATGGTTTTATGACAGGTTCCAGTCGGAATGTCCCAAATGCAGATCAGGCTCCGGGTTCCATCACTGCTGCCTGATGCTGAAGCCATCATCTGCACATGAGGGAACACAGGCAGGCAACATTTATCAACATGGCTTGCTTCTTAAGCCTTGAATTCTTAGGGGAAGTGAGCACCAGTTTCTCTGTTTCCACCAACAGAGAACCGACCCGAGGTGCGAAAAACTGGTGCTTAGCTGGCCCCACTTCTTTGCTGGGCCAGAGCAAAGAACCCACAACGCCAGGGGGCGAGGGCGGGGTTACTGTGACCAACAATCAGCGCAAAAGGAGAGCATCCATAAAGAGAAGTCGTGTTTCCTCTTTCAAAACTTGAATGGAGGCAAAACTGAAGTAACAATGCATTACCTCTCCTATAGATCAGATCTATACTTTATTTTATTTAACAGACTAAATAGCCTCATGTTATTTATCATTCTTAAACAAAAAAGCTGCTGAGTGAGTCATCTGTTGTTTTGTTGGCGTTTCTTCATTCAAAACTTGATACGGAGGCGAATTGAAGCAGCAACGCATTCTCTCTTTTATAGATCAGGTTTATACCTTGGGTGTGTTCGAAATGGCGCACTGCCTACTATCTACTTACCTACTCAATCAGTACATACTGCATACTGAACACTCAAAATTGATCTGAGTATACTGCGGCTAACCGAGCGTTTACATACAGAGCATACTCAATATCCCAGAATGCATTTCGTGTCGGCCGGGAAGCAGTGCCGGGAAAATTAAAATAGTCCGACCACAAGCAACAGAAAACAACCGCAAAACTACGAATTCTTTTAGTTATAATATATTTTCTAGCGAGAAAGTATGTATGTAGATCACGATTATGAGCCCAGTTGTTTGAAATAGCGACTGTTTTTTAATTTGTCTCGCCGTTTTCGGAGACCGAAGCGTCCGCTTGTTGGGTGTTTCCATTTACGTACTGTAAACACCGGGCAGAAGCAGCCCCCCTTCACATTTCCAAGTTACTGCGAAGTTTTTTTTATTTCATTTTCAAGTGTTTTCATTATCAACAGCTGCATGACACAAACCGAGCGGCAGTGAATGAAAAAAATGAACACAAACACCTGTATATCCATGGTGATAACACTATACACCACCTGCTGGGCGTGTGATCAGCAGCATTAGGCTGCAAAATGACCAACACACAACAGAATTATGATGATTCGGTTATTCCTTGGCAAATACATATTTTCCCGACTACATTCTCATGTCATTAACAATAATGATTTCCGAAACCATCAGTTATAATAAATATATCTTTAATAGACAAATAAGTAAAGTCATTTCATAGAAATAGTTAAAAAACATTACCTACAATCCTGATTTTAAATACAAATAAATATGTTAAAAAGAAAAAAATATGATATTGGCATTCCTTTTCCCTGTGAAAAAGGGCTCGTTCAGTCCCCGCCACCGGATGAGCCGTTCGGTCTCCTCATCTGTCCCTAAAGGAATAAAAAACCTGCGACATCACGGGTCCACATTACAGTTTAGTTGCGGCGACGGCGTAAGCTAACGTGTTAACGAATTGGTAGGCGAACTGATCGTCAAGCAAAGTATATAGTTAGAGTCAAATCAAAATCAAAATAGTATATTTAACAAGTTGTTATCGGCTAACATTGCCTACCTCACGCAGTGATTCTCATCGCCTCTCTCTCTCTCTCTCTCTCTCTCTCTCGACTACACGTGAATAAATTACCATATTAATTAGCCATGTGCGCATTGTTTAAGTGGAGTGAATACAGTAGCAATGAATCACCACACTAAGTAGTATGTGCGCTGTGCTATGTAGACCTAAAACTCTGTAGTGATTTTTTTTTTATTGGTGAAATTTTTACTGGGGCACTGGAGATCAATACTGGGGCATGTGCCCCAGTGAAATCTGTCTGGCGAAGTGCTCTGTGGTTGGCGCTTGAAGCTGCTGCTGCCGGCCGTCTCTATTTTTTCTTTTGTCTTAGTTCCCACGTCAGAAGTGCGCAATGCATTGTGGGGCAGAAGCAGTACGTAAAGCAAGCTCCGCTCCATACTCAGAAATCGAAGCCGATTGAGTATACATCCGGGCATTTCTCGCATACACAAAATTCGCATACTGTCTAATGTGAACGCACTGCATACTCAATATGGGGGCGGGCTTAGTATGAGTAGTACGAGTAGTACGCCATTTCGAACACACCCCTTGTTTTATTCAACAGACTAATAAGCTTCATGTTTTTTTATCTTCTTTAAATGACAGGATGTCATTTCTGCCTCATGGTTGTGTGTTTACATTTCTTCGCTGCTGCGTTGTCCGCCCCGATGCATACACATACAGAGAGAGAAGAGAGAGAGAGAAAGAAAGAGCGAGAGCAGAGAGAGAGAGAGAGAGAGAAAGAGAGAGAGTGAGAAGTGTAGCAGACATAAAAATAAATAATGTTACAATTACCACAGGATATGCAGAAAAAAGAAAATCTCTGCCTTCTTTCAAACGCTCCCAGCGCCCCTTGTTGCAGACCCCCCCCATATGGACCCATGTGGATTGCCCTGATCCCTTTTCATCACAGCCCTCCACTCACGAAATGCACTTAACACTCCTTATGAATCATGTGCTATGAAAAGTACCTGAGCATCATTTGTGACTGCGAGACAAGAGATCTCCTCGCTGTGGCCGTGCAGGTGTCTCTGACTTCCTGTATGAAGGTATTCCACCACCACCAAACAACCGCAGGAGTACGCGAACAAACCTACGACATACATCAAGAAATGTGTTTAAAAAGAAAAAACGACACTGAGCTATGCTTTTTTCTTTTTCTTTGAGTGTGTTGAACTTTTTCATGTCTCGGTCGGTTTCAAGCGGAACTTTAAATCAACAGAGTGTAGCTGCGTGTTTTATTTAATTTTTTTAAGCTTTTTTAAGCCTGTAAGACTCACCTGTATGATTGAACTCTCTGCTACTCACAATAACTGAGCCATCATTTTGTTAGCCTAATAGTATAATTACCTAAGTCATACATTATACACATTTAAAATTTATTTTTTGAGCCTCATCACAGGAATGCCTCAGTCAAAGAAATTTAAATAAATAAGTTAACAAGTATTATATAGATGATATAAACATAATGTTACAAATAGTATCAAAAACAACAAATATGCATGAAATTTTGTTCTTTTTCTTCTTCTTTGAAAACTTTAAAATATGACTTTGGCAGTTATGCTATCAGGCTGAACTGACCTTGGTCTGGGCTCCACACCATGTTGCCCCGCCCATTTCCATTATAGCCAATCACTGTTTTTAGTTTAATGCCCTTCTGTTCTTGTTGGGGGAGCACAGCAGCCTGAAGAAAATAAAAAAACATGAAGTCAAGACTGCTCACAAAGCACTGCATTTAAAGAACCCCCAGTCAAACATCAAGCCGTCCTTTAAGAACATGTTTTTACCTGATCGAGAGTGGAGGTCTTAAAGCGAGGGAAAAAGTGCCGGTAACAATCAGGACGTACTGGCTTCTTTTCTTTCAAGTTAACTGAATGACAGAACAACATGAATAAAAAAAGGGGTTCAGCTCAGTTCAGTTAAACAAAAGCACAACTGAATGTGGAGGCTGCTATGTAATTAAGTTGAGAACCTACCAATGTCATGATGGCTGGTACTGAAGGAGGGAGTGTCGTCCAGCTCTGTGATTTTAAGGACAGAGACTGGCCTGGGGTCAGAGGACGGACTTGAACCAGAGGCTGGAAGTGGAACATTTTGGATGTTTGGAGCATCTTCACAAAAAGACGACGAGCCCACAGCTGCATGAAGCAAAAAAAAAAGAAAGGGAGAAAATTCAACCTTAAGTTCCTGCCAACTCAGTTATTCAGAGCTCTTCTTTTGTTTTTCCAAGAACACTAAAACACATTTACTCCTGCAGTTTTTTTTCCAGTTTCCTACAATATTGGTTCAAATCTTTAGTGCTTGCTGTCAATTCATCCTCAGTTCTGAAGTTTACCTCCTTCGTCGGCCTGGTCTATCGCGCTAACATCCAGTGGATGAGGAGGTGAGGAGGGGAGGGGTGCTGTCTGTCGAGGTATCCCATGGGACAGCTGGACTCTGCCCACATCCTCGTCTTCTGGTTGAACTGTTCCATGACAAAAAAACACAGATCATTCACTTCCACCAAGCTGAAGAGGAACATCTTCAGTTATTTCTTGCTCTCAGTGAAGTTACCTGATTTAGAAGCCTGGCTGGTGCTCACTTTGAGAGGGGAACTGTGGGCAGAGAGATATGAGACAACAGATCTTTGAAGGTTTGAAACAGAAAAGTCATTTCAAGATTCTGGTATTATTCACAAAGATTTACCGTCTATCAGCCGAAGAGTCCACAGGAAGTGCCAGGAAGTCCCAAAGGAAGATGGCGTCTCCCACAGACACGACACCCAGCTGGTCAGGAGTGAAACTCACCTGGCAGATGGGCTGACTGTGACCGATGAACATCTGGTGACAGGAAGAACTGTTCTTTTTAACATCAGTCATGAGTTTGTGAAGAATTGTTCTGAAGTCTGTATTCATCATAATTTTTGTGTTTCTGTCTGTCAGTGTGCTTTAATATTAAAAAAAAAGTTAAATAACAGACCAGGAAGAAATAAAGGTATCTGAATAGTGTAATCAACTCAATCAACCCTTTAATTGACCAGTTGAAATAATTTTTGCATTCAGTCACGTCAACAACTCAACAATATTACAACTCATTTGCTGCGTTTCCATGACACTTTATTGCAAAATAAAAGCGATATTTCTGAAGTTTCCATAAAGTACAATTGGCCTTGCTGGTGTTACGACTAGAATTAAGCATAGAGTAAAATCTCATCCTGCGAGATTCAAATGTGGAAGAAGGAAGGAGGACTGTGACCATGGATCTCACATTTTAAAACCTGATGTATGCTTGACGCGTCTATGAGGTCCGTGTGGCTTTGTGTGGACGAATGATGTTCACAGCCTCGCCCCCTTGCACGGTCCTTTCCCGCATCGCGCACCACTGAAAATTTCTAACTTCCATGAAATGCGCGAAAGGGCTCCTTGTGTCCGAAGCACAATACTTATATGATTCCCCGTACAGAGATCACCATGATCACCGCGAGATTAACAATTCCTGGCGTGAAATTGCAGCCAACCTTGGCAGAGAAGAGGAATTTGTGAATAAATGTAAACTGTGTGAACAACCCCTTTCTCTAATTATGAACTATGGAAGATGTGTGTTTGTGATGCATCGCCCCCTGTAATTTGGGAACGGACGCTGCGCAGAGTGTGAAAAAGCATAAAAGCCACACGTACTCGTGTGTCTAATTTCTGTGCACCATGTTTGTGCAGAAAGCTTAATCACCCCTTAAGAGCCAGAGCTGTCATTTTGGTGGGCGTTACTGTTTTTATCAACAGACTAAGGCAGAGGGCATTTAACTATAAATAAACTATATATGCCAGAGTCTGTATGTGTGGCAGCGATCATGTACTTGGGACTTCTGGAAAAGAATCATGGCCAAGAGGTTCACAGAAGAGTTGTGGATCCAAAACTTCAGAATGATTCGTAGCAAGTGGCCATAGTCCTGTACAAGCGATATCAAAACTTCTAAAAAAAAAACACCTCATGAGAGGGTAAAATGGTGTTTCCATCACCATTTTTCATTGCGATATTTAGGTTTTGCGCACTTCAAGGTGTAATGGAAACGCAGCGATTGATGTGAAAATTAATAGAGCAGCAGCAGCAAACGCCTCTCTGTTGCACAAATCAAAACTGAAACCCAGAAGACCGAGATTTCTACCTGTGAGTTTACATCCAGCTGCATGTTATAGTCCCACACCTTCACAGCATTGTGTCCCGCTGTCAGCAGGAACCGCGCATCTTCGCTCACAGCCAGGGATGAGCATTCGTGTTTGTGCACCTTAGACACCTGTTAGAACAGGACAGTTACATCCAGTTGTCAACAACAAAAAAAACAACAACAACAACACTGCACTGTGAGGCTGAAAAAGAACCAAATGTTTTTGTGTGAGTATTTAACAAGGTATTCAAGTTCAGCGGTGTTACCTCTCGGAGCAGACGACCTGTCTTGGTGCTAACCCAGAGGATCTTGTTCGAAGATATGGCTACCAGTAAATGTTCAGTGGAGGCCGGAGAGAAGCAGACCTTCAATGCAGAATCAACACGAGGGCTCTCTACGTCCAGGATACTCACGTCAATGATGAGCAACTACAAAGAAGTGGAAGAATTTATTATTTTAGGATTTATTTTGAGGTACCACTGCAAAAAATGTAAATATTTCTGTTAATCAAGCATAGTCTACAATGTGAGAAATGGAAGCAGCTGAAAGGAGTCAACAGACCTCATCCAGAGATTGCGAGTCAGCGATGGTGACAAGATGTTCAGAAGGGCCGACAAAAGCCAGGCAGCGGCTGTCAGAGCTTACAGTCAGAGCGTCTGGAGCGCACTCGGTGCCTCGAGCCACCACATTACCTGCGAATGGAGGTCAGAGTCAATCAAATATCTCGAAACAGGGAGACTTTTTAGAAAAATGATCTAATAACACAGCACAGAATGCACTGAGATGAACTAGAGGTGTTTAAACGTCAGTGTGTGTGTGTCAACATACACGCAACTCTGATCACATCGTGTTCGTCTTCAGAGGCATTGTAAAGTGCCAGAGAGCCTTGGGAGTCAGCGCTGTACATGAACTCTCCATTCGGAGAGAAAACAAGACCCACTATCTCCCCTCGGTGCTGCCTGGAATATAAACACATGACGGATTAGCAACAATAAGGCATGCATCACTCTCTCATCACTTTTCAGTTATTGGACACAAATTGGAACATTTTATCGTAGATGTATGACTGGTTAGAAAAAGGGACGCAGAAAGGACGCACTTGTGTTCAGCCAGCAGCTTGGCGCTGGAGATATCAAAAACTCTGATGATGCCGGAGCTGAAGCCGCAAGAGAAGATCTGCTCGCTGGGATGGAAGGCCACAGAGCAGGGGCTGTCCTCTGACACAAAGTCAAACATCTGGGAACAGGAGACGATGACAGACATTTAGTCACACGGTAAGAGCGAAAATGAGCAACTAATGGTTAAAGAGGTCATTGTCATGACTGGCGTTTGTTCATGTGACTCAGAAAGAAACTTTATTCTCAACAAAAGTTTCTCAAAACTGAGTTTGATGATGACTTTACAGATATGAGGTGTTAAAATTATTTATGCATTTGAATAAAAATGTGATTTATATCTTGTCATTCTTGATTGATTTTTACAACTGAGGATTAAAGCTGTTTTTTTTTGTTTTGTTTTTTTTAAAAGTAAATTTGCAAGAATAAAGTCTTAAACTTACAAGAATAATCTCCTAAATTTGGAGAATAAACTGGTTATTTTAGTCTGTATCTTGTCTATCAGAAGATCAGCAGCCGCCTGTACAAAAATGAGCAACACGGAGCATCTTGGGAAGTTATAGTTATAGGTTTAGTGAAGGTTTTTACGGTGCTACACGTTTCAACTGCCTTCATCAGAAAGCTCCAGTTTCTCGCACAAACTACTGGCAGAGATGTTAAGAAGGCTGTTTGTCAAATCTGTAACTCAACACAACTTAATCAAGAAGACGCTCTCATTTCATCCTCTTTTGCGAAGGCGGATGGACACTCTTTCAGAATAAAGTTGTTTTTTTTTAAATCAATTCATGAATTTAATCTCGGAAATTTCTGACTTTATCATCTGTGAACTCTCAGGGGAATTTTCACTTTTTTTGCAAGTAAAGCTTAAATTAGAACAAGATCTAACAATTATTTAAACGCATCAGGAAAGTAAATCTGGCAGCTCTTTGCATGAGAACTCTGCTGGGCTAGTGTAACATCACACACTTCTATGAGTAAAACTTTACTTAAAATTCAGCAAAACTGAACGAACCCATGAATTATTAATGTTAGATACTACAGTTTCTTTTTGCCAACAAATGTAGAGAACTTTTTTCCATCTGGGAGCAAGACTAGAGCTTCCCCTGGCTCTGCTTGAACAAAGAGACAGAAAGTCGCAGAAGTCTTGGAGATTTCCCCTGATCCCTTTTAATTTCATAGTAAGTGTTAAATAATACCATGATGATAAATCCTGATCTCATCATGAGGAGGTGAAAACAGCTACCGAAAAAAAACATCTAACGTGATCCTGGCTGACCTGCTGCAGGGAATCCATCTCCCAAATCCGCACTGTGCCATCAGAAGAAGCTGTCGTCAGGTGCCGACGGATGCCGTCCACGCTGAAGCCGAGAACTGTGTCTGTATGTGATCTCATCAGTGTGCTGTAACCTCTGCTGCGCACATCAAGGAAACCCAAGTTACCCGTTGATGTGGCAGCCAGGACTTGAAGGCTGTCTGATGAGACTGACACCAGGCTCACAGGCCCCTCGTGCTCTAGAAAAATCAACGATAGGCGTCTCACGTTATTACTGAAATAGCATTTTTGATGTGTGTGCAGGGGATTGAAAATCAAAAACACACCCATCGCTTTCAAGAATATTAGTGAAATATGAAGATAACGACAAAAAAGGTTTAATTAGTTCTGCTATTCTGAGTAGTCTGAGTAAAAGCCTAAATTCGAGCTCAAAGTCAGTTTTCAAGTCAATACTATCAGCACAAACACCCAGGAAATATGTAAATCCAGAGTGTCTAAATATTCATTAAAAAGGAACATTAAACAGCTTCCCGAGGAGTGGGAAATGTCAGTTACTGTGTATTTGCTGCAGGTTAATATTATTCAGCATCTTGCTGCCCCTACCAGCCTCCAGGAGGATAGCTGAGAAGTCAAGAGGCCACAGCCGCAGGAAGCCGTCTTCAGAGCCGGTGGCACAAAAAGACGAAGACACACTGATGCTGTTGATAGCGATGCCTGGACACACACACACACACACGGATACAGACTTTAAAGTCCTTCAGGCTCTTCAGTTTTCCCTCAGCCCTTTCTTGTCAGTGTTTTATTAAAAACATTACTCTTCAACTGATACCCAACTAACCTGTGTTAAAAGGTTCACCCCTCCACTCCCCCCACATCTCCCCGTGGTTTCCACGCTGCTGCTGTGCAGGCAGCAGCCTCCGCACATTTCTGATAACGACTCTGCTGTAGTCGATCTCAAAGATATGGCCGCTCCGGCTGCTGGCAAATCTGTGGGGAGAAAGGGAAAGAGGATTTTTATATTCGAGAGTTGTGGCTGTAGACTCGCCGCCAAACAAACAGTGGTCCCTCTGAATCCCCAAACTACACTTAGTCATGTTAACTCATTCGCTGCAAGCCATTTTCAGAGCATTTTGACTGATCTTTAGAAACCACCGAAAGAAAGTCGACTCTCTTCTTTCATCTCTCTTCCTGTTTTTTAACAAAAACAGAGAAAACACACTTTTTTGGACAGCACTCATCTCTGAAGCTCCATCCTTTGATGCTCTTTGTGATCTCTGTCTGCTTTTCTCACGATCGTGACACTCTCTCCCTCCAAACTACTACAACACAATCTGTTCGAGTGCGAGCTGCCTGAACTTTTCCGACATGCCATGTCTCTGTCAGCTCACATCTTCTTCTCATATTTATGCTGATCTCTCATCAAACAGTAGTTTACAAGCCTGATATTGAAATGCTACCCTTGGCTTCACTTTTTAACACCAGAGATTACATCTTTGCTAAAACAGAGGGTTTTGTGTCCTTACAGCGTTCGCTCATCGATATTCCAGCTCCCCTCCTGGAAGGCCACGTCCGTGAAATCAATCGAGTGGTATTCTCCCAAGTTAACAGGACAGGAACGCAGCGTCCCATTCCTCACTCTCCACAGGCGAATATTGTCACGACCGCATGACACCATCCTGTAAAAAAATGCAACCTTTGAGTTAACGTTGTTAGAGACGTTCTGTCATTCTTCATTCTTTCTCGTGCAGATAAAAACATCTCATCTTCTTTTGCCAACCTCTGTATCCGCTGGCAGTCACAGTACCTGACGACAGAAATGAGTGTGAGGGTGGACTTAAAAGTGACAGAAACCTCTACTGGATGAACAGAGACGCTCATTTCACAAAGAATTTGTCCTGAAACATGTTTCCTTAATTTTAAGTAAATCTAATTTTGTACAATACGGTATTGAGTAGACTATCTGGACTATTTGTTCCAATGTTATTCGATAAAAAAAATTCCAAAAAACCAACAGACAATCAGGTAAGCACAGAACTAATTCGTAAACGTCCAAAAATCACATTTTGATTAAAACAAACAAAAAAATCCAATTAAGACGAAAACAGAACAGAAACCAGTGAATACCTCGTATCATCGAAGAAGGCCACCTTCATTGTGTGGATGTCCACGTCTGTGTGCGCTTTGGCGAGGATGGTCACCTCTCCACCTTTATTCACATTCAGTGTGTTCCACACAACCACCATCTATGAAAGGTTAAATCAAGGACCAGAAAAAGACAAAGTCAGTTAAAATGAAAACACAAAAAAGAAAAGAGTCGAGAAAAGAAAACGATGTTAACCTTCGGTGTGTCTTGTCAGCTTGAAAATTAAGCTCTCATGTCCACCCCAAAAGGATTCTTCTCCATGCCAAACACCCCAAAATAAAACCTTTGAATATTCATGTGGAACCTTTGTAGACATGCCACTTACTGTTTTACAATGTCTGTCTTTGCCCACTCCACAGAGAAGGCCGCCGCTGTGTGAGAAGCTTGAAATTAAAGAAAGATAAAGACGAGGTTAGGGAGGGTTGCGTTTGTTCAGCACAGGCTTGTTGAAAAAGTAAAATGAAGATAGGTTTTGTTGTTACATGAAGGCATGCGTTTGGTTACCTAAGACAGGAAAAGGAATGAGCATGAATCCTGAACATGGCCAGGCAGTTTCCTTTGTGATAGTTCCAGACTCGAACCACGCTGTGGCTGCCAGTTTGTGCGGATGCCAGCAGCGTTGTGTTGCTGTTAAAAGCAAGCGCCGTTACCTACAGGAAGAAACAAGGACATATAACAGGTTATATAAGTTCAATGGGTCCCATTCAGCAAATCTTCTTCAAGTTCTTCTGAAGAATGTTACAAGGAAGAAAAATCAAAAGCGGGTTTAGAAACCTGCTCTGAGAGGAGACCTTAGCTGGTTATGAAAGAGAGTGACATTTATATTGTAGAAAATCAAAGAGTGACTGTTATTTTGTCTTTTTTGGAATTTTTAACACTGATAACCACCGATGGGGAGTAAATATTAGAAAAAGCAAATCCCAAATCAGTGGTTCCCAACAGGGTCACGAAAGACCTTCCAAAATTAAAAAGCTTTTTTTACAACTGCAGAAAAATAACTCTTAATGTAATATAATTTTTTATGATTTATTTAATTCTATAGACGTGAAAAGAAGGTTTGCTGTTGATAAGAACGCTTTTTTTTTTTCAACAACTTTAGATGAATGAGGGCAAATTTCTGTCACACATATTCAAGAATATCCAGGAACAGAGGGATTCCTTTAAGTGTCGACACTCAGTTACCTTGTCAGTGTGACCGATGAAAAACCTCTGCTGGTTAGAGGATATGCTCAAAGAGACAATAATTGCATGACATGGATACACCACGGCGTCTCCAGATTTGGTCCAAAGAGCCTAAAGCGAAATAAATTCCACACATTACATCTGAGGTGTAGGAAATGCTTTAAATACATGCTGATAGACTCCTTATAAGCGTACACATCTAGTCGTTGCTCCTCCGAAACCGATAATACGACTGAGCCTGAGAATGGGGTCTGGAAGCAGCTTCTGACAAGGAAAGCAGAAAAAGCAGAGTGTAAAGTTTTAATGAGGTCTTAAAATAAAAAAAATGATTCAGGTGAAGCTTGTTTAATTTCAGTCCCCACTGTTTTCTTCTCTCACCTGCTGTCTGGATTCTTTGGACGATGGTAAATGGACAGGATGTGGAACAGGAGTGCAAACAGACTAAAAACAAAAAATAACCAGCGTCACCAAAGCTGCCACTAAAAAGTGCAGAAAGCACCAAGAGAAAGCAGCGTATAGAACATGAAGAGAAAATTTAGAGTAATGCACCTGACGCTTTGATCTATGTCATATACAACCCTGTCAAACCTTCACCTCTTCCTCACTCTCCTCGGCTTCACTGCAAGCATCCTCGGGATGAACGAACACATGCACTCCTCCATCATCAGACCCACAGGCGGAACGTGATGTAAGATGCGAATTCGAGCATGCGGACTCTCTCTTGTGCTCTTCGTCATTATTTTGAGAGAGCCACTCATCAGTATTCTGGTGAGTGGAGACTACGCCCAGCTGGGGGATGTTAGTCACCATGGGGATTTGGCTCTTCAGGGGCTGAGAAGACAGATGGAAAAAAATTAGAAATAAAAATAGCACTTCCTACAATACTTCACTAAAAATACAAACCCTAGTGCTCCATTAACTGACACTCTGGAGATGATTGTAATGACAGAGTCTGGATGGAATAAGGTGCTTATTGTTATCAGCTCACTGATTTTGGAGCGGTGATCTGCTGGATGAGTGACACACGGTCCTGAACAGGTTTGCTGAGGTTGACAAAACGGGGCTCTTTTCTCACAGGGCTTTTAGTTTTGGAGACAAGGGCTGTGAAAATAAAAGGAAATCAAACTTTATTATACCAAACAATTTTCTGTTGTGATTACTCAGAGTCATACACTAAAAGGATCACGCCCTGAATGAACGCTCTTAAATTCAGCAGTGAACTCTTCAAAAGTTATTTCATAAAGTTACTGAGAGCCGACAGCTCCTGCGTGGAACATTGAGATTACAAACCTTTAAGACAAAACAATGCTTTTTATTTCTTTGCTGAATTTGGTTGTTTAGATGCAAGATTTCTGATGAAAACTCATCCTGATTTGTTGTAACATTCAGTCGTACCACTAACTGTTAATCTAATCTATGCAACTCACAGTTAGTCTGTGTCAAAAAAAGCTTTATTAGTGGTTACCAGCATTACAAAAAGAACATTTTGGATTAATGAATATGAACTCTTGTGGCTTTTCTTTTTTTTGCGGTCATATGAAGGCATCATCATAAATTAGTCTGTAAGTTTAGCCATAACTGATGATAAACTCATCATGGAAACCTAAAACATGGTACAAAAGTCGTCAAAATGTTAAATATCTGGATACTTTTCAACACTAGGTGCTTTAAAACAACACCGTCTTCATAACATTTACATGAGATAGCATCAAAAAGTACCAAAGCTGATGAAAAAGCCAAATCTATTGTCACATTTTAAGCCCACAGCAAGAGAGTCGTGAGGGTCAAGTTACATAGAGGTAAAGTTAACAGAGCTAGAACGGCTAACGCTAACAAAGCGGTGAAACTGCTTATTTATCAGCATTCAAAATGTTTCACAATTTAATGCTATATGATTTAAAATCACTCCATTGCCCTGACTGCCCTCTGATGTAGTTAGAGAAGGTGAGCTCAACTAAATAAAATGTGAGAATATCCGTGCCAGCTCCAAAATATTGATAAACCCAAAACAAACCGATCCGCACTCTTCAAAACTTTATAAAAGAGGTCGATCAGTTTTTTTTTCGGTGCCCTAACTAGAAGAACTATAAGAATAAAGTACAGTGTTGCACAGATAGCCTAGCAGTCTAGGTCGTGCCCCATGTGTTTTGCCCCGGAGCAGGTGGCCTGGGTTTGAAGCCTGCCTGTTTCCTGTATTTCATTTCCCCCTCTCGCCCTGTTTCCTTCTCTATCCACTGTCCTATCCTCTCTAATTAAAGGCATAAAAATGCCTGAAATCATAACTTTAAACAAAATAAAAAGGAATAAAGTACAGCATGAGCTGAATGGTAATTAAATGACCTGCTTCTATTGTAGGGTAAAGCCCAACACAACAAAATGTTCTTGTAGATGTAAGAGGAAACAAGCTTTAATGAAACAAGATCAAAATTATAGTGTGATGACTCACTGGAATCCCTGCTGGGATCGTCTTTCTGAATAGAGTCAAAAGGTAATTTTGTCCCCCCTGATGGGAACCTGATAGCAGACAAGATGAGAAATTTACAGGCATAATACAGCTAATGAAATTCCTCTGATGTGATATTTTTAATTCAATATTCAGAAGATGATCCCACTTGAGGTTACCTTACCTGATGTGATCATAGAGATCATGCCAAGAGCCTCCCTTAGCAACAGGGAACGACATTTCTCTTGGTATTGGACCTGTGCCGCGAGAAGACGCCAGACCCAGCAGCTTTGCTTCACTAAAGGAAAGTCCTGTTGAGAAAGAAAATTGCAGAAAAGTTTTGAAATGCATGAAAACTGCAAATTTTTCAGATACACGGCATGGTATTATTTTTCATTTTCAGAGAATAAGAGGATCAGAAGTACTTCAAAAGGGAAACCCTAATCGAGTGACTCTGTACAACTTTGATCACCATGAAAAGGACAGCAGTGATGTAAGGGGTTAACATTTAACAGGGAGTATAAAAACCCTTGAGCTAAAAACTTTCAGTTGAATGGAGAATAAGACTGCCTGGTCTGGAAATAGATGTCAGGAAGGCTTTATGTCTCAGAAAGAATAATAACTATGTAGACATGATTGTGATTGCAGACCACTGCATACATTCAAAATTACTTACAAGTGAAGTTTGAGCCCACTTGTAAGTCTGCGCAGCCCCATGACAACCACTGCCACCTCAGTGATGATATATTTTTATTTCTGTGTCTTGTATTGCAGAAAAGACGTGGGAATACCACAGCAGAGGGGGTACACACTCTTTACACACGCACACACACTCCGCTGTCACACCCTGTCTGTCGAGACACCATACATTGCCGTTGTCTCCCCACTCTGTTTCCACCTCTGCAAGAGCAACAGCAGCAGAACAATTTCATGCCACCATTCCTACTCCATGTGTTACGAGGCAGAAGAGATACAAGGGGCCTTTAATTGTCCTGCCGTGACTTTGCAATCTGTCACCAAGCATAACTCATATCTAAAAAAGAAAGAGGGAAAACATTCTCATTCACTTCCTCTTTCATAGTTTTTTATTTTTCCAAAAAATATGATTAAAACCCAAAGAGATGAAGGACAAACATCTAAATCATGAACTTCAGTCTCAGGCACAATTCATTCACTCATTCATTCATTCATTTTTATTTTTCTGCTGATTTATTTATTTCAATCATCTTGCAAATGAATAAATCAATAGCTCAGTGAAGAAAAGCAATTTGTGATGACATCAATGTAAAGACTGTCTCAGCAAAAGTTCCATTCGAGAAGGGAATAGAATGACATATGGAACATCCTTTCTTCCATGTTAAATTAGATTAGTTAATTAAACTCATTAAATAAATCCATGTTGTGTGATGTTACAGTTTAGCCCTCTGCTCTATGTTTTCTTTGATGCTGTGATTTACAGGCTGTCATTCATCAGTAAGTTGTGTTAAATTTGTGTGAATAGCCTTTGGATACTGTATGTTTTTGGCTCTGTGCATAATTTGGATTATTTTTAAGTCAACCAGATCCTTAGTGGTTCTTTTTTTTAGGTTGATGAAGAGTGGGTTTGTTGGTTTTCTGTATACAAGTCATTTTACTTGTGATTCTTTTGGCTCTTTTCTCAATGAAGATTTGGTCTATGTTCATTTTTATCGTGTGTTCCACACTTTCGTTAATGTGTGAAAGTCTGAAGCCTGGTAGGTTAAATATATTCGTAAGTATGATGTGGTTTAATGGATCTAAAACTGACTGATCTCATTTCCTTTGGAGCCTTTCGTTCCATCTTAAATGAAAGGTGTGAGGCGATATGCCAGTGTTGTTGCTCTTGAACATGTATTGTAATTCACTTTTGCACTTTATCTGTATTATTCTTATCTGTTTGTTTCAACTTGTTCTTGAAACAATCTTTGTACTATGACATATGCTGCTGACCTCTTGGCTAGGTCACCCTTGCAAAAGAGATTTAAATCTCAGTGGGTTTTCTATCTGGTTACATAAAGGTGAAATTAAAAAATAATTTATCTGCATGAAAGGCACAGTGTTCACCACAGCTCTCTTTCACCTGAATGAAAAGCACAGAAAAATTGACACAAAAGAGTCAACCGAATTTCAAAGATTGCGAGCTTTATGGAGGTACAGTTCATAGCAGAACTCTTCTGTAGTAATATATCAAATTATACAAGTTTGTTCATTAAGGTGACTCCTGAGTCCTTGAATTTTTTAAATGATGGAAGATTAGTCCTTGGATTATGTACGGTGAATTGAAAAACACAGGCTCATCTTTGAAAAGAAGTGGAGCCAGCCATTGTTCTGTAGGGACGTTGAAGCTGCTCTTACCTGGATCTAGCAGCAGGTCACTTGTAAACATGTTTTTCACCGCCATGTTGGCACAGAGCTTGATGCTCTTCAGGTGACAGTAGGAGCGGTTGAGGTAGACAGAGAGAATGTATTTCAGATCAAGCATCAGACAGGTCCAACGCACTGAGGAAGGAGCTGGTCCCACCAAACCTGCATAGACAGAGTTGATACTGCAGAAAAACATTGCGGGGAATTGCACACATACATAAAACACTGAGTTATCAGCACAAATGCATCCAAGAAATGTCTCATGTCTCAGTACAACTGAGCTGAGTGCATGTCGTTTACCATGTCTTGCAGATTTGGCCGTGCTTTCGTAGACAGAATCTTTCGCAGCTCCACACAGGAAAGGAAACTGGAGCCAGGTGGGTGTGGACTTGAACTCTTTGAACATGTTGGAGAAGGAGATACGAACCACCAGACCCTCCTATAGATTTGTGCACAGACAGTGACAGGGAGGTGGTGAGAAAATGTGTTCCCTTTGTATGAAACTGTCATTTCACATGAAATCAGATTTCACACCCAAGATAACAGTGACATTTACGAAAGACGTGGTGAATTCTATCCAAGGGACAAAGAATTGAAAGAGAGGAGCCAAAAGGCTAACAGAGAAAGCTGAAAACAAAAGTAGCTCTCCCTTTCACTTGTGAATATCTAATTGACTGAAATTCCAACGTTGTATGAGCTGTGCTGTGCTTTGGATGAGTTAACTGACAGTTTCTGAACAAAATAAATACCTCTGCAGACACATCCAGGTGAACCACAAAATATTTCCCCGGTGTTGGCCTAAAAAGAAGGTAGAAGTTGTGCCCTGTCAGCCCAAGAGACTGGTTGCTGTTTTTGGGTATGAGGATGTAGCTGTTTGCAGGAACAGGACCCTTTATATGGAACACCAAGCATTTCAGTGTCTTGTTCTGGGGGAAGAAGAAGTGTTATTAGTTATTCTATTAGTATTATTTTGACTTGACAGAGTTATCACAGGCCAATATCTGCTCCACGTGGATCATCTTTAAGCATCTAGTAGCAGTTTTTGACATTTAGAATATAGATTACGTTTAATCTTTATTATGAATATTGTAGTTTTGCTGAAGTTACCATGCGTGTTGTTACATCCCCTTCTTTGGACGACTTTTTCCAATCTTCAACTTTGACATGTTTGAATATGTTGACATAAGGATGCTGCCACTCTGCAAAGTCAAAACATCCGAGCTACTTGTCACCTTTAATATTGTTTTGGGTTATATTACTTTCCTGGCACTATGATTGTTGCATTGCTAAATATATCTTTAGCTAGAGATTTTGATTCAACACTTAAAGTCAGTTCTACCTTTGGAGGCCATCTGATGATCCACCTGATGATTTCTCAGCGCTGTTGAAACTTAATGACGCTCTGAAAGCTCTTAGAGATGATGGCTAGCAAACACAGCGCTAACTATCTGGCAGAAAGCGCTCATTCTCGGTTTCCAACAGGTCAAAATGATTAAAAAAAAAATTGTTTCACATCATCAAAAAAATGCGCAGTTACTCCACAACTCCCTGTTAAACATTAGGTCGGACTGGTAGTGTTTGCTGTAGCAGTTATGCTCTTCCCGCTCCAACCACCGCCGTTGCCAGCGACGCTTGTGACGTTTGGTCGCTTCCTCATCAAGCGCCTCTGGGTAATGAAGTCCATCGAGAAAAAAGGGAAACCAAGTTGTTCTTTAACATTTTGGCAATGAGGCAAGAAATAACCCCCAAAAAATGCATTTTAAGGGAACAGTGCATATTATTGTTTTTAGATTAGCTCCATATTTTGATATTCACCATATTTCCAGTTCACTGTGCTGCAGTCACTGTGTTGTTTACTACTACTACTACTATACTACTTGTAGCTTAAACCCTTTTCATTTTTTATACACAATTTGTAAAATTTATTTAAAATCTTGACCAACAAATAATCACAAGCACATATTCACATACAATTTACATATTTTCAAAAACAAAACAAAACAAAAAAATGCACGGTGAATGAAAGAATGAATTCAGTCTGAATCTATATTTACAACATGTGGGAGTAATTCCACAGGGTCTTGAAGATGAATGATGAATGACACTTGTGCTGACACTGCTGATTGTCTTGGATCATTCTGATCCCTGCACTGCTGGGTGCTGTCTCTGTTCTCTGACGGGCAGTGCAGCGGTGATTTGATTGGCTGTGAGGGCGATGGCTGAACTGGATGTCTAAATACCAGTGAACTATCTGGAGTTGGTGATCCTTCAGGGATCGGCCTCGCCATTGTGCCAGAGGATCGGTTGCGCTCCGGGACTGTGCCCATGGAAAAAGTTTCAACTCGAGAGTCAAACACGGCTAGTCACTGTCCACAGCAAACAATCTCAGCCTCTCTCCTCCAGCTGCGTAACTTCCTCTTTAACTCTGTCCTCACCTGAACCCAGAATGGAGGGGTGTCACCACAGGTTACTGGCTGATGCCTTGGAAGTAAATGTTTAAAGTATGTGTAAAGAAAAAGTCCACAAACCTCCTTATTGGCATAGCAGTAGAGCACAGCCACCAGAAAGCCCTGAAATGGATCAAACATTTCAGAAAACTGTTGTTAAGTTAAAATAGTGATTCCTGTGTCTTTTGCAAAAGAGCTTTTTATATGACTAGACATTGTTCCGAAATGTCAAATGTTGAACCTACTTGAAATGAATTAAGAAACAGGGTGAAGAAGACTTTAATGTAGCGCAGAACACCTGTTGTCTGTTCATCAGTAGCAAAGATGAATATGATCTCATGAATCCCAAACAGGGGGATGAGGGTAAGGGTTGCCTTGGCAAGCCTGACAGAACAAATGAAAACAGCAATCACATCATTCGTTTTCTGGCTACATCCCTCTTCCTCCTCCCACAATCCATCACTGATTCCCTGTGAGAGCCAGGGGTTATGGCCTTGGCTTGAAAACATAGGAAAGTTGAACAAATCTAATGATGAAGAGAGGAAAAAAATATATATTCTGGGAAACTTGCCGGAGCTTGTAATCGGGGTATCCATTCTGGTTGCTGGCTCTTAGTTTGGAGAGAATCACCTTCAGGATCTTCATGAAAATCAGAAAGTTGATCTGTTGGAGAGGAAACCAAAATGTTACATTTTCATCTGTACTCTTAATAAAAAAAACAATGATAACAGTTATATGTTTGGGGTGACAATATCGTTCTTACAATTGAAGCAAAAAGAATTGGGAAACGAATGATCCACCAGTAATTCATGTTCTCGTTGACAGCCCAGCACCTGAGAGGAGAGTAGATGTTACTTTTTCTACAGCTTCTGCACTGGATCAATAAAGCAACATGTCTCAAAGACGTCAGCAAGTCGTATGAGAATACTTCAAACACACTTACACTTTGTTTTCTTTTAATAGCTTCATCACTGCCCAGGGAACCACGAAGACAAGTGGTGTTCCTACAACAAACATAACAGATTGAATACATTTAGAACTATTCTTCAAACACAAGCTCAAACACTTGGGTTTTATCTGTAAATTCATACTAGTGTCAGGGGGTACAGTGTACTGTACAACAATAACAGCCAGCAAAAGGGTGACGCATGTTGACAAGTCTTCTCTGTTACAACATGTCTGCTTTTCAGATGTAAGCTTCTGCTCATAACTTCCGTTAGGTGGAAATAGGAGGTTGAGGTGGCAAATACGTCACACTAAAAGTCTAAGACAACTCAGAAACCTACCCCAGCCGAGACAGATGTAAGGTAAATACTTGGTGTTGTCGATGAATACAGAGGCAATGAGCACTGAGTAGAGATAAATCGCCTCCCCGAAGAACCAGTAGTGGTTGGCCAGGACACAGTACTGCATCATCACCTGTGCTATTTTGCAGCCAATAGCAGCCTGGAGAAAGTGGTTATATATAACATGATTAATATCTTTTAAAAAAGGGTAAAAACTTCTAAATAAATGAATGAGTGGTTTCCTTCAGATCTACCTGGTGGCTGAGAATCTCTCTAACGTCTGTTTGTTTAATGATTTCTCGTCCCCAGTGGCGATCCAGCATGGTGTCCTTAACAATGACGGACACAGCTCGCAGTATGAGTGACAGGAAAAGGTTTGCATGGATGTAGTTCCTGGTGCAATGGAGTTTCCTGTCAGAAGACATGAAAATTTACTTTTCTTTTTTTTTTTTTTTAACTTTATTTTTATTTATCTTTATTTCAGAAAATAGGTGAAAAACAGCACATCAAACATACAAAAACATTTTCAGGGGCATTTCTCATAAATCATAAATCTATCTGGTGATAGTATTTTTTGCTGGTATTTTTTGCTTCAATTAGGTACCTGTCTTTTCCTTGAACAGTCTCTTCAATGTTTCAGTGTTTGGAATCTCATAGCCTATTATGTCATTTATAGTCCTATTTACCACAGAAAATTTACTTTTCATCTGGAGTTTATGTACTATTTTCCCCAAAAACATCTATGTTCTTGATTTGTTGTTTAACCTTTCTTCTTGGAAAGGATGCTTTAACTACAAGGGCAGGCCATTGAAATCAGATTTGTAAAGGAATAATAAGTTTGCTTTCACTGTTATTATTGTGTTCACTGAATGTATTCCATTAATTATATACAACAGCAAAACTGAGATGTCAGGCTCACTTGTCCTTGCCTTACACAATGCAGCCATTGTGCTGTATCTGATCTATAATGAAAGTGTTGCAGAGGAGCTTCTCACAGCGTATGCTGGAGATCTTACCTAAAGCTCAGCAGTATGATGAGAGCTGTGACAAGCATGAAGAGAGACAGGGAGTAGCCAACCGTGTACAAGATCCTAAAGCTCACCATCAGTTGTTTCAACCACAGCTGTAAAGACAAATTGGGAGCAGTTAGACTTTGTGAATGATGAATTACACCCAAACGTAGCCTCAGATGCAGGCCCTTTTGTTTGAATTACAGCTGAGGCATTGAAGTGGCATTCAGGAGCGTCTGAATGAAAATAATAGATGATTACCCTTTCATTCACCCACTTTTCACTGCAGCTAAAAGAAATTTACTCTCCTCCTCATAAATCAGTGGCTGTTTTGTTGTTTCACAATCCCGTTGTGGTTTAGTTTTTGTACTTGAATACGAGATGGAACTGTTGCCTGAAACTAATAACACATAAATCCTCGCATCTGCAAACATGCCGACAGTCTTATGAAATCAAAACTGTCAATGCAAGGTGTAATAATGTCAAATGTAAATGGTAGTGACAGTAGTTTGTCCAACGTAACAGACAAAATACATGGTGCAGTAGCTCTGAGAGCTCATTACACGACAACAAAACTACTTCACAATATAAGCGCAGCATTTTTACAAAAGAGGAAAACGTATTTTGTTTCCAGGTTTTAGCTTTTTATTGCTTTTCATTGCAGTCAGTAAGAGATCAAAGACAGCCCCCATTGGTGCAAAACTGTCTCAGCATTTTACCAAGACTATGCCCTCAAAAGCTACACCAGTGGATCTCTAAATGGCCACTCTGTGAACAATGATTTAGCTGCTGGCAAGCCAGCATCCAACTGTCATACCTCACACAATATTTCCCTTCTGGACCCTCTACTGAATCCAAAGAAGTTGCTTCTCTTCACTTACATGTGTGGAACTTCACTGCATGATTACCTTTATGTGTGTCAGTACAAAAGAGAAAAGTATACCCCACTCCAAAAACCTTTATAACTACCCTTAAGAACCCGGAACGGAACAGAAGCACTGTCGTTCTATTTCATTGGTCTAACCACAGACGGTCCATCAGCCCTCTGTTATTTTACATCAGAAAACATCGACACAAAGAGACCACTTCCATAGCTATCAGTGACTACCTAGCACTGTTTATACTATAATTTGGTGATATTAGGATCGAATCTTACTTAGATCTCTAAACAACTTTATCTTTACAATCGTCTATGAATGAATATGTCCCAAACTTGAACAAATGGCTCAAGCAATTATTTTATCCACATGACTCCAATTTACAGGAGGATTTCCAGTTCTGTTTGACCTGAATTTATTGGTTCACTGATTCTCATCTCTGCTAAAAGTAAATATGGAGTTATGGTATGCAGCTGTACGCATAAATCCATCACAAACTCTGCTGCCTCAAAAAAAAAAAAAAAAAACATCTCTGCTCTGACTCTACAGCTGAGATCATTATTATTGGCATTCCCATTGTTTTGTTGCCTGAGATGCACTCGTTTCATCAAAAATATAGTACAGCTTTAATTTCTTTAAACAGCATAATGAAAAATAAATAAAGAAAAAAAAAATCAATAACTTTGATGAAAAATCATGGCCACCAAAATCCTCTGCCTGCTACATTTTACACTTAAAAATGTTTCCTGGAGACAGTTTCTGCTATGCTGCAGAGTCTGTCTGTGTAAGAACATTTTCCTTGTTTGCAGCTTCCCCTTTTGAAGCGTACAGATGTGATCACAAAGTCTGTTCATTTCTTTCTTTTTTTTTTAAATTAGTTGCACAGTCCCACATGTGCGTGTGTTAAAAAAGCCCTCTTACTTGAGCTAATTTTCACAATAACCTTCTCACAGCTTACAGTCGCCAGCTTGTTATAACACTTCTGCCAGAATCAACACTAGCCACCTAATGTGTGCCTCTCTTTGCCTGAGTGCATTGGTTACCCAGGGCACTGTTTCAAAATCATCTCCAGCTGTCACTACCCCTGCCTAATAAGACATCATTCTAACGCCAAGTTCAGGGCACGTTGAGAGAAAGTGTGCTAATGTAAATGAAATAAAAATGCAGGTGCAGAGGGCATGGCGTAAACTCCAAGATGAACATAGACCTTAGATCATTCTGCGTTGCTGCCGATTTGTCTGCTAATGATGCCTCCTCTGTGTTACGCTGAAGACAGAGGGAGGTTTTCACATCCCTGAAGAGGGACACTAACTGTTCTCAATACGTTACCTTCAATTTGGCGAGAGCAAGTTAAGGCTTTATAAAAGAAATCATTCATCTTGACAGAGAATGAAACAAAGCGTAACAATGGTAGAAACAGATGAGAACAAAGCCGGTAATACTTTGGTCACCATACCTCCTGAGACGTGACCTCTTTCTCCTCCTCACACTGCGACATGTCCCTCCACACATGTCCCCTGTGATCTCTCTCCCAAAGGCCATCGGGGCCACACCGCCGCCGAACCACACCTTGGGACACTGGAGGAGATACAGTCTGCTGATTGGTCATCATGTTTTCTGTTTCCTTGCAGCTAGCTTACTACTTTTTACACTTCAGGCTCTATGCATGAAATAGGTTGAGTGTCATGTGCTGGACTTTTTTCTTATGTCTGTTCCCTGTGTTTCTGTCTTGTGGATTTATTTATCTGGTGTTTCTATGCGTCGTCAGTATCCTTTGTCTTGTTCTTAGTGATTCTGGTCATGTCTTCTCTTGTGTTTTCTCTTGTTTTGTAGTTCTCGCTCCCTGTGTCTGCTTTATGATACTTTGTCTCTTAGGTCTCTGTGTTTGTTCAGTTTCTTCACAGTTTGTCTTGTCTTATGGTTTAATCCTCCAGTGTTTTTTCGGACTTTTGGTCTATTTGTTAAGATCAGACTGAATAAAAGTAGGTTTACCTTTGTCATACCAGGGCAGGTAGAAAGGACATGAAATGTTGACCACAGAGCCTGCAGGTGCGTCTGGCCAGCAGGCGTATCTGTCAAACGTCCTGTTACAGAACATGCCTCCTAAAGAAACAAAAAACAGAAAACCCAGTTTAAAACAAGAATTCTCTTTGTTCCTTGTATTTTCCACATCTTCCCTGTATCAGAAAGACTGCACACCATCCATACCTTGAAGAAGCGGCTCATTTTCAATCATTTTGGTACAGTCTTCTGTATACTGGACCCACTTTTGGTAAGTCTTCTCCAACACATTCCCACTAGTCATCTCGAACTGGAAGTACATTAGCAGAAAAGCTTTTTTCACACAGATCAAAGCGTAAAACCCTGGCCTTGATGGAAAAACTGAAAATAAAGACTGACCACTGGCAGTTTGAGAATCAGCAGGCAGATGATAAGCATTTTGTCTTGTGTACTTTCCATTGCTGTGTACTTGTTCCTCCTGGGAATTGAGAGGAAGAAAGGAGAAAAAAAACAATTCTGATGATCAAACAAATGTTACACGACGGTTCAGACTGTCTGCCTTCTTTTGCTGACCCGCTTCGTTGATAAAACTGTGAAATGAATGGTTATGCCAGAACAGATGTGAGCTTTTGATAATATAAAAACTTTAAGTTTTGCATTTTGTGAATATAACTTTCTGAATTTCTATCACAACGGGTTACCACTACTTGACAATAATTGGTGCCTGCTGCGCAGTCATTACTCAGCCTTAGGATGTGTGAATTGCTGCTATTATTTGAGTCTTAAGCTTTTTAAAGCAAGGTGATGTATTTGAATGGTTGGGACAGGAAGTTCTGGACACTTATTTCCAACAAGTTCTGTTAAATGAAATCACCATTTCCAGTTGCTAACATAAAATGTTCTGTAATAGTCTGCTGTTTAGTTTATTTTGTTTTGGTTTCAGTTTTATTATTATTTCAGTAGTATTTTTCCACTCACCTCTCTTCTGTGCCCGCTGCCTGTTGGATACACCCACTTAATCAGGCAACCCAGTGCACCTGAGCACCCAGCTGCAGCTCATCTGCAATCAGGCATGATTCTAAAACATCCCCTGTTTATCACTTCTTCACCAGATTGTTTTCAGCATTCATGCAAGGTTTAGCAGTGTTCACTTCTGTTTAGGGTTTCCTGGTGCCTGCCTTTGACTTACATCTTCTGCCCTTGCTCTTTTTGGACTTTTAGCTGTAACAGATGATTCCTGGATTTAATCCTGCTGCCTTCCTGCAACGTTCTGTGTCTTTCCCCTCATGGTACTGTTGCCTTTATTTATTTATTGATTGATTTTTCTCACACTCCTAACCCTGTAAAGCTTGATCAAATAACAGCCAGAAATTTTTTTTTTTTTTTTTTTTTTTTTGAGGGGGGGGGGGGGGGGGGGGGGTGAGATGTTTATTATCCCATTTAACAAAGTCCACAAAATCTGTCTATCATCTATTTTTTGGATCACATTTGACACACTGGGTGGTTTTGGCAACTATTTAGTACAGTTTTTTCATAAAAAAAAACATTCTTTCAATGCAGAAAATACTCATTTTAAAATATTTTCTGAAGTAGTTTACTTCTTTTTATATTTTTCAAACAGGTTTTTAAGGAAACTATCATGTTGCGATGGAGGTCATTGAAACTGAGTTTGGCGTTATAAAGTTCTTGAGGCTTCTTCATTTTTAAGACTTGCTGGTATTTTTGTATATTTTTGTGTTTTCTAAAGCAGAAAATTTCTGCTGTAGAAATAAGACTGAAGTTTATTCCACTTCATTGTGTTTTGTGACTGAGTGGCCCCTGTTTTGTACACATCTTGCATGTAAAAGGTTTAGTTTGAAATTTTTATAAAGGGGCATATCCACTCTTTATGCAACATTGAGAGAAGGACCTTCAGGATCTGTATTGACAACATTTCCATCTTCTTCAGAGCTGAGAATAGAAAGAGACCAAAATGGTTTTCCCAAGCATGTTTGCTGCCATTACAGTAATGGGTTTTTGAGCTTATTAGTGGGCTTTTGGTGCCGTGTTATGAGGACAGGAGAGTGACTGGCATTGGAAAACGAGGGGGATTTATGCAGACTAAGGGGGTGTCAGTGTGGTATCGAGCTTTGGCTGTCTGCCTCAAAAAAACTAAAGTTTCTGTACATGGGTCAACAATTTAACCTACAAACATTTCTAGGGACCTGTTGATTGTGAGTTCTCCGTGTACTGAATCATTGGGAAGCATCGGTTGATTTCAAAGGGGTAAAATGGGTGAAACGGTGAGCTAACACAGGAGTGATTGAACCTTTCATAACAGTGAGTGACATGAATAGACGTTAAGCTGGCGACTGTTCATGTCTAATGGAATTGACCAAACTCTAATCACTCAGAGTCTCAACAGTACAGACTCTGAATCCAAACTGACAATCAGTGCTTGTGTATTGGCTTTGCATTTGTAGAAGTGGATGAGGTAACGGCACACCATCCATCTTTAAAATCAGTGCAATTTACACCCAAGTGGGGTTGAGTCCAACCCACAGGCGCTGCTATTTTTGTGTTGCCCTAATTAGCAGCGATGTGGGCTCAGAGCTTTCCTGTGCCCCCTCCATCTGTGGGGGTCCCACCTGAGGCTAACTTGGGCGTGTTGTTGCCACTGTGCATCAACAGGCTGCCAGAGCCCCCAGTAGGGAGTGTGTGACAGTCTTTGCCTGTGGTTGTTCAAGTCATGAAACCACACTGACTTATAGTTTCCCTTTCAGTCTTGGATCTTTCTTGTGTGGAGCCTTCACCAGAAACTACACATGTTGACAAAAAGCGTCAAGGAAAAAAAACCAAAACATAATTAACCAGATCAGATGCAGTTCTATAATGAACTCCACAGGCTGTAGGTATTTTAACCTACAACCTCTGATTTTTCAAGTGTGAGTTCTGCAAAAGGAACCAGTAGCTGCAATGAGAGACACTTGTTCTATTGGTTTATTTTCCTCAGCATTACTGGGATCACATGGGTGCTGAGATCATTTTCCCCTTTTAATTATGTACATGCTATGTTCTTACAGTTAATTTTTTTTCCATGAATGAATTACACTTGAGGTCTGTCTGAATAGATATAATGCATAGCAGAGTTATCACAAATATTCATAAACAATGCAAATCCACGGCAGCAATAAGCAGGGAAAAATTGATGGCAGCCTTTGTCAGCAACACTTAAAACAACACTTTAATACAAAATTAAAATACATACTTATTCCTGCAGCCAAGATTTAGCAATGTCTGGTTTAATCCAACATCCAAAGCAGTTCCCTTAAACCAATTAAATTCCTTCGGTTCTGCTGGTGTAGTTTTATTTCAAGCTAGGATTACTTTTCTTATCAAGCTCTTCGAAAGGTTCCAAATGTGACCCAAAATGAAAAAATGTCTTAAATATCCTTTAAAAATCGACCTGGTCATGCACGGAAAAACTAACGTTACACCTGATGAGTGAAGTTTGTTTTTCTTACTCCGACTCACACGTGTTGGATAACAACTATTTTGGATAACAACCTTTTTGATTCAGGAAACCATCGTTTGATTTGTCCCTTTTGCATAGGACCGATTATGAAGTAGTAAAGACTTACTCACGGGTAAACGGTCCTTCACAGAGAAAAGTGATCCCAGAGCCGCGACGTAAAGACCCCTGTCCGTGCCTGCACCTGAACATGCACAGAGCAGCTTGTCTGTAACGACCAGCCAAGCAAAGTGCCTCTGAGTACACTGATATTCCTCCTCACAGCAATCCTATCGTCGCAAGTTACACCTTCCGACCAAAAGAACGAACGTGGTGCGTTCGAGGTCTCTGTCAATGGAATATATGCTTCCGAGTTGGATAATGTTGTTTCCTCTCTTCATTAACCCGTTTACTTGCGAATTTTTCCCTGCAAAATAAATGCATGCATTTCTGTCCTTAGACTTGGCTAGTATATAATATGTATGGTTTAGTTTTCAAATTTTTATTTTAAAATATTAATTGTTGTATTTCATTTATTATCATTATATCACTTTCATTTTAAAACTTCAATTAGCAAAGTTCAACCAACACTTCAAGAGATCCTAAAGGTAAAAAAAAGAGTGCAGCAACATTTGTTGCCAGTGAGATTAATCGGGTTAAATCACAAAGCAAAGAACATAAACATGAAAAGTACAAGTATAACAAGACAAAATTACACACCGTTTTTAGAAGATCAAGATAAACCCTCGGCCCTTTGTGGTTCAAAGGCTCATTTTAGAATGAAAAGACTGGAGCACTTTTTTGATAAAGATGAAAGTACATTTCAAAAGCTATTAAGTAAGATGTAAACAGAGCGTGAAGCACGCAGGGACAGCATCCCAGTAGCTATACAATGAATCCTGAATTACCTCATTGAACCAGATGAATCAAGGGTAAATTTGACACATGATTTTAGTTTAGGGTTAAGTTTTTTTTTTATAGGGGTTTAATTTAGATTTTGCATCATCTTTTCAGGTTAATTGTATTCTTGCTATCTTTAACTTATTAGTGGATATAAATCATCAAAGAAATATGATCACACTTAGTGAAAGTGCAGAATAAAAGAGCAGGGACTAAAACCATTTGGTTAAATACACCGAATGTTTGAACCCAAGTAAAACTAAGCTGTATCGGTATATCTTTAAAAAAATAAATGTCAGCTTTCTTAAACTTAAGTGAGCTATTTGGAAATGGGAATATTGTGCAATATCTAGCAATCTAATTCTACATTTAAAAAATCTGAGCCTTTTCTTCCTTTAAGCTCTTAAAGTAATGCTGAAAGACATCTTTATAGCGTTCTCATCCCTCCCCTTTTTTTTCCTCAAATGATCTCCCCTTTGCAGGCATAGGGCTCAGGTGTGCACAGTGACAACAAGGGCATGGGCTAGTTGATGTTGATAGACTGCTCCCATTTCACCTGCAGTCTTCTGGATATCCAGCTGACAGGTCTCATCTGGTTGCTGAAAACTAAGAATACTGGTTAAAAGTTTCTTTTTTTATTTTCTTGTGGAATTACTTTTCAGCCTTTTGATGTTATTAACAAGAGGAGAAAACTAGGTCAGATGTGCCTGTGTTGCTTTTGTAGACAGATGATGTAGTTTTGGTGAGAAGGTGGTAAAAGAAAAAATAACAGGTTGGAATCCTTGATTTACCATATGTTCTGCCTTCCTGACACTCTTTCACAAACTGCCTAATCAAAAATGTTCAGCATAGTTTGTGATGTGACTACTGTTAGTTTGACAACTGACATTTGTCATTACAGAGCCTTGCATCACATGACGCCATTAGTGGGAGTCAATTATGCTGTGCTGTGGATCTCCCTGTCCACAGTCCATAGGTCAGGACTAATAAACATGTAGGGCTTAAGTAATATCTCTTTCTCTCCTGTACTATTTTTCTGCAAGAAATTCAAAACACATCTTTTTTAGATTTTAAAATGAAGCATCAAACTTTTTGCCAACCTGTAAATGAGAAGAGGAAACCGTATAGTGGCTGTGACAGAGGGCGGCGCAGGGACACACAGCAGGCAGAAAGAAGCCCAACTCCAGTTGCAAGAAAATGAAATCTGTCGCTCTTCTTCCACATCTGTGAAGGCATTTGTTTTCTTGTGCTTTACTGCTTTATGAAACAATCAGAAGATGCCACTAACTCATTTGCCCTTCCTTTCTGTAGGGCACTGCAGCGTTAAATAAAACTCATTTCACACGGCTGATTCTCTGAATAAGAGAAGAGCCAACAGCTTAATGCAAAAATTAACCCAATCAAAACACAGATCCTAATTGGCTTGGCAGTTATTATAAGCAAAGTTTAAAATCAATCAGTAACGGCTGGCACCACCTACTGTCTACATCAACTTATGAGTCATATTGGCTCAGCGAACCATCGTTCTAATCATAGGATTGTAGAATGTTATGCAAATGTTCTTTTGAGAGAAAGAAAATCAGTAACATGGGAAATGATAAGTTGCACACAGAGCAGTTATGAGGACTTTCTAGTGTTTAGCTGCAGCTGGAATTACCCATCAGTCCCGACAGAGAGGGCAATTAAAGCTCAATAGGCAGGGTGTGATTAGACTGGTTGTTCAATCCTTAGGTCTTCAAGTCTGCATGTTGGAGCAGCCTTAAAGAGACAGCCTTAAAAATTATATGAATCCAAGTATATATTTGAAATATTGATTCTATGAGTTGACCAATTCTTTGTGACTGGTGAATTGAAAAGTCTAGAAAGCATCCTTGTAAGTCTAGAATAATTTAATATTCATCATGGTTTCTAGGAGACTGGCACCGATAGATGTTAATGTTTCAGACATGGTTTATAGAAAATATCTGAACCACCCTGATTTTACTAATGGTGCTAAAATAGTCAGCTCTAGCTTCGCCTGCTCCTTTTCAACCTCAGATGAAAAAGTTCTCCTTGGTGGGAAATCTGCATACTCGCTTTCTTGCTCACCGTAAGAGGAGAGAAAATGTCCCTCAACTCCTGTTGTCTGTAATGTGAAGCCACTCTTTGGTAGCTAAAACTAAAGGGCTTCGAATATGTTCACCTAAACGCATATGTATAACTTTTCTGAACCCCATGTGAGAGGCTTTCAGGAGAAGTGGAAGCTGGCCTGTGGTCTGTTATTCCTTTGAATTTGTCATGGACGCTGCATTCACTGCTCTGAATAGTAGAAGGACCAGCATTAGCACACAGTTCTAAAGCATTCATGATGGAATGATGATTTTCTGTTATTACCTCAGTCACTTTCATTTAAGAAAACTACATGAAGTTCTTGGTGTGTGCTTTCAATGGTAATAATTTTATTTTCCATTGCTGAAATAAAATGTGACTTGTATTCCTGTAGACTGAATGGAAATTTAAATTCAGACCACTTGATTGGTTTGAACAAAAGAAAATGCTTTTAAAACAATCTAAAGGAGCATTATTTATTTGAAATGCCTTCATTCATCCACCATTCAATACCATATCCTGTTTTGTTTTTTTTTTTGCTTTTGAATTTCCTCTTTGTATTAAAGAATATATGAGACTGTTTCAGAGACTGGCTGCTTACCTTACCTCTCATTTTTTCCCCATTTCTATTCTTTCCTTGTTTTACACGTTGTTTGTTTGTTTTTTTTTTCCAGTATTTGCTATTGTCTTTTCACTTTTTATGTTTGTGTGTTTGAGATAAAAAATCAAATCAAATATTTTGAGTCTAGAACATTCTCCCACAAAGCAAACAGCAAATGTTTACTGCTCTCAGGTACGACAAACAACCTGCTAAATTAAGTGATGTTTATCCATATTCACTGAGTTTAATTTATAAAAGATCACACACCTCTTCACCCATTTCTGTAAATAACATCTCCAGGAGTAACTTGCCAAATTTCCCTTTTTTATAGAAAATATTATATTTGAGCCAGATATAAATCTTTTCCTGTTTTGCTTTTCCTTCAAAAACATCTCGGTAAACACACATTCCAGAGCTTTGACCCCTTCCTGCCTCCTGTTGCTGTAAACTGCCCTAATGACAAGTTGCCAAAGCAATCCAGAGTCAGAGCAGCAGGGATGAGAGACAGTTTTAATGATCCACATCTGGACATGGTGTACATATGCCACATCCAGAATCTGTTTAACATTTTAAAACTTGAAGGGCTAACTAAAAAACAAAACTGGTTTATTAACAGTGTTTAACTGTAACTTATATAAAGTAATATGAAGAGATTGTTGAGCTACATGTCTGATATGACCTGATACAGGCAGGCAATAACAGGCCTGCTTCAACACTTTTGCGAAAACCACCAGAACACCACCCTCTCCTGGAGTCAAGCGGGGTAGAGCTGCAACCCTGAGAGGAAAACAGAAACATGGTCTCACTTGAACTGTAAGGGATCTAAATGGAATGAAAAACGAATGTGGATGTTTTCTAAACCATCTGTCTTGACATGAATGTCAGAGTACATTCATGATTTTGATTACAGAGTAAGACCTGTCAGTCAGTCTGCAAATCCTTGGATGCTCACTGAACTCTCAGGAGCCTGAAAGTCAGCAAGATCAAATCCCTGAAAATGTTACTGATGTTGCTGAACTCCACTCTTTTGCAGAACTTCAAAAGCTTCAGAAATCCTTTGAGAGTTTTTCCACCCTGACATATATTATTTTCAAAAGCACTGTCCCTGATGGCTTAGCAACAATTGAACAAAGACAAACAGTAAGTGTGCAGGTGCTCTGAGTGGTGCACACAAACATGGTTTGCTTTAAAGAAGAAGCTCTTCTCTCCTTCATGATATTCTAGCTATATGAGGACACCTGTTTCTTTAACCTTCAGTTAATTATGAACAAATGAAATCAACTTTAGCTCGGCTGAAGTCTGTAAGGTAACTGATGAGTCTTCTGGCATGCTTTAGTGAGCAGTGTGAGGCAGATCATCAGTAAGTGGAGTCTTTGAACCATCAAACAACATTTAATGTTCAGAAGTAGAGCCAACAGAAGTCTGCAGTTCCTCCAGTCTCCACTAGAGGATGGCTTCAAAGGCACAGGCAGTCCCATTACAATCAGTGTTTAAAATGCAATATGGAGGAATAAATATGTTTAGAGTCTGGTATGAATAACTCTGCATGGTCTGCGTTTCTTTTTGCTTTTTGGAAATAGCTCTACACCTCCTGGTGTAAGAATAACCACCTTTCTTTGCCCAAATAATATGAAATTAGAGATTTTTGCTAGCTTTAAAACCTTTTGCTTTGTTTTTATTTCTGTTCTTTTTGTCCTGAAATTCGAATGCTTCCCCCTTGGAGACGAGCTGAAAAGTCACTTTCTTTCCTAGTCTTGATCCTCTGGTGTTTTTTTTTTTCTTCCACAGCTGTTGATTTTTTTTTTTTTTTTTACACTCGTATCAAAGAAATCATCACATCTCCCATTCCCCTGTCTTATCGCTGCTCTCAACAGCAGATTTGTTGTCTGTGTAGTTTTTGAAACACTTAGAAGTCAGAATCTGTGGTTCTCTGCTGTCTCTGCTTTCATCGCTCCAGGCTTCAAGGGATCTTCAGGTGGATAGAAGTCTGTATAATTTGAAGTGATGAAAATGCTCTTTTATAGGAGCCTTTTTGTCTTTTTGTCTCATGCCTTCCTGTGGCTCAGTTGTAAAGTTAGTAGTCCTGCAGTCACATGCACAAGTATCAAGACAAGTTAGCAAGACACTGAACCTCAAATTGCTCCTCATGTTGGTCAGCAGTGTGTTAATGTGGTGTGTAAATGGGAATGTGACCAGCAGTGTAAAATTACTTGAGTGGTCAGAAAAATAAGTGCTACATGAGTCCATAATCATGATTTGCTTGATGCTGTTTCATAGCACATGCTAACGCTGCCATCAAAGACATTAGTTGCTCGGGCATCTACTCTGCGTCATTTAATTGTTCACTGTTAACTTAATCCTTTTAGAGCTTGCCTTAAAAGATTTCTTTTTCCAGAAATGGGAAGAACTCTGATTCTATAGAGGATCTTCATGGAGAAACACATTGAGACACATTTGCTGTATCACTTTATTTCTCTAAGGGCATTAAACTGAACTTCCATTTCCTTCATTTTCTTCTTATTCTTGTTTGTTTTGAGTTCTGCTTTCATTGTATCTGATTAATTTGTAACCCTTTTGTTTTTATGTCATCATCATCTAGATATCGTGCAAAAATCGGCTGAGTCAAGATGAAGCGCTGACAGAAATAACAAACCTGCGCTCCTTTACAAACTGTTCTCGCCTCCTGTTTTTAATCAGTGGATGGGTCCTCTATAACATAACCAGAAAACAGATGGTCGGTATCCATGGTGCAGACCATAACCTCTCTCTGTGATGGCGTCTGCTGTCAGATGTGGTGGCAAAGAACTTTGACTTGTCGTTGTGGTTCATGCAGTGATGGGCTTTCATCCATTGTTTACATTCAGTGGATGTTGTTTATATTCGTTGTTTGTTGTCAGTTTATTTTTAAGTTTATAAACTGCAAGAAAGTCCCATCAGGTTTTCTCCGGTAGCCTGGGGCTGACTACCTTTTTAATAACTCGATGTGCTAACTCCTTTGACTGATAAACTTCACTGCATCTGGCTGATATATTTACTTTTTTTACTGGAGAACATGTATTTCCGTTTTCTCATTGAGTACCTCATACTAAATACAAATATCGGACAGACAACCCTGGAGTGGACATGTTCGTAACTTTATAAAAAAATCAAACATTTGAAGAAAAAAAAAAGATGAATACATAGAGCAGCTGTAGACATGATGTTAGTTTGATATGTTTTATTTCTCAGTGGCAGGTTAATTTGTGCAAATAGAGCAAATGTACAGGGTGACTCGATAAAGACAGCTCATGCAGGAAGCCACTCTGATTAAATTACAGATGAGTACACCAAGCATATGAGGTGGTGGACATTATGTCCTGTATTTTGAAATCTAGATGTCCTGCATATTGTTTCCTTTCACCCGTTGACAGTAAATGCATTACAATAAATACAAAAATATCAAATATAGCAAAAGTTAAATACAGTTTAAGAGACATCCAAGATCCAGCAGTAACATACTTCCGATCAACTTGTTTTTGTGCTCCATTATATACAAAATTCCTCAATGAAGTTAAATCTTTCCTTCCTCAAATGTCCACCACACAGCCTGGAGCGTTGGCCCTTATAGCATCAGATATGACCTTCGCTCCTGATTCTCCAATGCCATTTCCCTGCAAACTGAAGAAACAAAAAAGCAGGTTTGGGATTTTGAAATTTACTGAATCATAATGTGCATGTACTTTTCAATGTGCAGCTTCCATAGAAACGTATGCATAGGCGTGAGAGGAAACAAAAACATGCAGGAGGGAAACTCACTTGATGTATGTTAACTGATGGTTCCCCTTCAAGGCTGTTGCAAGGAAGATGGCTCCATCCATACCCAGAGAGTTCTCCTGCAGACTGATACACACAGACTATTTTTTTCCCTTGATCTGATGTCGTGTGAATTTTATTTTCCAATCATCAGTTTTGTTTGCACCTAGATGCACACAAAGGTTTTGATTCTAATGCCAACTGGACACATTGTGAAATTGGTGCTCAGACAGCAGCATCTTTCCTTTTGATTGATGGAGTCATGTTGCCAGAGAGATAAGAGGTTGTGTTGATGAGGCTGAAGCTTTATCAGAGGAAATGCTTTACTTGGAAGGGACAGGTGTTACAAAAAATAAAGCAAAACCCTAAATAAATGGTGGCATTAATCAGACAGAGCACTTAGATCCAGTTTCAGTTCATTTTCTGTGTTGTATTGAAATGATATAAAAACTGGAATGGTGATTTAGAGAAACCGCCATAAATAAAAACAAGTTTAAAGCAGGACTTACTTCAGTGACTTGAGGCTTCTGTTGTTTTTTAATGCATTGGCTAGTGCCTTGGCTCCCTCCATCCCCACAGTGTTCCCACGTAAACTGAAACAGGGAAGTTTGTCATTCATTAGGTCTCTTGCTTTCTTTTTTCAGGCTTTGTACTGTCCATCTAGTACCCCCTTGGAAATTTTAAATGATTTATAGCCCACTATACCTTTTTAATCTAGTCTAGTGAACAGCTTGTTTTAGTCCCTGTCTCTGTAAGGTCCCTGATCCCTCTGTTTTGCTAACTCTTTTGAAGGCAGAGCTATGGGCAGACCTTGGTGTTTGAGGCCCACCTGTAATGGATGTATGTCCTTTTTTTCCTATTTTATCATTATGGGTTCAAGCTTGTTCTATTTTGCCAACATCTGTCTCCCTCTCTTTCAGTTCTTTCAGATCAACTCTTGGCTTTTCATAGTATCCAGTCTTGTAAGAATCCTTGTACCTCCTAGTGTTTTGACCCTTGTTTCTCGTCTTGCCTTCGCTTTCGAGTTTGCCTTTCAGATTTTGAACTCTCTTCTGAATAAAGGCTACATTTTGGATTGATACCACTGGTGCCACATCCGGGTCCTTCTCCTGTCTGTGTCATGATACCACCCCTCTAAAATTAAAAATTTGCACACGTTTGGCATGAATATCAAGCATTGTGACGTTGTAGCCATGTTTAATTTGACCATGACATGTTTGTAATTGCATTTTTTCTACTTATTTAACATACTAAGAGTAAAGTTGGTTATTGCTAATAAAAAGCAGATCTTAAAAGAATGACAGCCCGTGTATGAAATTCAAACATGAAATTCAAAAAGTCAAACTTTCAAGCAACTATGGAGTTAAGTTTGATTTCTATCCAGGCAAACCAGGCTGTCTGTGAGCTCAGCTGTGCCCTGAAATCTATTTAACACACTTTTTATTGGTGCATCAATGCCAAATTTCCTTTTTCCAAAAAGCGTTCTTCAAAACCAGTGTGATGCCAAGCTGGCTGCTGCAGCTATTTTTAGAGTCGGATCTTTGAAAAAGAAATGGCAAACCTACCACAAAGGTGAGCTAAGATGCATCAATTCACATAAGTTGATAAAGAAACTAAATGTTTCAGTACTTCTAGACAGCAAGATTAGCTCCTCTGATTCTACATCTCAGTATGAGGCTCGATGCCCAAAAAAAGGGACAGTTCATAAGACAGAGCTTAGACTCACTCCAATGTTTGCAGAGTCTGGTTCATGGTTAGAGCATCAGCCAGTGCAACAGCACCGCTTGTGCCTGTCGAGACCCCCTGAAGACTGAAAAGAAAAGAGAACAGTGAAGACGTGATCAAAGCAAGAAAGAACCAATCCTCACACGTGGAAAGGGATCAAGCACAAACAAAACTTTTTCTATGTGTCAGCACAATTATACACTTGGCTGTGATATTTCTGACAGAAAGGCTGTATTAGTGTTACATATACTTACCACAGTGTACGGAGAGACCCGTTTGTCTTCAAGGCTTCAGCGAGAAACACGACTCCCTCATTTCCGATAGCATTTTCCTGTAGGCTGCAACAAAGGACAAATGTTAAATCACATGCCCAGACACAAACACAACAGTTGATGACAATATAAAAAAAAAATCTCTGGCGGAAATTTCACATAAGTGCCCAGCTGCTGCTAACACCATGATCAGTCAATAAGACTTTTTCCTGAGCCGTGTCAGCCCAGACCTGTTGACACAACATGACCTTAAAATTTCAGATGGATCAATTTAACTGCGAAGACAATAGAGTGGGTGAGAGGGCGAGTGTAATGGGGATTGATAACTGGGGGCTGGCAGACGCCTGAGCCATACTCTAAGAGCTGCATCACGGTGTTGGAGAGGAGAGCATGAGCCAGGGCTTTGGTGGCAGAAGACTTGATGAAATTCCACTGGAGGCTGCAAAAATAAGAGATGAAATTGATAACGAACGTGTGTGCACAATAACAGTTAACACTAACAGTAACTGTGGCAAAAAGCTTTTTCTTTCTTTATTCACGGTTTGGGTTAGGCTAACCTAACCTTTATACATTGATTTTCTATACTGTGAATGACTAAATTGTTTGCTGTAAAAAGCACTTTATTTTAGAGTCCTGAACTGAACCCTTACTCTTTATCTACCTATTATTTTTTTTTCATGGCGAAGAAAAACAGATTCAACTTACTGCAAAGATGTGAGGCCTTGATTGTGCTTGATTGCACCGGCTATAGCTTGAACTCCTTCGTCATGCAACAAGTTGGCTGTGAGACTGAAATACACACATTCACATAAGTTTAACTGAAGAACTACAAAGTGAGGACAGAGACTACTCACTGTAATATAAGTACAAAGTTTTAAAAGTTTCTAGGATTTCAGTCTGTTATTTTTTTCACCTAAATGTCTGCTGATGAAATGCCTGATTCTGAAGTTTCTGAAAATTCTACCTTTCTAAATGGATATAATAATAGCAGGTGATTAATGCCATGTGCCAATGCGAGTCCTGAATGTCACCACATGTATTCCGATGCAACGCAATTCTTAAGCCATGGGACTTGAAGTTTTTGACAGAAAAATTACGTTGCCTGGGGAGGTTACATTTACTGAGCAGCTGGACTTTTTCCATGCCTCTTGTAGACACTTCACTGAGATGATTGAGGTGACTCACTCAAGGTCCTGCAGAGATGGGTTTTCACGGAGGGCGTACGCCATGTTCTTGGCACCCTCCACTCCAATCGAGTTCTCCCTTAAACTTAAGAAAGAAAAGTACATCAGAGAAGCAACAAAGAGCAGAATATCTAATCTATCTATCTATCTATCTGGAATATCTAAAGGTAAGCTAATGTGCTGCAAGGTGTACATGAAAGTTCATCAGACCTCGTTTTTACAGAGTTCCATCTGGATGAAACAGGTGTTTGGCCTGTCAAGTCAACAAAGTAGTGACAGCGGTAGAAATGACCTAAAGTCAGCATTTAAAGTGATGTTTAGACACAAAGTAGAGCTGAACTGAAGAGGAATTATGTGGTGTGGAAGCTCTGTGAGGCAAACTATGAGCAAAATGGCTTGAAAAGTGTTGTACATACACAACAGAACTACTACATTATACCAGCATGAACATACATGACAGAAGTCGCAATTCCAAAGCTATATTTAAAGACAAAGAAAGCACTTATTGAGCCATTAAAGTGAGTCAGAGGGTGTTGGAGCTCCGGAGCATTGAATGCCTGTGTAACTCCAACTTTCCATGTCATTTCTGTGTAGAGGAAATTAATGTGAAATGTTTCATAAGTGTGTACAGTCTTTGTTTAGCAGAGAATGAATTAACTTTGGATCTAAACAGCAACCTCAGGCAATGAGAAATGAAACTCACATGGAAGTGCTAAAAACTGTGCTTCTTTGAGATTCTGCTTGAAGCCGCATTCACACCAAGCCGAAAAACATGGTTGCAAAACATGGCTTTGTTTCGGATAACTCAGTTCTTGGTTGCCCCGCACTTTACAGTTTTTGCTTGTCAAGCTGCCTCATAAAACAAATCGTGGTTTGATACTCACTTCAATGATAGAAGACCTCGGTTTGACCTCAGTGCCTTGGTTAAAGCCGTCATCCCTCTGTTGCTGATGGAATTACTCTGCAGCCTGCTCAAAAGAAAGCACCACATCATTCTTTCAATATCTATAACTTGAAGAGCTTTAACCTACAATATTACATGAAAGCTGATTGGGAGACTTAATACAGATGTAAAAGATACTGACTGAAGTGAGAGCAGAGTGTGGTTCACTGTTAAAGCTTCTGCCAGGGCAACGGTTCCTTTGTCCCCAAGCTGGTTACTACAGAGACTGTGAAACGGGAATATAAAATTCAGCAAAGAAGTTTCAGGAAACTAATCACAACCACTAATCTCCAGAGTGTCTTCCAATTACACTTTGTGGGAAAAAAAAACATCATGTTTGGCAGTATGTTTCCAGGAGAGCTTCACACCTGGATATGAAAAGCAGGTCCACAGATAAAAAGCATGAGTACAAGTGCAGAACTTTTTAATTACATCAGTTTTGTGAGTGTCAGGTTCGTCTTCAGTGCGTCTGCAATTCTTCTGGCTCCTCCAGCTCCAATCTTATTCTTCTGCAGGCTGAATCATGACGCAACAAAGACAAAGGTACTCATTACAACACATTGCCACAATGTGCAAAAGACAAAAAGCTAAAGATCAACAACTCACTTGAGAGACACCAGTTTGCGGTTGCACTGCAGAACTTCTGCAAGCGCTTGAGCACCCTCCTCCTCGATCGCATTGTTCTGGAAGCTGATGGGGGGTTTGAACGGTGAGTGGCTCACAGCATTGCACTAACAATTTGTAGGATTTCATCCTCCATAATGAGGGCTTTTTATACTCACTTTACTGAAACCAGAACTTGATTCATTTTCAGGGCCTCAGCCAAGGACTTTGCACCTTTAGAGCCGATGTTGTTGTTCCTGAGACTGAATAAAGAATGTATGGTTAGAAGTCGTGATTCAGAGAGGGAAAAATAGTTTCTATTAAGCTTCTCGTAATCAAAACTTTAAATTTGTGTTGCCTTTTTCTTGAATGAAGGCTTTGACTGTTATAACCTCACTAAGCTGAAAAAAAAAAGTCTCACTTAAGAGAAGTTAGTGTCCGGTTGACCAAGAGGGCTCGACTCAGGGCTTTGGCTCCTTTACTGCCGATGTTATTTTCTGCCAAACTGATGGTTTAAAAAAAAAAGGGGGTACAATCACAACAGTTAATGCTTTACCACGTCTTCAAGAACAAGAACATGATTCTTTGAATTAATTTAATCAACTGGCTGGCACTGAACCATAATTAAAGGTTTCATAATTACAGTGAGCAATCAGGAAAGCTCTGAGGGATGTTTAGACTGTTACTCAGAGGCTCTGATAAGTGAATGAGCTCACCTGATCTTTTGGATATGGCAGTCTTTAGCGCTCAGGAGGCTTCCCAGCAATTCCATGACATCATCTTTAAAGCCGTTATTCTCCATCCTGTAGATTGAATAACATTTAAGTTTCACCCATCAATCTTACCTCTGAGTTTTAATTTATTTGATATGTGATGACGCTAACCTCAGGTGGCTGCAGTACAGAAGCTGTGGGAGCAAACACTTCACTGTTGAGTAAGTCAGAGAGCCTGTCAGGTTTGTTTGCTCACTGCACTCTGGTGACACATGCAGCAGGTAGCCCAGGACGACACAGTGGGCCCTTGATAACTTCCCCGCCAAAGTGCCGAGCTGTAAATCCTCCTCAACACTCCGCAGCAGCTCTGTGTGTTGCAACTCCTGGAAACAATACGCCAGGTTAACTGCACGCAGGGACACTACAGAAGAACCCCCGCTGGCCAAGAGGCCTTGGAGAAACCCTGCTGCCCAAGTCTTCTGACTGCCATCATCTTTCCCGAGCGCCAGAAGTCCAGCGAGAGGTTTCAGTGCCACTGAGAAGAGCAGGCCTGTCAGGAAGCGCACGAACACATCCAAGTGACCGTCCTCAGCTTGTTGGAAGTGCTGAAAAGCATTTCTGAAGTGGTTCTGGAAACCGATCTTTGGCCAAGACATGGTGCTCTCTGAGAAGAGATCAAAGATAGCCCGCTTGGAGGAAATGTGGTAGAAGGTAGCGGCAAAAAACTCCTGCACAGTCAAATGGAGGAATCGGTATGTTGTGCACATGACCGACTCCTCCCGGACAAGAACTCCAGCACCAAGACTGCACTGGATCAAGAGTAGATCTATCCCATAAGCCCTCAGGTCCTGTTCACTGAAGGTGTACTTGTGTTTGAGGAGCCCATAAAATGCAAGTCTTCCCAGGTTACCCATCAGTTTACGATTGTTCCCATTGAGTAGCTCGCTCTTCACAGGCTCCCTTCCCCTCGGTTCACCTACCTCTGCTTTCATAGAGCAGAAGTGAGCGTAGAGCTCGGTACAAGTTCTTGGAAGACTTTCTTGTGTCCCGCTCTGCATAATGTACATCAGAGTGTCAGCTACGATCCAGCAGATGCCTGGTATGTAGCACATTATCATCAAGACCCTATTGGACTCTAAATGTGTCCATATTCTGCTTGCGTAATCCTTCTCAGAGAAGTGGTGGTTCAAGAAGACCTGGATGTCCTTTGAGCTAAATCCTGGGATCTCAGTCACCCTGTCAACCAATCCTCCAGGGATGAGGGACGCCACTGCTGGCCTGGAGGTCACCCACACTGCTACGTCAGGTAGCAGATTCCCTCGGATGATGTTTGTAACAAGGTCATCAATGGACACCTCTTTCTTTGGGTCGTTACAGGGAGCCGCATCAGAGTAGTTCAAAGTGCAGCGGAATTCATCCAAACCGTCCAGTATGAGCAGCGTGCGACAGGAGCCACTCAGGACCAGATTTGGGTCTGTTAAATGAGGAAAGGCCATTTTCACAAGCCTCTCTGCAGAGAGTTTCTCCAGTGAGTTCAGCTCACAGAAGGTGAAGGGCAGAATAAAGCTTACATCTGTACAGACGACCCCCTGGCACCACTGTTTAATGAAATGTCTGACCCAGGTGGTTTTCCCAATTCCAGCCACGCCAACTGTAACAGAGACCCTGGGAGGTTGACTAATCCGAGTCAGGGGCTCAAAGAGTTTGGCAAGTCCCAGCTGTCTGAGGTGATTCCTTTTCCTTCCTCGAGTCACCCCAACCTGCATCAAGTCGTGTTCCTTTTGCTGGAGATCCGAAAGTCCATCGACCAGAAGTAAGGTTCGTGAGGAGATGCTCAGTTTGGGGCAGCTGGAAGAATCTCTGTCTCTGTACTGTTCATTTCTTCTTAACAAAACCTCTTTATGCTCTGTCACCATCGACTCTGCAGTGGAAAAGAAGGAAACTGAGATGACTCTTTGAATTTTTTCTCAAAGATATTTCCTTAAACCTTGGGTGCACTGAGAAGAGCAGGCTTTTTCAATATAAAAAGTTAAAAGGTGAATGAATTTCAGTGGTTTGTAAATTTCAAAGGCAGGAAATGTTGAAACTAAAAAAGGCTCCAAGATGGCTACTTTAGTCCCAATACCCTTTACTATGGACCCATGCTGATGTAATGTGTTTTTCTGATGCCCACCATTGTCTGATGGGCATCATATGCCAGTCCAGCATCCTTTCAAAATACTTTCTAGTACTACTTTCAGTTTCTTACCATGGTTTATGATGAGCTGCGCCACCTGAGAATCTGAGCTCTCGATGAATCCTCTGAAAGCGTCAGATCCTTGGTCTTTCCCACTAATAATAGTTGTAAGCATGTTAACCTGATCCTTCAGTGGGCTTGTTTCTCTGACCTTCATCTCCTCAGCTGAAGTCAGCACTTCAGTCGTTCTCAGGTGGGTTAATATCCCATCCAAGAAGGAGGAGGTAACAAAGCGCTGAAGCTGGTCTTGATGATTTTGGATCCAACAAATATCTAAACAGAGTCAGAGCACAGAGAAAACTCAAACCAGCATCCTTCACTATTTGTTTTCAGTTATCTAGGACAGTGTTTCTCAAATTGTGGTCCGTGGAGGCTCCTCGTGGTCCACCAATACAGTTAGTACTTCTTTTAAAAAATGGATTTTAAAAATAAAATCAAATGAGGAAGAGAAAACCGACTCTTGCAAGGTGAAGGTGTAGTAGCAAGATGATTCAGTGGCAGTGAGCCTTGTGAACACTGTGGAAGATAACCTTAGTGCCAGCACATGTATGATGGCAGTTTATATTACATCAGTTGCTTATCTGGGCTGTTTTTCCAGGGCTATTTTGCTCTGTGGTCTCTGAGGTTTCGTTGGGAGGGGGATAAGTGGCATTTCTCAAATTGTTTCAGACCAAGGACCAATCTAGGAAATACTCAATGACATAAAAAGCTGTCCCCATGATTCATCCTGTGGGAAAAAATTAGAGCTGCAACAATTAATCGAATAATCGATTATTAATCAATTACTGAATTAATCGTCAACTATTTTGATAATCGATTAAGTCATTTAGGTAATTATTTTAGAAAAAAAAGTCCAAATTCTCTAATTTCAGCTTCATAAATGTGAATATTTTCTTATTTCTTTGCTTCTCAATGGCACTCCTGAATATCTTTGGTTTGCAAACAAGACATTTGATGATGTCATCTTGGAATCCCAAAAAAATTTGACATTTTTCACCATTTTCTGAAATTTCATGGACCAAACAACTACTCGATTAATCGAGAGAAAAATCGAAAGATTAATCGATTATGAAATAATCGTTAGTTTCAGCCCCAGAAAAAATGGTTGCCTACAAGTAGAGAAGGCTTTCATCTTTTAACTTCAGCCCTTTTGTGAACATAATGAAAGAAATGATTTGGAACTGGCGGAGGCTAATGAAAGGGACAAATAAAATTGATTGTCTCTGCATGAATCAAGGCATCATTGTTTGTACTGATTCAAAAATCTCTCAGTAGTCATTAGCATTTGATTGCTGTTGTCCACCAGCAAATGTCCCAAAGGAGTTCTAATGGTGTACAGGGTTTTATTTTAATTAATTGATTTATTTATTTTTGCATTTTCTTCTACATAATTCATAAAAATTATCAACTCAACTTCAAGGAGCTGTATCTGAAAAACAACTCCTGTAGGAAAATTGGTGGGTGGATATGTTAAGTAGATGTGGAGAGTGAAATGTCCCAGTTAGAGATTCATGGTAACTAAGCAACAGTTGCAAAAAAGTGCTTCAGCCATTACATATATGATGTTTTTCTGTGAATTTGCTATTCTTTTCTCCCTGACAGAATTATTAAGGG